>JAUPFN010000011.1:38637299-39837299 GCA_036924255.1 Apodemia mormo | reverse complement strand
AGAAACTCAGAAGAAACTCTGGCAGAAGAAACTATCTTGGTTTTTATATTTTTTTCAAATTAAATGAAAATATTTTATTTGCAATAAATATTTTTTGCAATAGAATATGGTTGTTACAAGTTATTAAAATTAATTAAAGTTACATACACATTCTACCATGATATGGTGTGCAAATATTTCAAAATCATTGTTTTTATTAGATAAATTTAAAACTTTTGAGTTGATTTTTTAGAATTACTAGCGGATCGGTACGCGGCCACATACTGAGCAGATCCTGCGGAAGAAACTCAGCGGGCTTGCCTTTTTTCTTGATATATTATTGATATATTATTTACTTATCAGAAATGTATAAGAATTATTTTTCATCACAAAAAATACAAAATTACATTGTTTGTCTCATCGAAATATCTACAATTTTCAAAGTTATTTTACCATTTACCCTTTTTTTTGAGTGAATAAATGTTATATTTAGAAGAATATGGTTTTCACAGTTCCATTTGTTATTAACCAAAATGATATTTACATTTACATTTTTTTTAAATTACGTTATAAAAGTTTCCTTACCTACTTATAATTAAATGGTTTATGAAAAAATATGGAAGAGTTTGATCACGGTTTCAAACTAGCAATCATTTTATCTCTTTCATTCAAACTAAATGCTACCTATGAAGTATGAACGAATGCGAAAAAATAAGCGCTAACTTACAAACCACATCAAATAGTTTATAATGAGACAATTAAAATATCTTAATCTAGTGGTCTAGTAGTCCGGCGTTGGCGTTGACCATACGTGGTCCCGGGTGCGATTCTCGGGTCGGGCAAATTAAAAGTATATTTTTTTAATTTTCTGATAAAACAATGTTGCTTGGCACTGGAAAGTGCCCGGTTGGCGATAGGCTTGCCACCTAACCAAGTATATCCAGCTAATCGTGGGTCCACTTGTTGTACCTACCTCTACCTAACCCGTCTGCGATACGGGTGTGAAAATACTGATTTTTAAATATCTTAATAATAACATACTCACTTACATGAACATTGACTTATCTGTAGATATATACACCTACCTATAATAAATCGCTAGATAGGCCATTTCTGAACAAAACAGTTTTTTGGAAAATATTAATTGGATTGGTTAAAAGATCGATGACAGAAGTGATTAAAAACATATATTAAAATTTTTGTTCGTCTGTCTATCAATCTCGAAAAACTACGAGACTGAAATTAATGAAATTTGATATAATAATAGTTGAGATTTTGGAACAACGTAAGTAGATATGGTAGGTAAGGTAGATAGTTTTTATCCTGGTGTTTAGTACAGGTCCCTAGCGGTGGGTAATCTTTATTAATTGGGGTGAATTTATTCGCTTATTCTGGCTCCAGATACGGATATTATTCACCTTATTTATTCTTTTGGCTCATTTAGTCCCTTTTTTATTGCAGCGTATCATATTCTGTGATCGTATCTTTAAATGAACGTTTCCCTAGATATATTTTTCTCGCTCCCACTAATTCCACAGTATATAAGCAGTTTTTAGGTTCATTATTGCTTGTTGCGTCTCATCGGAAGAGTGTAGAACCGCAATTCGCAAAACCACTGACTCTCTCATTCTAATCGCAGTCTACGCTCAGTCGTTCACTATTCTGCCCGGAATAAATAATTCCGCGGAGACAATAAAGATTTGAAGGAATGAATAAGCTTCTCGTATCAAGCCCTGAAATCAGTACCTTTGTTTAGTACCTCCGGAGATACACATCTCTATAGGTCCCCCAGGAAAAATAGAATTCAGAATGAGGCTTCTCACATGGACAGCTCTACGTCGCTCTTTCCCGTAGAAGTGACGTAAGAAGAAGTACATAATGTGGTTTACATTTATATTACTTTTTATCCATACTAATATTATAAATGTGAAAATCTGTCTGTCTGTCTGTTATGCTTTCACGGCTAAACCGCTGGACCGATATTCATGAAATTTGACATAGAAATAGTTGAAAATCTGGGGTCAAACATAGGCTAATTATTTTTTTTTCAAAAATCAACCCCTAAAAGGCTGAATTAGGGAATAAAAGTTGTATGAAAATCTGACGACATGTTAATCTACTCGTGGGCGAAGCTGCGCGGGTCAGCATAATCGTAAATAAAACTACGCAAGTATTTTTTTATATCATGGCCAATAATTCCGATAATTTAATCTGCAGGAAAAACTTGAAAGCCAAAAACAAATAGGGCAGTCAAATGAAATTGGTCTCTACAATTATATTCCACGCGAACGGAATCCCGCGCACAGCTTGCTTTAAAATATTATATTTAATAATTATAACAGTCTAGTCTCTCTCGTCACCTTAGTTGTGTGAGGACTTCGGTTTAGAAGAGGAGTTCGAATTTGAGGTAAGTGAGCGAGGTTCGGATTTGAGGTGTCGTGCAAATCACTCTGTATAAGTTTAATTAATTATTCACCCAATGAGACACCATTTACAAATTTGTCGAACAATCATTAAATTACCTCATCATTTAATTGCCCAGCTTATTATTTATTTACTAACTTATCAATAATTATAATATCATCTCGTTGTTTTATTGTCTAACTTATTATTTATTTACCAATGTATCACCCAATCATTATATCATCTCGTTGTTTAATTGTTCGACTAATTATTTATTTACCAACTTATCGGGCAATTATTATATTATTTCATTCGTCGTTTAATTGTCTGAATTATTACTTAGCAACAATCTTATTAGATAATCATTATATCATCTTGTCGTTTAGTTGTCATATTATTACTTTTTTACCACTCAATTTGACAATTATTACCTATATCATCTCGCCCTTTAATTGTTTGATATATTATTGACTTAATAAATATTTTATTTGCAAAAATACGGTATTAAAAATTTTGTAATTATTACTATTTAATTCTACCAGTAGGTATATTCAACCATAATATGGTGTGTAAATATTTAACAATTTAATTTTTAAATTTTTTGACCGCCCCGTTGGTCGAGTGGTTAGCTACCCTGACTACGCAATCAACGGGGCTCGGGGACAAGCATTTGTGTGATGAGCATAAATATTTGTATTTCGGGATTTGGGTGTTTATTAAATATATTCTGGTATTTATATATGTATTTCTATGTATTAGTATCGTTGACTAACACCCATAACACAAGCAAATAATTTGCTTACTTTGGGGTTAGATCAGTAAGTGTAATTTGTCCCGTGAATATTTATTATTAATAATTTTTAATAATTTAAAAGAAACTAAATATTCAAACTCAAAAAATGCTTTATTCAAACAAACCTTTGCAGACACTTTTGACGAGTCGACATTTTTAGAATTGCCTACTACCTGATCGGAACGCGGCCATACATTTTAACAATATATTATGCACAAAAATTACCAATTAAATATAAAAACTACACTTATGTTTATATTATATACAAAATTTAAGAAATTAGGGTTAAAAAACTGACATTAAAGTAGCTACATTATCTTTGTTCGAACAAAATTAAATATTCATTAAAATTACTAAGATTTAATTTTATCTACAAAAAATCATTTAAATTGTAGTATGTTTTATCTAACGGTAGTTTAAACAGTATATTTCGATTTACTTTAATTTTAGTATCTTCACGCCCGTATCCCCGCAGGGGTAGGCAGAGGTACAGCAAGTGCACCCACGATTAGCCGAAGATACTTGGTCCCACAAATGTGATAGGTGACAAGTCTATCGCCAACCGGGCACTTTCCAATCCCAGGCAACTTTGTGTTTCTCAGAAAACTGAAAAAACACTTTTTTTTGTGCCCGACCCGGGAATCGAACCCGGGACCTAATGTGGTCAACGCCAACGCTGGATCACTAGACCACAGAGGCGACTTTTTTTAATTTTAGTATTTTTAGTTTATCAGGAATATTGTTATATATTAATTGTATTATTGAGTAATTTATCGGAAAATCATTATATTATCTCGTCGTTTGTTTGGCGAATTATAATTATTATTAGTATTTTTTTTTTATATCATAAGATAGCAAACAAGCAGATGGGTCTCCTGATGGAAAGAGTCAACCATCGCCTATAGACACCAAAGGTGTTAATGGTGCGTTGCTATCTTGTGGCGAGGTCTAATGCCACATGCATAGGTTAACCGGCTACCTTACCCTCCAAACCGGAACACGACAGTGACAAGCACTGACGCTATTGCTGCAGGAATTGGTAAGGCGGTGGAACCAGACCCGGGCGAGACAATGCAGAACTCTACCACCTAGTAGCCACGATGGTAGTGACTCGTATAGCCAATCGGTCGCCTTTTACGACCTGCCTGGCAGAACGGCAGTTGACCTATTCTTCAAAGTAGCCCTAATATTTACAAAATTATCAGATAGATAGTAATTAAATAATCTCATTGTTTCGTTTTCCGATCGCAACCTGATCATATGGTGTCAAATAACGATAATCGAGTTGATTACCTTCATACATAACTCTAATCTCTGACACGAAAGAAACTAAACATGTTGCCTGTTCAGTTGACCGCCTCGTTATCAATATACTTTCTCATTTATTATACGTATATTTACGTATAATTTTATTAATAAATAGCAAGCAAGATGGAAGCTTTTGCTCACCTTTTCGTATCTATTATAATATTTTTATTGCAATTTGGATATTTTCTTTTTATAATTATTTTTAAAATGTGATCAAAAATGGCAACTAATATGGCTATATTTCTGGTAATTAAAAAATAGTGGTGTATAATGGCATAATAATATATGGGCTTAGGTTTGATCCCCGACGGGGATAAGCATTTGTGTGATGAGCATAAATGTTTGTATTTCCGGGTTTGGTTATTTATTAAATATTTTCTGGTATATATATATATATATATATATATATATATATATATATATATATATATATATATATATATATATATATATATATATAGACTAAACTGAGTCTCCTAGAGTTTACTTGAATGAGGTAATTTACTCCTAATGTTGTAAATAACAGAAGTACCTACCGGTTAAACCATCTTAGTACTGTTTCTGGCTACTTGTACAAAAAATAACCAATGTACAAAAATTATAATCTATATCCTATCCTACTAGTCCTATGGATGAATGGATGAATGTTTCTCACTCTTTCTCGTAAAAACGGCTTAACAAATTTGAATGAATTTTAGCACACCTATAGACGATGACTTGAAATAGCTCATAGGATACTTTTTATCCCAGAAAAATAAGTTTTCCCCTGAGATACACCAAAAACTTTTACGCCTGATACGCCGTAATAGCGTCAGTGCTTGTTACTGTCGTATTCCGGTTTAGAGGGTACGGTATCCGATTAATTTATGCAAGTGGCATCGACACCTCGCCACACAGATAACAATTTTAGTGTCTATAGGCGATGGTTGTCAAGTCTTTCTTCAAGTAAAGTTCTTTTTTCATATCACAGATTATCAAACAAGCAGATAGCTCTACTATGTAAAGATATAGTCATCCACTATTTATAATAAACTAGCTGCAGCGTGCAGCCCGCTGCACTATAAGTTTTTGGTGAATCCCACGGGATTATCTAATTTTTCCGCGATAAAAAATAGCCTGTTTGCTATTCCAGGTCATCATCTACCTGTGTGCCAAATTTCATTCAAATCCGTTCATTAGTTTTTGCGTGATTGAGTAACAAACATCCATCCAAACATCTATCCAAACATCCAAACTTTCGCATTTATAATTAATATTAATGTAGATTGACATCTGTGTATCAAGGATGTATGGCGACGGGTCCTAATTCAATAGGAATCTAAAAATTCTAACGGTCGGTAAAAGTAAAACATTGTCGCATTTGTGACCGGAAAAGTTACGGCGGTACTACATGACCGGGCGCGACATTGTGGGACTCCAACATCTTGTTAGTAGCAGTAATGGAGCCAAAGATGCTAAATGGGCAGTTACTCGAGCTTCGTAGGGGCCTAATGGATTTTGTAGATTAAAATATAGGAAAAATAAAAGGTTATATGTTGTTTTTCATTTCGATGGTGGAGAAAAAATGTACGGATAAATAAAAATTAAAAAAAAACTGTGACATGGAAACATTAAATCGTATCAGATTTAGGTATGGTGGATTAATTGCCACCTAAAATTTAGAAAATCTGATGATTCAAGTGAAGCGTACCTAAGTGGGAGGCTCATAAAGTTGCAAAGAAAATGTTGCTTGGACATTCTCGAGCGCGTCTGAATTTTCTTTTATTATATAGGAAATGATGTAAGAATGACGAAAAAATATAATCTGACATTTTTCACTAGCCGAAGTTATTGGAATTTTGTTTTTTCTGCCTTTATAACTCGCATCTATATAAAGGCCTTATATTTGATGGAGAGCCTCAAAAGTATGCGAGGCAACCTCCCTTATGTTAACCACGGAACCGATTTGAATGAAATTAGTTATAAAGATAGATTGACGCTCGGGAAAAAACATAGGGTAGTTTTTATCCCAGAAACCCCACGGGAACGGGAACTATGTGGGTAAAACCCCGAGACATTTAGAAATTTATCTACGTGGACGATGTCACGGGTGCAGCTAGTTTTTAATAAAATAGGAGACAGACCAATAATATGCACCTTTTAATTTTGTAATCACTCCAACCAATAAGTACGTCAATGGAGCAGTCAAACATACAAATGTTATTACGTTATCTCTGTAAAAATCAGAACGCATACGCCATAGCTGCAGTGTCTGGATGTCAGTCAGCGTGTCCGTTGGTGTCAAAGGTGGCGACTGGGGCAGCAATAATGTGACGTACGGCTTTCACGCTCCAAGTCGTAATGCCTCTGTCATTTGACCACCAGAGAGGCTTTACTAGGAATAGGTATATATCTACTATGTGAAATTAGAAATACAGATTTTCCTACTAGACCGGGATCCCAGCAACAAACTTTTTTTGATTAATAACAAGCTGAATTTTTGTGAACAGCTTGGTTTTGACGAGACAACCATCTTTTCTATCTTCGAAAAATCTCGAATCGGGTAGCTAATAAAGATAGATAAAAAAGAAAACTTTAGAGTGTTGGAGTAAGAAAAAATTCTATTTTACGTGTAGTATAATGTTACTATTGAATAACAATAATAATTAATCAGCTGTTGTGAGAAAATTAGGTTGTTATTAAATTGATTAATATCAATTTAAACATCACATAATTCTGCAACTTTAGAGTGGAGGACTCGCCAGAAAAAACCATCGAATGTGTTGGACAAAAGTTTCATCATGTTTTTCATAATATAATCAAGCGATTAAAGTCAAAAAAATAATTATTTTTATTAATAAATATTTTTCCTTCACCGAATCAAAATGTTCAAAGCCCATAACTTTTTTATCTACACAATTCGACATTTTTCGAAGATAGAAAAGATGGTTGTCTCGTCAAAACCAAGCTGTTCACAAAAATTCAGCTTGTTATTAATCGAAAAAAAAGTTTGTTTCTGGGATCCCGATCTATAATTGTAACCCCCGACACATTAAACACGAATAAGTTTAAAGTGTATATATGTTTATTTAAATGTCTATCTGTATTAATATAGCAGCTTCCTATGCTAATATTTTATATGCCACAGACTTTCTGTCTGCGCTCTCACACCTAATCTACTAAACCAATTTTAATAAAATTTGCCATTATAAATAATCGAGGAACCGTGGTCAAGCAAAGGCTACTTTTTCAGAAATCGTCTCCTTAGGGACTGAACTGAACTGAACAAATATTGATGATCGGTTACTGTATTCCTTTGCCTGGAAGTCATGTAGATCAGCTAGTTAAAGATAAATGCAAAAAAAAGAGTAATAAAGCACAGCAACTCAACCTCCCAGATAACACTAGTGTCTGCAGGTATCTTCTATATTTAAGAAAACCGCTTAGCAAGCAATTAAAAGTCTTTTTAATTGTAAGATAGCATACAATCAGATGGTTCTCTTGATGGAAAGAGACATTCATCACGATGTTAACGGGGCGTTGCTATTCGTGTGACGGGATGGCAATCTATCTTCCTTCTAAACTGGAACACGACGATGATAAATATGAACGCTATTGCAGCAGGAATAAGTGAGACAGTAGTATTAAATACCCGGGCAAAACGTTGAGGAACTCTACCGCTTAGCGGTCACGATAATAGTGACAGGTGTAGCCAATCATTAGCCTTTTACGACATGCCTGGCAAAATAGCAAATGGTCTATTAGATGGAAACACAAATTAAACCATTGCTTATGGACACCAATGTTATTAATGGTGAAATGATATTAATGTAAAAGTCTAGAGGAATCCTTACCGTGCAATCCGGAACACGATGACCGTGGTATTAAACTGGGGAAAGACGGTACACGCTTTATAATCTATATATTACGTGAACAGTAGAGTATAAGCACAGTTAAAATTTACATTACGGAGGAGCGCAGTTTTTGGAACGAAATTCCTTATCGCGCGTTGGGAAAAGGGGATAGACGGAAAAAATTCTTACGAAAAGTTGTCACGACACTTTTTGCTATAGTAAGCTACTGTAAGCTGTGCGGCGTGCGCATGTTTCTCTGTCTGTCTCTCTGTCTCTCTCTCTCTCTCTCTTATAGAAAGCAAGCCAGATATTTTCATTTCTATTTCGCATTGAACAGTGTGGTGTCGCGACGATTATTTTTGTTGAGGTTTTTTGTAAATAATAATAAAAGGAACTTCGTTTCATCCGGGTGTCCCTTGATACCTGTCAAGTTATTTACATCATAAGATAGAAAACAAGCAGATGGCTCTCCTGATGGAAAGAGATACTTTCGCCTCTAGACACCAAAGATGTTAATGGTGCGTTGCTATCTAGTTTTCATACTCTACAGTTATAACTGTCTTAAAAAGGGAACAAAGGTTTTCCTTCACGTATTAACATTTAGATATACTTATTAGCAATCGTCCTGTGGACCAAATTCAACTATATATAATAAAATCCCTTACAAGTTTGACAACTGACTAGTAAAGAAAAAATATACATGTAAATATACTTATATATGTATATATTATCATGTATATCACATGAATGTAGTCTATATAAGGTTAAACTTAATGTATTTTCAACGTATTATATTTCTCTACTCAAGTACCTGTGCAACTGCCGTTCTACCGGGCAGGTCGTAAAAGGCGACCGATTGGCTATACGTGTCACAACCATCGAGACTACTAGGTGGTAGAGTTCTGCAGTGACTCGCCCGTGTATTTGGTACCACCGCCTTACCTATTCCTCCCGCATTAGCGTCAGTGGTTGTCATTGTCGTGTTCCGGATTGGAGGGTAAGATAGCCGGTAGACTTATGCATGTAGCGTTGCCATCCTGCCACACGCATAGCAACACACAAATAACATCTTTGGTGTCTATAGGCGACGGTTCCTCTTTCCATCAGGAGAACCATCTGTTTGTTTGCTATCTAATAATATCGCTCGCCTTTTACAAACGTCCTGGTATAATAGTGGAAGATATATTTTTTAAGGGGACCGATCAAATCAGGGAAAAATTTCGCATATATAGTTTACTGGCTCTTTACTCTTATACTGGAAGTCGAGGGTGATACGTAAAACGTTCCAAGCCCCGACGAGACGGCCAGAAGCTGTACCATCAAGTAGGCACGATAGTAGTGATATAATAATAAAAATAAAACTTGATTAGCATTTGTACAGGAAAAAACAAAAGCACAGTTTAACCCTGTTTATTTCTGCCGCAATAGCATTAGTATTTGTCACTGTCGTGTTCTAGTTTGGAGGGTAAGGTAGCCGGTAAACATGTGGCATTAGACCTCGCTACAAGGTAGCAACGCACCAGTAACGTCTTTGGTGTCTATAAAACATCGATGGTTTCTCTTTCCATCGGCAGATCCATCTGCTTGTTTACTATCTTATCAAATATAAAAAACCAGACCGTGGTCCCACGAACAATTTCTTTTTTATTAATAACAAGCTGATTTTAATGAAGAGCTTCGTTTTGACGAGACGCCCACTTTTTCTATCTTTGAAAAATCTCGAATTGTGTAACTAATAAAGTTAG
The DNA here is from genome assembly GCA_036924255.1 of Apodemia mormo. Taxonomy (NCBI): domain Eukaryota; kingdom Metazoa; phylum Arthropoda; class Insecta; order Lepidoptera; family Riodinidae; genus Apodemia; species Apodemia mormo. The sequence goes on along the minus strand of JAUPFN010000011.1, from coordinate 39,827,238 downwards.
GGGGCTTCGAAAATTTTAATTCGGTTTAGAAAATGTTGATTAATAACAATAATTATTTTTTTGCTTTAATCGCTTGATTATTTCATGAAAAAACAAAAAAAAAATGTCCTGCACATTCGATGGTTTTTCTGACGAGTCCTCTACTGTAAAGATTCGAACTTATGAGATTTTTAAAAAGATATTAATCAATTTAAAAACAACCCATTTTTTTCACAACAGCTTATTAGTTATCATTATAATTTAAGGATTGCTTTGTCCTATACGTAAAGTGGAAATTTTGCCTAGTCTTACACTCTAAAGTTTTATTTTTTATCTATCATTATTAGTTACCCGATTCGAGATTTTTCGAAAATAGAAAAGATGGACGCCTCGACATAAAAAAGCTGTTCATAAAAATTCAGCTTGTTATTAATAAAAAAAAATTGTTTGTGGACCACGGTCTGTCATAAAGTACGATCGATAAATCTTTTAGGCCTCCTTTCTGCAACTGTTATAATTGTAATACTCTTGCTAGTACTGTGTTATATATATAAACGTACAGAAAGATTATTCAATCATGATTAATCCCAAAATTTTCAAAAACTAATTTAATGTACTTAACAGAAACAGGAAAATAACGCTCTAACATCTTTCTTGTCCAGTAATAAAAATAATTCATAGTAAACAATAGTAACAATCAAACGATACAGATTTATATGGTCATTTGAAATAGAAAATCCTTATAGAGCAATACGAGTTTATAAAAATGGTTATTGTAATGGTTTGTATAAAAGTTTATTCGACGATTACTCGAGTATTATTACTTGGAAGGTCGTGAAATTTGGTAGAAGCATAAGATAAATAAAACAATTTTTTTTTTGATTTTATATAAATAACATTTGTCAAGGGGGCGTCGATATACAGAGGTTGTAAGAGAGATGCCAAAACTAAAAAATATTTAAACTATTCCATCGCAAATTTGCTGTTCAAGGCTAACCCATACCGCAAACATAGGCACAGGCGCAAATACTATAACTTCTCTGCTACCAAGTCAATCAAAAAACTTCTATTAAAAATATTTCTTTTCGCTAGATTATTTTACTCAGTATGCAGAGAGTGCTTCAAATATTATTAATTTATTAGACATTTCATTCCATCACAACTTTACGCACTCTTCTAAGCACGAGGGTTCTCGCAATCAAGTCTAGGATTTATAACTAAATGGACAAGCTAACTAGCTTAGCAATAAAGTTCTTTAAATTGTTGTCATTTTAAAATAAACTTTTTACTGTGTATTAACTTCCAAATTTAAAATATATCCGAAAATATAGCTACATTGTTTTATCGCTGCGACACGCGACGGGTTCCCAATTCTAATCCTGTGCGATATGTGTGTACTACACTGACACGCAACGCTTCAACCTCGAAAGGGTCAAACTTGACAGATTAAAGTCGTTTTGAACTGTGACGGCGGATACCGACGGAAATTTGGAAGAAGTAAATAATATAATTTACGTTATTGCAAGTAATTTTATTTGTCTCTGGTTTGTTGTGACCATTAAGCGTCAATAAGCATTTATCCATTTACCCTGATCTTATGTAAAAAATACATGCATACATATATTTTCTTCAGATCCTTTATAGGGTATAAAGTGAGAATGACAATCATGCAGATTTAACACATTCATGAAGCATGACTGTCTTCACACAAACGAGTCAAAAGAGGCATTTGAATGAATGAATTAATGAATGAAAATATTTATTTGCATGAATATGGAAATTATTTAAAAGTTACCAACATATTCTACCATTATATAGTGTGCTAATATTTAAGATTATCATTTTATAATCAATTACATTTAAAACTACAAAATCATGTTCGGAAAGCACCTAGTCAATTTGATCCCGGAATGGTAGTCTTAGTCTTTCCCTATACTAATATCCTTCAACACTCGTAGTGTATATGTATATTTTGTAAAGATTTATTCATGTTTTATTTATCATTCTTTCTATATGTTAAAATTAACGACGCATGCCTTTTATAATTTTTAGATCGAGTTTATGAGACTCAACCTCCCACACCACTTCAGTACCTACCTATTACGAACGTGGTCTACAAATGTGATATCCACATTATATCATAATATTTTTGTATATTCTGTGATTTTCTCATCTCGGCCGTGTTAAGTCTACTTTTATGCTCTTTCTGACGTATCCAACTCTCGTTTCCTTTGCAAAACCTTGAAGTAAGCATAAAACAGAATTATGCATAGCATGATTAGAAATTATTAAAAATTGTATTTGGAATTACTTTTCCTAATAAACCATTCACTTTATTCTCAGCACGAACTCTTTTTTATTTATTTTACATATTTTTTGTATATGTCAATTTCGATCCCTGATAAAAGTATACCCATTACATACAAACTCATCAATTTGCTTCAATACTACCATCAATAATAAGTTTTGAGTCCATTTTAGTCATTTCACTTTAAAATACCACTACCTGAGATTTCTTTATATTTAATTGTTAGTCCATATTCTTATATTAGATTCGCACTTGCGTCTATCGTCCTGAACTAATATGCACCGAAGCTTTTAAACGATATGACACTAAAAATTATCACAATATTCATATTAGCACCAACGATATTTTGCACGAACCATCGTGCAATAATCGAAGATAGCTGAAATCATTTTTAAACGTGTAACTATGGCTTATGATTATCTCTACTTTTAACTATTAATTACTGTATGCTAATAATTAATTACTAAAATGTTTTTCTTTGTGATTCACATTTTTAGGATCCCATATGATGGGCTCAGCTTACCATTTCTTCGTTTACTCCATTTTACACAACCACCCGCATACGTCTGAACTGATCGAAAACAACAACTGCTGAAATAAGCTGAAATGATCAACGATAGTCTAACTACGCTTCGCGATATCTTAGCGCGCTTAAACCTTTGACGTACCAACACCCAGGTAGCCGATAACAGCCGGTTATATTTACATTTAGCGTGTCATTGCGCAAAGCTTTGTGACGATAAACGCAAGTGCGGCCGAGCCATTACAATTATCTTTCATAAACCGACGAGCTGAAAATACACAACCCTGCTTAACACCAATATTGCATCAAACTAGCACAATGTTTCTGTCTATCCGCACAATTGTCTAACCGACACCCGCGCAGTCCTAGTATACAGATTGCTGATCAAACAACAGGGGATCTATAATATGGCAAAATGTACCAAATTTTCTTCCTTACAACTCTATCAAATTATTTCTATAAATCTATAAAACCGCAAGAAAATTTCCTGACCAACAGTCAGATAATTTTCCACCGTGTGGCGGAGCGAGTTATCTTAATCCGTACGTTCACTTTCAGATCAGAACCCCTTGAACCTTCCACAACATTGCATCAGATTTCTATTGTACTCTCCTTTCAATAATCTTCCATACGCATTTGTTCTAAGATATTTAAAACTAATGACTCTATAACTATTGCAATCTATAACCCTTACCTTCGTTTAAGACTACGATGAGTATTACAGAGGACCTTAATAGAGTCCCAAACTGTAGAACTACCGTATTTGATCATCTCACCAGATACTATATCAATACCCAAAGTTTTTTCTTCTTTCATACTAGTTTTTGTCGACGCAACGTCTTAACAAATAATATCTTCGCATGCCGACACTATAACTGCAATATCTACTAACGACTCGGCAACAGTGGCGGCATTTTATTAGGCCTTAACACACCTATAAAAATTTTCCCACCATCGTTTTAACAAATTGTCTGTGATTGAAAGAATGTCACCGTCCTTCTCTTTAATGCTGACAAACAACTTCTAGTCTTGTTCACCTCCCACTAAGAAAGAAAGAAAGAAAGAAAGAAAATATTTATTTGCAAGAATATGGGTGTTACAAGTTGTTAAAAATAAATTAAGTTACCGACATATTCTACCAATATATGGTGTGCAAATATTTAAAAAAAATATCATTATATAATATTGCATTTAAAACTATAAATTGTATCGATTTTTCAGAATTACTACCGGATCGGAACGCGGCCACACACTGAGAAGATCCGGCGGAAGAAACTCAGCGGGCTGGTCTTTTTTTCTCTAATTTATGTTCTTGTTATAAATATACATGGATGATTCCATATTACAAAGTTATTTTTATAATTACAAGTTTCATATTTTGAGTAATTATTTTTTTTTATAATTTACATAATGTTCACCATTTACAAAATTTTTACTACATTGAAATTTTTTTAAGGACAATTCAACAAACTTATATTTCTATCCATTAACATTTAATTTTATCGGCTAAAAATTCTTTAATGTCATAATAAGTTTTATCTAACAGCAAATCAAACAACTTTTTGCGAAATTTATTTATAGGCAATGATTTAAGACTATCAGGAATATGATTGTATATAATAATAGACATACAATACACATTTTTTGTAAAAATATTTAATTTTTGGTTAGGCACATATAATTTCTTACTATTCCTAAAATATGAGTTACCAGTGACTTCAGCATTTGTTTTAAATAACTTTTGGTGCTTTTTTACAAATACGCATACCTAAAACATTTTGGCGTTCGTCTTGAAGTTGTTCGTCGTTCTCTTTTCTTCTTTCAAACTTTCTATTGTTCCAATGGAATTCATATGAAACGAGAATCTCGTAGTTTGTCGCATAGCAGTTTGAGCTTTAATAGCAGGCTGAGTATGCAAATTTTGGGGATATCAATTTTGAGCCCATTTTTTAATATCTTATAAAAGACGCATATATATGTTGTTAGGTCCACACAATGTAATATGCCCAATGCCAAAATATTTTTTTCTTAAATTTGTGGGAGTGACGCTCAACGTGTCTGGTTCACTTTACCTCGCCTTATATTAACAATTATGTTAATCATAGGAAAAAGGGCGTAATTAGGGGACAGTGCACAAATCGTTTTATAGTATCAGGCGTTACTTCGCGGAAATCCACAATTCAAAGATAAAATTAAGGTGGGTAATTAAATTGTAACTATATGTACCTGAAATCTTATATGTGACTGCTGTGATACTTCTAAGTCAACATCCTCATAACTGAGGGTCGCGTCCAGTTTGAAGTGGTTGCTTGAAACACTATGCTGATCCACGTGTTGCTGTCCTCAGAGGTCTTGATTGCTTTGCTTATTGGCATGCTTGTGAGCATATTTATTGTGGCTGACCTTCGGGTAGGAGAACGACCTGGTGGTCTTTCCGTCAACCTTAGTAGATTACCTGTGATAATACTGAAACAAAAAAAAACAAAAACGAGTTCAAGGAATGAATCGAACTTACCGAAGGTCAAAAGGCCGCTGCGGCACAATATTACATCTAAATCCACCACACTCATTCACGCCAGTAGCAAAGCAGAAACACAAAATTTAATATTTTATTTAGGTATATTCTTTATTATGCAAATATAGTACAAAGGCGTAACCTAATACTATTTTCTCAAAGTTTACCTGCCGCGATGCTGAGAGAAAAAGCTTGGGTAGTACATAATAAATTAGTTACGAGCTATTAATAAAACTAAACACTAGACACTAATTTATCATAACTAACGTATTTATGTAATCAACGCACGTTTCACTTGATAACCGAAGCATCTTCAAAAAAGTCGAATAGCACTCTATAAGGGGTGAAGCATAATGGACAATTAATTTAATGCTTCGCCCTCACAGCAATCACATATTATAACATTTTATGATAAGTTGAAAGATTATTACCTTGATATCATCTTACGATTAATATCTTTATGAATACATCTACATTATGATATTCTAGATATCCTATCGTAGCAGTATTGTATGCGGCAAAATTTAAATTGCCTACTAGCAAGCAGCAAATGTATTCGCCTACTCACATTACGCTAGTTTTCAAATAAAACGTACCTACTCAAAAGTAATTTTGCTCCCGCGCAATTTGCCAGTCAACCAACTCAAATATTTACGTCACTCACGGCCATGACAAGCAAATCCTTTTGATTAGTAAACAAAATCAAATAAAAGTCCCACAGTGTTACGTGTCGGTTATCAATTTGTCGTGGCAGGGCTTTGTGGAGCCGCGGAGAACAGCTCGTGGCGCGCGGGACTAGTCATCCTGACTTGCTGTTTGTTATATTGCCTTTGCTAATAACCAGAGGGTTCCTGCACTGTACTGTCACCTGGCTTGTATTGGCAGTTGACTTCTAGTTCTGCAAATTAAAGATTTTCACTTCTATGTTATTTTATAATAAGTCAGGCGTAATATATCGAATAAAATCAATATATCCCCGGATGTATTGAAGTTCTTATAACACTTTTTGCTCATTTTGGAAAGAAACAACAATCGCCTATAGACATCAAAGACATTAATGGTGAATTGCTAACGGAGTGGCAAGATGGCAATGTCAAATACATAACTTTGCCCTCCAAACCGGAACAAATCAGTGAAAAGCATTGACGGTAATAAGGCAGCCGACAGGAATAGGTAAGGCAGTAGTACCAAAACCAGAGCAAGACGTGGCAGAATTTCACCAACTTGCAGTCACCGTTGTAGTGGCTCGTATACCCTACGCAATTGCTCCCATATTGATCCGGGCTCCTTTGAAGAATATACCAACTGCCGTTCTACCAGGCAGGTCGTAAAAGGCGACTGATTGGATATATCTCTACCATTGTGACTACTGGGTGGTAGAGTTCTGCAACGTCTCGCTCGGGTATTTGGTACCACCGCCTTACCTATTCTTGCCGCAATAGCGTCAATACTTGTAATTGTAATGTTTAGGTTTAAAGGGTAAGGTAGCCGATAGACTTATGCATGTGGCATTACTATTCTGGTACACGGATAGACGGAGACCCATCTGCTTGTTTGCTATCTAATGATATAAAAAAATAGCCAATCGCTCGCCTTTTACGAACGTCCCGGCATAGTGACAGAAGGTCTATTCTTTTAAGGGGCCCGGCCCAAATCAGGGAAATTTTCGCATATATAGTTTACTGGCTCTTTACTCTTCATACTGGAAGTCAAGGGTGATACGTAAAACGTTCCAAGCCCCGACGAGACGGCCAGAAGCTGTACCATCAAGTAGGCACGATAGTAGTGATATAATAATAATAAAAATAAAACTTGATTAGCATTCGTACAGAAAAAAACTAAAGCACAGGTTTGACTCAGTCTCCTGCGCTAGTGCAGGCTGTGTTACAGGAGACTATGCCTTCACCCGGTGTCACAATCTGGTAATAAATTAACAAACGTAATGCAACATATATACAAACATGCGTGTCCGTATGTATGTGTGTACATGTGTATGTGCATATATATATATATATATATATACACACAGATATGTTTTTTTATATCATAAGATAGCAAATAAGCAGATAGGTCTCCTGAAGGAAAGAGTCAACCATCGCCTATAGACACCAAAGATGTTAATGGCGCGCTGCTATCTTGTGGCGAGGTCTAATACCACATGCATTAGTTTACCGGCAACCTTACCCTCTAAACCGGTACACGACAGCGACAAGCACTGACGCTATTGCGGCAGGAGTAGGTAAGGTGGTGGTACCAGACTCGGGCGAGACAATGCAGAACTCTACCGCCTAATTTCCTCGATGTTAGTGACTCGTGTAATCAATCGGTCGCCTTTTACGACCTGCCTGGCAGAACGGCAGTTGGACTATTCTTCAAAAGAGGCCGGGACCAACACGGGGAACCAATCGTGTAACCAATCGTCTGCTTTTACGTACTGCCTTTTAGAAAAGTATATGGTCTAACTTTTTAAAGATTCCTGGACAACTAACTATGTTGTCTAAGTTTATTAAAATTAAATTTGTGAAATTTGCTTTTAATATAACTAGTTGTTTCTCGTGATTTCGTTGGCATGACCCGAAAAATTACTTACTGTTGTTCAGTCGGGTCAAAAACTAAGCTATAGCCTTCCTCGTAAATGTGGCTATCATGCACAAAAATATTTTTTTTTAAATCTGACCGGTACATCCAGAGATTAGCGCGTTCAACCAAACCAACAAACAAACTCTTCAGCTTAATAACATACATTGGTGAAGAATGTGGATTAGGATGGCCGTTAAAAATTAATTTTTTGTGACGCCCCCTAAAAAGCTTCTTTATGATGGAAAACCACTTGGTTTTTTCAATTCAAAACAACCCGTGCCTCTACACAATCTAAGTTAAATTTTGGGTATATTTTTTCTCTGAAAGTTATTAAATTTGAAATTTATCCTTTTTGTTTATTTATGTGTTATCCACCTTTAGTGTTATCATTTTAAGTTATAAATTTTAACTGAAGGCTTTATAATAAGCTCAATATACTTCGTCATTTAACCTTATGCTTCAATTTTCATTCTATTTTTGGGCTATTTATACATTTGTGAGCAGTTACGTATAAATCTGGTAATTTTTTAACGCATTTTTGTGAAAATAATTCATTTTTTTATTGTGTAGATGCACGTGTTTTAAATTTTTTTTAAATCCCCAGTGTTTTTCATCATAAAGAACCTTATTTAGGGGGCGTCGCAAAAAAAACCGAATGTAATATACGTGTATAGGAGTATAAATATTAGACTGATTCAAATTAAAAAAACTTTTTTTGTTTTTGAATAAATACATCTAAAAAGTTTCTTTGTAAGACCAAAAAAAACCTCCTAAAAGATGAGCTTGAAATCTTAAAAATTGAGCTGGCGCATGGGGGGGTCCCCTTTCCCATTTAAAATACATTGAAAAATAACTTTTTTCTGTATTTTCATTGTAAATCGTCGAAAAAAAAATTTTTTCGAATTTCCGATTTTAGTATCTTGTAGGAAATTAAATTCTCTACAAAAAAGGTCTCTTTCATTTTTTCGCTAAAATGCATAAGAAAAAAGTTACAGAGCTTTAAAAAACGAAAATTATAAAAAGTCAAAAATAACTTTTTTTTTATTTTCGACATCAAATTATTTTATTTCGTAAAATTTTTTACTTAATTTATCTATATTCAGTTTGTTAATTATATCTAAATTTGATCTATGTACAGAAGAAAAAAAAAATATTTATTTATATTATATTTTTATATTATATATGGGGCATTTCATGCTAAATCGACCACTTTTGAACCCGAACTTTTTAGATTTTTTTGACATTTTGGTATTTTTCTCTACCCTACTGAAAATAATCGAATTTTCTATTGTTTATAGAACTTTTAGATACAAAAATAATAGAATACGAAAAAATAATTCAATGTTTCTTTTAATTTTTTATCTAACTTCATTGGAAATTAATCAAATGTTATCGATGATTGTCACTTTTAGTTTTTGTTTTTATTTTGTTTTCTCAGATTTTAAAGTTTTCAAAATCTGCTAAAAAATCTTCAGAGTGGTATAACAAAAAGCAAACATTTATAAACAATTTTTTTTTAATTTCTAAAAAAAATAGAAAAATAAACTACGACTAACAATTTCAGGAAATTCGCAGAAAATACTAGTTTTTTAAAAAAAAGAAAAAATCAAAAATGTCAATCATCCCAAAATTTTCGTTTTTTTCGGAAATTTTCAAAAAAAAAACGCTGAATATAAATTTTTTTCTAAAAAATACATTTAAAAACAAAAATTTCAGTAAAAAAATCCTTCCAATAAGTTAATTTTCAAAAAAGTTATGGTTATTTAACAAAAAAAAACTATCTTTTTTAAATAACTCGTAACTTTGTTTTGGTTGGGTAAGAAAATTTGAAAAATTTCCGCAAATTGTTTTCAATAGGGTATAGAAAGATACTAAAATTTCAGAAAAATCGAAAAGGGTCGGATTCAAAAGTGGTCGATTTGGCATGGAATGCCCCATATATAATATAGAAATATAGGTATTATAAAAATAGCTAATATAAATAAATATATATTTTTTTCTTCTATACATAGATCAAATTTAAATATAATTAACAGACTGAATATAGATAAATTAAGTAAAAAATTTTACGAAATAAAATAATTTGATGTCGAAAATAAAAAAAAAAGCTATTTTTGACTTTTTATAATTCTCGTTTTTTAAAGCTCTGTAACTTTTTTCCTATGCAATTTAGCGAAAAAATGAAAGAGACCTTTTTTGTAGAGAATTTAATTTCCTACAAGATACTAAAATCGGAAATTCGAAAAAAATTTTTTTTCGACGATTTACAATGAGAATACAGAAAAAAGTTATTTTTCAATGTATTTTAAATGGGAAAGGGGACCCCCCCATGCGCCAGCTCAATTTTTAAGATATCAAGCTCATCTTTTAGGAGGTTTTTTTTTGGTCTTACAAAGAAACTTTTTAGATGTATTTATTCAAAAACAAAAAAAGTTTTTTTAATTTGAATCAGTCTAATAAATATTTTTATATTGTTTTGCTAGACGAGTCCAGTACATATATATATATATATATATATATATATATATATATATATATATCCAAAGATATTGTACTGGACTCTCTATATCTCAATTGCTGTTCGTTAGTCTCGCTAAAACTCGAGAACGGCTGAACCGTAGGCGTATCATCTAACGTTTGCAATTCGCCAGCGATCAGCGATGACTCTTAAACGTAATGAAAAAATCATCAAAAACGTCGCCAATTGCTTGCTGATCACTAGATGCACTTTTTGCAATGTCACAGCATCAAAACTAATCAAGCTAAACTAAACTACCACTAATGTACAAGGCTCTTATGTGTCTTGCAATAACTAAACAATCACGATAATTTCGCATTGCGAGTTACGTGATCACCCCGCCGATTTGGTTAATTTTGGTTTTGAATTAATTGTTGAAGTCCAGGGAGGGTTTAAAAGGTAAGAAAATTTAGACAACAAATAAGAGTAGTTAAAAAAACAAGTTTGCTGGGTCAGCTAGTAATATTATAACTAGCGATAGTGAGTTTGTTTGTCCGTCTTTCACGACGAAACGGAACGACGAATTGACGTGATTTTTTAAGTGGGATAGTTGAAGAAATGGAGAGTGGCATAGGCTACTTTTTATTTCTTTCTAACCCCTCACTTCCCTAAAATGAATTTAACGCGACCGCAGCCGTAGGCCAAAGCTAGTAACTATATATTTTTAAATTTGATAAATAGCTATGTGCCTTCGTAGCTTGACTCCCACGTTTGCCGTTCTGCCAGTCAGTTCGTAAGAGGCGAATGATTAGCTATGTCACTACCATCGTGGACACTAGATGGTAGAATTCTGCCATATATCATCAAAATTAAACGAGTATCTAAGCTTTTCGACATTATAGGTTTGTGTAGATATTTACAAACGTTTGCAAAGAATTCCTTCACATTTAAATGTCAAACGACATATCCAGGAATATGACATTGTAGATTTCATCTACCTTCGACTAGGGTAGATGTGATCCTTGTGACAGTGGTGTAAGATCGCTTATTGGATAACTTGTAATTTGGGACGTCAGATATTTGCAAGTCCCTCGAGGTTTGATGGCAGCATTGTTGATAACATCGACGTGTCCTTCGCGAGCTGTACGTGTGGTCTGCTGGGTTTTTGAATATTTTATTATTATTTTCCGACTGTACAAGGTGATAATATTTTTAGATATTAGGTGTAGGTGTATATATATGATAATTTTCTATAGTATTTATATATCATAAGATAACGAGCAAGCAGTTGGCTCTCATGATGGAAATAGACAATCATCGCCTACAGACGTGTTGGTCCCAGGCTCCTTTGAAGAATAGACCAACTGCCGTTCTGCCAGGCAGGTCGTAAAAGGCGACCGAGTAGCTATGCGCGTCACTACCATCGTGACTACTAGGTGGTAGAGTTCTGCATTGTCTCGCCCGGATCTGGTACCACCGCCTTACCTATTCCTGCCGCAATAGCGTCAGTGCTTGTCGCTGTCGTGTTCCGGTTTGGAGGGTAAGGTAGCCAGTAAACTTATGCATATGGTATTAGATATCGCCACGAGATAGCAACGCACCATTAACATCTTTGGTGTCTATAGGCGATGGTTGATTCTTTCCATCAGGAAACCCGTCTGCTTGTTTGCTATCTTATGACATAAAAAAAAACACTATGTTAATGGTACGTTGCAATACCTTACCCTCAAAACTGAAACACAGAATTGAAAAGCAATGACGCTTTTGCGACAGGAATAAGTAAGGCGGTGGTACCAGACCCGGGCGAAACAATGCAGAACTCTACCACCTTGTAGCCACGCTGGTAGTGACTCCCATAGCCAATCGGTCACCTTTTATGACCTGCCTGACAGAATAGCAGTCGGCCTATTTTTCAAAGGAACCAGGACCAACACGGGGTAGAATAGTTATGTATGTTCTTATAATGTTTGTATAAAATATAATTTGACTTAATTTGATTGTTAACTCTCTTTAATTAACAACGGTAAAATTTCGACCACTGGGTAACTAATAAACCTGTATAAAATAATGTTTCTAACAATAAAAATATAATGAATAATTTCATGAAACTGCTCGAAGCTTGTCTTAATTGGCTCCATATTTTAACAACTAATTTTAATTAAGTTTACGGTCGACGTAAGTTATGGAATATTTTGATCCAGTACTTTCTACGCGTTTGTTTTTAAATCAATCTAAAAAAGTATCTTCACACCCGTATCTCAAAAGAGGTAGGCAGAGGTACAACCAGTGCGCCCACGATTAGCTGAAGATACTTGGTCCCACAATGTGATAGGTGGCAAGCCTACCGTCAACCGGGCACTTATTCAATCCCAGGCAACGTTGTTTTTATCAGAAAATTAAAAACACACATTTTTGTATTTTTGTTTTTTAGATCATAACATAGCTAACAAGCAGATGATTTTCCTAATGGCCATCGCCTTCAGACACCAAAGATGTTAACAGTGCATTGCTATTTACGTGACGAATTGTTAGTGCTACATGTATGAGCTTACTAAACTACTGACTACCTTACCCTCCAAATCTAAATACGACACAAGGTATTAGTAGTAATTTTTTCTATCGAAAAAAGATCGTAAATTTGATGCCAAGAAATCTGTCATCCATTGATAACCGTCCATTAACAACCTTCCCTGTATTAGTCCGCTTCTTTAAGAAATAGACCATCTGCCAGTGCTAGGCAGTTTGTAAAAGACGAACGTAAAAGACGAATCGTAAAAGACGAATCGTAAAAGACGAATCGTAAAAGACGAATGTTTTTTTATATCATAAGATAGCAAACAAGCAGTGTTATGTTAGTATATGTTGTTAGTTGGTGGTAGAGTTCTGCATTATCTCGCCCAGGTCTGGTACCACCGCCTTACCTATTCCTGCCGCAATAGCGTCAGTGCGTGTCACTGTCGTGTTCCGGTTCGGAGGGTAAGGTAGCCGGTAAACTTATGCATGTGGCATTAGACCTCGCCACAAGATATCAACGCGCCATTAACATCTTTGGTATCTATAGGCGATGGTTGACTCTTACCATCAGGAGACCCATCTGCTTTGTTTGCTATCTTATACAATAAAAAAAACTAAGGATTTTGATATACGACCAATTAACTAGAAATAGTTATTCCAAAAATTACAATTTTTTAGCTTAAGCAAGCGTTATAATGTGAGTGCTCATATTAAACGTCAGGTTTGCCGATTAACGAACTATTACCATAGCACTTTGCATTGAGAGCTTTTACGTTGAACTAGACAGAAACTAGAGAAACTAGCGGCTAGTGGTCATTAATAGCCAGTGAACCAAAGTGGTTGCCACTAATAACCCTTGCAAGTCACCTGCATTTACAATGGGAACAGGCCGTGGTTTAATGTAGAGGGGCCAGCGTGTTTTCGATACTTCAAATTTACAGCAATGTGTATTTGTTCCATGTGTGCTAAATTTTGAACGTAAAAAATTGAAATACATCATAACAACCGGTCAAGTGCGAGTCGGACTTGCGCACGAAGGGTTCCGTACCATCATAGCAACAAAAAAACGAAAAAACATTCATTGTATGGGGGACCCCCCTTAATATTTTTAGTTTTTATTTTTAGTATTTGTTGTTATAGCGGCAACGGAAATATATAGTTTGTGAAAATTTCAGCTTTTTCGCTATCACGGCTTATGAGATACAACCTGGTGACAGACAGACTGACAGACAGCGAAGGCTTAGTAATAGGGTTCCGTTTTACCTTTTAAGTACGGAACCCTAAAAAATATATATTCTACTTATAGCACTTGGTAAAGATGATAAATAATGATTTCTTGATATAAAACTCATATATTTAAAGAAATCGTTATTTTAATAAATATTAAATAATAGTAATTTAATTAACCACGGGTTTGGCTTTAAAAAAACTATATCGAGACATTAAATGAACTTAATTTTGCAAATGACATTATTTTTGCAAATAAAAGCAACAAAGTTGAAAGTGACGGAATGAGTGGCAACTTCCAACACTCTTTATATGTTTCTTAAAAAGGGCCTAGGTGTTCACTTACTTTACAAAATTACAAACATTAATATTCCAAATGAATTCTTAATTGAAACGTGTTGTAAAAATATTTTTTACAAATGAATTCTTAATTGTAACGTGTTGTAAAAATATTTTTTACTAGGTGGTAGAGTTCTGCATTGTCTCGCCCGGGTCTGGTACCACCGCCTTACCTATTCCTGCCGCAATAGCGTCAGTGCTTGTCGCTGTTGTGTTCCGGTTTGGAGGGTAAGGTAGCCGGTAGACTTATGCATGTGGCATTAGACCTCGCCACAAGATAACAACGCACCATTAACATCTTTGGTGTCTATAGGCGATGGTTGTTGACTCTTTCTATCAGGAGACCCATCTGCTTGTTTGCTATCTTATGATATAAAAAAAAAATATTTAAATCCGCCACTATCTCATACGATTACCAAAAAACTTAATTACGTCATAAAACTTTATAGGATCACCCGCTGAGCTAATAAATAAATAAACATCTCAGGTCAAATTACACGAATTAATCTAACCCGAAAGTAAGCAAAACCTTTTTTTTAATTTAAAGTTTGTTTGAAAATTTCATCAAATTCGCTCCAGACGGTTTCCAATCCACAATGGACCCATATACACACGCGACTTTTATACATAAAAAAAAGATTTTAAGTTTAATTATATTATCAAATCCACATACACTTGTTACAATACAATTTATTATAAATATATATTATAGTAAATTATTTTTATACAACATATCAGGAAATATTCCTATGAATGATTCCATAGCAGTCCGTTATCTTATCTCACTGTTGCTGAAGTAATATCTTTATCTGTTTTGATAATCACAATTAATTAAAAGTATTCATACCTTTTAGTGGTAAACTTGACTAGCGAGTGAAACGAAAAGCATCATGTTCTACATAAAATTCAAAAGAACTTTGTATATTCTCAAAGTTCGATGTTCATCTCAACGCTTGAAGCTCTACACCTCGACATTTGACGCTCTACATTCTCCTCTCTCAACATTTCTAACGCTTGAATCTCTACATATTTCACTATCAGACAAATAATCGATATGAGGTCGGACTTATGCCTTATAAAGTTGCAAGATGTATGTGTCTTAGACTGAAATATTTCTTTGTGCGAATGAGCACTTCAAATATCTTCAAGACTAATTTAACCTTATCCTCCAAAAACCTCTGAATTGTATCTAATTTAAAATATTCGGACAGTATAGAGATTTTTTTTTATTATTCTAGATTTTTTCAGGGACTTTTATTCATCCTGAATATGTCAGCCCCATCGTAGCGTAATATAATAGAATAGCTTATACATAATTAAGTAACTTACATCTAATCATGTTGACATAAATTATCGAAACTACTTAAATAAAACTTAATTAGAAGAAACGCTGCCTCTGTTACAGGTTCAGCTAGTATCAGTATAGAGATGATAGATGACGTATTAAAGCGTGTGTTTTGAAATACAGGAGCATTAACAAATGGGTTTTTTGGCAGTTAACGCGCATATCTGTGTCTTCTGGGGGTTGAATGGAACAAGGTTTTGATTACCCGCTACAGACATGTCTTAACTTAAGATATAAGCTTGTCTCGATACTCATTCACCTTTTCCCGTGAATTAATTACGGTCATCATATAATGCATCGCCGGTACTATAATTCGCTTAGCAATGAAAGCTGTCAACTATCATTAATATGCAGGATGAACAGTTTGGGAGATAGCACAGAACCTTGAGAAACACCAACATTTATATACTTAATTTCGGAGCATATACCATCTGCGACTATCATAACGTAACGGTCATCCAAAAATCTGATGATCCAGTTACAAAGCTTTAAAGGCGATCCGAAAGATATTATTTGCTCAGAAATGTCTTGTGCCCGACCGGTCAAGTTTTTGCGATATCCAGACAACTGTTAGCGCTTGCTCTGGCTTCAGCCCAGCGAAGCGTAAGATACACAAGAGCATCACCAGTAGAGTGGCCATGATGGAAACCATATTGTTTATCGTTAACAAGCTGGCGACCTTCCAGTTAATTAAGGAGCTTTCTATTAAAAACGTATTTCATCATTTTCCGACAAACTAAGTATTCGAGACGCTCGAATAATATCTATATATCTATACGTATCGTATCTATATACAACCTTAACTTTTGGAAAATTCATAACTCAAACAAAATAAATTATCTTCACGCCCGTATCCCCGAAAGAGGTAGGCAGATATATATCAAGTGCACCCACGATTGTCTGAAGATACTGAGTTCCACAATGTGGCAAACCTGTCACTAACTAGGCACATATCTAATCTCGGGCAACATTGTTTTTGTCAGAAAACTGAAAAAAACACATTTTTGAATTGTGGCCAATCCTGGAATCGGAGATAACTCAAAGAAGATTAAAATAAACTTAATTTTAAGTTTTCCACAGATTTTCATGCATGACTATTATAATAATAATGAATCAAGAAAAGCAGCGAAACTAAGAGGACCACTAAAAATCTGAAAATTAAACTCATAGACTAATACGTATATCTATCTATATTTATCTCTGTGCCGAGTACATGAAAATAAATATAATAATTTTAAATATCTTATTTTTAAAGATAGCTAACAAGCAGATGACTCTGCTGATGAAAAGAGATAATCAACACATATAGACACAAAAATATGTAGAAATGACGTGTCGCTTTCTGTAAGAAGAGATAGTAATGCCATATGCAAGTTTACTGGCTACTCTCCAAACTAAAAACACGACAGTAACAAACATGACAGTGCTTAACACTGTCGTGTTTTTAGATGCTATTGTGATGCAAATAAATAAGGCGGTGGTGTCAAACGTGAACAAAACGTTCAGAACTCTACCTACTCTAGTAGTCATGACGGTAGTGCCCCGTATAGCCAATCGTTTGCCTTTTACGAACTACCAGGCAGAACGGCAGATGGTCTTTACCTTGTACCTTGTGTTACCAGATCACTATAGTTTAAGATATCGGTTAAATTCTGTCCATTAATTAACCGGTTAATCAAGTGAGTAGGTAGTTCAATTCAAAATAGTTTCAAGATTTGAAGTTCTTGAAAATATTTTGAATTTATATTTTATATGAATTTAACCGCTTATATCGGTAACTTTTTTATATCATAGCAAACAATTATATTATTATCCTGATGGAAAGGAACAACCTTTGCCTAGACACGTCGAAAATATGAATGTTATCTAAGATGCCATCTGTGTGGCGGTTGAAATGCCACATAGTAATAGTTATTTATTTTGCCATTGTTCTATCTGAGCTCGTCACTTTTAAATTCTGTCTAAAGTTTTTTGCTTACTTTTTTGCCTAAATTGCTTACGACAAAGCATATGCCGGTAACCGTAACCTTCACCACAATTATTCCACATTCAACCGCAATGACCGAGAGTGGTTTAAAAATTTAACCGGCTTCTATGCCCAGTACTTTTACATACCGAAATGTAGAACTGAGTGCTAAGTGTGAGTTTTTCTTTTCTCATTCGATCGTTCGATTTCTCATTCGAGCGCGTTTCGTATTTACTAGGAATTTGTATGTGATTTGTACAGTGCAACCTAGTGGTAAACTGGTTTCTCACGATTACCACTAGGTGGCGCTATACAAATCACATACAAATTCCTATTAAACTCCAAACGCGTTCACGATCGAATGCGAAAAGAAAAACTCACACTTAGCACTCTGATAGCTATAACTCTCGCCGCCTGTAACTTGTTCCGGTGTGGAGCTCCGTACGAAAGTAAACCGATTACTCGGCGCGGCTCTCGCGGGCCCTATCTGGCGATCTGGCACGCAACGCCGACCCCTCCGGCCGGTATTCGGCGTGTCCTGGTAATGACCCCGGCTTCATGTTAACATTCGGACGTCACGTGTACGCAACGTAAACACTATCGTGACACCGCGATAATACAAAAATAAAAAAATAAATACCATTTCACCATATATTTAAATAACGAAAACAGTATAATCTGCCTTCTTGCCAGGCAGTTTGTAAAAGATTCGTAAAATATGGGTTCATCGTGTCACCACCATTGTCCTTAGTAGGTGATAGATTTCTGCAACGCCAGGGCTTGTTCCCGCCGCCCTGTCCATTCCGACAAGTCAGCGTTAAATGCTTGTCACTGTCATTCTGGTTTGAACGGAAGATCATACAACACTTTTTTTAATCATTAGATAGCTCTCCTGACGGAAAGGGACAGAAATTAAAAATCAGAAGAACTTTATTCAATAAAACTTTTTACAAGTTATTTTGACACGTCAAAATTTTTTAAAACTACTACCGGATCGGAAATGCGGCCACATATAAAAATAAATACTTTAATGGCGCGTTGCTATCCGTATGGCGAAGTGCCAACTTGCATAAGTTTTTACCGACTACCTTACCTCCAAGCCGGAACGCGATAAGACAAGCTTTGATTGCTGCAGAAATAGGTAAGGCGATGGTACGAAATCCTAAATATCCGGACGAAACGTTTTTTTATATAATATAATAGGTATATTATAAGATAGCAAACAAGCAGAGGGATCTCCCGATGGAAAGAGTCAACCATCGCCTATAGACACCCAAACATGTTAATGGGGTGTTGCTATCTTGTGGCGAGGTCTAATGCCACATGCATATGCATGCATGTTTGCCGGCTACCTTACCCTCCAATCCGGAACACGACATTGACAAGCACTGACGTTATTGCGGCAGGAATAGGTAAGGCGGTGGTACCAGACCCGGGCGAGACAAAGCAGAACTCTACCACCTAGTAGTCACGATGGTAGTGACTCGTAAAGCCAATCAGTTGTTTTTACGACCTGTCTAGCAGAACAGCAGTTGGCTTATTCTTTTAAGAAGCCCAGGACCAACACGGGGAAAAAATATAAAAATATATTGGGATATCACAATGAGAAAAATATTTTTTCTTTATTTTGTTATTTCCGGGAAACCCTCAGACTAAAATTATAAATTGCCCTTAAACTCGTAGCTCTTTTCTGCAATGGAAATATAGCATTCATTTCAGCTGAATTTCCCCTGAGAACCATCATGACAAAAATTGTTGAAAGCATTTTAATTGACAGAACGTATCATAAAGGCTTTTTTATATTAATGCACCAATTTTTTAACCTACATGCTTAAGATAGACATGCATTCCGTAACGATAAAACCATTGTCTCAACCGAATTCATGAGATAGAGAGTGTGGGGCGATTAGGGCCACTCACTCGCGTGGGACGGACGGGCCCTGATGGTATATTAATGTTGAATGAACGCTTATCTGTGTTTAGGGGTCGGTTTATTATAATAAGATTTTTTCATCCACACTAATATTATAAAAAGGAAAGATTTGATTATTTGTTTGTGATGGAAAAACTTAAAAAATACATAACCGAATTAAAAAACTCTGTTCGACATTATTTCGGAGCAACATAAGCTTCTTTTACTTTTAAGCTTCTTTTTCCACTAGTGAGCAAAAGTCGCGGACAACAGCTAGTCAGTTTTATAAAAAGTGGAGATACACGGTTGTAATTTTATCTGTACTGGTCTTTATAATATTAGTAGGACTTGTAAGATAGTAGGATATACTATCATACTAGTCATATCCTACTAATATTATAAATGCGAAAGTTTGTATGGATGAATGGTTGTTACTTTTTCACTCAAAAACGGCTTCACCGATTTGGATAAAATTTGACACACGTGTAATAGCATAAGTCTTTGTCGTGGGATTAACCAAAAACTTTTATGATCAGCAAGCTGCAGTGCGTAGTAGTAGGGAGCCCAAGATGGGATTTTGGTATTTACTCGAGCGCGTCAGATTACCATAGGAGGGGGTACCTCGCATACTGTTAAGTCTCTCCACCAAATATAAGCCCTTTCTATAGAGGGGGGTAACTATAGAAGAAAAAAAAACAAAATTAAAATAACTTCAGCTTGTGAAAATTGTCAGATTATACTCTTTTCGTAATTCTTACATCATTTCCTCCGTAATAAAAGAAAATTCAGACGCGCTCGAGAATGTCAAAACAACGTTTTCTTTGCAACTTTGTGACCCTCCCACTCCCTTCTCTACTCTTGAATCTGCAGATTTGCTAAATTTTAGGTGGCAATTTACCCACCATACCCTAATCTACCGCACTTCAGTGTTTCCATGCCACTGATTTTTTAAACATTTTTTTATCTTTAGATTTTTCCCCCACCATTGAAATGAAAAACATGAAATAACCTTTTATGTTTCCTATAATTTTATGAACAAAATCCAATAGGTCCCTATCAAGCTCGAGTAACTACCCATTTATCATCTTGGTCTCCCCTACTACAGCTCATGGATTAAATGAATGCGCCTTTCAAGACAATTTCTTAGTTTGTCAATGTAGCTTGCAATTATACAAAGAAATACAGAGTTAAAGTACTTACCAATGAAATAAAATTACTTCAAGGGTAATCTGTAAACCTTGTCATCTCATTCGGTGCCATAAAACAGTACAACATTTATTATTTCTGTTTTTTCACAATATAATATAACCTAAAAATGTATGAAATTTTTGTCAGTGATAGGCAATGAAATTTTTGGCAATGATAAGAGCGTTTGCTCATATGCGCGGCGACACGTTTCCTTCCCAACGGCGTGTCTGTTAGTATTTATGTGTTCTGTGGCGCAGCTAGTAAATAGTATATAATATTATAAAGAGAAAACATTTCTATTTTTTTTATACTAGCTGTATCGTGCGCACGTTGCCATCAACTAAAATGAAGGAAAGACATTACATTACCAACTCTATAATTTGTCCCGTGAATATTTGTCTCGTGAATATTATACAAACATTCAAAATATATTATTAGACAAATACCACGAATCTATTTAACCCCAAATTATTATTATTATTTTTATAAGGCAGCAAACAAGCAGACGGGTCTCCTGATGGAAAAAGTCAACGATCGCCTATAGACACCAAAGATGATAATGGTGCGTTGCTATCTTACGGCGAAATCTAATGCCACATGCATAAATGTACCGGCTACCTTACCCTCCAAACCAGAATACGACAGTACCGGGCACTGACGCTATTGCGGCAGGAATAGATAAGGCGGTGGTACCAGACTAAAATAAGCTGGTGGTACCAGACTAATGAAATACTAAAATGTATTTTTTAAACACACAAACCTAGAAATACAAATATTAATGCTTAACGCGTAAATGTTTGTCCTTGTCGGGAATCTAACCTTATCCCATCGATTTCATAGCCAGAGTCGCTAACTAATGGGGTGGTTAAACGGTTAGTAAGGTTATCTGCCTTCCTGGCGGGCAATCCGTTTCAGGAGAGACATAAAAAATATCACTACCATCGTTAATAGTAGGTTGTAGAGTTTAGCGACTGTCTGCTCATGTGTGAGGTTAAAGCACTGATGTTAGAGGTCAGTGGGTCAAAGCTTTGCATCTTCTTGTTACTATGATGTCAGTGTACGTGAGGTCATTGGGTAGAGTATGATAGCGCGCTTATCTGTCTGTCTGTAGCTGTCTTTTTTACTTAACATCACTGTTAGGCGAATATCAATTTATCGTTCACCTATCTGATATCTATATGCATCAGAGTGCTAAGTGTGAGTTTTTCTTTTTGCATTCGATCGTGGGCGCGTTTGGAGTTTACTAGGAATTTGTATGTGATTTGTACAGCGCCACCTAGTGGTAAACTGATTTCTCACGTTTACCACTAGGTGGCGCTGTACAAATCACATACAAATTCCTAGTAAACTCCAAACGCGCTCACGATCGAATGCGAAAAGAAAAACTCACA
The DNA here is from genome assembly GCA_036924255.1 of Apodemia mormo. Classification (NCBI taxonomy): domain Eukaryota; kingdom Metazoa; phylum Arthropoda; class Insecta; order Lepidoptera; family Riodinidae; genus Apodemia; species Apodemia mormo. Next base: position 39,804,993 of record JAUPFN010000011.1, on the reverse strand, counting down.
CTTAGCACTCTGATATCTATATGCAACAGTTGTTTCTTACTATCACAAGAGCGTTCTGTTTATTTAGTATCCTGTATTATAAATAAACAAATATACGCCAAATACAAGAAACAGTGTCATGCGTCTCCGGTCCAGTTAGATTTTTACTGTTTCCTCTACATTCTTAACTCCGTTATATAAACAAGCTGGTTTCGGAAGCTTTTTACACCATCCATTGAAAACACTCGACCAATTTGATCAAAGTGTTTCAACATAAAGTCTCACCCAATATCCATATCCATTCTCATTGTTCGAATTATGTGCGAATAACAAGTCTGTTTTATTAGTCGTTTATTTGCCGTTCCTCCAACAAATCCTTACCAAAGAAGCATAACCTTTTTAATGTTTACACCGACATTGTCTTTCAAATACAACTATCGCTTATTAACACCAAAAATGTCAATGCTGCGATTCTATCCATGTGACGAAATGGAACCGCATATGTCTATGTTTTGCCGTGTTGGTCCCGGCCTCCTTTGAAAAATAGGCCAACTGCCGTTCTGCCAGGCAAGTCGTAAAAGGCGGCCGATTGGCTATCGGGTCACTACCATCGTGGCTACTAGGCGGTATAGTTTTGCATTGTTTCGCCCGGGTCTGTTACCACCGCCTTACCTATTCCTGCCGCAATAGCGTCAGTGCTTGTCGCTGTCGTGTTCCGGTTTGGAGGGTAAGGTAGCCGGTAAACTTATGCATGTGGCATTAGACCTCGCCACAAGATAGCAACGCACCATTAACATCTTTGGTGTCTATAGGCGATGGTTGACTCTTTCCATCAGGAGATCCATCTGCTTGTTTGCTATCTTATGATATAAAAAAAAATGTTAAGAAATTCTTCGGGAACTAGTATATCTGTTGTATCTGTAGAGTCTAGCATATTTGTGTCATTGTGGAATAACTAATTGATATAACTATAGTACTAGAAGTATATTTAACCGGATATATTCTTCAGAACTGATTTATATTTCAAAATATTTTTCCATCACTGTAACAACGTTTCAAGCCATTAAAGCACAATGTTATAATGGTTTATTCGTCTAATTATGTTAATTAAGTGGAAAACGCGTTTTGTAATAGAACTAATTAGCGGAATTCGGATTGATATAAATAAATTATTGATATACAAGAGGTAATCTACATACGGAATCAGTAATTCAATCGTAACTCGTTGGTAGGTCGTCAAGAGTCCACTCCGGTCAATTATGAGTTTATCGCATTATACTATAATACGAAGCTCGTTTTGATTTAGTGGGCTCTAAGATAAGCGTTGATATAATTTAATAATCACAGACGTTTATGTCTCATCTATATTTATATGATAAATGCTAAAGCTTGAATGTTTGGATGTATGTTTGTTAGTCAATCACGCAACAAATCAGTCATTGGGAAAGAAAACCTTGTTTTGCAGTAATTTGGAAAGAAATAAATTAATAGTAATTCAATTTGAAAAATTAAACTGACTCCAAATATCAGGCAACTATTCTCATATCTCAAAAACTACTAAACCGATTTTGATAAACCTCGGATATGAGGATTTGTAGTTTGAATATACAAAATTTAATACAAAAAAATATCTCTATATGGCTTTTAGTTCCCGAGAATTTTGTGAATAAAAATACAAACACTTCAAACGAAGCAGCCTTCCTATGGGCTTCCCGATAAATTATGCAAGTGGATCGCGAGTTTTTTGGCTCGTTGGTTGTGGTCGTCGACGGTGCGTGCTCTGACCTTAAATCTGACAATGCTGGTGTTCCTCAAGGCTGCGTGCTATCACCGGCACTGTTCCTTCTGCATATCAATGACATGATGTGAATTTGCAACGTACATTTCTATGCAGATCACAGAACTGGTGATGCTCGGGAAAACGTCGAAGTGTTGAAACACACTTGAGTCTAAGTTACTCAATACTCAATAATTTATTGCTTAATATGTTACAGTTATTACATTTGGTGTTATTATATTAAAAAATGGTGAACATATACACCCTATAAGGGTATTGCAATGTAGGACTGGACCGATCCATTTTATGATACAATTATGCGGTTGTTGTTAAAGAAATCATTTATGGTGTAGTATAACATTTTTCTACCAATAGAATTTTTACAGGTTCTATAAATATACGATCATTTTCTTCCGATTTAATTTTATCCGGGTTACATACTTTCGATTGGTGTAAAATTTATTTATTAACCATATTAACCACACCGGTGAAATATTAAAAAAAAAAACATTTTTGCAAAAATTAATTAAAAATATCCTGGACTGAAATTTGATAGGCAACGAATATGTAACATATTTTTTGATACATTAAATTACATAAAAAAACATGTTTGATTCATTAACCAGCTCGGTGAAAGTCGATCTCTATCGGGATCCTATACTATCATGGTAATGTAATGGACTAATTTTTTGTAAAATTTTATTACATATAATCTAAATTTTCTGTACAAAAAATCACTGACACGTGTACAAGCGGTTGGCATTTGCGCTTGCATTATTCCCAATCACTATGAGATATATCGTCCGTGAAAGGCCGCACTTGCGTCTATCGTCACAAATCTTCGTGCAATGACACGATAAATGCAGATGTGACCGGCTATTCTCGCATACATTTCGGACTGCGTGTGCCTTGCCGTGCATAATATAACTTCGAGACAATAGACGCAAGTACGGCTCCAGCATATTAGTGTCCGTTGCTTGAGCGCATTTTGTACGAAAATTAATTTCTGTACTTATTTATTTTGTGCCTAAACAGCGGTTTTAAGAGGCATTTCACAAAATCGCCCAATTGAAATTTAGATATTTTCTAAACGATGCGAGAGCTAGACGTCGTCGTCCATATAGTGCACCTGGTGCTGGTAAAATGAAAATAGTATTGATACATTTAATATTTTAATACTACGCAATACTAATTTTGGCACACGGACGTAGCGGAATTTATAGTATTCGCCGTGTTGGTCCCGGCCTCCTTTGTAGAATAGGCCAACTGCCGTTCCGCTAGGCAGGTCGTAAAAGGCGACCGATTGGCTACCGAGTCACTACCATCGTGGCTACTAGGTGGTAGAGTTCTGCATTGTCTCGCCCGGGTCTGGTACCACCGCTTACCTATTCCTGCCGCAATAGCGTCAGTGCTTGTTGCTGTCGTGTTCCGGTTTGGAGGGTAAGGTAGCCGGTAAACTTATGCATGTGGCATTATACCTCGCCACAAGATAGCAACGCACCATTAACATCTTTGGTGTCTATAGGCGATGGTTGACTCTTTCCATCAGGAGACCCATCTGCTTGTTTGCTATCTTATGCCATAAAAAAAAATCTCTTTTATTTATTTTTTAAATAAAAAATAAATACTTAAATATTATTTAAGTAACTTATTTTTGCATGACAATAGAATAAAGTTTTATTCTATGCCAATTTCTATAGGAAAATGACATTTTTTGATAACAAAAAATCCAGTTAATGTTTCATTAATTTTCGTTGAAATAGGCATATTTGCTTAATTAATTTATTATAGTTATAAATCTTTTAGGAAAAAAGTGATTCATTTCTCAATTGTTGGATATTTCTGGTAATTTAGTATTTTTTAAAATTAAGTTTGTTGATTCTAGCAGTAGCAATACCTTTTGGAAAAATAGCTTCCTTGCGTAATTGTTGAAACTTGATTTCGGAAAACATTTATTATAAGAAATACAATTGATGATTAAAAAATCTGTTTCATTGAGGCAATATTTAAAAGATTAAACTATTTAATTGTACCATTTAATTGAATAAAAGTACCTTATAATATGAAAAATTAGGAGTTGGAATATTTTGATTTCTCGTCAAAAGTTGGTCTAAAGTGTAAACTGCCTCTTAAAGAACGATATTTTTACTCTATGCTTGTTGGTGGGGATCAACTAGCGAGTAAAATTGTCGCGTCCGAAGAATTGTGGGAAAACAATCGCAAACATGACGCCGCTGCAACATTGCAATTATACTGGCGAGCTTTATCGACGAGCCATAAAATCGAGGTTTTACTCGCCCGTCAATATGGGCCTTTAAGAGGCTGACAAGACTAATATGTTGATTGATTTAAGCAAGTTTTAAGAAAAACTATTTGTTAGCATATCACAAATATATATATATATATATATATATATATATATATATATATATATATATATATATATATATATATATATAAATTCAAATAAAAATAAGAAAATGAATTAATCATAGATAATATAATCTTAAAGAGCAGTTACAATGCCATTTAAGCCAATAATAATTCCATTTAAGCCAAAATTAACTTAAATATCGTTTTAAAAATACAAAACTTTAAAACATATAATCGCAGCTGATATTTCCGAGATAAAACCGTAGTGTGCAAGAATCCTTAGGCGAATATTAAAAGTTATTTTATCTCTTTCTCTCCGTCCACTTCATTAGAAAAAAATTGACACCTGTCACAGAATATGAGGCTCCCACGGACAGACGATCAAAAGTTATAAGGGATACAGTAGGTATCTGCAAATATTTGTAAATATTTGTATATATATATATATATATATATATATATATATATATATATATATATATATATATATACAGAGTAATAAAGTAAACGTGGTGTTTTAACGCATTAGGTATAGCTGCAAACGCGAATACATTTAGGTAAACAATATTAGTACCAGAAGCTCAATTCTTTATCACGCAACTATTATTCGAAGTTAGATTATCATCAATTTGCGTCATATGGATTAACACGTACACCGAGATTGTTTATCGACAATTATCGACAATTTGACAGGTACGGTCATCGGATTACATAGAGTGCTCGATACGGGTATTAAAATCACTAGCGGTATCTTATCTCTTATCAATATTTGGAATGTTTCTAATGGTACCTTAGTTTTAATAAAATAATAGTTTACACATCATGTTAAAATTATATTTTCAAAGATCTAAGTACTATGAATTCTTCAATTATTATATTTGCTACAATATACACACACACACACACATATCTTCACGCCAGATCTCTTACGGGGTAGGCAGAGAGAACCGAGTGCCATACATCACGATCCTTGCAGGCTTGTCTCGCTTTCTCCACATTCATCACTCTCTTCATACACACACGCCGGTTGCGAAGACTCTTGACACCACCTTCGGACAGTATAATATATAATATATCATTGCTATAATATAATTGAAGAGTTTATACTACCTCAGTTAATATTATAATCTCAAAATATACTGCGTATTTAAAAGCGCCCTCTGGCCGAAATATGATCATACACTAAATAATATTTTATTGTGTAGTGTATGATGTCGTTTCGGCCAGTGCAGAGAAGAAAGAGAGGCGAGGCACTTCCAAGTTTGACAACAAACTTTAGCCGTAAAGAAAATAGTATTGATGTGTGTATATTATGATGTAGGTATGTCGTATAAATAAGTATGTAAGTGATTATTTTTATTAATTTAATGTATTACTATATGTATATATGATTTTAAAGTTTGCAATTTTGATTGCTAAGACTCGCACTTGGCCGGTTCTTTTAATTTTTTTTTAATAGAATAGAAAACAAAATCGTTCAGTTGTAAGAAAACGACAACCGTCGACCGCAGAAACCAAAGATGTTAATGGTGCGTTACTATCCGTGAGGCAGGCTGGCAATGCCACAATATGCATAAACCTACAAGCTAACTTATCTTTCAAACTGAATCACAACAGTAACAAGCACCGACGCTATTTAATCTTTGGTGTCTACTGTTTATAGGTTGTCTCTATCTATCAGGAGAGATAAAAACAGCCGTATAAAAATACTTTAAAACGGGATTTCCCAACGAGGAAGACACGCCCCCCTAGGGAGGCGTAGAGAAATGTTAGGAGAGGCATCGTACGTAATATGTAAGATTACACTTCCAAGAAAAATTAACGAGTAGGTAAATAAAGAATGTAAGGGGGGCATGAAAATATTATTTTTGGCTCGGGGAGACTCGACGAAATAAAGGTTGGGATAGCCTGCTTTAAAGTATCAACAATATTCACTTCTCAGCTATCTTCCTTGATTCACGATATCAAATTTAAAGTCGAGTGTTACCAAAAATATAGCAATTCGTCAGGAGTTGGCGTGTCGATCGTCGAGATTTAGGGGCCTCGACCGATAGCCGCCGCGTTGTAAATCTTCCGATAATCCTCTCGAACACTGCAAATATTGAATAATAAAGATAGCATCGAGAACACGTCACTTCTGATATGTGATTTCAAGTTTGTATTTAGGTACGAACGTTTGTGAAATATTTCACAAAAGAATTTAACCGCCCCGTTGATCGAATGGTTAGCGTCCCTGACTACGCAATCGATGGGGTTGCGGTTCAATCCCCGACGGGGACAAGTATTTGTGTGATAAGCATAAATGTTTGTATTTCAGGGTTTGGGTGTTTATTGTTATAATATAAATAAATCTATTCCCACTGATGACACTGATCTATCCCCAAAGTAAGCAAATATATTTGCTTGTGTTATGTCAGTCAACGATACTAATACATAGAAACACATATATAAATACTAGAATATATTTATTATCACCGAAACCCAGAAATACAAACATTTCGCCTTCCTCTCGGACCCCCGTTGAAAGTGTGTACACGCGTGTAACTTTATTCTGTCATTATTTTAAAAATTAAACAGTTATTTTTTGTAATAAATTGAAGCGAAAAAATAGGACAGCATAACTTATTAGAAGCCTCTTCAATATTCTGTGCGGACAGTGTCAATGTGACAAGGTTCTAACATTGCACCGAAGTCGCGGCAAATACACTTTGCAACTTATGCGAGCCTGGTACTTTTGATCGAATTCATACTGTGATTTTATCGGAGAAGTAAACTACTGTTAACATAGCACGCGCCTCTTAGCTCTTGTCTCCTAATAAATCAAGCTACATAAAATGCCATTAAAACGCACCCCTCCATCTGCTACCCCTTCGCCCCGACCGATGTCATCTGAAGCGCCAAAACAGGCTGGCCGAACAAAACCACGCGGGAATGAAAAGTCGACTGAAGAAAAATGGAGCCCTCAGGACCCCAACATCACCTATAGAAAGGCGAAACCTCAAGAATTGGTCGAATGTGTCGAATGTGGCAGTAATTTGACTACCTTCATGTCAGAAATACGTCAAATGTTTAAGGATTTCCAAGAGCAACAAGACAGAAAATATGAAAGATTGCAAAATTCAGTGGACGATCTGAAGACCGCTATGAACTTTATGTCTCAACATTGTGATGCACTATCTGCGCAAATTAATAAAATTGAAGCGATACAAAATTCTGACAGACAAATAATATCAGTTTTAGAAAACAAAAGAGAAACAGATGAACGGTACGCTAGAGCTTCGTGTATTGAGATACGAAATGTTCCTATACCTAAGACTGAGTCAAAGAAAACACTATTAGAGAGCGTTATTAGTATTAGCAAGGAATTAAATGTTATAATACAACCTAGCGATGTAAGAGATGTATTTAGAATTAACTCTAAGAGCCAGGATAAAAGAGCAATCATAGTGGACTTTGGTAGCGTCTTAACTAAAGAAAACATTATTGCGTCTTACCGTTCAAAAAATAAAGCCAATGATCATCTTACTACTGAGAAACTACGTATAAGTGGCCCATCTAAACGAATATTTATTTCCGAAAATCTTTCAAATAAGCAAAAGAGGTTGTATTACTTATCTCGTGAATTCGCAAAACTTAATGACTTTAAATACTGTTGGGTAACAAATGGTAAAATATTCCTAAGGAAACGGGATGGCGCTAAGTTTATTAAAGTATTAAATGAAAGTGATTTAACAGCCATTACTACTACATTATGACGGTTTCGATTGTGTTCTTTATTTTTTGTTAACGTATTCAAATGTTTAAGATATTACCTGTATACCACTTGTCAGTGCTGTGATTTGATATTGTTAAAAAAGAGGAGACTTCTTCAATATGTAAGTTTTCTAATAGTGCTAACTAACAAATCTAAAATGCTAATCTTACTCACACAAATATTCACACTCTTTACAAACTCACTCACTTCTCTCAGACACTCTTTCATACTTTTCATGCACAAGCAAATGTGTTTTAAATGTACGCCCACACAAATGACGCTTACTTTTACGTACGATATCATGCGATCACACAGGTTATTTTTATATAATCCTCTTGATAAAGTACATAATCTAATTATTTTCCCAAATAACAAAAAATATTATTTAAAACCACTGTTTTTTTATGAAGATATTGTTTTTTCTAAAAATTATAATGTGTGACAATATACTAAATATAAATACTGAAATTGAATCCCTATTTGAAACCAACACATCGCTTTGTCCTCCTGAAAAAGTTGGCCGCCAGTTTAACATCTCTGATGACAACACACTAAAAATTTTGCAGTTAAATATACGTAGTATCAAGCGTAATTTTGATGGTCTTACAGCATTATTATATAGGCTAAATGTTAATATAGATATTATAGTTTTAACGGAGTGTTGGCTGAAGGTCTGCCCAATAATCCCCACTCTGCATGATTACAATTACTACACCTCTGATTTTACATTACAGAACGATGGAGTAGTCATATATATCCGTAAAGAGTTGGCATATCATGTGAGCACCCCTGAATTTCAGGAGGCGAATTGCCTGCTCCTACATATTAAACATTTATCCATTATTGCCTTATATCGTTCGCCTTCATACAGGTCCACTGATAATTTTTTTAACAGCCTAAACAACATTATAAATCGGCACAGCAGTCGGCAATCTCTCATCATCGTTGGCGATATAAATATAAATATTGCCGCTAGGTGTGACTCTTCAGATTGTGATACCTATCTTAATCTCTTAGCATCTCATGGTCTTATTCCAGCATATAACACTCCTACTCGTGAAGATAGCTGTCTGGACCATTTCATATACAGGTCTGTGTCCTCTCCAGTCTCTGTTGTAATCGACACCCATATTACGGATCATGCGCCTGTACTATTTTTAAGCAATTTTAAACCTAAACGCAAAGATCTTTCGTGTTTTAAAATGAAACTTGATATCCCTGCTATTGTGTCGGAATTGGAGAAAACAGATTTTGATGAGGTAACAAGTTGCACGTGTGCTGATCAGGCTGCTGGTAACCTAATTCGCATTTTATCTTCTGTTGTTAACAAATTTAGTAAAAAGGTAAAAATTCCTAGCAGACAGAGAATAATTAAGCCATGGGTAAGTCCTGGCGTTTTACGTTGTATAAAACACAGAGATAAATTATATAATAAATACATTAAAAACAAAGAAAACGAAGTGAACAAAATAACCTTTCTTAGATATCGTACCTTTTGTAACAATTTGCTAAAAAGACTGAAAATTGAATATGAGCGTAATGAACTTTTAATGGCTAAAAACAATCCCAAGGAGACGTGGAAAGTTATTAAAAATATTACAGATCAAAACTCAAAAGATTCTAAATCAAATAAATTACTTACTATAAACAAAGATCCGGAGGCAGCAATTAGCCAGGTAAATAAATTCTTCGCTAGCGTGGGCAGAGATTTGGCTTCAAAAATTAATGCAACAAATTTTAATAATCTTAATTTACCTGTTTATGCATCTAATTCCCCAAACTTACCACCTACTTCATCTACGTCATCTACCTCACCAAACTCTCCATTTCAATCAATGGCCCTGTTTGATATTGATCCAACTGAAATCGAAAATGTTATTAGCAGCTTGAAAAGTGACTGTGCAGTCGGTTGGGATGGAATACCAACATCTGTTGTGAAGGCGTCCAAGCACGTTCTTATCCCCATTCTGCATACACTGTTCAATCAGTGTATTTCTACTGGCGTGTTTCCTGCTGTTTTTAAGAAAGCACTTGTTTATCCGATTTTTAAGAGTGGGAATGAAGCTAGTGTCAATAACTATAGGCCTATTTCAGTTCTCAGCGTCTGTCGAAAGTTTTAGAAAAACTACTTAATAAAAGACTTGTTAACTTTCTAAACAAATACAACATTTTATCAGAAAATCAATATGGTTTTAGGAAACAAAAATCAACGGAAGATGCCGTATTGAATTTGACCTCAGATGTAATCAATCACTTAGATGAGGGACGGAAGGCTATGGGAATTTTTCTAGACCTTTCCAAGGCCTTTGACACTGTCTCCATTCCTATACTACTAAAGAAGCTTGAGAATGACGGAATACGCGGTTTATCTCTCCAAACTTTTGAAAGCTATCTCTCGCAGCGCAGACAAGCTGTTCTGATTGGAGACCTTATGAGTGGTGAAGAATACATTGACTATGGAGTTCCTCAGGGTAGTGTGCTTGGCCCTACACTTTTTCTTGTGTATATAAATGAATTATGTAATCTTTCATTAAGTAATTGTAAATTTTACACTTATGCAGATGATACCGCAATGCTTATTTCAGGTAAAAATTGGGACGAAGTTCGCATGTATGCAGAATTAGCAATGAAATCTGTAACTCATTGGCTATGTGAAAACTTATTAACCTTAAATATATCTAAAAGTAAATACCTTACCTTTTCCCTTACTAAGAGGGCTTTACCACCAGATTCATTTATTATCCGTGCTCATTCCTGTAACTTACCATATAAACACTGTGTTTGCCCAGAACTTGAGCGTACTTCAACTGTTAGGTATCTTGGTGTCTGGCTAGATACTTCATTATCTTGGAAAGAACATATAACATCCCTGACCCCCAAAATAAGGAAATTAATTTACATCTTCAAAAGATTGCGATGCATTGCTGATATTACCTTGTTAAAGATTGTCTATTTTTCTCTAGTACAGTCGGTTATTTCATACTGTATTACAGTTTGGGGTGCCGCAGCACAAACTCATATGGCTAGGGTTGAGGTTGCTCAAAGAGCCGTTTTAAAAGTAATGACATTTAAACCCTTCCGGTTCCCCACAGATAGCCTTTACTCTCTCTGTAATGTTCTTTCTGTAAGAAGACTATTTGTACTGCAAACAATACTCCGGAAACATTCAGAATTGGTTTTCGATCCAGAGATTTATAACAAGCGAAGAGCAGATATAGCATGTCCAACTATGAGTCGCAGAACGGCAGCTGCAAGCCGTCACTATCAGCATCTTAGCACAAAGCTCTACAACCTAGCAAATAAGGAATTGAAAATTTATCACCTTCCAATAAAACGATGTAAGCGTAAATTGTTTGACTGGCTAGTACGGCTTTCATATGAACAGTCGGAACGTTTATTAAAATACGTGAGATAACCTGTGCCATCGTCATAATCATCACACACACTCACACAGACACACACACACACACACACGCACACGCACACACGCATGCACACACACACATACACATTCACGCATAAATCTAAATCAGCACCTTAAATTCAAAAGTTCATACACTTTTCTTTTAATTAAGAACATATTGTTTGTGTATGAGAAATTGTGTATAGATAAATTTCTTATAATTTTTTTAATTATAAGGAACATTGTTTTACCTAACTTAAAGAGGGGGCACTCTCACTGCGCTACAGTTTTTAACTTTAGCAGTTGAGAGCGCTAAAACTGTTTGTATGTGTAACGATTTTTGTTCCGAATAAACTTTATTATTATTATTATTATTATTTATGCTCATCATACAAATGCTTATCCCCGTCGGGAATCGAACTAAACAAACTTTAATTCAGGTTTTATCTGTATTTTTTAATAATGAGAATTACAAATTCAAAACTTTCGTTTCACTAGCCTATCTAAATATTAAATTTTAGGTTTTATTAATCGATAGTGATCAGAATTAGGTATTGCAGAGAACTTACAACGTATGTTAACTTTTATTATTTATTTTATAATAATGTTACATTTAGGTACCTATAATTAAAAAAAAAATATATAATATTTTTCATTTCACACCTGTTTTAACAATATTGTAATTTTTATGCTACTATAACTTTTGACTTTAATTACACTACATGCTTTTGACTTTTCGTTTGACACGTATTTTGACATTACTGTAATTTTTATACTACTAATATCTTTTGACTTTTCATTATACTTTTGACTTTTCATTTGACAACTGTTTTGACATTACTGTAACTTTTATGCTAGTTTTCTCTTTTAATTTCCCCGTATTAATTATGACTTTTAATACATATTAAATTTTCACAATGCATATTGGTTGTGATTTAAATTATACGTCACAAAATTTTTGTCTTAGTAAATACGAAGTTCAATTTATACCAATTTATTAATTTTATATAACATTTGCTTCTATATTTACTTAATTTTTATATGTTATTTTCAAGCAATTTAAGTATAAGTCATTTCTGTAAACAAAGAATTCTCTTTAGCTGAATTTATTTTTCTGTATTAATGTATTTTATAACTATTGTATAACTTGTCATGTATTATAATTTTGCTTATAAATGACGTCGATAAGTGTTCCTATGTGTACCTACGTCGAATAAAATATTATTTGATTGATTTGATATAGGTAAAATTATTCTATTAACTATAATTTCAACAAAGAAAATAAATTGTCGCCTCTGTGGTCTAGTAGTCCAGCGTTGGCGTTGACCACATGAGGTTCGATTCCCGGGTCGGGCACATTAAAAAAAAGTGTTTTTTCAGTTTTCTGAGAAACACAAAGTTGCCCGGGATTGGAAAGTGGCCGGTTGGCGATAGGCTTGCCACCTATCACATTTGTGGGACTAAGTATCTTCGGCTCATCGTGGGTGCACTTGTTGTACCTCTGCCTACCCCTTCGGGGATATGGGCGTGAAGAAAGAAAATTTAAAAACTTCTAGGCAAAATAACGGTAGAACCTACTAGAAACGACTTAACTTATAGGTACGATTAATATTTTTATTATTCATCAATCATATGTATAAAATATTAATTAGCATATGTAATGTATACAAACCAAGCTACTTTAAACAAAAAATATTAAACTACATGCCAACATAACGGTATAAATTTACCTAACAATACTACCACAACAATGAAGCCATCATGTTTGACATTTGAGTCGGCCATCTTGACTGCAGCTGTCCCATCGATTAAGGTGACCGCGATCGATCACCGGCGACGTGCTATCGTATTCAATAATTTATTATATTGGTGTAAGTCCGGATGCTGTCCAGGTACACTGTCAACACTCAATAAATCAATTAAACGTAACATCTTACTTGCCAGTGATAAAAATGTCTTTATCTAGTCTAAGTGGGGGCGAATTTGTAATGTATTTGCCTACTTTAAATTAATTATCTGCAAAACTTAAACAAAAAGGTTAAGTTTTGGATCTAGGCATCGTTTGAGGAATGGACGTTCGAAAAAGGAAAACTTGACCAAAAGTATCAGTACCAATGGGATCATAGCACGGAATTGTTTTCTGTGGATCGTAGTTTAGTTTAGTAGTCGTAATTAATTCGTAGAATCTTGCAAGGGTTTGGTACCACCTCACCTGTTTCTGCCGCTATAGCGTTAATGTTAGGCAGTATATATGTATTTTAGCACATTTCGTGCTTGAGAAAACTAAAGGCAAGAAAAATATCAACATGACATGATTGAAGGCTGCGACCTTCCCTCTGGCCAGCACTTTCTGAGCAACTGACATAATTTTGACTGGTTCAACTTATCATTAAAACAATAAAATTCTTTCTATCTTAGTTAGTTCTATCGTGTATTAATTTTATTGTTCTTGATAAGGCCAATAAACTTATAAAACAAGCGTTATATCTATACTACACGGATATTAAAGCACCATTTACTGCCCTGTTGGTTGAGTGGCGGTGGTTTCGATTCCCTACAGAAACAAACATTTGTGTGAAGAGCATAGATGCTTGTATGTCTGGTTTTTGATGCTTATTATGTACGTTACATTATTTATATATGTATTTCTGTGTATTAGTGTCGATGACTATCACCCAGGACATAAGCAAATAATTTGCTTGCTTTGCGGTTACATCAACCCATGTAATTTTTCCAGTGATATTTATTATATAGTGGCTTTACTCGCGACTTTATTTGCGTGATCCAAAAGCATTACTTCTTTTTGACCACTCGAGTAAAACCTAGCCTATGTCCTGGCCTATAACCTCCTTTATCTTCCTTTTTCTCCTTCATCTATCTTCACAGTGAAAGTTCAATGAAAAACGGTCCAGACATTCAGAGATTACCCCATACAAACAGAATGACAAACAGGCAAACAGAAATTGTAAAAATTGTTGTTTAGGTATTTCAGTAACGTAAAAATAACAGACTGCACTTACAAAATCTAGTCTATGTATAGATTATTTAATATAAGTTAACATTCTTAATATATTTATTTATTTAACACTTTATTGTAAACAAAATACATATTTTAAAATGAATATAAAACATGTAGAAAGGGCGCAAAAAAAAACTTCTAACAGCTGAGCCGAGAAGCGAGGATGCACAAATATATGTAGAACACAGAATACAGTAATATCATACAACTATGATTTTATATAAAAATTAAAATAAAACAAAAAAAAGTTATGCCTATGCCTTATAATCCCTTTTAAATTAAGGTGAGAGAGGTAATGCTTTTTTAGTACTTTCTTAAAATATGGAGCAATTCGCTATTGCGAATACTAAAGGGGAGTGCATGAGGAGCATTGTGCTATTAAGTAATCTCCCTAACGCTTCATTTACTTTGTTCCCTGCACACACTCTTCTTTCAGCGTCGGCGGTGTACCTTCCATCCCTGCTAAAAGCACATCCAAGATATACAAACTCATCCACTCTTGTTTGAAAATAAGATTAAATTATTGTTTTGTTCGCCATTTTTGTGAGAGTGAGATAGTATAATGCAAAAGTAAGTGAGAGAAACCTAATCTGCTACGTTCGTCGAGTCAATTTGTGCTCGGCAGACTGAGCCTAGGTTCAGCGATTGCGACGTTAGAGTGTAACGTATCTTCCCTTTTTAATATATTAATGAGGGAGAGTATTCTAAAGCTTAACAGAGTTGAAAGGCAATGGCAATTTCTTCGGATCAAACGAACCACCAGCTTGTTTATTATTATAAAAAATACCATTGATATGTTCACACTCTACATATTCCACAGCTAATGTAACAAATTATCTAAAAAAATGTTAGTTACCGGGAACGGCGTCACCGATACGAGTGTTATCAAAAAATTACACGGTGATAAGGGTGATGGATGGTGTCACTGTGCACACAAATTATACTGATCGCCTGCGCCAGCTTTCCAGTTGCTACTGGTTAACAGACCGGCTTTGTGCCTAATTATATATATGTACTGAAGAACTCACCAAACCCCTCATGTTATTCCGAGCTCCTTTGAAGAATAGACCGAAATGCCGTTCTACCAGGCAGGTCGTAAAAAACGACCGATTGGCTATACGTGTCACTACCATCGTTACTAGTAGAGTTCTGTTAAGACTCGCACGGGTATTTGACCACCGCCTTGTCTATTCCAGCCGTAATAGCGACAACGCTTGGCAATGTCGTGTTCCAGTTTGGAGAGTAAATTAACCGGTAGACTTATGCATTTGGCATTTTCATCCCGCCATACGAATTGCAACGCACCATTAATATCCTTGGTATCTAAAGGCGATGGTTACTCTTTCCATCAGGAAAGCCATCTGCTTATACGCTATCTAATGATATTAAAATCCATCCAACCTCAAAGTAAGCAAATTATTTGCTTGTGTTGCGGGTTTTTGTCAATAATACTAATACATAGAAATTCATGTATAAATACTGTAACATACGTAATATACACACAAACTCAGAAATACAAACTTTTGCACGTATCACAA
Source organism: Apodemia mormo (assembly GCA_036924255.1). Classification (NCBI taxonomy): domain Eukaryota; kingdom Metazoa; phylum Arthropoda; class Insecta; order Lepidoptera; family Riodinidae; genus Apodemia; species Apodemia mormo. Next base: position 39,789,150 of record JAUPFN010000011.1, on the reverse strand, counting down.
AAATGGTAGATAGAAGGTTAACAAAACAGATATACAATGCGAATGTGGAAGGATGTAGGTTCCGGGGAAGACCAAGAGTAAGGAATGTGGAGGAAGCGAGTCAAGCCTGCAAGGATCGTGATGTAAGACTTTCGGTTCTCTACCCCGTAAGGGATCTGGCGTGAAGATATGTATGTATGTACAAAAATGCTCGTTCCTGTCGAGAATCGATCTCAAACCTAATCGATTGCAAAATCAGAGTCGCTAAATACTCAAACGGGCTGGTCACACAACAATGTTTCTAATTTTAGAGTTGCTAATTGGAGACAGCACATTACTATTCACTGAGCCTACTGAAAGTTTTGCTGTTTACTATCTTTAAAACGTTCTACAAGAACATTGTAGGATACCAATTTCTCTTTCTGCTTTAGGCTATATTTAGCTAACACACGTTTTTACCGAGTTTTATATTAAAAATCTATCTTTTTATTTTATTTATTTATGTATTTACTTTATCTTAAGGAAATTAACAGCTAATGTTAAACAATCATGAACTTAAGTCTAGATAATATAAGCTAATAAAAATTTCCACTTTTAAAAAATAAAATAAACTAAGTAGTAAACGAGTTATTTCTTCAAGTTATGATAAATTATTGCTTAGTAAACAATCACTGTGTATACAATCACATTAATTAAAGAATTCAGTACTTAACAACCTTCTCATATTGTTAGGTTTAGTTTCAAACAAATCGAATCCATGCTTAAAAACTAATTTATTAAAATTGTCACAAGATCTCCAAAGATAGGAGTTTTGGTTATACACTGATCCAGTCAGTTCCAAATTGAAAGTTTTGGTGTAGCGTTTTGCCTTAGATGGTATATAAAAATCAAGCCTACTGAGTAAGTATGAAGAATCAACTTGACTAGCGGCTATTTTGAGCAAGTAAATTACATCTGATATTTCACGACGAGCTGATAATGGCAAGAAATGATGTTTTTTTACATGATTTATGGTAGTCTTTTATATTAATTTTAAATTTAAAATTCAAAAATTTTAAGAACTTCTTTTGTATTTTTTCGATTTCAATTATAATTTCGCGGCTTTCCTAAATAGGATTTAAATTTCGGTAAAACCAAGCTTTTTCGATTTAATTCTTTAAGAGAATTAAAAGTTATAAAATACAAAAAATATGTATGAATCAAGTACATGCTTTACCTTCGCCAAAAGGAAACTTAACTAACTCTTAAATTACTACTACTAATTAGAACAAAATAAAATTTGATTTCAAAGACGATTTCAAGGAAGCATCGACTACCGGGTAGCAACTAACAATACCTGATAAAGAATGAGGCGGATTGGGCGGCAACTTACGCCCACGATCAAACTTGTTTATTAACACTTGCTCACTAAAATCATTAAAACTTGCTCACTAAACTTCAGAAGTATAGTATCAGAGGTATTGCTTTAAATTGGATTGAAAATTACATGTGCAATCGTAAACAATTTGTAGAGGTTAGCAAAGTTAATGACAAATTAGAATTAATCTATACTTTTCCCCTGTGTTGGTTCCGGGCTCCTTTGAAGAATAGACCAACTGCCGTTCTGCCAGGCAGGTCGTAAATGGCGACCGATTGGCTATGCGAGTCACTACCATTGTGGCTACTACGTGGTAGAGTTTTGCATTGTCTCGCCCGGGTCTGTTACCATCGCCTTGCCTATTCCTGCCGCAATAGCGTCAGTGCTTGTTGCTGTCGTGTTTCGGTTTGGAAGGTACGGTAGCCGGTAAACTGTTATGCATGTGACATTAGATCTCGCCACAAGATTGCAACGCACCATTAACACCTTTGGTGTCTATAGGTAATGGTCGACTATTTCCATCTGGAAACCCATCTGCTTGTTTGCTGTTTTATGATATAAAAAAAAAGATAATTTTAAAGCCAAATCTGAGGGTATCATTGCCCTCGCGATAAAACAGCTGTTTTATGGAGGTTGATAGAGGTAGTAGAATTGATATGTTAACTGGATAAATGCAGATTAAATATAAAAACTTACATACATATCTTTACGCAAGGTACCTTACGGGGTAGTCAGTGAGAACCGAGTGCAATACATCACAATCCTAGCAGGCTTGTCTCACTTACTAAACAGTGTGTAAAAGTTATTTATATTAAAATACTGTGTAAGTTATTACATGGTTTCAATTAAAATTGAAACATATAATAACTTGCACAGTATTTTTTTGTTAAGGAAGATATATGTATTTGATTATATTGTTGGCTCAAAATAATTTTAAGGTAAAAACCGTTTCCTTACTTAGGTGCTGTGTTGTTCCGGGCTGCCTTTGAAGAATAGACCATCTGCCGTTCTGCCAGGCAGTTCGTAGGAATCGAACGATTGGCTATGCCAATCACTATCATCGTAACTACTAGGCGCAAGAGTTCTGCATTGCCTTGCCCGGGTCTGGTACCACCGCCTCATCTATTACTACCGCAATAGCGTCATCCTTGTCGCTATCGTGTTCTGGTTTGGAGGGTAAGGTATCGGTAAATTCATACTTGTGGCATTAAAATCTCGCTACAAGAATCGCAATACTTAAACATCTTTGGTGTCTACAAGCGACGGTTGTCTCTTTCCATCAGATGAGCCATATATCTGCATTGTTTGCTATCTTATAATATAAAAAAAGCAATATTGAAAATGTTAAGAACCACTGAATAAAATTACAGAAAGTACGTTTCATTTTGGATAAAGTCTGATTTCCGTTTAGATTTAAAAAGCAACACCAATAACCGGCGCTGTAATACATGGGTTTTGCAGAATAGAGCGTATTTTTAGGTCAATTTCTTTTTTACTGACATCATATTTAGCACTGGTTATTTAAATTTTTAAAATTTTCAAATAAAATCGTACAATTTTCAAATAAAGTTATAAAATTTTTAAATAAAATTATAAAATTTTCAAATAAATTATAAAATTTTGAAATAAAATTATAAAATTTTCAAATAAAATTATAAAATTTTCAAATAAAATTATAAAATTTTCAAATAAAATTATTTCATTCCGTCAATATTTCACTCGGAATTACAGATTCTTAGATCGGAGTAATCGGATGATATATATAACTAAGATATGCGTAACCCTTCGTACTAAGAGCTCTATGACTGCTTCAAAACATAATTTGAGATTCGCATAAGAAGAAATGAGTAATCATTCTCAATAGCTTTTCTTTGCAAGAATTATACAAACTGCAACACATACTTAGTATGTTTTATAGTTTGTATAATTCTTGCCAAGTTTACAAATATACGGATTTATTTCCTGAAATAAATCCGTACGAAATCCATATACAATTACTTATTGCGAAATGCGTAGCATATCGTAGCATTAGTGTAGCGGCTTATTAATCTTGGTGCTCCAACATAGACACAGACACCTGGGATTGAGTCTTATTTATCAAACAGATTGATCGTAAGGGTGTAATTGTAAATCGGCACTTATATTGTCATTTTTTAAACCATATTACCTCTTAATGAAAAAAAAAACTTGAGAGGTGTCAAGGGACACCCGGATGGAACGAAGTTCCTTTTATTATCATTTACAACAAACCTGTATACACAACAAAAATAATCGTCGCGACACCACACTGTTCAATGCGAAATAGAAATGAAAATATCTAGCTTGCTTTCTATAAGAGAGATAGAGAGAGAGAGAGAAACATGCGCACGCCGCACAGCTTACAATAGCTTACTATAGCAAAAAGTGTCGTGACAACTTTTCGTAAGAATTTTTTCCGTCTAGCCCCCTTTCACAACGCGCGATAAGGAACTTTGTTCCAAAAAGTACCATTACGTCCGGTTCTTTCGGAGTAGGCAAAGTAAACCGAACGTCTATAGAATTTTCAGTTCACCACGATTCATCAGTTTAATAATGGTTGGCGAGATGAATGGTGACACCCATCGTCGCATTTTACCGACCTGATAACGATTATTAACTATTTCTAGCGATAATAGAGCCCCATGACTGTACATGCTCATCCAATATAAGGGAGTAGTAACACATCACCCACAAACTCCAAGCTGCGACTGAGTCTGGATATTAGAGAAAAATCTCGAGAAAATCTCAATTACACTTTTACCCGACCCGGGGATCAAGCCGAAGGTCTCATCCGAGGTACAGGAGTGGTAACGTACCTCTTAATGAATGCCATAAAATATTGGTCCAAGCCCCTTATAAATATAGACCATTTGACTCATCAGGAAGTGCGTAAAAGGTAATCCAATGGTTAAACGTGTCTCTAGCATCGTGGCTACTAGGTAATATTGCCACCTGTATAACTCGTCAAGGTTTGATAATATTCATATCAACCATTTTACTAATTGCACTCATCTTTAATAATAATAATAATATACTTTATTGAACACAACACAAAGAATTGACAAAAGAAAATAACAAAATAAGGAACGGAGTAAAAATAGGCGATCTTCCATTATTACTACATCCTTAATTATTACTAGCGAACATCTGTGGCCGAAATTCGACCATAAACTAAACAATAAAATCTCTTTTGACTTTGACAACAGACTTTCGCAATAAAGAAAATAATACCTATAGATATGTAGGTATATATATTAACGTGTATGCCACATGAATGTGGTGTGTGTAATATTAATTTAAATCAATTTACAATACAATACAATAACTCTTTATTGCGCACCAAAATATATGACAACATATAAGTTACAACATAAATATTATACAAGTAGATACACAAAGGCGGTCTTACCACTAATAAAGTGATCTCTTCCAGCCAACCTTTATAATAAGGATAACAATACGTAGGTCACACTATAAGTTTTGTGCAACTTAAAAAAACAACATGTTATAACCAAAATATTATGTTTATTGCTTTTCAAAATAATCTCCTTTACATTTTAAACATTTTTTCATGCGATCGAACCATTTTTTAAAACAGATCTGTGATCTGAAGACATGTTTTCTACGTGCTAATTGAACGCTACCACTGCCTCTTCGGAGTTGGTAAAAGTAAAACCTGTCATCAAATCTTTGATTTTGGGGAAAATACAGAAATCACAGGGTACTAGGTCGGAGCTATGCGCAGGATGAGTGACGAGATGTACTTTTTCGGAAGCTAAAAATGACTTTGTTTTGTTGGCCGTGTGTGAAGAAGCGTTATCATGGTGTAGGAGAATGCGGCTTTTGGGTCGTCTTCCGCGACTTTTTTTACTCGACAACTTTTTCTAACACCCTGGGTAAACAAATGGTAGAATACCACTCGGCATTAACACTCTTTTTTTTTTTGATCTTCAAGTGAAATTGTACAGATGGGACCCGTAGCTGAGAAAAAAAAACGCGATCATTTTTTTACCAACGTTTCTCGCCTGTCTCACTTTTGTTGGCCTGTTCTTATTTTTAAACACCTATTCACAAGATTGCTGTTTTTTTTGGGGTTCAATACAATAATTCCACGTTTCGTCTCCTGTGACAATGCCATAAACAGCATTAGAATGTCCGTGATCGTACTTCAGTAGCACCTGTGAGCACCAACGCCAACAGAGATCCAACGACAACAAAGTTTCCGAACTTTCAATTCTTCGTGTAAAATTTTCTGAATTTGGCTCATACCAATCCCCAATAGTCCTCGAATTATCTCATAGGTAATCCGGGGGTTTTCTTCAATTAACTGCTTAACAGTAGCCACATTATTTTCGTTGACGGTAGTTGAAGGCCGCCCTTCACGAAATTCGTCATGTAAAGAAACTCGAGCTCTCTAAAATTCAGCAAACCATCGCCTCACGGTGCTCAAACAAGGTGCTTCTCTCCCAAAAGCATTTTGAAGACGAGCGGCACAGTTTTGCGGAGAAAGAGAACTTTTAAAATCATAAAAAATCATCGCTCTAAAATCTTTTCGACTTAATTCCATTTTCGTTGCGTACGTAGAACGTTGATGTGTGACAAAAAACAATTGACAAATCATTTCCCACCAGTTGTTTTTTTTTTATTATTAAGAAGTTTGCAACATTTTAAAAATATAACATTCGAAATTCAAATAGTTCCGTTTAGCTAGAAGTGCAAAACTTTTAGTGTGCCCCATGTATACTAGGAAAAGTGGTGCTAACCACAAGATAAAAAAATTATAATAAAAGTAACAGCCGATTACAGTTACACACTAAAGCAAAACAAAAAATTGTGTGTGTCAGCTCCGACGCACTACTGGAGTTTACGCCTTAAGTACTATTGTCAAAACAGACGCAAAAAATCGCACGATATAGCTGCACTGCTCACACAAAATTAGAAAGTTGCGCATCAAAAACGTAACGAGATCATTCGTTGAGTAGATTTTGCTCCTCACATTTATCTCATACCGGGCGCCTTATATCAAAAAACCGATTCTCAAGGAGTAAACTCCAAAAAAACAAAAATCGCAAATAAAACAGTGGTAATACATAAAACTAACAAGAAAAATTAAACAATACTAGGTACATAGAAAGTGACGTTTGATCATACTTTTGAAAGAGTTTAAACTTGGCGCCTTTCTGATATCTACTAGAAGAGACTTCCAAAGCATAACAGCTTGTGAGTAAATGCATATTATTTAAAATTATTAGGTTTCTGCAGTCCTCCGCAATGTAAACTTTCACTGTGGCAAATTTCTTTCTCCACCGTTCGCGCAATTGTCTTAAAAAGGGGTTCAAAGTTTTTCTTTCACGTATTAATATAGGTTATAAAGTTAGAATCAAAACCATCTACGGCTGAACTGAATACAATATGTGCAAATACACCCAGTGTTACGCAAAAAAGTTTTCCCATTTCATCAAAGTTTTCAGAATACTGGTAGACCTCCCACGAATTCTGTTTATCACAGACCTTCTACAGTATTATAAGAGAAGCAGTGATTTTCTTATAATACTGTAGAAGTCTTCTGAGTAAACCTCAGTAAATCTTTGTAATACACTAGACAAGCCAAGTAAACCGTCAATACTCTGAGTGCTAAGTGTGAGTTTTTCTTTTCGCATTCGATCGTGAGCGCGTTTGGAGTTTACTAGGAATTTGTATGTGATTTGTACAGCGCCATCTAGTGGTAAACTGGTTTCTCACGTTTGCGCGCGCGCGTGGCGCTGTACAAATCACATACAAACTCCTAGTAAAATCCAAACGCGCTCACGATCGAATGCAAAAAGAAAAACTCACACTTAGCATTCTGATATTTGGTTATAGGTACTGAATGGGTTAACCCTGAGTATCACACAGTTTGCCCGTATAAAATGTTATAGCCTGGCAAAAAAGAGTAAAAAATAATTGAGGCCGCCATTATCGTTTATATAATTGCTTTTGATACTTCGAAATTTAGCTACAACACACAAGATTTGTTTATTTGTTTATTTTATTGAATAGGCTCCAAAACTACTAGACTAGAATTATAATAAAAATTTGAAATTATTGGAAAGTAAACAAGAAACAATTGACGTTTATGACTCGAATCTCGATAACTTTAGTGTTGCCATAGCTAGTGTATTTTAGTTCAATTCGTCATCGCAACGCACTCTTTTTTGCCAATGTATAATTGTAAATATCACAAAAAAAAGGTCGTCTAGTCGTTAGTCGAAATTCGACCGTACTATTTATCATTGACTATAGTAAAATCTCTGTTGAGTTTGACAACATATACAAAATCCATACTAACATTATAAGTCTGTTTCACGCTTTCACGGTTAAATTGCTGAACCGATTTTGATGAAATTTAGCACAGAGATCCGAGGACATGCATAGGCTTTCTTTTTTAAATCAACTCTTATTGATGCTGAAATAGAGTTTTTAAGTTTGTGTGAAAAAACTATATCGACATTTTAATCTCCTAGTAAGTGAAGCTACGCGCGTCAGCTAGTATTGTGAAAACTATGATGTACGTCAAATTTACGGCAGTGTTTATAAATTTTTTTTTAAAAATTTGTATTTTTTTAATTCTAATGCATATTTAAAAAATATCAGCTTTCTCGTTTTTTCTCATATAAACTTTGTTTTTGACTTTCATACTCATCAGTTCGCGTGATTTTTATAATATACTAGCGGCCCGGCACATGCTTCGCTGCTTATAAAGTGAAATATTGAAAATGTGATAAGTGAAGAACCGCTCTACCGATTATAAACTTCACATAAACCATCTACTAAATAGTCCGAACAAATCCTAAACATTTGGTTTGGATGGGTGAGCCCATTCTTGAATTATAAAATTACAACGAAAATTGGCATTGATTTATATATATATATATATATATATATATATATATATATATATATATATATATATATATATATATATATATATATATATATATATATATATATATATATATATATATATATATATATATATATATATATATATATATATATATATATATAGATATAGGGGTAAAAGGTACAGGTACTAATATATAAGGTATTATTTTATGCTATATAAAACTACACTTGAGATATTGACGTAAAAAATTGTTAGATATTATGAACATACGTATAATGCACTTCATCAAGATCAGATTTGAAATGTACAAGCACTTATGTGTCATGAAACTTATCTTAAAAATCTACAAGTTGATTGTAAAATCGCAGTAAAGTGACTTATATTATGTTAAGAAATATCTGACTGTCATGAATTTTCAAGTTTAGTGGGTCATAGGGACCTACAATACCATTCTAGAGGAATTGTAACTTTCTTTAATTAATCCAAGAACCACTTGAAAACTATTGAAACAAACCTACAGTGCTAATTAAAACCAGGAGTGTTTGTACCTATGTCTTCTATGTTGTAGGTACATTAATTTGAAGTTTGATTGTGTTTTTTTAATATTTACTGCAGTCCATCCCTGAAACTTCCCTTTAAATAAAGATATTTTAAACACAAGAGTAAAAACATAAGCATAGATTGTTTTAGTTCAAACATCAATTTTGCTAAAAATGGGATACTAATTTTTGAAAGGCTGTATATTTTGAATACATGCTCGATTTTGATCTCTCGAATGGCGTTCGACATAATTTTTGAGGTCTAAAATATTGCATTAGCTAAATAACTGATATGTTGAAAAATTTCGAAGCAATGTTAAAAATATTTTATTTCAAAAAATTTCTTCATTCATAAATCACAAACAAATTGACCGATTTTGATCCTATTTATGGTATTTGACGCAGTCTTTAAAGGAGAAAATCTGATAAGATTTTTAAGTCAATCAGTGTATTAGCCTGAAAGTTATTTCAAAAGTTTGCTAAAAACAACGTAATTTTATGAACTTTTAAACTAACGCGTTCTAGTACCATTTTTAACACTATATAAACGGGTCAATAACGCGTACATATATAGAACTTACTTGTAAAGCTCGACGTTTCGGCCAAGTTACATTGACCGTGATCACGAGCGGAATCCGCTAGATAAAGATTAATATCATGTTCATTAAAACACCGTCGCAAATAATGCATTATTTTAGAACAATTTTGATTGCCATAAAAAGGGTCATAAAATGTGAACCTTAATAGATAGATATCGCGGACTTTTTTTACAACTTTTATGATGAACAATTCAATCATACATGATTTTGCGTAAATTTAACCGTTAACGCAGCGCACGCCAGGAAAGCTCTCAAAAGGAAAAAATCCCCGTTTAGACCACATTTTTCGTTGATACTCTGATCCTGTTGGTCGTGCCGTGTTGTTCTATAGCATATAACCTTCCTTGATAAGCAGGCTAACTAATTAAAAAAGAATTTTTCAAATCGCTTTTCGAGATTAGCGCGTACAACCAAACAAACAAACTCTACAATTTTATAATATTAGCATAGATAAGAACACAGACAGACATATTAACACAGAGTAAGCGAGCCGAGCAAAAAATCCTTCCGTTAGCCGATAGACGTAGAGTTACAAAGAACATAAATATATATTATATACTTTCCAGTTTTTTTTAAGTGTCTATTAACATGAATATATTTCAATCTTATCTTTTTAAAGAAGTTTTTGCAGCAGAGAAACAATATAAAGCATATCAACTTCACGCGTGAATTACAGAAAAAGACAAACCATTGTCTAATTACTCAATGAGCCAACAAATACTATTACTTTTTTATCGAGTCACTACCATCGTGGCTACTAGGTGGTAGAGTTCTGCATTGTCTCGCCCGGGTCTGGTACCACCGCCTTACCTATTCCTGCCGCAATAGCGTCAGTGCTTGTCGCTGTCGTGTTCCGGTTTGGAGGGTAAGGTAGCCGGTAAACTTATGCATGTGGCATTAGACCTCGCCACAAGATAGCAACGCACCATTAACATCTTTGGTGTCTATAGACGATGGTTGACTCTTTCCATCAGGAGACCCATCTGCTTGTTTGCTATCTTATGATATAAAAAAAAATACTTTTTTATTATGTTGTAGAGTTCTGTATTGTCTCGTGGTATCACCGCCTTGCCTATCCCTGCCGTAATAGAATCAGTGTTTGTCACTATCGTTTTCCGACTTGGAGGATAAGGTAGCTGTTAAATTTATGCATGTTGCAATAAGACCCAGACACAAAGAGATCAATGTATCATTAACATCTTTTGTGTCTATAGGCGATGGTTGTGTCTTTCCATCAGAAGAGCCACCTGATTGTTTGCTATCTTATGATATAAAAAACTCAGTACTAACTATCTCATCGACTGCGACATTTTTTTTTATTTTACAGGATAGCAAAGACGCAGACGTTTTACTTGATGGAAAAAGATAAACATCGCCTATAGACATCAAAACGTTAACGGTGCGTTGCTATCTGTGTGGCGGGGTTTAAATACTAGCCTCCAAACTAGAACACCACAGCAACAGACACTGACTCTATTGTGGCAAGAATAGGTAAAACGGTGATGCCACGGATTAAATGGATACGCCTTTCAAAACAATTACTTAATTTGTCAGTGTAGCTTGCAATTACACACAGAAATATAGAGTTACAGTACTTACCGATGAAATAAAATCACTTCAAGGGTAATTTTTACACCTTGTCATCTCATTCGGTACGATAAAACAGTACAACATGGATTATATCTATTTTTTCACGATATCTACAAATGCAAGACATTTTTGACAGTGATAGGAGCGTTTGCTCAAGTGTACGGCGACACGTTTCCTTCCCATGGCGTGTCTATTTGTATTCATGTGTTCTGTGGATGGTGCCAAATTTGAGCGATACGATGCAGAACTCTACCACCTAGTTAGTAGTCAAGATGTTAGTGACAAGTATTAGCCTTCTCTCGCTTTTTACAAGAAGTCTAGGCATAAGGCCTTCGATATATACTTCAAGAGGGACTCGGGTTAACTTGAAAGAATAGAACATATTAGATACAAAGAGATCTCTTGGGCTCCTCTATTATTATGCAATTCAAAGAATATCACATACATACCGTTCGAACTGATAGCTTACTTTTTCAATTGACGAATAAACCTTGGTTGTCAATTCAACATGTAAGTATACAAGTAATATTGCTGGAATTGGGTAAAACATGTAAGTATCATGATCTTTAGACGTCAAAGAATGTGTACTAAATTTCGTAATGTATGTTTGTATGCTTGTCCACGAATTTGTCGAGAACTAAAAGCCATATCCAGATAAGTCTTTTTAAATCAAGTATATTATTCAAACTTAGAGAACAGTTGAAGTTTTATTAAACTCGGTTCAGAAATTTTTGAGATATAGAAATATTTAAAGTTGGTATAAAATTTTATTTGAACAAGGTGTAATTTTTTTTTATAGAAGAGGGGGCAAACGAGCAGGAGGTGCACCTGATTGTAAGTGATCACCGCCGCCCATGGACATCTGCAATACCAGAGGTCTTTTAAGAATGAGTAAGCTCTTTTCTTGAAGGTCTCTATGTCGTATCTGTTCGGAAATACCCCTCCGGTAATTGGTTCCACAACAGAGTAGTGCGAGGTAAAAAGTGCCGGGAGAATCGCACAGTTGTGGATTTCCAGACATGGAGATGGTTAGGATGGAACTTCAAATTTTGACGCGATGTCCGATGGTGGAATTCGGCGGCAGGAATTAATCCAAACAACTCGTCGGAACACTATTTGGTTTGAATTTGACGATAATCAGTTGACGTCATTTATTTACTTACAACAAATTCATAACAACATATTTGATTACAGATATCAGTACTGATTCAACCACCACTGATTGTGTAATGAAAGTTTTATTTTATCGAGAATAAATCAAATTTTATGTTCCACACTAGTTAATTATCACTAATACATGACACAAAGGATCTGGTAATTCATCGTGACTCTCGAGACTATACATAGAAAGACTTACTACTAGTATGTATGTATGTATGTATGTATAGTCTAGAGTCAAGACAACACAGATAGATCTTTGTAGACGAGCTATCTTGTTCTTTTTTAGCCTTTCTCAACCGCTAAGGTGTAGGCTTCGTCAGTTTATGCCATCTTTTCCGATCTTGAGTAGTTTGTTTTTATTATATTCCTACAATTATTATTATTTTGATATCTTCGAAACCTTTACCACGTGTCTGCCGAAATTCCAATTCGTAAAAGACGTTCTATTCGCCTTTTTATTACAACAGAATCTTTCCCCGTGTTAGTCCGTGCCCCTTTTAAGGAATAAACCACCTGCCTTTTTGCCAGGCAGTTCATAGAGGACTACCATCGTGACTACTAAGTAGCCGATTAAGGTAGATGAAAACCAAATATACTACAAACGTCTTGCATGTTATATATTCATAATCTTTGATGTCATACAGCCATGAAGTTACAGACAATTGTAGAGTGCTCGAAAATGTGTTGTTCATTGATGTATAAAATATTACATTTATCTCCAAGAAAGCACCTGTAGATACAGAACGCGATATACATGATTACATTTAAGACTCCAACAGACAAGAGCAAGTTAATTTTGTTCTGGTACATAAATATGTATTAACACCAAAAATGTCAATGCTGCATTTCTATCCGTGGTAATGCATAAATCTACCGGCTACCTTACCCTCCAAACGGGAACACGGTAAGGTGGTAACACGAAACACCCGAGCGAGAAGTTGCGGAACTCTACCACCCAGTATATCAACTCCTTACCTTGCTGCAAGTCATCTCATAAAAGGTAAAATTATTTTTATACAGATAACCAAAAGTATATATAAGTTTGTTGTTGTGAGTTTGTCATTCAACGCATTAAAGACAAGGCCAAAGGAGATTATGTTCAAAATATGTTTGTACCAAGCCTATAGGAATCGAAAATCAAGTCCCTAACGATAACAGCGATAAGCCGAAATATACATGTTTGATAAGCATTACTCGGATATTATCTATTGACATTGCTTGACAAGTTGCACCTGCGGCTTTACGTGTTCCATCAATAGTAAGAATGCTAGTTTTTTTTTAATATCATAAGATAGCAAACAAGCAGATGGGTCTCCTGATGGAAAGAGTCAACCATTGCCTATATACATCAATGATGTTAATGGTGCGATGTTATCTTGTGGCGAGGTCTAATGCCACATGCATAAGTTTACCGGCTACCTTACCCTCCAAACCGGAACACGTCAGTAACAAGCACTGACGCTATTGCGGCAGGAATAGGTAAGGCAGTAGTACCAGACCCGGGTGAGACAATGCAGAACTCTACCACCTTGTAGCCACGATGGTAGTGACTCACATAGCCAATCGGTCGCCTTTTACGACCTGCCTGGCAGAACGGCAGTTGATCTTTTCTTCAAAGGAACCCGGATCCAACACGGAGAGAACCGACACAGTTGCAACCCGGGTAACGGGTGCTGTGATATTTAGTTTTTACAAAAAAAAAAGTATTTTCACGCCCACATAGTTTTTATAAATCACAAATAAGGTAAAAAAGACATAATACACAACACAATTTTGACCGCCCCGTTGGTCGAGTGGTTAGCGACCCTGACTACGCAATCGACGGGGCTCGGGTTCAATTCCCGACGTGGTCAAACATTTGTATGATGAGCATAAATGTTTATATTTCTGGGTTTGGGTGTTTATTAAATATATTCCAGTATTTATATATGTTTTTCTATGTATTAGTATCGTTGACTAGCACCCATAACACAAGCAAATAATTTGCTTACTTTGGGGTTAGATCAGTAAGTGTCTTTTTCAGTTTCTTCTTTATGCCTAAACCACTGAACCGATTAAGATGAAATTTGTTACAAAGATAGTTTGAGACCCGAGAAACAACATAGGATAGTTTTTATCCATGTAATCCCACGGGAACGGGAATTATGCAGGGAAAACCACGTAGATTTTATTTTAGACTTTTTTTTCATGCGGACAAAGTCGCAGGCACAGCTAATATATAATAATGATGAGAAGCTAAGTATACGTTAATTTGTGACCCCAACATCCACATGTTGGGGTCACAAAATTGAAGTATCTTCACGCCCATATCCCCGAATAGGCAGAGGTACAACAAGTGCGCCCACGATTAACCGAAGATACTTGGTCCCACAATGTGATAGGTGGCAAGCTTATCGCCAACCGGACACTTTCCAATCCCGGGCAACTTTGTGTTTCTCAGAAAACTGAAAAAACACTTTTTTTATAGAAGAATTTTTTATGTGCCCGACCCGGGAATCAAACCCAGGACCTCATGTGGTTAACGCCAACGCTGGACCACTAGACCACAGAGGCGACAAAATTGTTCTTGTATAAATGGACTAGTCTATACTATCCTGTGTCTATACTAATATTATAAATGCGAAAGTGACTCTGTCTGTCTGTGTGTGACGATATTGTGGCTAAACTAATTCCGCAAAATTCAAAGGTTCATTCATCAGCCCAATAATTGTGCGATTTTCTAAGCTTTTTTACCATGGACTTTTTGTTGCAAACATGAGTTTTAGCGAGACTAACGAACAGCAATCGATATATATATATATATATATATATATATATATATATATATATATATATATATATATATATATAATATATATATATATATATATATATATATATATATATAATATATATATATATATATTATATATATATATATATATATATATATATATATATATATATATATATATATATATATATATATATATATATATATATATATATAGATTTGTTACACATTTTTTAATACGTTTTTAAATTTTTTTTAATGACAAATATATCTCCTGGGATGTTTATTGTTGAAAAACTCGGGAATAATGATGTCTATAAAAACACAAAAGAGGTCACAATCGAGAAGACAAGATAATAAAACAAAACAGTAGTAATGGATTCTCATGTCTCCATGACAACAGCTCGTGGTACGCTCAGATATCACAATATCGCACGGATTAATGACCAGTACCACTGTTCCTACGACAGCTCTCATCTTTATCAAATAAATTGAATATTCAATATGAAAAAACAGTCATAAATATGAATCCATTAATTGTCATATCGGAACTACTACATAAGAGACATATTTTTTATATCATAATGCATCTTTATTTACCATTTTAGTTTACATAGACAATACTCAAAATAGTGTATACGTATATTATGATGTAGACATATGTTATATGTAATAATGACATATGTTATATGTAATAATATAATAATAGTGTATATGTATATTATGATGTAGACATCATAATATACATATAACATAGCAATGTGCAAGTTGACACCAAGTTTGGCGATACTAATAAGTAACCCTTATTAGTATCGCCAAACTCAACCTGATATTTCTAATATGAATATTTTGTACAGTGTTATGTGTGTGTATGGAAAACAGCAAAATCTAATTTATACATATAATAAAATCGTAGAAAAGTCAATGTATGTCCGGGGTAAACTCAAAAAGTACTGCATGGATTTACTTCAAATTTTGCATGAATATTACAAACAGGACGGGTCAACATATAGGCTACATATTATCACGCTATCACCTACGGGGGAGGAGCTGTGCGGACTAAACGAAGTCCACGCGAACGAAGTCGCGGGCAACAGCTAGTCAATTAATATAAAGATAATATAAAGATTAATGTATAATTAAAAAATGTTTGTTGTTTAGTAGTGACCAAACAGGCCTTACATAGATAGTAATATAGTTGTAATTATAGTAGTCAAATATATAGAAAGGTACCTGAACCATCATGGGGTAGACTAATACCGACGGCTAAATAAAATGCCCCAGTCTAAGACTACAACCTCTAGTTTCTATTATTTTTCTAAGCTAAACATTACTAAACATGTCTTGTACTAACAAAAAGCTAATACAAAATCAGTGTGTTAAACGCTATGGAAATGGAAAGCGATACACCCTTAAATATCTTTGTTGTCTATAACAATAATAAGCATTGTTTGTTTTGGATCATTCATTTACTTAATATTCACTTAGTTCTCTGCCATATAGATGACAACATACCATTAACCCGTGTGTGTGCATAAGCTGCCGAATTAATCTAGATGATAACCTGGAATAGCACATAGGCTACTTTTTATCCCAAAAAAATTAGGTGATCTCGGAAAAATTAGGTGATCCCGGAAAAATTAGGTGATCCCGGAAAAATTAGGGATTCACCCAAAACTTTTATAATGCAGCGGGCTGCACACTGCAGCTAGTGGTATAATATATTGGTAACTTAATTAAGTTTTAACAACTTGTAACACCCATATTGGGGAGAGTCGACTATATTGTACCAGTTTTAAGAAATCCTCTCTTAACTGCGTCATATAGACAATTAGAAAATGATTATAATTAGTAATTAATGCTCTGGTTATCTGAGTGTAACATACCATAAATCTATCTAGATATCATTATTACTTATATCTGAAAATCCATTTTTTGCAAAAATCGTCTACAGGTACAAATTAAACGACGAGTCTATTAAATTGTACCCCTGGTATTTTAATTGTACCACTGGCCTTTAAATTGTACCATTGCTACTATTGCTGACTACCATTTTAAGGAACAAATATTTTTTTAATAATAAATGAAAAAAATATTGATCAAGTAAAGCTTTACAATATATTTAAGTAGAATAATACCTTTTTAGTTTTCATTTTAGTTATAAAATACGTATGTCAAACTTCAAAATCTTTTAAATTTTGCATTGTCTCGCTCGGATCTGGTACCACCACCTTACCTATTCTTGCCGCTATAGCGTCAGTGCTTGTCACTGTCGGGTAGGCATGGGCCTAACCGGTCACTACAGAGAGCGCTCAATTTAGTTCATAATCCAAGGATGAACTAGTTCGTTCTATTAGTTCATTAGTTCTTTTTTTGAAATAATTTATTAAGAACAATAAATAAAGAAAAAAATATAGTTATGATTATTGTAAGTCTTGTTTATTGTTATTTAAAAAATATAAAGTATTACATGAAAATTTTACACGTCCATTTATGTAATATGAGATTTTTTATTTAAATAATGAAAAATTAAATAATTTATATTAATGAGCTAGGCTAGTTTCTAGTATAATGTGTAATTATATTAGAATACTTAAAAAGTATGAATTTTTACAATTAAAGTTGACTTTTTTGTTATGGCACATAAAATCTTTTATCGAAATAAAAACGAAAAAATAAAATGATTTATAATAATAATAATAATAATAATAATAATAATAATAATTTTTATTTGCCAGAATAAGGTTACAAAAAGGTTATTAGTTATATATACATTGTTCTGCTTATTCTACCCTTATATTTTAGGCATGCAAATTATATTAATAATTAGTCATAATTAACGTGATATATAATAAGAATAATCAATTATTTGTAACAATAAATGGGAATAGAAGAGAATTTTTTTAATTTTAATTAAACTTACCGTAAAATAAGACATAAATGGTATTAGAATTCTGTTTGATAATTAGCCAGCAATACTTCAGTTGACGATTGTTATGATTTCATATGATTTGATAAAATTTCAACCATGGGGATTTGCAGTTGTTTAGTATCGATATCGATTATCGAAATATCAAGGCGCGCACAGTAAAAGTAACTCGGTTGGTCACATAGTGCCACTGTCTAGTAAAGTGGACGCTAACAGAAATATAAAAAGAACTAAGAGCGGGATTTTCAATGAACTAGTTCGCATAGTTCACCTAAAGGAGCGCTCTTCCCACCTAGGTCGCTCGCGAACTACCCAAGACTACTGTCGGGTTCCGGTTTGGAGGGTAAAGGAGCCGGTAAACTTATGCATGTGGCATTAGACCTCACCACAAGATAGCAACACACCGTTAACATCTTTGGTGTCTATAGGCGATGATTGACTCTTACCATCAGTAGTTCCTTCTGCTTGTTTGCTATCTTATGATATAAAATCTTCTATTATAATAATATAAAATCTAAATTCTAAAATAAACAATCAAAATAACAAATCAAAGGCCCTCCTGTACAGTATACCTAATCCCTATCTAGTTAAATCTTAAATAGGTATATGAATTCAAAAATAAACAGTCAAAATAATAAATTAAAAGTTTTCTTTATTCCTAAACAAAGTTACTAAAATTATGTTTTTATAATTAGGTTAACAAATTGAGATCCAAAAATAAGTCTTAATTAAGACAATTATCACAAATGTCTGGATTTGAAGTTCATATTTTCATGAACCCATCAACCACATTTTTTTGTTCCTTTAACAAATATTTTCCTTTTTTCACAGCCTTACTTTTAATGTAGGTATCTTGTTTTTCTTTTCTCTACTTACTATATTTTTTAATAGTTTCTTTTGCTTTAATTGCTCTTCTAATTTATATTTGTAAAGACTTGACTCTATTTCTAGAGCCTTTTGAGCAGATGTTTTTTTTTTACTTGTATATTTCAAATATTTTTTCCATTTATATTTATCTTATAAAATTAAAACCTGAGCACGCAAAAATCGCTTTCTGAAACATAAAATCACACTTAGTATAAGAGAAAAAAAAAAAAAAAAATTAACAATATAAAACTGGTCGCTAAATTGTACTGGTACAATTTAGTAACTTTTACCCGGTACAATTTAATGAACTTTGACTTAAGAGCGAAAAAATAAATTATTATAAATTACCTCACTTTTTTCTAGTAAGCACTTTGCCCAAACAAAACTTCACCAAATGACAATTCAAATGTAAAAAAACGTATCATTCAACTTACCTTGTCGATTAGTAACACCCTTAAGAAACAATACTTAAATTTAGACTAAAAATAGTTAAATTTTGATATTCTATACACTACAGCGATGTTGTGCAGGCGCCATATTTGGAAATTATTGGTGATTAGTGGCGCCACTGAGGCACCTATTAGTATAGCCGATGTAAAAAAATATTATTGTTTAGTAGAAAAATTTAAGGTGGTACGATTTAAATGGCAGTACAATATAGTCGACTCTCCCCTTCTTGCCAATAAATATTTTTATTTCATTTCACACCTCTAGTGTCTATAGGCAACGGTTGTCTCTTTCTATCAAAAGAGACATCTACTTGTTTGCTTCCCATGATATAAAGAACCATCATGAAACAAGGTTGATACCTTATCGAGCATATCGCTCATTTGTCGTATCGCAACGTCGAAATTTCTCAAAAAACATGATTTTACAGGAGAGCCAGTACTGTCGCAAGTCACCAAAACAAATGTTGCAACAATTTAAAGGCATAACTGTGGAAATATTTTGTCTCTCACCTATTATAGAGCCTATATTAATTACATTTTTACAGTAAATACAGGACTATTTTTATTACACGACTGTATCATTTACGCAAAATTCGTTAATTTTGAGATAAGTCGACTTTGTATCAAATGAGCGATAGCAATATATTCAGCATTGCGACTAATGACATGTCATGTCATACAAGTTTGGAAAGGAAGATTTCCTATGATACTATGTACAAAAATATAAAACCTACAAAAACACATACAGTATGTGTAACAAAATGTTATGAAACTTATCACATCCTGATGTGACGTACCAGATTATCTAAAATCAGCGCCCGTTCAGCACCGACAATCTCAGATAACTCAACAGATAGCGGCCACGGTGATGATAAGAAAACCTAATCCACCTTCGCGTCACTAAGGCGCAATAACAAACATTTCGTTGCAAAATATTTGCGAAAATCGAGGAAAACACTAATTTCCGCATAAACTTATGCCTACAATAGGAATTGTTTTGAGCAATGATTTCTGCAACATTTTTCCCGGCTTAGATACAACAAAGTTTACTATTCAGCTGCATAAGCGTCAGTGCTCGTCACTATGTTATTAAAGGGTAACCAATAGGAGCAATAGTAGCAGCCGCGTGAATAGCAAAGCACCACGGATTAAATGGATACGCATATCAAGACAATTCCTTAGTTTGTCACTGTCATTTCAAGGGTAGTTTTTAAACCTTGTCATCTCATTCGTTACGATAATACCGTACAACATGGTTTACTTTTATTTTCACGATATATCTACAAATATATGAAATTTTTGGCAATGATAAGAGCGTTTGCTCATATGCGCGGCGACATTTACTTCCCAATGACGTGTCTATTAGTATTTATGTCGTCTGTGTAAAATACCGTTAGACTTTGGTGTTAATAGGTGATTTTTATGGCGGTATAATACTCATGTAGTTATAACAATCATGAGGACTTGAGTTCTTCTTCGAATCGGGCAAAATATGATTATTATATTATGTATAAACAACGTCGTCGTCAATCCACATTTAAAAAGTATTTAGTCTAGTGGACGACATATCTCACGTTTCATATATGAAGTGGGCTGAAGTCTTCTGCCAGGTATCTGATTTTCTAAACTTCGTGTTGTTTTTGATCTATTTATAGTAATAATTAATTTGGCTTACAACATGCAAATTTATTTTGAAATAGCTGCGCCCGCGCCTTCGTCCGCGTGGAAAAAAATCGAAAAAAGTAGCCTAAGTTAATCAAAATCGGTCCAGCTGTTCCAGAGATTAGCCGGAATAGACAGACAGACAGACAAAAATTGTAAAAAAAAAATGTTATTTTGTTATATTATGTACCGTGTATACATCCATATGCATTTAGTAAAAAGCGGTTATTTTAATATTACAAACAGACACTCCAATTTTATTTATTTGTATAGATGTATAGATTAAAAGTGTTTATGTCTATTCAGAAAAGAAAAATTTTAAGCACTCTCGTGTACAGTTTATATAAAAGTGATTAATACGTCTATCTCGTGGGCTCACTCTCCTGCCCCTGCTGTCTCTGACGGACCATCCCCTCGGCCGTCACGTGGCGATTGATGGCCTCTTCAGGGACTTACGTGTCCAATTGTAACCGCTGCATCTAAATTAATATAACAGTTTTCTCGTTTTATTTATATCTGTAAAATATTTCTTCTTTTCATCTATCACTCACGTTACAATCTTGATTTTAATATCATTAGATAGGTAGCAAAAAGCAGATGGCTCTCCTGATGGAATGAGAAGGTATCGTCCACAGACACCAAAGATGTTAATGATTCGTGCGGCAGGATGGCGATGCCACATGCATAAGTCTACCGGCTATCTTAATCTCCAAATCAGAATACGACAATAACACACATTGAATATATTGCGGCAGGAATAAGTAAGTAAGATAGTGGTACCAAATACCCAGGAAGTTGCGGTCTAGCAACTAGTAGTCACGGTGGTAGTGACAAGTATAACCAATCCGGAGCCTTTTACGACCTGCCTGGCTGAACAGCAGTTAGTCTATACTTCAAATAAGGCTAATACGGCGATTATAGTATTCCAATTTGAAGACCGTCAGCTTTTTTTCATGTTTTGCTCTGCAAATGATGCACATAAACCAAGACGGTGTTCTGATGATAAAGGTATATGTTGGGGGGTTTCTAAATATATAATTAAGCCTTAATAACGTATTTTGAATATTTTTATTTATTTTTATTTATTCCGATTTGAAGACCATCAGCTTTTTTCATGTTTTGCTCTGCAAATGATGCACATAAACCAAGACGGTGTTCTGATAATAAAGGAATATGTTGGGTAGGGTTTCTAAATGTATAATTAAGCCTTAATAACGTATTTTGAATATTTTTACTTATTACTATTTGTAACTTGACTTTATTCCCTAGTGTAAAGTATAGGTTAATTGCTTTTTATATCAAATAACAATTCCGGGAGGAAAGATAACCATTGCCTATAGATACTAAAATATAATGATGTGTCGCTGCGGTGGCAGCAATAAAATGCCTCAAGAGTCTAGCTTAGGTTTTCCAGCTATTTACAATCCCAACCATAAATAGCTTTAGTAATTATTGCTTTCGTTGAAAATGAAAATAAAAAATATTTACTTGCTAGAATAGGTATGGATGTTACAAATGAATTTTCCCTTTTATTTTCCCGATATTTCAGCGCTGTTGCCCACGGTCATAGTGCTTGCGACAGCCCGAAATATCAAGAATATTATCCATCAAATAATCGCGGTAAGATCCCGTTAATTCTTAGTAATTCATTTGAAAAAAAGCCGCGAAAGCTTAAAAGTATAGGTACATGGGTGTTACAAGTTATTAAAAATTAATTGACAGTTACCAACATATTCTACCATGATATGGTATGCAAATATTCAAAAAATAATGTTCATGAAATTTTATTCTTCATTTATTTACACATGTTTTTTAAATTATTAAATTAATATTTTATTGAGTTATTTTCATTTACCAAATCAAAAAATACTTTATTCTTGACATGCACTTTTGTGAGTCGATTTCTTTAAAATTACTACAGGATCGGAACGCAGCGACACACTGAGAAGATCCGGCGGCGGAAGAAACTCAGCGGACTTGTCTTTTTTTCAATTCTATATATAAGAAATTTACTTTTAATTTACAAAATTCGATTTTGGTTTAATAAAAACATTTACAATTTAAAAAATAATTTTACAATTTACAAACTTTTATCACTTAATTAAAACACACGATAACAGAAAATATTAAGTTTAATCGATATTTACAAAAAGACATTTTTAGATAACAATTTAATTGAAATAAATAAAGATAATAATTTAATGATTGTAACACAGTCTTCGACTAATGTAGTTATTAACGTTATGTTTTAATATTGTACACTTTTGAATGCATCGAATAAAAAAAATTGTCAGCAAAATACTCACTCACACTATAGTAAGATTTTTGTAGTACCTAAGAAATTAAAATAGTTGTGTGTTGTCGCGAAAGAATAATTTATTCCCCATGTTGGTCCGGGCCCCCCTTAAAGAATACACCACCTGCCGTTCTGCCAAGCAATTCTTAAGTAGTGAACGGTTATTGATACGTGAATGTTAAGTGGTAGAATTCGACAACGTGTTGCTTGGGCGTGGTACTACCGTTATGCTCGTGCAAGAGCGTTGGTGGTTCGGAGAATAAGGTATCCGGCAAACTTATGTAATGGGCATTACTGTCCCGCTACATGGATAATTGCTCTACCCGAAAAAATAGCAGATGGTTAATATCAAACTCGGACCGATACGGGAAATGTTTGAATATTCAATTTAATGCCTGTATCCATATATTTTACAGTTGCATTACATTTATGATTGCGATAAGTAAAATTATAATGCTTCTAGCTCACCCAGCAAACGTTGTTCTGCTTTTGTTACTAATTATCCCGTTTTAAAAAAAAATATTCATGGAAGTTCAGGTTAAGTTGAAAAGGTGACAAAATGTAGAAAATTTTGTTACCTTTTCAACTGAACCTGAACTTTCATGAATATTTTTAAACCAAAATTAGCCAAATCGGTCCAGCCGTTCTCGAGCTTTAGTGAGACTATATATATATATATATATATATATATATATATATATATATATATATATATATATATATATATATATATATATAGCATCAGTTTGGTGCACTCAACTCATTTCTAGACTATTGCCTACAGACACCAAAGGTGTTAATGGGAGGTTGCTATCCGTGTGGCGAGGTGTTAATACCACTTGCATAAGTTTACCGGCTACCTTACCCTCTAAATCGAGACACGACACTGACAAGAACTGACGCTATTGCGGCAGGAATAAATAAGGCAGTGGTACCAGACCCGAACGAGACAATGCAGAACTCTACCTAGTAAAATAAACCGCACCAGTGTTTTATTGAATTAACTGGCAAGATTAACTGGCGAGTGCCCGTTGGTCGAGTGGTAAGCGACCCTGACTACGCAATCGACGGGGCTCGGGTCCGATCGAGCATTTGTGTGATGAGCATAAATGTTTGTATTTCCGGGTTCGGGAGTTTATTAAATCTATTCCAGTATTTATATATGTATTTCTATGTATTAGTATTGCTGACTAACAACCATAACACAAGCAAAAAATTTGCTAACTTTGGGGCTAGATCAGTAAGTGTATTTTGTCCCATGAATCATTATTTATTTATTATTATTATTTACATGGGGCACACTAAAAGTTTTGCACCTCTAGCTAATCGGAACTATTTGAATTTCGAATGTTATATTTTTAAAACGTTGCAACCTTCTTAGTAATAAAAAAAACAATTGGCGGAAAATGATTTGTCAATTGTTTTTTTATCACACATCAAAGTTCTACGTACGCAACGAAAATGGAATTAAGCCGAAAAGATTTTAGAGCGATGATTTTTTATGATTTTAAAAGTTCCCTTTCTCCGCAAAACTGTGCCGCTCGTCTTCAAAATGCTTTTGGGAGAGAAGCACCTGTTTGAGCACCGTGAGGTGATGGTTTTCTGAATTTGAGAGAGGTCGAGTTTCTTTACGTGACGAATTTCGTGAAGGGCGGCCTTCAACTGCTGTCAACGAAAATAATGTGGCTACTGTTAAGCGTGTAATTGAAGAAAACCCCCGAATTACCTATGAGACAATTTGAGGACTATTGAGGATTGGTATGAGCCAAATTCAGAAAATTTTACACGAAGAATTGAATGTTCGGATACTTTGTTGTCGTTAGATGAAATGGCAGCGAAGCAAAAGCGGGATCGCGTGGAATGGTGCTCACAGATACTACTGAAGTACGACCACGGACATTCTAATGCTGTTTATGACATTGTCACAGGAGACGAAACGTGGATTCATTGTTTGTTTTTTTTGTTTACTCAGAGTGTTAGAAAATGTTCGCGAAAGACGACCCAATAGCCGCATTTTCCTACAGTCTACACCGTGATAACGCTTCTTCACACACGGCCAACAAAACAAAGTCATAGCTTCTGAAAAAGTACATCTCGTCACTTATCCTGCAAATAGCCCCGACCTAGCACCCTGTGATTTCTGTATTTTCCCCAAAATTAAAGATTTGATGAGAGGTTTTACTTTTACCAACTCCGAAGAGGCAGTGATAGCGTTCAATCAGCACGTAGAAAACATGCCTTCAGATCTGTGGTCCTCCTGTTTTAAAAAATGCTTCGATCGCATGAAAAAATGATTAAAATGTAAAGGAGATTATTTTGAAAAGCAATAAACATAATATTTTGGTTACACCCACGTTGTTTTTTAAGTTACGCAAAACTTATAGTGTGACCTACGTATATTACCCATGTCACGAGTAAATAATTGAGTGTAATGTTTGCTTGCTTACTAAGCATTGATTTAAGCGTTATTTACATACTTTGATGTTCGATTAAACAAATGAACACTAGGTGACATTAATTAGAATTTATGACTGCCGTCATTGTCATGAAGCTATCGTCATTGTAACATAGGAGATATTTTTTCATTATTATTGACAGGGAAGCGCTTGACCACGATCTCGCCTGGTGGTAAGCTAAGATGCGGCCTAAGATAGAACGCGCTTCCCTAGAAGGTACCTGTTCACTCTTCTCTTGAAGATCTCCATATTGTACTCGTCGGGGAACACAGACTCAGGAAGTATGTTCCAGTCCCTTGCGGTTCGAATGAAAAATGTTGAGTCGAACCGCTTTGTCCGGGTACGTGGAACGTCCGCCATATAGCAATGCCTATTATCTGTGCGCCTCAACAATCGGTAGAAAAACGGGATGGCAGAATTAAGTCGTGCAATTCCGCAGCGCACTCTCCAAAGTGTATCCGATAAAAAACCGATAAACTAGGCACTCTGCGCTGATGAGCGACTCTCTGGAGTCTCTCTCTTTTTTGATTACCATATCGTTTATGAGCCTCTTGGCATGCATCTCTATCGCCTCAAGTGTCTCCAGCTGGTATTTGGCGGATCTATCCCAGAGGTAAGAGCAGTATTCCATGCACGAAAAGACTTGTGTTTAATAAATGTTGAGCAACTGTCCCAGGCTGAAATACTGTCTCACTTTCGCCTGAATACCAAGCTTTTTCGAGGCAACTTAAGCTTTTGATTCGATGTACGAACCAAAGTTGAGAGTAAGCGTTAAGGTGATACCAAGGAGCTCGAGGTGATCAGTTATCGGCACGGATACACCCTGAAAAGACGGAGATAGGTGAAATGGACTCCGTTTAGCGGAGAATAGACAGTAGACACGCCAGGACCTTAGTCGCATTAAACTTGACCAGATTGGCATCGCCCCAATCGGAGACTGACTGTAAGGACAGGCTCAAACGATCGACCATCTCTTCTCTGTGAGACCGGATCTGTGCTGTACTGGCCCGCGCGCTGGATGCGTAACTCGCCACGACAGTGCTATCGTCTGCGTACCCATAGATACCGGACTTCAGCAAACTGTTAATGTTTAGCAGGAAAAGAGTTGCGGAGAGAACTGATCCCTGAGGGACTCCGGCATTTTTAGCCATTTGGTTGGACGAGCAGCCGTCGACAACTATTCTAATCGGCCGGCTACTCAAAAAATCTGAGATCCAGGCACAGAGACCATTAGGCAGACTATACAATGGAAGCTTGCCAATAAGACTATCATGCCAGACCCTGTCAAAGGCCTTCGAGATATCAAGGGAGACAACTAGTGCTTCACTATGATTCTCGATGGCCGCGCTTCAGATGTTAGAAGGTCACCAGTGGACCGATTTCGGCGAAACCCGTATTGGCGGTCACTGCGTAGATCGTTCGCTTCTAGGCCATTAGCCTGCTGTTCAGTAAACGCTCCATAGTCTTGCAGAGTATGGACGTGACTGAAATTGGCCTATAGTTGGACGGGTCGGCACGACTGCCTTTTTTGGGCACAGGCTGCAAGTTGGCAAGCTTCCATGATTTCAGTACTTTCTAGTCGTCATCGAAAGGCGAAAGAGGCGTGATAACACAGGAGCAAGTCCAGGCGCACAGGTTTTAAGTAAATACTATGGCTGGAATCCCATCAGGGCCACTGGCTTTATTCACATCCAGATTCTGCAGCGTTATAAGAACCTCAATCTGACGGACGCGAATTTCCGGCATATTCACCTCGCATCCAGGTAGTCTGAGAGGTTTCGCGTTGGTGGGATCTAGACGCGAGTTTTCCGCGAACAGAGTAGCGAATAGGCTCGCTTTCTCTTCGGTAATATGAGCCAGTGTCTCATCCGGTTTCAACAGTGGAGGAAGTGCGGGGCGGCAGAAATTCGATTCAACTGACTTTGCCAGGGATCAAAAAACCTTTTTTACCTGAGGGGTACGAAACCAGTTTGTTTTCTCCTAGAATTATGTTTTAATATTATTAATGAAAATAGTCTGACCTCTCTAAGAGAGCGGGCACACATGCTACTTTTAGCATCCAAAACACGCGTTTTAGCGACTGCATCGATGCTGCATCGTGTTTTAGCGACTCTCAGCGATCGGTCGCGGCATCCCAATCGCGCCTTTTAGTGGCTGCATCGATGCTGCATCGCCTTTTAGCGATCGAACGCGGAATCACGCGTTTCGGTGACTGCTTCAATGCTAGAATCGGCAGTAGTGTTGCCATTCGATAGTCGAATATCGATTATTTGCTGATTTGTAAAAGTATTGTTTACTTTTACAAATTAAATTATAAATCTTTCATTTTTCTTATAAAACAGTAACTCTTGAAAATAGACAACCATTGCCCATAGACACCAAAGATGGTAATTAGATTAGCACGGTATGTAATAATCAAAAAATTTGGCTGTAAGAGTTCATCACGTCATCGTCATCATGATTCATCATCGGATGATTTTACTGCGTCTTCACCATCGTCTATAGACACCAAAGATGTTAATGGTGTGTTTTTATATCAAAAGATATCAAACAAACAGATGTCTCTCTTAATGTAAAAGGAAAACCATTCTCTAAAGACACCTAAGATGTTAATGGTGAGTTGCTATCTGTGTGGCGGAATGGCAATGCCACATGCATTATTATGCACCTCAGTCTACCGGCTAACTTTTTCTTCAAACCGAAACATGACAATGAAAGACATTGACGCTATTACGAGAGGAATAGGTAGTTTGGTTTTCCGCTTTAAAACACTTTAAAACACAATTATTTTCAACCGACGAAAAAACGGAGGTTATCAGTTTGACATAATATATGCATGTATGTAATTTTTGGGATTGGATAATATTTGACTATGTTTTTGATTGCTATTTTGGTGTCCGAGCATATGTATTAAATTTCGTAAATGTATATACGTTTGTATGTTTATATGTTTGTCGACAAACTTGTCGGGAACTAAAAGTCATATCAAGATAATTAATTTTGATTTAAATCATGTTCAATCAATATTCTAACAAATCCAAGTTTTATCAAAATCGGTTTTAGTAGTTTTTGAGATATGGGGAATCCATAGTTGACAGATATTTGAACTCGGTTTATTTTTTAAATAACTTTTATTCACTATTCGATGTTAATTTCAAATCTAAAACTAAAAAAGCTATAAATTTTTCTTATTTTTTTTTCCTTTTTTTATTTCGTAAAGTTTGTATTTTGGGTTTTGTAAAATTTCTTACCATCAGCATTGCAATTTTAATATTTAATAATAGGTAAGTGGTAAAAATTATTTAGTCATTAGAATATTTTTTAACAAAAAAAATTCTTTATATTTATATTAAGTTTATAGTAAGAGTGTAGCTTCGTCGATATTAAGTACAACACTAACTCTCAAACCGCGGAAGCCAATCACCGCGATCGGCATCTGCATGTGTGCTCGGTGTAGCGATTAGACCCGTAGGCGTATCATCTAACGTTTGCAATTCGCCAGCGATCAGCGATGACTCTTAAACGTAATGAAAAAATCATCAAAAACGTCGGCAATTGCTTGCTGGTCACTAGATGCACTTTTTGCAATGTCACAGCATCAAAACTAATCAAGCGGCAACGGCTACCACTAATGTACAAGGCTGTTATGTGTCTTGCAATAACTAAACAATCACGATAATTTCGCATTGCGAGTTACGTGACCCGCCGGTATCTAACAACTCGATTGTCGCGATCGGCGTTTGCTAGTGTGCCCGGTAGAGCGATCGATCGCTGCATCCAGCTTCTAAAACCGACTGAATCGCCGATCGCCGATGCTAAAAGTAGCATGTGTGCCCGCTCTGTAAATTATTTTAGTATATAACAAGTATATGAGTTTACTTATTTATAATAAACCCCAAGAAGAGGCATTTGTCTTAAAACAATATTTATAACTAGCTGTTGCCCACGACTTCGCCCGCGCGGACTTCGTTTATTCCGCACAGCTTCTCCCCCGTAGGTGATAGCGTGATAATATGTAGCCTATATGTTGACCCGACCTATTAGTAATATTAATAATATTCATGCAAAATTTATTTAAAAGTAATATTCATGCAAAATTTGAAGTAAATCCATGCAGTACTTTTTGAGTTTACCCCGGACATACATACAGACAAACAGACAATCAGAGAAACAGACAAACGGACAAAAATTCTACAAACTATATTTTTGGCTTTGATATCGATTGTAGATCACGCCCCAAGTATTCTTTTCAAAAAATATTAAATGTACAGTTTTGACTTTCCTACGATTTTATTATATGTATAGATTAAAAAAATAGATGAGCTTTAAAAGGCAGATCCCCAAAATAAGCGTATCCTCCCGAACCCCGAACTAATATTTGCTTGGTAAATTTGCGTAACGTCACCGCAATTTTAGACATCAACGCGCGCAGTTGTTTCATCTCCCCTAGGCCGCTGACAGACTATCCGAAATTTTAAACCAAATTTCATGAAATCATTTTTTTAACAGCATTTTCTAGTTTTCTGATAAAAACAACGTTGTCTGGATTTAGTTAAGTACCCGGTTGGCAGTAAGTAAGTACAAGTGGATGCACTGGTTGTACCTCTGCCTACCTCTTTGGGGATACGGGCGTGAAAATGCTTTAAAATTTTATACAGAATCTCTTAAATTAGTATATTTTCATCCCACGGAAATCGTGCAATTTGCCGGTATAAGAAGTAGCGAATGTATTAAGTCTGATCATGAACTACCAAATTATATCGAAATTCATACAACGGTTTCATCGTAATGTTACAAGAGCAAACACACTCACACGTTCACACGCACAAACAAACATACACACACACGCGCACACACACACACACACACACACACACACACACACACTTAAACTTTATCATAAAGAGAAATGAAATTAAGTGCGGGTAGCCGTCTGACGCGAAGTTGAAGATGTATGTATGTTAAGCATTTATTACGAAGTATATGTTGATAATATAAATACTTATTTATATCAAGTATTTTTCATAAAAAATAATCATTTTTTAATCACTAGGTATAATTTGCAACTATTTATTAAAAAATATATTTAAAGGCGTAAATTTTGAAAGTCGGAACATTTACACACACGTCATATTTCCGTAACGCGTTTCCGTTGAATCGTCATCGACTAAAACATTCAGTTATTCCTTAGACACGCCTAAGGAAAAGTTATTTTTTATATTTTGTTCGTCTTTACATGCTCTTTTGACAAATGAACAATTTTAACGCCAAACAGTTAACACACACCGAAAAAATCTAGCAACAGAAACTTAGCGAGCTTACTTTTTAAGGCTTACATTTTTTTATAAAACATTACACAATTGCAGTAGGATTTACAATAATTATAATGAACTAGCTGCAGCGTGCAGCCCGCTGCATTATAAAAGTTGACGGGACAAATTACACTTACTGATCTAACCCCAAAGTAAGAAAATTATTAGCTTGTGTTATGGGTGTTAGTCAATGATATTATTACATAGAAATACATATAAAAATATTGGAATATATTTAATAAACACCCAAACCTGGAAATACAAACATTTATGCTTATCACACTAATGCTTGTCCCCGTGGGGGATCGAACCCGAACCCCGTTGATTGCGTAGTCAGGGTCGCTAACCACTCGACCAACGGGGCGGTCAGTTTTTGATGAATCCCGCGGGATGACTTTATTTTTCTGGGATAAAAAGTTGCCTACGTGCTATTCCAGGTCATTATCCACCCGTACGCCAAATTTCATTCAAATCCGACCAGAAGTTTTTGCGTGATTGAGTAACAAACATCCATTGGCTATCGAGTCACTACAATTGTTTTGATATATGAAAAATAAATTACTTTTTGCAAGTAAGCATGATAAACGCAAAACGACATAGGTACTAGATAACTAAAAAGACAATCGTACAGCCAAAGTATCAATACAGCCAAAGATATTATTTGTTTTTAGCTGTGGTGAGATTGTATGTATACTCCTTAGTACATAATACTGATATATATCGTTGCATACGATATACCGTACAAGAAACGAAGCAATACTTTCACACAACACTTCACATCGAAGTTTCTCACATGTGAGACTTGAAACAGTTAATAAATGGAATATCAGAAAAGGCTAGCTTCCCCCGGTGTAATATTAATAATTCCCTTTCCCTGCATTACGCCGCGACAGCCCAATGACGGATCACCAGGCGGGTACAGAAAAAATATTACACACATTCGCTTAGGGCACCGTGCCGTAATGTTCGACGAAAATCAAAGAACCTCGCTATTTATAATGTGGAAATCCCTGAAAATGATATTTCATTATTCACCTAATGTAAATCATGTTACTATGTAATGAAATGAAACAACTCACCGGCGATTGTAGTTATTACATGGGGCACACTAAAAATTTTGCACTTCTAGCTAATTGGAACTATTTGAATTTCGAATGTTATAGTTTTAAAACGTTGCAACCTTCTTAGTAATAAAAAAAAAACAATTGGTGGGAAATGATTTGTCAATTGTTTTTGTCTACGTACGCAACGAAAATGGAATTAAATCGAAAAGATTTTAGAGTGATGATTTTTTATGATTTTAAAAATTCTCTTGCTCCGCAAGACTGTGCTGCTCGTCTTCAAAATG
This sequence comes from Apodemia mormo, assembly GCA_036924255.1. NCBI lineage: Eukaryota > Metazoa > Arthropoda > Insecta > Lepidoptera > Riodinidae > Apodemia > Apodemia mormo. Next base: position 39,756,929 of record JAUPFN010000011.1, on the reverse strand, counting down.
CTTTTGGAAGAGAAGCACCTTGTTTGAGCATCGTGAGGCGATGGTTTGCTGAATTTGAGAGAGGTCGAGTTTCTTTCCATGACGAATTTCGTGTAGGGCAGCCTTCAACTGCCGTCAACGGAAATAATGTGGCTACTATTAAGCGGGTAATTGAAGATTGAAGCGGGTATTGAGGATTGGTATGAGCCAAATTCAGAAAATTTTACACGAAGAAATGTTCGGAAACTTTGTTGTCGTTGGATGAAATGGCAGCGGAGCAAAAGCGGGATCGCATGGAATGGTGCTCACAGATACTACTGAAGTACGACCACGGACATTCTAATGCTGTTTATGACATTGCCACAGGAGACGAAACGTGGATTCATTGTTTTGAACCCAAAAAAAACAGCAATCTTGTGAATGGGTGTTTGAAAATAAGAACAGGCCAACAAAAGTGAGACAATAGAGAAACGTTGGTAAAAAAATGATCGCGTTTTTTTTTTCACTTGAAGATCAAAAGAGTGTTAATGCCGAGTGGTATTCTACCATTTGTTTACTCAGAGTGTTAGAAAATGTTCGCGAAAGACGACCCAAAAGCCGCATTTTCCTACAGTCTACACCGTGATAACGCTTCTTCACACACGGCCAACAAAACAAAGTCATAGCTTCTGAAAAAGTACATCTTGTCACTTATCCTGCAAATAGCCCCGACCTAGCACCCTGTGATTTCTGTATTTTCCCCAAAATCAAAGATTTGATGAGAGGTTTTACTTTTACCAACTCCGAAGAGGCAGTGATAGCGTTCAATCAGCACGTAGAAAACATACCTTCAGATCTGTGGTCCTCCTGTTTAAAAAAATGGTTCGATCGCATGAAAAAATGTTTAAAATGTAAAAGAGATTATTTTTAAAAGCAATAAACATAATATTTTGGTTATAACATGTTGTTTTTTTAAGTTACGCAAAACTTATAGTGTGACCTACGTATAACGTTATCGTACAAGCCGCATGTTGTCCTGAGACAATTTTAAAGAACAGACCATTTGCTGTATGCCAGGCATTTTGTAAAAAGTCGATTGGCGACGTATGTCACTACCAGGTGATAGAGCTCCGCAAGATTATGACCGGATTTAGTATACTCCCCTATTTTTTACTACTGCAAGAGCTTAAATGCTTGCACTATCATTCCGATTTGGAAGATTTGGTAGCCAGCAAATTTATTCATGTGACATTACAGCCACTACATGGACGGCTATGCACCACATACATCTTTAGTATCTATCCCGTTGATTGAGTAATTAACGAACGAACGAAGTAATTAACTACGAATCGATGGGGCTCGGGTTCGATTCCCGACAGGGACAAACATTTGTGTGATAAGCAGATTTGTATTTTTGGGTTTGGATGTTTATTATGTATGTTACAGTATTTATATATGTATTTCTATGTATAAGTATCGTTGACTAACAACAAGCATATAATTTGTTTACTTTGAGGTTAGATCGATTTGTACAATGTGTCTAGCGATAGTATTGCACTAGGTGGTAGAGTTCTGCTTTGTCTCGCCCGGGTCCGGTACCACCACCTTACATATTCCTGCCGCAATAGCGTCAGTGCTTGTCATTGTCGTGTTCCAGTTTGGAGGGTAAGACCCATCTGCTTGTTTGCTATCTTATAATATAAAAAAAAATTATACGCGATAGTTGTCTCTGTCCACCATGAGAGTTATTTGCTTGTTTGCAATCCTGTAACACAAAAAATAGTTAAATAGACAGTGGTGTTAAAACATTTCCTCAATTTAGAATTTCGCAACATCTCGCCTGTGTTTTATACCACCGCCTTACCTAATCCAGCTGCAATAGCGTCAATGCGTGTAGTTTGAGCCAGCTGCATCCGCCCAGCGATGTCAGGAATACTAGAAGATCACCAGTTGAGCGGCTACGATGGAAACCCTATTGACGGCCACTAATCACCTGATGTGAATTAAATTCCCTTAAAATGTTACTGTTTAAAACAATATTTGTGGATCACTTTACAAACAAACATGGTGCTATTACTAAAATTGCAATGTTGAACAACCCATTTACCCCTTATTTAGTGAACGATACGGGCTCCATCAATAACCACGTCCTGAATTAGGCATAATTCAATCAATTCGATTGTTAAACACGACTGGCCATGTACCGCGTCAACGCCCTACGAAAAAAATAAATTCAAAAGTGACAGCTAAATGACAGCTAGGGGAGCGGGATCGAATGCGATTGGTCCAAAATTGGACAATACAGCAGATGCGTTAATTTTTTACTATGCCGCCATATTTGCTTAAATTCTTTACCGTAAAATTGATATTAAAATAAAAACTAGTCTATAAGCAGCTGACAACATTTCAATTGAGTGTTTGATTTGAAATTGTGATATTTTATTTATACCTGTTATAAAAAAACACGCCGAAGTTACTTTTATATTGATTTGGATTACTTTCTTATACTACAAAACTAAAATATTATCGAATACTTAGGTATAAAGTTTAATAATGTAGGTATAATCACTTTAGCTTCTCCGTGGAGTAGGAGAAGTAAAGCAACCTCCTTAGATGCTCAAATCCTCCACGTTGGGCCGGGCTCCCTTTGAAGAACAGACTATCTGCCGTTCTGCCAGGCAGTTTGTAAGACGTGAACGATTGGCTACTAGGTAGTAGAGTTCTCTATTGTCTCGCCCGGGTCTGGTATCACTGCGTTATCTATTTCTGTCGCAATAGCGTCAGCCGTCAGTGCTTGTTACTATCGTGTTCCATTTTGGAGAATAAAGTAACCGGTAAACTTATGCATGTGTACCTAGGATCCGGCAACAAGGATAGCAACGTACCATTAGCATCTTTGGTATCTATAGGTATTGGTCAAATGTTTCTATCAGGAGAGCCATCTGCTTATTTGATGCTTTATCTTGTGATAAAAAAAATCACCAACACACCAGTTTTTTTATTGACCAAATAGGTGGCGATCTTATAAAATAAACTCACTCGTTCTTCTGGTTCACGTCTTTAAAGACTTAAGTATAAGTAAAAGAATCAAATGCTGTGATCTTTACACTGCTTTTGCCAACTTTTACTTTTTTTACTCCAGGTAACTAAGATTACCAGCTTTACGTGGTATCCCGAGACCTGGGGTAATACAAAAATGGATCTTGTGGACTCTACTGCATTTTTAAGTTAACACTTAAAAATGTAGTGTAGCTAAAAAATTGCATTGGGGACCACATATCGTGAAATTGGCCATAAGACTAAGTTCAGCAGCATTCGTAGTGAAAAAAATGAAACAGCTTACTGATGTTGACACTGCACGCCTTGTTTAATTTAGTTACTTTCATAGTGTTATGTCATATGGAATTCTTCTCTGGGGGAATTCCGCTGAAATAAATACTATATTTGTATTACAAAAAAAGGCTATAAGGGCAATTTACAATCTTAGTCCAAGGACCTCCCTGAGAGAAAAATTCAAAGAAATCCATATTTTAACTGTAATTGCTCAGTATATATTCGAACCTTGATGTACGTTCATAAAAATATTTGTTCATTTAAAAAGAATAGTGACATTCATTCCCTAAATAAAAAAGAACAAAAAACAATCTCGCTGCGCATGTGTCTCTTCTCCACAGAATAAGCAACTTTTTTTATGGGGCAAAGTAAACGCTCCTACAATAAGCTGCCTGATGCCATTAGAGATTTACCAATTACAAAATTCAAAAAATGTGTTAAAACAAAACTGTGTAAAAAAGGTTACTATAAAATATCTGAACACTTTGATGACAGGAAAGCATGGGATTAACTGCTCCTCATATCGGCAATCTTTATTATTACTGTAACAATTAGATGCTTACTAATTAAACTTTAGGTAATATCTTATTTAAAAAATTATATAAAAAAAGACAAGACCGCTGAGTTCCTTCCGCCGGATCTTCTCAGTGTGTGGTCACGTTTCCGATCCAGTAGTAGTTTAAAAAAAATGTTGACGCGTCAAAATAACTTATAAAAAGTTTTATTAAATAAAGTATTTCCGATTTCTGATTTCTGATTTACAGCGCCATTACGGGCTGCTACATTATTTGCTAAAAAAACGAACACTTTTACTGGCCTGGGAATCGAAACAAATATCTGATTTGAACAAGTTGGCCAAAACTGCATATAAAAGGATTATAAAATATTTCAGATTGTTTGGAACACAAAAGTCTGTGATTAATAATTGATCCTAATGTCAAGCTCGTTATTTATTCTACCATAAAATTGTTAATGTAATATATATAATATACATTTTTAAAAATTTAATTTGAAAAGACAAGCTCACCGAATTTTCTTTACTGCTGGATCTTCTGAGTGAGTGATCAGGTAGCAATTATTTAAAGAATCTATAAACTGGTATTCATCTCTTATAATAACTTGAGCTGGATCACATTGACGGTACCCGTGTGGCTATCGTACGGCTATATGACCGGGAGGAACGGTTTTCAAACAGAAAGCATTTCCACTCACAAACTAATATAATACTTTCCATCCACAAAATGTGCAAATAGGCAATACAATATTCACTTTTTTTTATATTATAAGATAGCAAACAAGCAGATGGGTCTCCTGATGGAGAGTCAACTATCGCCAATAGACACCTACGCTGTTAATGGTGCGTGGTGAGGTCTAATGCCATATGCATAAATTTACCGGCTACCTTACCCTCCAAACCGGAACACGACGGTGACAAGCACTGACGCTATTGCGGCAGGAATAGGTAAGGCGGTTGTATCAGACCCGGGCGAGACAATGCATAACTCTACCACCTAGTAGCCACGATGGTAGTGACTCGCATAGCCAATCGGTCGCCTTTACGACCTGCCTGACAGAACGGCAGTTAGTCTATTCTTCAAAGTAGCCCGGAGCCCGTAACGGAGAGTATACAAGTAGCATAGGATAATTTTATAATATTGAATTATAAAATATACCTATGTTACTTGTTATAGTATTGAATTATAAAATATACCTACGTTACTTGTTGTAATGAATTAGATTTTGTAATCAATCAGTCTATTAAGCTTAAAGTAATTTTAAGAAAACATTGTTTCATTGACAATTTTTTGTTATTTTTTTTTTAATTTCTCAGAATGGCCTAGGTTTAAACGGATCAAATTTTTAAAAAATCTAAGTTTTGTGAAACTTAATCGAATGCGATTTATTACGTTACGATCGGTAAAGACTTTCAAAACTTATGAGAGGTTTACATACACACGTACACACACACATACACATACCTACCTACATATAGACAAACTGATATCACTGCGAAAATATCGGAAAATGCTCCTGGGACCTTAAAACGTGGAAATCTGGTGAACACTCGATTTTCGAATATCGGGGCAAAATCATTAACAAAAATTATACTTATTTGTATTACACCTATTTGACTTTGACTTTAATATACACTAGTAGTCAATTGATATACACTAGTAGTTAGCCCCAAACTATCAACTTGTGATGTCATAATTTTGACATTAAATTTTTTTAACCCCTCTTAAAAGGGGGTAAAAAAAATTCTAAAATCTTGGCAACTTCTTGACTTCTTTGACTCATATTCGAACTTAAAAAGACGTTAATTAAACTAACAAAAATTTTTATACATACATTCAAATCAAAGCAGGTAAAAAAATTTTTATACATACATTCAAATCAAAGCAGGTAAAATTATCATCGAAGATACATTTTTAGTTAAGACAATATCTCCAGTATTGTCGATTCATTCCCCATATTGGTCTGGGCCCCCTTAGAAGAGTGCACCATCTACCATTCCGCTAGGCAGTTCGTCAGAGACGCATGATTGCCTATACGAGTCTATACCATCGTAACTAGGTGGTAGAATTCTGCATTGTCTTGTCATTGTCATTGACGAGTCTGGTACCACCGCCTTACATATTCCTGTCGCAATAACATCAATGCTTATCACAATTTCCGGTATCGAAGGTAAGGTAGCCGGTAAACATGTGGGAATAACACCCCGCGTACGGATAGCGAGACACCATTAACATTTTTGATGTTTATATGCGATGGTTGTCTCTTTCCATCGGGAGAGCCATTTGCTAGAAAAACATAGTACAAATACCGCTTTGTTTTAGTAGATTAGAAAAACTTCACTTAATTTGACCACTCCCACAGTTGTATACTCCGAAAAAGATAACTATAAATTACACCAAGTGACAAATCATTATGAACAGAAAATGTCTAAAAACTTTCGCTTCATTCTACCTAATCTACGAGAAAACCAGCGTGATGTTTAAATAAATAAATTCTAAAACCAGCAACCTACATAAGCTCCAATAAAAGCTTAAAAATAATTAGTAAAACCAAATATTTCCAAACTGGATTTCACGTAAGCGGAATATTGACACACCAACAAAAAGACTTGATTCGAAAAACCGAAAATCCGACGCAAGCCACGCCGGCAAACATTTGCTTTTCGCGTAATGGATTAGCGGTGTAGCACCGGCCTTCTTCTATTACATGACCAAACACGCGGTGTCTTTGACTCGCTGCATGTTGAAATTATACGTGATGGAACCCTGCCAGAGGCAGATAAAAATATAGGGACACCCCTATTTACCATTCTTTGCATATTTGACTCAAATAAACTGTGAGAGGTAAGATTTTGGTGCGTTATTTTGGGATATAATATCGCCTTAATCCAATTTGATATGTTTAATAACCGACAACGTTAAGAGGAAGGTTAAGTTTTTATTTTATTGACGCCGCGCCGCGCGAAACGAATAAATTTTAAAATGTCAGAAATTGTAAGCTTGATTTTAATTGTGAGAATGTCCTTTACATTTAATTTCTTCAGGTTGTTGACGAGTTTTTTGTTTTATATTATATTATATAATTATTTGTTTTGTAGATTTTCCAAAAAGTTAATAATGTTTAAATATATAATACTAGCTGACAGCGTCGATATAGTTTTTCATATAATCTTTAATGCTCTATTTCAACCCCCTCAGGAATTCATTAAAAAAAATAGTTTATTTTATTCCAAATTCCAAACTATCTCCAAGCCAATTTTCATTAAAATCGGTTTAGAAGTTTAGCTACGAAAGCCTTGTCAACATTTATTAAAAAAAAAGTTTTTGGCGAATCATCACACGCCTCCAATCAAATAGTGTCACAAGTCAAAAAACGATTCTCGAGTATAAGGGGTTTAAGTTGCTCCTGTCTATTTTTCTCGCTTTTCCGGCCAATGCCACTAACGTCACTAGCGCCGTTATAGTATCAAATCATTGAGAACAGTAGTAGATCACCATTCGAGATAAAACTATGGCCAATACGGTACAAATGGTACAAAAAATTGATTTTTAATATTTATTGAATTGTTACACTATTTTTGCGGAGGTGCTAAATAAATTATTTATTTTAATTTTTTCGGTATAAAAAGTAGCCTATTTGCTATTCCAGGTCATCATGTAAGTACCTGTGTACCAAATTTCATTCAAATCCGTTCAGTAGTTTTCGCGTGATTGAGTAATAAACATTCATCCATCCAAACATCCAAACTTTCACATTTATACTAGATGCAGCATGCAGCCCGCTGCATCATGAAAGTTTTTGATGAATCGCGCGGGAGTAACTCATTTTTCCTGGATAAAAGTAATCTATGTGCTATTCCAGGTCATATTCTATATGTGTGCCAAATTTCGTCCAAATCTATTTAGTAGTTTTTGCGTGATTGAGTAACAAACATCCATCTATCCATCCATCCAAACATCCAAACTTTCGGATTTATAATACTCGTATTACTAGCTGTAGAGTGGAGCCCGCTGCATTATAAAAGTTTTTGTATAATTTCATGCTTCTAGACGCAACGATTTCAGCTGCGTGTTGATCGATCTGTCAGCCAGTCGGTTTCTTCTTTTATATATTATATATACTAGTTCAGATAGGTGCTTTGTAATTCGATACGCTGGTTTAACACGCAACCCTCGAGGGAACAAGCAGGAAAGAAAACTCAGGACCCCTGCGCTTGGTCTAAACACGTAATAGATACTAAAACAATAGTATTGCGGCATTTGAGAGACGTCGGACGAGTCAAGTTTGCGTGTCAATATTGTAGGAGATAGGAATGCGAGTATGCCGCGCTGTTTCCATTGTTCAGTGCACACCATTAGTCAAAAATTAAGAAAAATCTAATTTTTGTTTAATATTAATGAAATATATCTACGAATACTTTTGATATTGAAACTAATAGATTAGAAACATAATATATTGGGCGTATTCCTGACGAATGTCTAAACTCACACTTCTAACAAAATTGACAGGTGGCTTACACCTGTCAAAGTACACAAAAATTATCTATGTTTGGCCGGTTTCTTTCGGATCTTAGAAATATGAATATCTATATTTAGAGGTCAATGTTTCGGATACAGTCTCTATCTTTAACTGTCAAAACCTATAGAAAAACTGCTATAATTATGCAAAGGCGCCTTGACTTAAAACGTAAATTAGCGGCATTGGATTATGTCTTACTATTTATAGGGTGTCCTGAAAAAGTCTTAAGCCATCTGTCAAATCTGTTAGAAGTCTGAGTTTAGAAATTCGTAAGAAACACGCCCATTATATCAAACTTTGCGCATATTTCTTCTATGTCATAAAAAGAAACAAATGGTTTTTCTGAAAATAATAAAATTATATATAGACACCAAAGATGTTAATGGTGCGTTACTATCCGTGTGGCGGGATGGTAATATTGGCTAATTTCTGAGTGTGTTAATGGTAAAGTGAGCTTGTATGGTTCTTAGTTTATGGAATTGATATTATACTGCCATCTACGAACTGCCATGAGCTATGTTACGGCATAAGCCATTTATTATCAGTTTTTGATCTGAGTTTAATTTGCCCTCTTTTGCGATAGAGCACACTTCACTGAGACAATTTTAATAGACGTCAACCAATTTGGGTTTGAGGGATTGAAATTATTTCTGGTAAACTGTCTTCTTTTTTGGGAGCATCGTCATGGTGAAATACAATTGGGAGCACTGGTGTGTGAGGAGTGCGTGGGGTCCTGCTGGCTACTACGCTACTGCGGTTGAAGGGACTGGCGTCCATTCTGATATTTATTAATATATCACATAGTGCTAACTTTTAACTCACTCAGCAAAATCATTACAAAACAATTCATTTTTGTTAAATAATAAAATATGACCTAATCATCAATGAACAGCAGCATTGATACGATGCCTAATCATCAATGATCGCGTTCAAATTCCTATTAGTTTAATAATAAGTCATTGCCACAATGGAACTATAAAAAATTTCTTCTAATGAATCTTTCCAATGTATGTCTGCGACTTCTCGTAGTTATTAAAAAATAATGGTATCCGTCAAAAATATCAACGCAGGACATTCCGAAAAATCTAATTTTAAAATAAAATATATATCTCACTGTAGCAACAAATCATTTAACCGATACATTCGTATTTACATTAACTATGGACACACACATCTGTAGATGTTTGTAAACCGAATATAGTGAGCGGTCCGGAGTTGCGCAAACAAGGCGGACACGCACCTGGCTGTTTGATCTGTCAACGGGTTTGATGCCAGGCTGGCGGCTTTGCTGGGAAAATAAATGAATCCTGCGCAATGTGGTAAACAATAGCCGGATATTATGAGATCATAGCCAGCTATTCGAGAGTCCATGTTGCAAATTTTAATCGGTATTTGTTTTTTTTTTTATATTATAACATAGCAAATAAGCAGATGTCTCTGCTGATAGAAAGAGACCTAACTGCACCAAAAATGTTAATTGTGCATTGCCGTGTGATGGGATGATAATGCCACTGTTTAAATTTACCGCCTACGTCACCCTCCAAACCGAGACAGAATAATGACAAGCTTTAACGTTATTGCGGCAGAAATTATAAAGTTCCATCCTCACCACCTCGATGTCTGGAAATCCACAACCGTGCGCTTTTGTCGACACTTTTTGCCTCGCACTACTCCTTTGTGGAACCAATTACCCTCGGGGGTATTTCCGAATGGATACGACTTAGGGACCTTCAAGAAACGAGCTTATTCATTCTTAAAAGGCCGGCAACACAGCTGCAATACCCCCGGTATTGCGGATGTCCATGGGCGGCGGTGATCACTTACCATCAGGTGCACCATCTGCTCGTTTGCCCCCTCTACTAAAGAAAAAAAATAGATAAGGCAGAAGTACCAAAAACCCGGGCAAGACGTCACGATGGTATTGACAAATATAGTCAATCTTTCGACGAACGAACTGCTTAGTAGAACGACAGATGACCTGGTTTTCTGAGGGCCCAGATCATTATGGAGTATATACACATGTCTACAAACTCAGAGTGTTAAAATGTAATTCCCTCTTTTATCTTGAGTTACAGGGTAACTGATATTATACGTGTATTGACAAGAAACAAAAGTAATTAAGTCAATATGTCCGCTCAAACTGTTACGCGGAAACAGATGGGCAATTACTGCGAAAGGATTAGCGGACAGAGGGCAGGGAACTTTGGACAGCCGCATTACATCTCGGGATCTTAGATAACACCCGTCTACATCGGGATTAGGTCGAGATCATTCCACAGAAATTAATAAACAATGTTTAACTGTTGTTATATTACTGGAATAATTGAACCTAGTTCATTATATGATCCCGGAAATCCCGAGACTGAAATAAAATAAAAGCGATTATGGTAGGAGCCCCGCTAATTTTGCCAACCTTAAACCAATATATCGCACGGTGACTCGTATGATGACAAATTATCCAATCTGTCATTTATATACAGTACCCGGCGATAAATATTGCACATCGACCTTTGGAAAGAGACAATCGGCTAATTTCGGCTTCGTAGAGCGTTATCTCTGTCGCACAAAATACAAACAGTCCGGTACCTATTAGGAGCTGTTAAAACAAGTGATTTGCTTCTTTTGATATTTTTATTCTTTGTATAAAATACACTAATTTTTCTATAAGTGATGGCTTTAGGTTGGGGTAAAATAAAATAAAAAAACATTTTTACATTATGTTTACGTATTTAATTATTTTGGAACATTACAGCTTTAGTGTACATAATAAACACCATTATACCTATTGCTAAAATGAGACATTGCAATAAAAATAATAATAATTCTAATTCTCAATTACTTCCATTTCACTATCTGTGCTCTCAAAGAGGTCAATATCACTGTCACTATCAGCCGTATTTATTACTAATCTATCAGTGTAATTGTTTAAACTGTGTTGAATGCTTCTATATTCATTCTCACATTTGATTGCATGATCGCAAACCTTTTTCCACTCTTCAGCGCCGATTTGTTTACTTTTTCAGTCAATAATGTTTTTACTGTAGTTAAGTTCATACCCACATTTCTAGAAGCTACATAGCCTTTCAGTTGAGACCATATATTTTCAATGAAATGAATAACGATAACTATGAGAAATGGCTGGTTAACCAATTAATCCCAAATATACCCAGTGATTCTGTTCTAGTTATCGACAACGCACCCTATCACAACAAGTATGTTGAGAGACCCCCCAACTCAAACACCATTAAACGGGAAATGATCAACTGGTTAAACAGACATGAAATTCCAGTTGATCCAAAATTAACAAAAACCCAGATTTACGCTATTATATGTCAGCACAAGGAGAGGTATACAGAGTTTTCTGTGGACAAAATACTTGCCGAACATGGGCACACTGTGTTGCGATTGCCACCATATCATCCGGATTTTAATCCAATTGAAAATATATGGTCTCAACTGAAAGGCTATGTAGCCTCTAGAAATGTGGGTATGAACTTAACTACAGTAAAAACATTATTGACTGAAAAAGTAAACATGATCGGCGCTGAAGAGCGGAAAAAGGTTTGCGATCATGCAATCAAATGTGAGAATGAATATAGAAGCATTCAACACAGTTTAGACAATTACACTGATAGATTAGTAATAAATACGGCTGATAGTGACAGTGATATTGACCTCTTTGAGAGCACAGATAGTGAAATGGAAGTAATTGAGAATTAGAATTATTATTATTTTTATTGCAATGTCTCATTTTAGCAATAGGTATAATGGTGTTTATTATGTACACTAAAGCTGTAATGTTCCAAAATAATTAAATACGTAAACATAATGTAAAAATGTTTTTTTATTTTATTTTACCCCAACCTAAAGCCATCACTTATAGAAAAATTAGTGTATTTTATACAAAGAATAAAAATATCAAAAGAAGCAAATCACTTGTTTTAACAGCTCCTAATAGGTACCGGACTGTTTGTATTTTGTGCGACAGAGATAACGCTCTACGAAGCCGAAATTAGCCGATTGTCTCTTTCCAAAGGTCGATGTGCAATATTTATCGCCGGGTACTGTACATGCTACTTATTCATAGTACTGCGGTTAGAACGTGAAGCAAAAAATTTGTACCCCTTTTTACAACAACTACGCGAACGGTGGAGTATGAATTTTAGCAAAATTGAAATTTCAAAGAATTGCAGAAACTTAATATTTTTATGTGATATGCGTTAAAAATACATTAAATTAATAAAAATAAACATTACACACACTACACTCATTTGACATAATAGTAATATACACACATGTATAATAATATACACACACTGTTATGTTTATGTCTTAAGTCTGTTGTCAAAACTTAGGATAAACTTGTTTTCTTCTTTTAGGTATATCATAAGATAGCAAACAAACAGATGGGTCTCCTGATGGAAATGGACTACCGTCGCATACCAAAGATGTTAATAGTGCGTTTCTATATTGTGGCAAGGTCTAATGCCACATGAATAAGTTTACCGGCTACCTTACCTTCCAAACCGGAACACGACAGTGACAAGCGCTGACGCTATTGCGGCAGGAATAGGTAAAGCGGTGGTATCAGACCCGGGCGAGACAATGCAAAACTCTACCACCTAGTAGCCACGATGATAGTGACTCGCGTAGCCAATCGGTCGCCTTTTACGACCTGCCGGCAGAACAGCAGTTGGCCTATTCCACAAAGGACCTCGGGACCAACACGGGGAAAAATACGCAATAGATAGTCTACGCGAAAATTAAATAAAGTAACAAAGTGCAAACAAGTAATTGGTCAACCATTTCGACCAGCGTATTATCTCCACAGATAACACAAAAAGGTTTAAGAAATGAGGCGTAAAAATTAATACACAAAGGTCTACGTCAATTACAGACAATAAGTTGACAGTACTGACATGTAAAACTCAATCCGTGTTTACTTTTCCACAATAATAAACGTCAAAACTTCACATTTACCATGAAACGACACAGGTTAGGCACTCTTGCGCAGCGGGGCGCCTCCCGAGGAATGTGCCCACTACCAACTGCTTGTGATGTTAATAAAACTTATTGGAAGGTACGACAAATGTTATTGTTTAAATTTTATATAAAACAACAACAATTGATCTTTTTATATCATGCATCAAACATAATGATGGAATAACTTTGCTTATTAAAAACTGGTTTAAACTTAAACTATATGCCAAAATAAAAAAATATATATAAATTCAAACAAAAATAAGAAAATGAATTAATCATAAATAATATAATCTTAAAGAGAAGTTTCAATGCCATAAAATGAATTTGTTAGTCTTACTTATTCACAAAATATCTCTGATACGATCAAGAATCAAATTTTACTTTTAAAACACCAATGGTATCAAATAATAATTCCATTAAAGCCAAAATTCACTTAAATATCGTTTTAAAAATACAAAACTTTAAAACATATAATCGCAGCTGATATTTCCGTGATAAAACCGTAGTGTGCAAGAATCCTTAGGCGAATATTAAAAGTTATTTTATCTCTTTCTCTCCGTCCACTTCATTAGAAAAAAATTGACACCTGTCACAGAATATGAGGCTCCCACGGACAGACGATCAAAAGTTATAAGGAATACAGGAGGTATCTGCAAATATTTGTACAAACCATATTCAATAAAAAAAGTGTTTTTTTTTACTAAATTAGTAACAAGTTATACGTATGTATACCTAGCGATCAGTACAATCGACGTAATCGAAAAATCGAAAAAAAGAAGAATTTCGCCACGCCGAGCCTGTCGACACTAGTGCAGTGGGAGAGCGTCCCGGCTTTAGGGAAATGGTCGCAGGTTCAATCCCTGTGTGTCGATATTTTTCTTTGTTCTTTTTACAGTTTTTCCAGTTCCTTTGAGCAGCGTCAATTCCAAACTAATGAAATTAGTGTAACTCGATTATCCTAATTACGGTATTTCAATAAAAAAGTTTACCCGAACCTTTCTCATACGAATTGAAGAAATCCGTTACTTATATAAGTATCGCATCAGATCTTCTACAATGAGACTACTTATGAAAATTATCGCTAATTAATTGCAATAATTGCGAAATTATTGCTAAAAATAAGTGATTATCGTTTTCAGGTCAGTTAAATGTATATATAGATGGGATTCACTGCAATTGTACAGTGGGTATTTCATCAATCGACAAACATTTTATATAGTAAAAAATTATAACTTCTATTGACGTTTAGTTTGCTCGGCCAACCGCACAATGAAACTGACTTGATATTTTGTTATTTTATTTTAAATAGATATTATTTTTTGTAAAATTTTAACATACATGTATAAATAAAACTACCAAATTAGAAATAAAAAATTGTGTACAAATTTTTATCTACCAATATAAAATTATTAAACCACGTTATTTGTTTTTGTTGCAGCGCCAAAACTCATGATACCGCCAGCAGACTTCGTTAATCAAGGCGTTCTGGGCAGTCCGCAAGATGGTCTCCGAACACCAACCGGCAGCCAGATGTTAGCGAACCCTCTGCTCAACATCAACAATACGGGCCGCACTAACTTCACCAACAAACAACTCACTGAACTCGAAAAGGAATTCCACTTTAACAAATACTTAACACGAGCAAGAAGGATAGAGATAGCGTCAGCCTTACAGCTGAATGAAACGCAGGTGAAAATTTGGTTTCAGAACCGGCGAATGAAACAAAAGAAACGGATCAAAGAAGGACTTATTGTTGCGCCTGAAACGGCGGCCTCCACAGCCTCGCATAGCAGTGTAGGTTCAAATGAAAACAGCAGGGAGTCGAGTTAAAATGGTGTGAAGAGACTAGAGAGACACTAGTGATGTGATAGTGTATATCTATAGCTAAGGTTAATTACACACTTGCGACAAAATAAGTCAAAATACCAACAAGAGAGTTCTTTTTTGATTTAAGCGCTATGTAAAGTGTGGTATTGTAGTTGAAAGACTTTAGGCTGCCTAAAGGTTGTGTATTATTAAAAGTATTTAATTATAAATACAATTTTTTGGCCATTTAGTTATGTCCACAATTAAATCTTCCATTTGACAATGACATCGAGATTGAGTTTATAGCAAAAGTCTCGTTTCTTATGCTGTGATCGTCACAAAGCTTAGTGCAATGACACGATAAATCCAGAGCTCATATCTACATTAATTATCGTGTCATTGCACGAAGCTTTGTGACGATAGACACAATGCGACTGAGCCATTAGACTATTTTGTTTTGAATATTTCGATATCTCCTGCTTCAAAAGGACATGTTTTCTTACTCCTCTTAAACGTGTTAACTAAATTTGTTTTCATCCGATGTCTCATTCCTTTTTTAAGTAAAGGACTGTGATTGATATTTTTATAAAAAAAAGAAATATATATATTTTTTAATAAAGTATTTCTTTGAAAAATAAAATTAACATATTGAGTTAGCCAGCTCATAGGATATCCTACGTGTTACTCCCTTAAATGGATATATAGGCAATAATTCCATTATTATATACCACTTAAGATAACCATCCGAGGTATCGAGTAGAAAGTATATACAAGATGGTAGCATGCCAGGGATATCTTCACAGTTTCATAAATACAGAGTTATACTATTTACCGATGAAATAAAATGATTTGAAGGGTAATTTTTACACCTTGTGATCTCGGTCGGTACGATAAAATAGTACAACATGGTTTATTTCTATTTTCACGATGTATTTACAAATGTATGACAATTTTGACAGTGGTAAAAGCGTTTGCGTAAGCACATGAAGATGTTGATCATGGTTACCGTATCAGAAAAGCGTCGTTTTTATCAGATCGGTAAAATGTGAGAATGGAGACCATTTCGTCAGCCGACAAACCTTGTGAGTCTATTAACGAAACCAGAAACATCTATTGCCCCCCAATTCACGTAAGAAACGCCAATCGAGCCAAAGCGCTTAGGGCCCTTACGCGCATAAACACGACATAATCGTGTAATACGTCGTAATATGTAAAAAATGTATAAGAGCCTTAAATGCTTCGACTCGATTGACATTCTGTTACGTGAATCGGGCTTTAACTCTGCGTACTACGCAAGGACACAAAATAATATTAATCCCGGCTACCGATCCCTAAGCTACGCGAAATATGAACGATAGAAGATTTTTTAAGCTATCTATGTCCAGCAATGCGATTCGTAGCCAAAGCTTTAAAGAATTCAATGGGAATAAAACCAGGCCGCGTGCTAGGTTGGACATTCTTTGTTTGGAAAATATTTAGAAAATCCGCTGAAAAAGGCAAAAAATTGTATTTCGGTATTTTTGTGTGACTCTATTATGTCGCAAGTGTGCAGTAACGCGTTTTTTAAATTATTTAAAGGTGAGAAGCTTGAGCTAAATTTTTATGAAAAATCCAAAGAACCTGTTTCACAATGGCTATGCAAAATTATTGTAAATAAATAAGCGAAAGTATATCTAGTGGAACAATATCATATAGCCGATGGCAGCTTGTGTCTAAGAATCATTGTACAATGTACATTATTACGAAGAGATAAACATTTTTTTTTGTATAAGTATTTTTGAAACACTACAGTATTGTAGTTTTATTGAAGTGAAACTACTGTAGAAACGTTAGTAAAAAGAGATAAATGCATACATCCATAAATTTAGTCTGCGAGAGAATGAGACATACATTATGCAATGTTTCATATTACTCGGTATCCCCTTTGTGGGTTGCTTCATAACCTCTCCATTCTTATTTTTTAATGTTTGTTTATATATTACCATGCTAAACCGAGAGAAAAGGCATCATGTATTGAGTATAGTCTCTACAGTGTACAGTTTAAACATACTCCAGGTTTAATATTGGTAACAATATTTCATAAATAAACCATACAATTAATCCACTTTTTAAGCGTAAATTCACCTATTTCCGAAAAATCGCATTTTAGAAATTTTACTTCTGCCCTAGGTAAATTCCATGTGTACTTTTTCGTGGGTAGAAAGTATGCAAAAAATCTTAGAAATGAAATGTTCATTAAATAAATAGTTATAAATTGTAGATTAAACCGGATAAAAGATAACAGCAGAAATTTGAGAAGTTGACAGTTATACCAAGACGATCATTGTCTAATAATTCTACTATTTTCCCCGCTTTCGTAATCTAAAACCAAGGTTGAATCAACTAAATGGATATAGAAATTCCTAGTCAACACTATCTTGCTTATTGAAACTGAAAATTTGAATAAGAAGTTATAGGATTTTCACAATTCTTTCTTAATTTGTAATGAAATCATCCCTCAATATAACGATTCAGCCTGAAATTAACCTCAGCACGTATAAGTAAAAGTAACTACTGATAAAATTTATTGTGTATTAAAATCAACGTCAGTCGGAAACTGCACATTTGTATTAATATCAAGCAATGATGTATTTTAATCAGTGATTTTAAATGATTCTTAAATAGTGCATTGTGAAACAGTTGCCTTTATTGTATAAAAAAGTTTTATTAATAATAATAACTCCTAGGATCTTCTTAATAACAAATTATAATCTTACGAACATGAGGGTTCCGACTGCCTGCTTATGATATGCGACGTGAGAAAATGTTGTCGTTTTCTTGTCACTGAAATCACTATCTCTAATTTTTTACTTTAGTTAATATGGTTCTATTTAAGACTTCGAAAATCGAGCCAATTGTAACGTTTAACTGCCAGCGGTCACTTTATGAAGTCGAAAAAATATCTTCTCTGATACACGACATATCTCACGTTGTAAATCCTAAGTTAGCAGAAGTATGTTCATTTCTATTCCAAGATTTATTACACACAGACCTATTTCACATAATTTCAAGAAAATCGTTTCTAACACATTAACGCATTTTTGAGCCACACGCATAATGATTATGTTCTGGTTAGCATTAGCCCTTTAGCCTTTTCATACAGAAAATGCGTCGCTACGTCATCTATTTAAATTACAATTCTGTATTTAACGGCTCCTTAAACGACCTCTAAAATTCTTAATTAATTAATCTTTTTATAAATGTTCAATTCTTGTTTCCCTTTCGATATTGATTATATATGATATTCTTATTAAATTTGAAATTGTTGATCCCAAATATTTTTGCTCTGACTCGATTAAGAGTGTTGCGGGATTGAATACGGTTTGGTCACGTTTTTAATATATTATGTTTTCAGCGCTTAATATACATAAAAATGTGATAAACTTTTTCATTTTTACACAAATCGTTCACAATGCATCTCCGAGCTTAGTTTTGGTCTTATGCTGCAACGTTATGTTGAGACTCGGATTCCTTATAAACTCATTTAGATTACCTTTCGGAAGCTTTTTATCAGATATCGCGAAATAACTGTATTTATTTTTAAGTTTCTATTAACATTGAAATTGTATCTCTCATATTTGCCACAATCGCAGTCTAGTGTCTGTAGCTTATTGCTTTGCGTGTTTTTATTTATATTTCAATAATTTCCGCTCATGACTTTAAACTTTGATATGTATATGGGTGTATTAATACTTTTGTAAATATTACGGTCTCTTGGAGGGAGTATAAACATTGTATGTTGCTCAAAATCTGAAGGTTTATCCTATGCGGTAATATCTGCGTTACATTGTAGATATGTAATTAACCAAACATCTTGGAAAGTTTGACTAGGTCAAGATCCACTTAAAAAATATCACGGGTTAATGTAAAGTGAATGTTACGAAGTATTGTATAACAAAGGCAGTTTGAATTTCCTCAAAATTAGCCTATTACGAACGGCTTAAGAGTCTTTACACTTTGCTATTACAAGGTTGTTTACTGCCCAGACACGCGTTTAACGCACTGAAATTATCGCTATATGGAGAGGCTCTTAGGCTAAACTTTGACAAAAATATAGATTCAGGTTCCTAGAGTAAAGTGTTTTTCAAATAGCTATTCCAATCAAATTAAATACCAAATTATCTTGTTAAGTGATTGATATTTTGTAAAGCCAGAAACTTTAACGGGAGTGTTGTACTTGTACCGAATAAATGAAATACTGTAAATGTGTACATTTTCGATAAGTATAAAATATTAGTGTTTTTATTAAATTAATATAAATTGCATTTGTTGTTTTTCCTTTTGGTATTTTTTAACCTTTATATTCAGTTTTTTTTTAAGATCTGGTTCCTGTGTAGAACAGACCATCTGTCATTGTCAGGCAGTTCGTAAAAAGCGAATTTTCTATACGTGCCTCTACCATAGTGACTACAAGGAGTAGAGCTCTACAACGTCTTACCCGGCATTTGGTTAAACCGCTTTACCTTCTCCTGCCGCAATAACGTCAATTCTTGTCACTGCCGTGCTCCGGTTTGAAGGTTTAAGTAACAGGTAAACTTATACCTTGCCGTTTCACAGATAACATTAGCATCTTTGATGTCTATAGGCAATGGTTTCTCTTTTCATCAGATGAGCCATCTGCTTGTTTGCTATCTTATAATTTTAAAAAAATCAGAGGGCACGATGGCCGCTAAATTTACACATGCGTATTTATATCTTAAACTCCTGAATAATTAATCCTTTTTTTACATCATAAGATAGCAAACAAGCAGATGGGTCTCCTGATGGAAAGAGTCAACCATCGCCTATAGATACCAAAGATGTTAATGGAACGTTGCTATCTTGTGGCGAGGTCTAATGCCACATGCATAAGTTTACCGGCTGCCTTACCCTCCAAACTGGAACACGACAGCGACAAGCACTGACGCTATTGCAGCAGGAATAGGTAAGGCGGTGGTACTTAACCCGGGCGAGACAATACAGAACTCTACCACCTAGTAGCCACGATAGTAGTGACTCGCATAGCCAATCGGTCACCTTTTACGACCTGCCTGGCAGAACGGCAGTTGGTCTATTCTTCACATGAGCCCGGAACCAACACGGGGAAACCTTTTGAGTGTTCTTTATCACCATAGTCATCTCGTTTCCATCTTGTATTGTATAGGAAAGTGCTTCATCAACCTCGCTAGTCGTCGGCCATATTAATTGCAAAAGTAAGAAGCTTTGACAAAATTTAAAAATGTTTTTTATAGTAAATTCTTTTATAAATCATTGGAATTTAGAGAAAAAAGCAAATGGCACTCCTGTTGAAAAAATATAACGAACGTCTATAGACACCAAAGATTTAACCAATTGTTCATAATAGCATTCCGTGTGGCGGCATATTAATTTTAAAAGAGTAGGAAGCTCATCTGATGGTAATCACTACCGCCTATGGATATCCGCGCATGGTTATACAGTAGTAGCCCTTGCAGTTGCGTTGCCGGCCTTTAAGAATTAGTAAGCTCTTTTCTTTAAGGTCTCTAAGTCGAACCCATTCGAAAAGACCCCCGCCGCTAATTCTTCCCACTTTTAAGGTAAAACATTGTTGTGGATTTCTAGACATCGAGGTCGTGAGGGTGGAACTTAGAATTTTGACAGGATATTCGATAATGAAATTCAATAGCAGAAATCAAATCTAGCAACTCACCAGAACACTCCCTGAAATATGCAATAGAAGATGCAGTGTAAAGTAAGATCCCTACGCCAGTGGCGTAGCTAGGCGAAAGCCCACTTCGCCCACGGCCTCGCACCTAAAAGGGCCTCGCACTACCTGATTTAAAATCTTTGTTTATTTTAATGTAAATAAATTGACTTCACTCTCCTGTATCTGAAATACAAACAAAACAACTCCTAGATCTTAAGTTAACTGCTTAGCTACAAAAATCAATTAACTAGAGGAATTTTGTAAAGCAAAAACCCGAAGAACATTATTTTTGTAATAATGTAATTAATAGATTTAAAAAACCTTTTTTCAGATACATTTGTTTTAAATACTCTCCTGTATTACTACAAATGTAGTTAAGGAAGTTACTGATTCATAAGTAAGTAAGTATTTTCGTGTTGTTTTTTTTTTTGACTTAGCAGTTGTTACATTTCAAAATTTCTCAGAACTGAAAAAATCTATGATTGTACATTTTACTCTTCTGAGCTTAAAATACCTTAATTTAGCGAGAAGTTTCAGAGATGGCCGCAAGGTCAACCGTTTACAGATTTTTCACAATATGATTACTGTGAAACAATTTTCAATGTTAACCCGAGGGTAAAAAGCTAAAAAAAAGGTATATTTAACCCGTATCCCAGAAGAGGTAGGCAGAGGTGCAACGTGTGCATCCACGATTAGCCGTAGATACTTAAAGGCCTACTGTACTTCAGATTGCTTTGTATGATCCTCTGTGAAATCTAAAATACTGAATCAATTACTTTGTAATCGATATATACCTAATATAGACAGATATAAAATTATTCGTAACCAATGTAACCGCTTATGTCGGGAAGCTAATTGTGCCTTCATACATGACACTATTAAAAATTCAAATCCGGAACAAACCTGGAAATTTCTCAAAACTCTGGGAATAGGCAAAAAGTTTACGAATGGCGATATTAATGTAGATCTAAATGCTTTGAATTCTCACTTTTCCTAACCTCCTCTTGTACTTGATAGCGTTACTAAATCGATTACTCTCAATAATTTAGCTTCTCTTCCTATTCCTCAATGTGCTCCTTTTCAGTTTGTCCCCGTCACTACAAGTGACATCAATAGACATATCCTCGCTATTTCTTCCTCGGCTTCTGGTAATGATGGTATTTGCTCAAAAATGATTACATTCATTCTCCCTGAATTACTTCCCATTCTATCCCACATTTTCAATTTTTCCTTGATGTCCTCTACCTTTCCTACCACCTGGAAAGCTGCTCATGTCGTGCCTCTTCCTAAAACTGCGCACCCCTCTTCCCCTTCTGATTGTCGGCCTATTTCTATTTTACCTTTTTTGTCAAAAGTTCTTGAGCGTATTGTCTATAAACAACTGAGTGATTTTCTTCTTCATAATAATTTATTAAGTCCTTACTAGTCTGGCTTTCGTCGGGGTCACAGTACTACTACCACACTGATCAAAGTTACTGACGACATCCGAAGAGCTATGGATGATAGACAGTTAACAATTCTTTTTCTTTTAGATTTTAGTAACGCTTTCAACTCCGTTGACTTTGAAATTCTTCTAGGTATTCTCCTGTCTCTTAACATCCCTTCTAATGTAGTAGATTGGTTCAGATCTTACCTTGTGGGGCGATCGCAGAGAGTTCGCATCAAAGACTGTTTTTCAAATTGGTGCGAGCTTTCTGCGGGCGTGCCTCAGGGTGGGGTTTTATCTCCTCTTCTGTTTTCAATATTTATCAATACGGTAACTAATCTCATTTCATCTCATTTCCACCTTTATGCGGATGATCTACAACTGTATCGCAAATTTAATGTCGAGGATTTAGCTTTTGCATTCGACTCCATTAACACAGACCTTGACTCAATTTACAAAAGGACCTAGCTTTGGCTTAATTCTCAACTCTAGTAAATCACAAGCACTCCTAATAGGAAGTCGTTTTCTGCTTAACGCTATTGATAATTCTAGGATTCCACAGCTTAAATATAACAATTCTATTATTAACCTTAGCAGCACTGGAAGAAATCTGGGTTTGGATTTTAGTTCTGATTTTTCGTGGAGGGCTAATATTAACCATATTCACAATAAAGTTTATCGAGCTTTCCATTCTTTAAAACTTCTTCAAAATTTTCTTCCTTTTAAAACCAAAATATCTTTGATCCAAACGTTAACTCTTCCCATTTTAGATTATGCAGACTCATGCTATCCTGATGCTACAGAGGAACTTCTCAATCGTTTAGAACGGCTCCAAAATTTATGCATCAGATATGTATTTGGTTTACGAAAATTCGAAAATAATCGAAATATCGATTATTCGCCTTCGTATTATATTTATACTATTCACCTTCGTAGGAATTTACAGTTATTGTCATTTTTATATAATATTTTACTCAATCCTTCTTGTCCTTATCTACGCGAAAAATTTGAATTTCTTCACCCAATAGACCGTCCTTGTCGTCCTTGTGTAAGAGCTCTCTTGCGAGTTCTGGTACATAAGACGACCTATTTCTCCTCTTCTTTTACAATTCGTGCCGTTAGGCTCTGGAATTCTTTGCCTCATTCCATTAGAATAAGGGAATCTCAAGATACCTTTAAGAGTCGCCTGAAACAGCACTACTTCTATCAGAAATCAGATGTATCAGATGTATTAGTTTAGTAGTTAAGTTTCGTTGTATTTTGTTTTCTTTGTTCTATAGTTTTGTACACGTGTTTTTCTACCTTATGTTTTTTTCTCTTATTTTGGGCTTGCTGGAAGAAATTTCTTTAGTATCTCTAAGCTTGCCTTTTGTACTAATTTTGTCTTTAGTTTCACTTTTGTTATTTGTGTACAATAAATGGTTAAATAAAATAAATAAATAAATAAATAGTTGAGGATTAGTTCTAGGTACTGTACAGGGTGAAAACACGATGTCCATATTTTTTCTCGATAGAAAAAAAAATCCAAAGTCACATCCAAACCGTATGATAAACTACCATATCTTAAAAATATTACAAAATGCGTACTACAACTTTGCAAATTATGAAAACCAATACTATAAAGCACGTATTATATGTGTTAAATTTTTAATGATTATTGTTACTGCAAATTCAAAATACCTAAACTATCGCACGTTTGGGCTATATTTAGTATTTACTCCCCAATGCAGCCACGCTTCAGTCTCGCTAGTCGCTGCGGCTGTCAGACAGGTGACGCGCGTCGTTTGCGCTCAGCTCGCACGGTTACGCACGATGTAAAATAAAATGATCGTCAAAGCTGCGTCCACACTCGAACAATTTACCGTACATTATCCCGTGACCGTGTTAGACACGCGTGTCAGTACCGATCAACATGGACGTATTTTGTTACGCGTACGATTGTTACGACCCGCAGTATGATTGAATCCATTCCGAACACTGAAAGAAACTGCCGAACACAGAATAAACGGCCGAACAATGTACGGAGTTACGATCTACTAACCGAGTCCAGTGTGGACGCTGGTCCGTGCACTGTCACGCATCTAAGCCACGTGTTACGAATCGATCCATCGGAAGTCGGTTTATTTCAAAGGATTTTCGCTGCCGTCCGCGGACCAAGAGACGTCCACACTTGTATTTATTACACGCGTCGAAGTACGCCCGATGACACAGACACAAACACAGGGTTGGAGTATACGCTATAAACATCGTTGTATATGTTGTTTAGTTTTGTACTGCAACCTTAGATCAAACATACTATAGATTATGGGTGGGTTCAAATGTGTAGGTATAATAAATGTAATTAAAACGATAATGTTGGTTAATATAATTCTGTATTTACGTACCCGAATTGATAATTCGCCTCCACTTCATTTTTGTTGTCGTTACCAAATATTTAAAAAAAGCTCTTCAAAATTTTGAGCAAAAAATAAGAAGCTACCTTAAGCACGTTTTAACAAAATTTCATTTTGTGTCGTATAAGGTATTTATTAGAGCTAAGGCTAATTTTGTAATACAGTTTTTTAATATGATGTTTTGTTTTATTATCCATAAAACCATTTGTCCGACACGAAAATATGATATATGCGCACACAGATATATGCGCCAGTGTAACATGGTGCCACGTAGTGTTAACATTTGTATGGAACACTACATCTATAGTATGTCTGATCTAAGACTGCGCCATGTCGCCACGTGTAGCGATGCGATGTGATCTTGTGGCTTGTGACCTTGTCAGTGCAACTTATACCGTCCATATTTGAATTAGACATGGGCGCCGCCCCCGAATATTGTGGCGGCATCGTGCTGATGAATCTAGCTCAGCGGCGGCGTGGCGCGGGCGGGGTGGCGCCGGCGACATGGCTGATTTAAATGTAGTATAAAAAAACTTTTAAAAAATAAGCTACAATGCAATGACTTGCTCTATTTATTAAAAAATATAGAAAACAATTGCCAAAGCTAGGCACAAAATTGTTTTTCTGGATAATTCTTACATTCTTTATTGTTATCGTAAACAACATAAAAGATCCTAATTTTTGATACTCGATGATGCAACAACAGAAGAGAAATATTGCCAACATTCCTGTTCTAATGGATCATCATGTTCAATTCCATGACCAGCATTATATTTCTTAGCGATTTAACTCAAAATTGTTAAGGAACTGCAGGTTTTTTAAGGACACTGAAGTGTCCAGTTCGTATCTCTCAATTTCAAAAATTATGCAAAATCAAAACTTCCAGCATATAAAAGGCAAGAAAAGAACCCTTTGCTATTTTATGTCACTCTGACAATATGAATCTAACTCTTTAAGACTAACGCTTGTCCAAACGAGCTGCAGCTACTACCGGTTTAGTAACAAGAAATCTTTTATATCAATATTTACCAACATGTTGCATTTTAAGCGAAACAGAATCAATGATTCGTCATCAGCAAGTGATTGGAGAACTTTAATTATTTCAGAGCGAAATACAAGTGCACTTTTGGGACGGCATAATTTTGACTGCCTCACGGAATTGTTTTTTATTACTTGCTTGCTATACAGACGACAGCACGAGTGATGCTGTATATACAGACAGTGTTAATCTTTCGCGGGCAAAGGTAGAAGAGAGAATAGGCTAGTGTCTCAATTTGAGATATCTCTGGAGCGGGTCTCAGAGTGGGGCGAGCAAAATCTCATTTCATTTAACCTCCTAAAAACTTTTACCCTGTGTGTTATCCACTAAAACGAACCCCTTTATCGAGGCCTCTATTTCAGACCGCCCTCCTCCCAGTTCCGTAATAATTTGGAAGGTAAAGCTGAGTTAGCTTCAAAGAAACCGGGGCGTTTAATCGTGCAAGAATATACTTTAAGTCTAGCCATATGCTTATACTTTATAAAGCGTAATTTCGGCTACACATGGAGTATCGTTCGTATCTTTGGGCCGGGACAACTACAAATCCTCCAATTTGATAAAATTTAACGTAGAACGGTACGGCTTATCTACAATATCACTCTTATCAATGGCCTTAAACCACTCAGTCTCCGGTGAGACGTTGGATCTCTGTGTGTGTTCTACCATCCGTATAGTGGGGAGAGTTCTAATGAGATATTTAATTTAAATCCGGCATCTACGTTCCGTCATCGCATTGCACGCCGTAGTGAGAGATTCTATCCATATTCCACACCATATCCACGATTGGTCATCCATGACTGTTCGATTTGCACGTACCTTCTCTATACGAACAAACCCACGACCTCCCATGGCACTGCCTACCATTTCATGTTTTAACAGGCCGAATCTTAAGGAGATTGCACGACGTCTGCTCTTAGGCTCTCTTTGTCGTACAAAGCTTCTCTTCCTACAAGTTATTTATATCACTACCTTTGTCCCTAATGTCACCTCTCCCCTGAAGGGGCGGACTGCACATAGACACTGCTCGTTCGCCGAATTCCAGCGCTATTGCTCTTCCATTATCTCCAAGGTTCTCTTCCTTTACAAACTTCTTCCTCTATACGAACAGTCAAAGTCTGGAACAGCTTACCTCACATGGTTTCTTTGATATATTATTTTTAAGTCTTTAAAATTAGAGCTTTTAAATTAGAATTTTTTAAGACGGGTCGATAAAACTCCTAGAAGCCGGCATCATATTGGCAACCTTGGCAACACATTGGCAATCTTTGTGATGCAAATGTTCATGGGCATTGGGCAATGGTGATCGCTTTCCATCAGGTGGCCCACTTGCTCGTATGCCTTCAGATACGGCTTTGACTGCTATGAGATAAGCTGAGCAATGGACTTGATCAGGATTCAAATATCTTTTCTCTTTTTGTTATTTTCTTTAATTATAAAAATATTTCCAATAAAAGCTGATATGAGTATTTTCAATAAAAGCTGCTATGAGTTTTAGCATCATAAAGTTAATCAAACTAGTATTTAATAAAAAATCACGAACCAAACCAAATGTCACGTGTTAGGCTAACTCACGGCGAGTAACAAGTGGCGGCGGCGGCGGCGCGGCGGCCACCTCTCGTAGCGTCACCTGTCTGTAGCGATGCCGCGCTGGCCGGTCCGTTGTAATGTTACAAGTGTGGACGCAGCTTTAGCGAATTTCAAGAGATAGGATAAAACAGCCAGTAGTCAGCTTTTTAGTGAGAACTAAAATTTGATTTAACTGTATTTTAAATATTAAACTATAAATATCAGAAATTTATTAATAAATTTTTTTCCTTGGGTTCGTTGACCTCACAGCGATTTTTAGTTTATCGTTCCAAAATTGCAACGGGACCTTGTCTTATGCGTGGATAAACACGTACTTGGCCACTTTTTTACCTGTATGACAATAACACACTACTAATATGCGGTACCCTCAGCTCAATGGTGACTTGCATTTGGCTACTATTTTTCATTTAATTCATTTATTTAATTACAAATCATAATAAAACAAAAGGTAGGGTAAAACACCCAGTATTCAGCCTTTTAGTGAGAATTAAAATTGATTTAACTGTATTTTAAATATTAAACACTATAAATAAAAACACGCATTATTATCAGAAAGGTCGTTTATTAAATTTTCTAAAGAAATTAAAAAACCATACTAGGTATCAAAAATTTTAGAGAAGCTTCTTTATACGCAGTTACAAAAGTACTTAGATTCTATTAACTTCCTTTCCAAATTTCAGTATGGTTTTAGATCAAAAAGTAATACACTTACAGCTACTGTGGATCTTGGGACTAAGATAAAACAAAATATCGATAAAAAATATAGTTCTTGGTATTTTTGTAGATTTAAAAAAGCTTTTGATACTGTAAGTCACAAAATACTTTTCAAAAAATTAGAAACCATCTGAATCACAGACAAGGCTTTACAAATGTTCAAATCCTATCTTACACAAAGATCACAAATAGTATCATTTTCAGAGTAATGAATTACCTATTACATAGGAAGTTCCGCAGGGCTCAATACTGGGTCAATTGCTCTTTTTAATCTATATAAATAACATACACGACCTCGGACTTAATGGTCGTATTACTTTGTACCCAGATGACACTTGCCTGTTTTATTTTGGGTCATCAATACACAATCTTGTTTTATAAGCTCAACAAGACTTAAACATCCTGTACAAATGGTTCCCGTACAACCCACTAACTATAAATGTTTCAAAAACCCGCTTCATAATATTAAAGGCAAAAAACAAACAAATACAGCCCATGCACCTCTTTTAATTAATAATATTCCTTTACAACAAAAAAGTTCGGACAAGTACCTTGGTCTACATATTGATACCTATTTAACATGGAAAGACCATATTAATCACATTATGTATAAACTAATAACAATAAGAGGTTCACTACGCGGTATTGCGCAATGCATACTACGCAATCTACGGTACTCAATGTACAATACATTAGTTAAACCACACCTATCTTACCTTATAGAGGTCTAGGGATGCTCAGCAAAAACTACCATAAATGAACTGGAAATGTACAGAATAAAATATTCAAAATGATTTTTAACTATCATTACCTAACACCTACAATTAAGATATATTATGAAACTAAAATAATGACCATTAAAAATCTCTACATATACAATGTTTGCATTTTTGTACGAATAACTATTCATAGGAATATCCATACTAACAACCTTTGCCAGCCGAAAGACTGAACAAAACTGAAGTCGAAAACATAACCAATCGTAACTCGCGCCGAGCTAGTTTCCTTGTCCTACCTAAGATAAGAACAAATTACGGCAAAACTATGATGAGTTTTGAAGGTGTACAAGTTTATAATAATACTAGCTGTTTTAATGTTTCGTCCGCGCGGACTTCGTTTACTCCGCACAGCACCTCCCCCGTAGGTGATAGCGTTATAATATGTAGCCTATATGTTGACCCGACCTGTTAGTAATATTCATGTAAAATTTGAAGTAAATCCATGCAGTACTTTTTGAGATTACCCCAGACATACATTGACTTTTCTACGATTTTATTATATGTATAGATACCGTCAGAATAAAAATATAAATTCGTTTAACGTATTTAAAAAGGAACTTGCAATAGCAAATGATGTATGTTCTGAATCAAATCAGTATTCAAGCTAAAAATTATTAAATTATAAAACACGTTTAACGTGTTTTATAATTGGTATAAATTAATTATATTTAGTGAATAATACATAATAGTGTTTGTAAAGTGCGATGACGACCTTTATATTTATTTTTATATTACGTACTCATATGTTCTCATATTGTAAGTGACAGTGATGTCTTTTTTGAGAATAAATATCTATAAATGTAACCTGAAAAAGCGCACTGTGTCCATTTCCATCGGAGTAAACGAGAGTCCACTATCAGTGTAACTGGACGGCCAGGTCTTATAGATAAATAAATAAATATGGAAACGATAAAAAAAGTGTAGATTATTAATTGCCAAATAAGATTCGCTACCGGTTTAGGTATGAATATGATGACTTCATGTTTTTAATTGCAGACAAATACGTCATAAAGATAAAGATATAGAACCGTTTAATGATGATTTTAGACCAATGTTCGCAAGTATTCTCTATCGACCCAATTTTGTTCAATCAAGTATCGAGTCCGGCCATGGTCTTCATATGATGAATATTAACATATATATTTATGTGATGTGCTATAACAAATAGTTTTTCTTAAGAAACTACTTAAATAACATAAATTTCAACAAATTGGTCTTGGCAGCCTCTTAAGGTGTGTAAATATTCATTTTACGGAAAGGAAAAAAAGGAAATTTCTCAATTCCGATTTTTTATACATATATGTTGCCGCTCACTCAGACGCCTAGATTTGAAATATTATTTGTTTACGTTCGGTCCCACGTTTTGGTGAAGATCTAGGTTTATGTTTAAAGACATTTATTATCCACAAAGACAAATTTTCACTTACGTGGTACACAGTTGATAATAGAGAGCTTCGACAAAGTCTCATACATCACAATATCTGACTAGCATCTTTAAATGAGAAATATATAATAAAATACAGCATATATTTTTGAGCATTAAAAGGTTTTCTTCCTTGACACCCAGGACATAAAGAATTTTTAATTTAAATGTCTTAGAGGTTGCCTTGTGTGACGGTAGTAAGTAATAGAACAATTTAAATACTTATTTCCACAACAGGGTATCTGTGAATAATATTGACAAACATATTGCAGCTGACGAACAAAGTCTGCGTGGGTTTTACATTCATTGCGGTTTAAACGCTATATAAATACAAAAATCAGCAGGAATTAAGCAAATTAGGTAACAATTTTAAACGATGTCTAAGCCGCGTGTCTACAAAATACTTTATAATGTAATCTAAACGAGTGTCTTGCCGTCGTACAATACAAATCGGTGTTGTCAGCATGGTTTTTTTAAAATACTAAGTCAGTCTAATTTATTTATAGAGAATCGGTAGAAAATTCATAAGATGTTAAAAAATATACCATTTGTCTCTTAAACGTTATCACGGTTTATTGAATTTATACAAAAGTAAACACCAGCGAGGTAAAATGCGAATGTTCTGTGTGTACCTAACGCCAATTTTACGCTTTATTATAAGAAATATTTTAAATATAATCATTATAAATATACTTTTCTTAATATTGCTAGTACATTTTTAAAAGTATACTCATATTAAAATAATTTTAATTAGAAAACTTAGAACTTTAAAATACTTAGAGTACAAAAATATTCTACTAATATTAGCGAAAATATAGAATGGCAACATTTAGTTTACTGCATAAAACAGAATATTGATACTTTTACTCCCTTTAAAATAATATTTTAATCTGGGAGCTAAGGCTACAGTTTTTAATTTTAGAATATGAAACATAAAAAAATAATCGCATTAATATAATTTATATTTCAAGACGATACAGAAAACAAAGATACATTTTTGCCGACCTTCTTTGGATATTCGTCAGTTAATAAGTAAATAGATACATAACATTTTGAAAAAGTACAAGTCATACAAGTTACGTAACATAGGTATTTTCACGATTAATATGGTACAACACAATTACAATGGACTCTTCAATTAATCACTTTACACATTCATTATATAGACTGAGAGCTGCCGGGCCTGCGAGTGTGAGCGTTGGCGGTTATTTCACTACTGCGCAGTATACAACATTTGCAAAAAAAAAGTATTTTCAGCAACTTGATTTTTATTTCATCTTTTAATAAGGTTTTTTTAGAATTCGAAAAAATATGCCAGCCATTTTTGTCGGTTTTAAAGTACTTCCAGACACTTAATCCAGACACTAAATTTATTTTATATTTATTTATTTATTTAACATTTAAATTGTACACAGCGAAATATATAATAAATAAATATTCTAGTGTTGGTCCGGGCTCATTCGAAGAATATGCCAACTGCTGTGTTGCCAGGCAGGTCGTTAAATGCGACCGATTGGCTGTACGTGACACTATCATCGTGACTAGTAGGCAATAGAGTTCCGCAACGTCTAGTCCGGGTATTTGGTACCGCCGCCTTATCTGTTCCTGCCGCAATACGAGTAGCGTTAATGTTTGCCATTGTCGTGTTCTGATTTGGAAAATAAGGTAGCCGGTAAACTTACGCGCCATCCCGCCACATGGATAGCAACGTACCATTAACATATTTGTTTGCTATCTAGTTTATAGCCTGCTTGCTATCTAATAATCTATACATATAATAAAATCGTAGGAAAGTCAAAACTGTACACTGAATATTTTTTAAAGGATTCTTGGGGCGTGATCTACAATCGATATCAAAGCCAAAAATATAGTTTTTAGAATTTTTGTCTGTTTGTCTGTATGTATGTCCAGGGTAAACTCAAAAATAACTGCATGGATTTACTTCAAATTTTGCATGAATATTACTAACAGGTCGGGTCAACATATAGGCTACATATTATCACGCGATCACCTACAGGGGAGGAGCTGTGCGGAGTAAACGAAGTCCGCGCGGACGAAATCGTGGGCAACAGCTAGTATAAAAATATAGTAAAATAAAAGCTTGCAGGTTTTTCACCATGAGAAAGCAAACAAGCAAATGGATTTGGTGATGGAGAGAAACCATCGCCTCTAGACACTAAAGATGTTAATGGAGCGATGGTATCCGTGTGGTGGGATGGCAATGCCAAATGCATAAGTCTACCGGTTACTTTATCCTCCAAACCGGAACATGACAATGGCAAACATTGACGCTATTGCGACAGGAAAGAATGAAAGAAAATATTTATTTGCAAGAATATGGGTGTTACAAGTTGTTAAATATAAATTAAGGTACCAACATATTCTACCAATATATGGTGTGCAAATATTTAAAAAAAATATCATTATATAGAAAGAATTGCATTTAAAACTTCAAATTGTATCGATTTTTTAGAATTACTACCGGATCGGAACGCGGCCACACACTGAGAAGATCCGGCGGAAGAAACTCAGCGGGCTGGTCTTTTTTTCTCTATTTTATGTTCTTGTTATAAATATACAAGGATTATTCCACATTACAAAGTTATTTTTATAATTACAAGTTTTATATTTTGAGCTTAGAATTAGACTGTCTGTCTTTATATTTTTAGGTCTGTGATTGTGGTTATTAATAACATGTTAACCGACGTTATCTACGCGACACCGCCGTAACAAACAAGCAGATGGCTCTCCTGATGGAAAGGAAACCATCGCCTATAGACACCAAAGATGTTAATAGTGCTTTGCTATCAATGTGACGGGATAGTAATGCCACATTCATACGTCTACCGACTACCTTTCCCTCCAAACCGGAACATGAGAATGACAAGCATTGAAAGAACAATATGTAAGTTTACCCTCTTACAAACAATATTTATGTTGGTTTATATCTTTAAAAAAATCGATAATAATCATTTTAAGTATATTACATCCTGAAGGTGCTAAAAGTGAAACCGGTCGAGTGATATACAAAAATAAAGTTTTGATGTGAAATTAAAGTACAAGCGATTAGCCAATTGCGTTACAAGCATTGGAGTTATTAGGGCGGGAGTAGGCAAAGTGGTGGGTTCTAAAACCCCGGGCGAGTCGTTGCGGAACTCTACCACCTATTAGTCACGATGGTAGAGACACGTATAGCCAATCGGTCACTTATTACGACCTGCCTGGCAGAACGGCAGTGGGTTTATTCTTCAAAGGAGCCCGGACCAACACGGACATCTGTTTTATCATTAATGGGAAGACGCGATAAAGACAGACTAATGTATATTTCTTATTAATATTTGTTTTATTTTAATCTATGTTTATTAATAAGATAAAAATGGAATGCTTCGATCAAAAATAACAAGATTCAGCGTTGCCTACAAATTCAGCACAAGATAATGGCTTAAGAATAATATAATATACAGAAACAAATATATCGCAACGTCATAAAAGAATATTTAGTTATTTAACTTTATTGTACGCCATAAATAAATTTGTACAAAAGACGGACATAATGCCTATTGGCATTCTCCTCCAGTCAAACTTTGGGCAAACAGAAAGTGTGTAAACGGTGCCTCAGAAAATATATGTCATATAAGAACATATATCTTAATAAATTAAATTTATAATAAATTAAATATATACTACTTATACTATACAAATTATTATATATTACATATAACTTATATTTACACATATACACATATATATATATACATAAAATTACTTAATAATAATCAACCTTATTTCTTAACGTTATAGTTCAGTTTTGACTATTGATCCATTTATCGAAGAGAGCTCGTAAAATTTTATCAAGTCCTTAGAAAATGCAACTTTGAAACACCCGCCATTGGGAATCGCTTGCCGTGACGTTACAGTTTGTTTTTACTATGTAATAATAAGCATGCGGACGAAATTGCGGACACAGCTAGTTTTAAATAAGATTTTATATTATAATATTGACATAAGTTTTCCTTTGTCATAAGAATTATGGTAATACGAGATACGAAACAAGCGAATCGGGCAAATAAGAGTAAATGCGGCCGGCGGGGGCACATTTTCCGATCATCCTGAATACATTCCGTTCTTTTCAACTGTAATAATTAGAAGTTATTATAAAAGCACAAAATAATTTGTATCTTAGACTATTAGTAACACAAAGCAATTGTGTATAAAATGTATAATTTCAAACAAACTAATTCGTTGTTACATCATACAAAACTGGAAATACCCTTTTAAGTATTTTTTTATTAATTGCAGTATCGTCACGCACAATTCCTTATCTTTTACGACACAATTGTTTCGGTTGAAGTATTACTAGATTGTTAGCGAAATAATTATAACCTCATTGATAAACTAGTATTTTACTAGATTTATATCAAAAGAATTATTAAAAAACGGTAAGGTTCAGTCAACAGAATGTAAAGCGCGTATAAAGATTATGAAATCGAAAAAAGTATCCCGTGTCTAAAGTACTAAACAATTGAGCTTCTACGGTTACTTTTTTGTGAACGGCCCTAAAAATATATTTCCAAGGCACTTTATTATATTAAATGGTTTTTTATTTTAAAAAATATTTTTTTATAATAAAAAATATAATATTAATTTAATATTCTATATTAAAAAAATACACCTTATTCTCAAATAAACCAAAACCTCTGTACGTTCATGCTTAATATTTAAACAAAAGCAGTTTTATTTGCTGACAATTTCAAATACAAGGTTATTTTCAGTGAGACGTTGTATGAGAGTTGTGTTCCGGAAGGCGACGCCTGTGGTCATCACACCGCCGCTGAAACACAAACACATCATTACATCATACAATCAAAACAAGCAGATGGGTTTCTAATAGAAAGAGGTAATCATAGCCTATGGACACTAAAATTTTATTGGTGCGTTGCTATCCGTGTGGCGGAATGTAATGCTACATACATCATCGGTTACTTTACCCACCATGACCGGAACACGACAGCGACAAACATCGAAGCTATTGCAGCAGGAATAGAGGAATAGACTTATGCTTACGTTAAAGAGGATATCTATTCCCGACGTCTCAGCAGCTTTGAAAGCAGGGACCTATCCATCCCCTGGCTATGCATAGAGTGCGATGACCATCCACGCACATATGCGTGCTTTTACAGGTCCCATAGTGGAAATGCCGCAGTAGACCGACTCACAGAGCATTCACAAACTACAACAGATTCCGTGATATAGCAGATCCCCTCCGCATAGAACGTGATCCTTGGTGACTTTAACGCCCATCATGTTGAATGCCTTAGCTCACATACCACCGATCACGCGGGGAGATCTGTTCACGATTTTGCTCCAACATATGGTCTAACACAGCTAGTTACTTCGTCCACGCGTGTTCCAGATGTGAATGACCATTTACCTTCCCTGTTAGACCATCTGCTGACCTCTCATCCGGACAATTACCAAGTTTCCGTAGATGCTTTGCTAGTTTCTTCAGAATACTGCCTCATACGGAGTAAAGTGCCGGTAATGCGACAGCCGCGGCCTCGTTTCTCAGGTTGTCGCCGCGTTTGGCACTACAGGACAGCAATTTGGGACTGATTGCAGTCCTTCTTTGCATCCTACCCATGGAGGCAAATATGCTTCTCACTGCATGATCCAGATGTCGTTGCTGAATGCATCTCCAAAGTGGTGCTGCAGGGCACGGAACTGTTCGTTTCGTTTACTGCGGTACCCATCGGTGGCAAGTCTCGGCCATGGTTTGGTCGCCACTGCAAAACGACTCCACGTCGAAAGCAGGAGTGCTACCGAGCATGGGCTGCTGCGGCGGCATCTCTTGATGTAAACACCAGTGCAGTTAGAAAGAAGTATAACTTTGCCTCTCGGTTTTTCAAAAGAGCCATCGCAAAAGCAAAATCGGATTGGCATTGGCAGAATTGGTGAGACTAGTTCGCCTTCCTTCGGGAACTCGTGCGTTCTGGTCTCTCGCCAAGGCTGTCCAAGGGAATTTCTGTCTGCCCTCCTTCCCACCTCTGCGCAGAGCTAATGGTTCTCTGGCCCACGCTGCCAAGGAGAAAGCCGATCTTTTTGGCTCACTCTTTGCTGCCAACTTGATTCTGGACGATCAAGGGAACACGCCGCCTACCATAACGCAGTGTGACAGTTCCATGCCCGAGGTTCAATTCCTCCAAACAGCAGTGCGTAAAGCACTCATTTTCTTGGATGTCCATAAGTCTAGTGGGCTTGATGGCATCTCACCAATCGTGCTCAAGATCCGTGCTCCCGAGTTGACACCAGTTTTAACGCGTCTTTTCCGGCTCTCACACACAATTACTGGCGTTATCCCCAAGTCTTAGATCACAGCTTTAGTGCACCCAATCCCTAAGAAAGGCGATCGTTCAGATCCGTCTAACTATCGGCCTATAGCGATAACTCCTTTTTTCTTAAAAATAATGGAATCCATTATTAACAGCCAGCTTTTGGGGTGTCTAGAAGAGCACCAGCTGATTAGTGATCGTCAGTACGGCATTCGTCACGGTCGTTTAGCTGATGATCTTTTAGTGAACCTAACGCACCGATGGGCGGAGGCTGTGGAGAACAAAGGAGAGGTTTTGGCAGTTAGTTAGGTTATAGTGAGGCCTTTGATCGGGTATGGCACAAAACACTTCTCTCCAAACTCCTTTTTATGGGCTTTCAGTGAAACTCTGCAACTGGATCACCAGTTTTTTTGGCAGATCAGAGCATCAAGGTCGTTGTTGATGGCGCATGCTCTGAACTTAAACCCGTCAATGCTGGTGTTCCTCAGGGCTGTGTGCTATCACCTACACTGTTTCTTCGGCATATTAATGACATGTTGCAATCAAGCAACATTCATTGCTATGCGGACGACAGTACGGGTGATGCTTTGTACTCCAGCCGCAGCGAAGTTTCTCAACAATCGTCAACGAGTGCCGGAACAAACTTGTGTCAGAAATCGAAGAACAACTTTCCTCAGCCTCAAAGTGGGGTCGACTAAACTTAGTCCACTTTAACCCCAAGAAGACACAAGTTTGCGCGTTTTCTACTAAGATATCTCCCTTTGTCGTATCTCCTCGCTTCGAAAGTACTTTCCCTACAGCCACAGAGTCTTTAAATTCTTGGAGTTGACACATCGAGCAACGTTCAGTTCCGTGGTCACTTGAAAGGCAAGGCTAAATTAGCCTCAAAAAAGTTGGATTTTCTCAGCAGGGCCAGGCAGTACTTCACGCCAGCCCATCGCTTACAACTTTATAAGGCGCAAATCCGGCCTCATATGGAGTACTGCTCTCACTTGTGGGCGGGGGTTCCTCAGTACCTACTCTCCTCAGCTTCTTCCTTTTGACCGCATTCAAAGTAGAGCGACTCGAAGCTCTTTTTTGAGGCTAGTTTAGCCTTATAAATAGGTCAGGTGGTGTTACGATATGCCCGGGCGAGACGTTGCCGCCTTTTTTCTTACTATTACATATTTACGCTAACAGTTAACATATTTACGCTACTAGTGACACATATTAACAATCGTTCGTATTTTACGAATTACATTGCAGAATGGCAGATAATTTGTTCCTTTCCAAACCAACACAAATTTCATATAGAACACGTGCAGTAGTGGATGTGAGGTGTGGTGTGTGTACTCACGTGGCGGGCATGTTGTCTCGCTCGCGCAGTATGGTGAGCGCGGAGTGCAGCAGCGCCACGGTATAGAACACGTGCAGTAGTGGATGTGAGGTGTGGTGTGTGTACTCACGTGGCGGGCATGTTGTCTCGCTCGCGCAGTATGGTGAGCGCGGAGTGCAGCAGCGCCACGGTATAGAACACGTGCAGTAGTGGATGTGAGGTGTGGTGTGTGTACTCACGTGGCGGGCATGTTGTCTCGCTCGCGCAGTATGGTGAGCGCGGAGTGCAGCAGCGCCACGGTATAGAACACGTGCAGTAGTGGATGTGAGGTGTGGTGTGTGTACTCACGTGGCGGGCATGTTGTCTCGCTCGCGCAGTATGGTGAGCGCGGAGTGCAGCAGCGCCACGGTATAGAACACGTGCAGTAGTGGATGTGAGGTGTGGTGTGTGTACTCACGTGGCGGGCATGTTGTCTCGCTCGCACAGTATGGTGAGCGCGGAGTGCAGCAGCGCCACGGTATAGAACACGTGCAGTAGTGGATGTGAGGTGTGGTGTGTGTACTCACGTGGCGGGCATGTTGTCTCGCTCGCGCAGTATGGTGAGCGCGGAGTGCAGCAGCGCCACGGTATAGAACACGTGCAGTAGTGGATGTGAGGTGTGGTGTGTGTACTCACGTGGCGGGCATGTTGTCTCGCTCGCGCAGTATGGTGAGCGCGGAGTGCAGCAGCGCCACGGTATAGAACACGTGCAGTAGTGGATGTGAGGTGTGGTGTGTGTACTCACGTGGCGGGCATGTTGTCTCGCTCGCGCAGTATGGTGAGCGCGGAGTGCAGCAGCGCCACGGTATAGAACACGTGCAGTAGTGGATGTGAGGTGTGGTGTGTGTACTCACGTGGCGGGCATGTTGTCTCGCTCGCGCAGTATGGTGAGCGCGGAGTGCAGCAGCGCCACGGTATAGAACACGTGCAGTAGTGGATGTGAGGTGTGGTGTGTGTACTCACGTGGCGGGCATGTTGTCTCGCTCGCGCAGTATGGTGAGCGCGGAGTGCAGCAGCGCCACGGTATAGAACACGTGCAGTAGTGGATGTGAGGTGTGGTGTGTGTACTCACGTGGCGGGCATGTTGTCTCGCTCGCGCAGTATGGTGAGCGCGGAGTGCAGCAGCGCCACGGTATAGAACACGTGCAGTAGTGGATGTGAGGTGTGGTGTGTGTACTCACGTGGCGGGCATGTTGTCTCGCTCGCGCAGTATGGTGAGCGCGGAGTGCAGCAGCGCCACGGTATAGAACACGTGCAGTAGTGGATGTGAGGTGTGGTGTGTGTACTCACGTGGCGGGCATGTTGTCTCGCTCGCGCAGTATGGTGAGCGCGGAGTGCAGCAGCGCCACGGTATAGAACACGTGCAGTAGTGGATGTGAGGTGTGGTGTGTGTACTCACGTGGCGGGCATGTTGTCTCGCTCGCACAGTATGGTGAGCGCGGAGTGCAGCAGCGCCACGGTATAGAACACGTGCAGTAGTGGATGTGAGGTGTGGTGTGTGTACTCACGTGGCGGGCATGTTGTCTCGCTCGCGCAGTATGGTGAGCGCGGAGTGCAGCAGCGCCACGGTATAGAACACGTGCAGTAGTGGATGTGAGGTGTGGTGTGTGTACTCACGTGGCGGGCATGTTGTCTCGCTCGCGCAGTATGGTGAGCGCGGAGTGCAGCAGCGCCACGGTATAGAACACGTGCAGTAGTGGATGTGAGGTGTGGTGTGTGTACTCACGTGGCGGGCATGTTGTCTCGCTCGCGCAGTATGGTGAGCGCGGAGTGCAGCAGCGCCACGGTATAGAACACGTGCAGTAGTGGATGTGAGGTGTGGTGTGTGTACTCACGTGGCGGGCATGTTGTCTCGCTCGCGCAGTATGGTGAGCGCGGAGTGCAGCAGCGCCACGGTATAGAACACGTGCAGTAGTGGATGTGAGGTGTGGTGTGTGTACTCACGTGGCGGGCATGTTGTCTCGCTCGCGCAGTATGGTGAGCGCGGAGTGCAGCAGCGCCACGGTATAGAACACGTGCAGTAGTGGATGTGAGGTGTGGTGTGTGTACTCACGTGGCGGGCATGTTGTCTCGCTCGCGCAGTATGGTGAGCGCGGAGTGCAGCAGCGCCACGGTATAGAACACGTGCAGTAGTGGATGTGAGGTGTGGTGTGTGTACTCACGTGGCGGGCATGTTGTCTCGCTCGCGCAGTATGGTGAGCGCGGAGTGCAGCAGCGCCACGGGCGTGGCACCGTACCCCGGATTTGTGCCCGACACCTGCGTACACACACATGAATTTATCATTTAAACTCATATAATATATGTCGTAACGTGAATATTTATTCACGTTATTTTTCCATTCCGCTTGCTTGTGCTATTATTTATAACAACGCAGTTCCCAACATTATAGGGCCGGTCGTTTCGTCACTCACTTCGCGTGAGGGGGTGAACCCTTTATAAACGACCGTTTCCTCTACTAAGCCCTTTTCCTGTTCAGGTCGGCGGTTAGATTGGTGTTCTTCTACTATGGGGTTCGGCGTTACCCGGTCAACAGACATCCCTTCCACGTCATCGAGAGCCCGGGCCTCCAGTTTCATCAAGCAGCTGCCTAGCTGCAGAGCCGGAAAACCCCGCTGGAGCCGTCCCCCGTGAACAAGTAAAGTCACCATCACCGAGCCTGTGCCGCCAACTATCCAGCAACGTTGTTTTATATTTTTTTACGGTACTTAATGTTCTTATATGACGAATAGTCTTAACTGGGTACTTCACCCTGGCGCCCTGGATCTTTTTAACAATTTAATGGAACCATATCTTGTGAATTAATTAATAATTGAAACGATGTACTAAAATTGTAATTCTTGTAACCTCGATTGTGTGAGATGTGTAGGGAGTTAAAAATGAAAGGCCCCACATTTCATTTTTAACATCTTACACAATCTCAAGTCATTTCAATTTACCTCACATATCTATAAGCAAAACCTTTATTTTTATCCCCCTCCCCCCACCCCCACCTCTTCACCTCCTTAAAATAAATATAACTTAAAAAATAATATAACTTAAAATAAAGAAACTACAAATAAAAATGTAAGACAATTGATATTTAAAAATTAAATCATCATATTTACAAGGATTGAACTTGATTTATTAACTACTTACAAAATTTTACACTAATTCAATTTTTTTTATTTTTCTTCTGAATTTGGCGATTCTAGAAATCACACAATCATAGCATAACGCATAGGCACGAACCTTATCCCAATATCCTTCGTTGAAATACTGATGACATTGTTTTGTTTTTGTCAAAGACTAGGTGCATTTCGCCTATTTGTGTACATTTAATGGAGTTGACAAGTTTGAGAGAGAAGATAAAAATTATTTAAGCCCCGTTTTCACTTTGTTTAGTACAAGTGTGAGTATTTAATGCAGGTGCTTAGTATTAAGATAAAAATACATGAAGACAGCCGTTGATCAGTGCGAGTGATAAGCAATCAGCATCTATTCACTTTTACTACGCTGATTACGAATCACTCGCACTGACCCACGGCTATCTTCACGTATTTTTGGCTTAATACTAAGCACCTGCATTAAACACTCACACTCATACTAATCAAAGTGAAAACGGGGCATTAGCATTAGTTTTGAATGAATTTTGAAGTAATGTATTAGGTAATTATGGGAACATTTAACATTAATTTTTAACAAAAATTGAAAGTTCTTTATGGGGCGTTGCGGAGCGTGGCGTTAAAAAAAGCATAAGATTTTTATGTATGTATAATAGCTATACAGTGTCTAATGTATAGTCTGCGTGATGACTGTTATTCTGCCTTGCTAATTTATTCGACCGTTGGGTGCAACAGGTAAAATCGCGCCCAAAATTTTGCATTTATTTTTGACGCTACAAAAAAATATAAAAAACGTGAAAAAAAATGTTGATCTACCTGAAATATTTGTAGCGTCAAAAATAAATATGCAAATTTTTAGGCGTGATTTTTTTTTTCTGATGCACACAACATTACTTACGGTCGACTAAATTAGCAGGACAGTATTATTATTGTAGGTAACACAATATTTATAATTAACTCTTGTACTGTTTCACAATAAGGTTGTGTAAGCGAAACCGATCGGAAATTAAATATATTTAATTTCCGCCGGTTTCGCTTACACAAGTATCCTAAGGGTATTTAAACAGTTACTAACATAAAACGAAACCCAAAGGTCACAAAAAACAGATTCAAAGGCTTTCATGAGTTTTTTTTTTTTTAATTTACAAATATTAGAAATTGGAAATTGACCTACCCAGTTCACGTCCACCAAATCCTAATAGCGTCTACCCACGGATCATTTCGCGTTTACAAACTTAGAATAGGAATCTAGGCAAGATTTTTATATTTTATGCTTCACCCTTCATAGAGTGAAGTGCTATTCGACTCACCTGAAGATGCTTCGGTTGCGAAGTGAAACGTGCGTTGAGTACATAACTTGTGTGTTACTGCCTTTGCTTCTGACGTGGAAGAAAGTGTCATGAAAGTTGTGCCGCTGTGGTCTTCTATAATTTCAGACTTTGGATAAGTTTGCCCTATTCCTTACACTACCTTTCATTTCTGTTGCATCACGGCAGTTCCATATAATATTTCGCGAAAATTTGCAAATTAAATACCATAATTTCTTCTTTAAATTATGGATTTCCGCAAAGTAACGCCTGAATCTATTAAATATATTAATTAATTATTAAATTTATTAAAATTTAGTTAGTAATGACCACACAAATATAATGTTGACATCGTAAAATAATTTATTTGTAAGTTAGTTGACTTTATTTGACATTTATAATTCTGACATTATTTTGTAAGTAATTACAGTTAATTTAAAGGGGAATAAAATTATATACTAAGAAACACCTAAATGCTTACGGAGAATCGTGTAAGCTAGCAATACAGAAATTGTGTTTATTTTTAAGTTTACCCACTATCATTTTTAAAAAATACTTTGTTTATGTTATATCTAAAACTAAATTGTCAGTAAAGAATATTACGTCCTGAAGATGCTTTAAAAAGTGAAACCGGTCGATAAAATTAAATAATTTGGTATCATACATATAATAATCTATACATATAATAAAATCATAGGAAAGTCAAAACTACATTAAATATTTTTTTAAAAGAATACTTGGGGGCGTGATCTACAATCGATATCGAAGCAAAAACTATAGTTTTTAAAATTTTTGTCTGTTTGTCTGTTTATCTGTTTGTCTGTATGTATGTCCAGGGTAAACTCAAAAAGTACTGCACGGATTTACTTCAAATTTTGCATGAATATTACTAATAGGTCGGGTCAACATATAGGCTACATATTATCACGCTATCACCTACGGAGGAGGAGCAGTGCGGAGTAAACGAAGTCCGCGCGGACGAAGTCGTGGGCAACAGCTAGTATATAATAATAGTAAAATAAAAGAACAAGTGTGTGATAAACTAGTTTCAACTAAAAATAGAATTGCGTCGACTGCAACACTGACAATTTTATTACTTTTTGTACATTGCTTTACAACCATAAAACTTGCGATTAAGGTTGGATATGCAAAAACGTAAAAAATAGCAAACATTTTTATAACTACTTATGTGAAATTAGGGACAGTTTTGAGTGTCAAATTTGTTCGAGACTGTGCATCTTTGGTTTTTTATATTGTAACGAATAATCTAGAAACGCGAAGAGTTGGAACGCTGGAGGGATCTAGAAATAAAAGAAAGAGATAGGTACTCCTATTAATAAACAAATAGTTGGCCGGTATCGGAACGGCTATACCATAATGAACTTTGTGGTGTAAGGCATAAGGTTGAAAATAACGTGTACTAGGAGTTATGAATCATTGTTTATTTATCATAAGTTGATTAAAATAATTGTCT
This sequence comes from Apodemia mormo, assembly GCA_036924255.1. NCBI lineage: Eukaryota > Metazoa > Arthropoda > Insecta > Lepidoptera > Riodinidae > Apodemia > Apodemia mormo. Next base: position 39,713,184 of record JAUPFN010000011.1, on the reverse strand, counting down.
ATTGTTTACGAGATGATTGCGGAACATTCGAAACTGTTGTAGAACTTTACCCTGGGTATAAATAGAGATGTGTTGACAAATACAGGGCAGTTTTTATAAAGCGATCGAGAGCGATACTTGAGGCAACCGGTGCGAAGCGAGAAGTGTTTTATTGTGTAGTGTTTGTTCTAAGTGTAGTACTCTGATTAACACTAGAACAGTGAGTGACTAGTGTTAATCAGAGTATTTAGTATCACATTGTGTTGTTTTGTCTTGTGTGTATTTGTGTTGTAAATACACGGATTTAATATAAGTGGTGTTTTTTTACGATTACGAACCCGTAGCAATATCAATGTGTACTAAAAATTGTTATTGGAGTTCAGCTTTCCCAGATCATGGTTGCTAATCCAATTTCGTTAATTATAGTTGCACCTCTTAAGATTCTAAAGCAGGCCAGAGTGTACGTGACAAGTTTACATGTACAGTTTAATTGTTCTGGTAAACTGGAGCGTGTATGTTACATACCTGTGAAAGTTTTTACGTTCTTACAGGCAACTCAAAAAAATATGAACTTTGATATTTTTGCCTTTGGATAATGGGTATGCTTGTGCCGTAGATTAATTCCTTCCTTAATCTATGGCTTGTGCAGTTTCAAAATACAAGAAAAAATGATCCTGTGTAGCAGTATAGTATGATATATATAAAAAATAATTATTTTAACCTTGGCTACAATTTTCTTGTTAGGAGTCTCCAGGTCAACATCGGCGTTGGCGGGCCAGCCTACCCCGTGCAGCTCGAACGCGAATGGGAACTCGTTGTCTTCTTCATTAGGGGACTCTTTGGCCGCTATATGCAGACTGCAAATCCCAGGGTAGTCCAACAACAGTCGCCTGGTAAAGCTGAATTGGCTCATGATGAAGACTATCACGATTAATACAAGCTGAAAAAAAAAATTACGCACATTTATCTTCACCCCATAATCACGGTTTTAGATAACAGTTTTTTCAAAGCGCCTCAAAATTTATTTGAATAAAACATTTTTCATTTGACGATATTGACAATTAAACTACGGATAAATACAACACTGAATAAAGTGTATTAAAAGTAAATTCTCACCATATCGCCTCGGTCTGATATCACCGCCTTACCTATCCTTACCGCAACAACGTCAGTTCTTCTCGATGTCGCATTCCCGTTAGGTTGCCACGTATGTATGTGGCATTCAAGCATCGCCATACAAATAACAACGCACCATTAACATTATTATTAGAAGAACCGTTTGCTTGTTTGCTATTCAATAGCATATTTTTTTTATTATCGATAGGGAAGCGCTTGGCCACGATCTCGTCTGATGGTAAGGTAAGATGCGGCCTAAGATGGAACGCGCTTTCCTAGAAGGTACCCGTTCACTCTCCTCTTGAAGATCCCCAGATTGTACTCATCGGTGAACACAGATTCAGGAAGTATGTTCCAGTACCTAGCGGTTCGAATGAAGAATGTGGAGTCGAACCGCTTTGTCCGGGTACGTGGAACGTCCACCATGTGGCGATGCCTAGAATTTGTGCACGTCGTTGATGGAAAAATGGGGATGGCGGAATTACCTAGTTTTGATCGGTTCTAATTCTAATTTGTTACCTTTAAATTTCTCTGCATTGAATAACTGATAACTATGTCTATTTTAAAACTCAACTTTTCCCAGTGTTGATCCAGCCTCCTTTAAAGAATAGATAAACTGCTGTTCTGCCAGGCAGGTTGTAATAGGCGACCGATTGATTATACACGTTACTACCACAAAATGCTGGAGACTAACAGCAGTCAATCTACATACAAGTAATATTCGAGCAACGCACACATAGACACCTCTCACGGACGCGATATCTCGGAATGGTTCGGGACAGTTTGTTCCGCACCAGTCCGAAATATCGCGTCCGTGAGAGGTGTCTATGTGTGCTATGCTGGAATATTACTTGTATGGAACATTGACTTATGTTATTTTTCAGTATTTCGTGTCACTACTATTGTGACTACTACTACTGTGAGTTTTTTAAAATCTCACCCGGGTATTTGGTACCACCGTCTTATCTATTCTTGCCGCTATTGCATGCTTGGCATTGCCGTATTTCGATTTTGAGGGTAAGGTAGACGCTAGAATAATGCATGTGGCATTGCTATCTCGCCACGCGGATAGCAACACACCATTAATATCTTTGATGTCTATAAACGATTTTCTCTCCATCAGGAGAACCATCTGCTTGTTTGCGATCTTATTTATGATATATAAAAAAAAACTCACCGTGCATATTAAAATTCAGCCGAAAGAGCATACTTCCTTTTATATTTTTCTGTTTTTTTTTAATAACTTGAGTTCTGGTTTGAAGAGTAAAGTAGCAAGCTTTGTGCATATGATATATGCTTATATATGCACAGATTTATTTTGTTATAAAACGCCATTGCCTTATAAAATGGTACACTAATTTAAAAGTGGTAGTGCTATGCTTAGTTGAATGGGCCAGCACGACCGGGGCGATACCACTACCTCACTTAAAACCAACGTAAAGTAACAGCTTTGCTGTTGCGTTCCGTTTGGTCTGTGAGGTTCCCGGAGGCCCTTTCCCCCCTCCCCCTAATACTATGGAAGTGCGATTCAAAGGTAGTAGTTTACCCCAGGGGGGTACCACTAGCGTTAGCAGTGGAGAATCCCCCTCTGGACATCCATGTTCAGGAATTTGTCATCAACCTAGTCATGAATGCCCAGGCTGCCCTGCGTACTCTAGGGGGGGGCAAAATCACGCTCACACACTTCGCTGCTCGAGGCAAACGGAACAAAAATCTTCAGGCACCCCCTACCACACTCCACGTGGACTTTACTAATATTAGGGGTCTTCACTCGAATTTAAATGCCGTCCACCACCACCTTGAGACGGCCAAGCCGGTTTTGTTCTTTTTAACCGAGACGCAGATATCTTCTCCGGCTGATACTTCATATCTCTCCTACCCTGGGTACAAATTTGAGCATTCATTTGTACCCCGGGCGGGAGTTTGTGCTTACGTCAGAGAGGATATCTGTTCTCGACGTCTCAGCAGCCTTGAAGGCAAGGACCTATCCATCCTCTGGCTACGTGTAGACTGCGACGACCATCCCCGCATCTATGCGTGCCTGTACAGATTGTATGCGCTTATCACGGCCTCGTTCTTCAGGCTGCCGTCGCGTTTGGCACTACAGGTCAGCAGACTGGGACGGGATGCGGTCTTTTTTTGCATCTTACCCATGGAGGCGTGTGTGCTCCTCGCTGGAAGATCCAGATGTCGTTGCTGACTGCGTCGCTGATGTGGTGCTGCAGGGAATGGAACTTTACATTCCGTTTTCTGCTGTACCCGTTGGTGGCAAGTCTAAGCCATGCTTTGGTCACCAATGCAAAACGGCTTCACGCCGAAAGCATGAATCCTACCATGCCTGGGCTGCGGCATCGGCATCTCAGGATGTAAATACCAGCACACTCAGAAAGGAGTACAATTATGCCTCTAGGGTTTTTAAAAGAACCATCGCTAAAGCAAAATCCGAGCACATTGGCAGAATTGGCGGGAAGCTAGTTCACCTTCCTTCGGGAACTCCTGCGTTCTGGTCTCTAGCCAAAGCTGTTCAAGGTAATTTCTGTATGCCCTCTTTTCCACCTTTGCACAAAGATGATGGCTCTCTAGCCCATTCTGCAAAAGAAAAAGCTGATCTCTTAGGCTCATTTTTTGCAGCCAACTCGACTATGGACGACCAAGGAAATACACCACCTACTATCCCGCGGTGTGATACTTCCATGCCGGAGGTAAAGTTCTTGCAAACTACAGTGCGTAAGGCACTCTTTTCCTTGAACGTCCATAAGTCGAGTGGGCCTGATGGCATCTCTCCAATCGTGCTAAAGATGTGTGCTCCAGAGTTGGCACCGGTTTTAACGCATTTGTTCCGACTCTCCTACTCAAAAGGCGTCGTGCCCATAACTTGGAAGACCGCCTTAGTACACCCAATCCCTAAAAAAGGCGATCAATCGGTCCCGTCCAACTATCGGCCTATAGCGATAACCTCCTTATTCTCCAAAATAATGGAGTCCATTATTAACTGCCAACTTCTGAGGTATCTTGAGGAGCACCAGCTGATTAGTGACCGCCAGTACGGTTTCCGTCGCGGACGCTCAGCTGGTGATCTTCTGGTTTACTTAACACATCGATGGGCGGAGGCAGTCGAGAGTAAAGGAGAGGCATTGGCAGTTAGTTTGGACATAGCGAAGGCCTTTGATCGGGTATGGCACAGGGCACTTCTTTCCAAGCTTCCATCCTATGGGCTTCCTGAGAAATTGTGCAAATGGATCACCAGTTTTCTGACGGATCGGAGTATAAGGATCGTTGTTGATGGCGCATGCTCTGACCTTAAACTCGTCAATGCTGGTGTTCCTCAAGGTTGTGTGCTATCGCCTACGCTGTTTCTTCTGCACATTAATGACATGTTGCGATCGAGCAGCATTCATTGTTATGCGGATGACAGCACGGGCGATGCTTTGTACTCTGGCTGCAGCGGAATTTCTCGGGAACACGTCAACGAGTGCCGGAACAAACTAGTGTCAGAAATTGAAGCACAACTCTCTCTGTTGCTTCGGAGTGGGGTCGATTAAATTTGGTCCAATTCAACCCCATTAAGACACAAGTTTGCGCGTTTACCGCTAAAAAATCACCCTTTGTCGTATCACCTCGTTTTAAAAACACTTCCCTGAAAGCCACAGCCAGTATTGGAATACTTGGAGTCACTTGGAAGGCAAGGCTAAATTAGCCTCTAAAAAGCTGGGAGTTCTCAGTAGAGCCAGGCAGTACTTCACACCGGCCCATCGCTTATTACTTTATAAGTCACAAATCCGGCCTCATATAGAGTACTGCTCTCATTTATGGGCGGGAGCTCCTCAGTACCAGCTCCTTCCTTTTGATCGAATTCAACGTAGGGCGGCTCGAATCGTCGAGGACGAGACTCTTTCAAAGCGGCTTGATTCTTTGGCGTTACGTAGAGATGTGGCATCACTCTGCATCTTTTATCGACTCTACCATGGGGAATGTTCCGAGGAACTGTTTGGACTAATTCCTGCTGCCGAATTTCACCATCAGACATCGCGACAAAATTCGAAGTTCCATCCTTACCATCTCGATGTCTGGAAATCCACAACCGTGCGATTCTCGAGGCATTTTTTGCCCCGCACCACTCCTTTGTGGAACCAGCTATCGGCAGAAATTTTTCCAAATGGATACGACTTAGGGACCTTCAAGAAAAGAGCTTACTCATTCTTAAAAGGCCGGCAACGCAATTACAAGACCTCTGGTAGTGTGGTTGTCTATGGGCGGCGGTAATCACTTACCATCAGGTGAGCCTCCTGTCCGTTTGCCCCCTCTCCTATAAAAAAAAAATTATAAGGCAATGGTGCAATACCACAAGTGATGTAAACGAGTTTACCATCAACGCAATCCCCAAGGTGGGCACCTCGACGTAGGGCATGAACTGCACGAACCGCTGATGGTGGTGGTGGTGGAGGTGGCGCTGCGTGCGGTACACCACGAACATGTCCGTCATCACGTACGGCAGGCACCATCCGCTGCGCTGGTGCAGCGCCCATCTGGCTCAAACAACATTGCGGCTAAACCAGCGGCCTCATCACCGAGCCTTCACTAATGTCTAGCATACTGGTGACGTGCCAGCTCACATGGCTCAATGCGAAAGAAGTATATGGTAGTGCAAAACTCTGCAAGTCGATGCAAGGAGATGCTTGGTGGGATAATGAAACAAAAGTCGCGGTTGAGAGTAAAATGAAAGCACGATTAGACTACATGTTTGCAAAAGAATGATGGTATGAAAGCTATGAAGAATGAAATATATCTTCGTAGTAGGAATGCCACTAAAACTCAAAAGAAAAACGTAAAAGAGAATGTCTGCAAGCGGAAGAGAAACTGGCGAACAACTTCGAGGCAAACACCGAACTCTTTTGGAGGGAGGTAAAGAAGTCTAGAAGTTGTTCAGCCGCCTTTAGAATGAATTGGATTAAGTGTAATGACTATGATATTCTTACAAGCACCAAAAGTGTGTTAAAACGATGGTGTGAATATTTTAGATATGTGTAAATTCATTCAAGACGCTGCCTACGTCTCTGAAATCAACGACGGTGGCAATAGACATTACTTTGCAAGAGTCTTATATACGACAAGAAGTATAAAAAATGAAAAAACTGCAGGCATAGATAAGATGATTGCTAAGATAATCAAATAGGGTGATTCTGCTGTCAATGCTTGAGGACCGGTAGTGTCAAATGACTGGCGACGCGCGGAAATCGTGCTCTTGTATAAAGGCAAGAGCTCACGTATCGATTGCAATTGCTACACGACCTTTAGTTTGATCTAATTAACGTCGAAGGTGTATGAAGAAATCATTGAAGAGATTGCAAGTGAAGTCCAAAAAAAATGTTGTGAGAGGCGCTAGGGGGTTTTAGGTCTAAAAGTACGGACTAAATTTTCACGCTCTGCACATCGTAGAGAAGCATCTGGCTGTCGGACAGAAAGTTTTCTACGGTTTTGTAGATTTGGAGAAAAAATTTGATAAAGTTGTGCAAAAGAAACTTTAGGAGATATTACCCAGTTATGGAATAGATGAGCTTCTGCTGCGTGCTGTACAATCCATATATAGGGATGGACCGCAACATGTCACCTTAGGTCGCTGTCAATATTTGTTTTAAGCAAAATTGAGTTATGTCAGCTCGCCTGTTTATCTCATATCTGGATAAGTGTCTCCAAAAGATTAAGATCACTGAATACGTAAATGTGCATATTTGGTCTAGTGGTAAACTGCCTGCTTTATGCCGATGACGCTATACTTTTAGGCTCAACTCCATCTGAGCTACAAACACTTGTCTTAATTATGAATGATAACAAGTAAGAATATAAGCATACAATTAACTAAAACATAAAAAACTAAAGATCTAATATTTGAAAGAAAAGCAACCAGAACGAATGTAAGAGTTGTGTTTGGTGATGTAGCTAGAAGAAATGGATAAGTTTGTATATCTTGTATGTGCTTTTAGCAAGGAAGTAAGATACTTACACAGGTCCCATAGCGAGATTAGTGAAGTTGACCGGCTTAAATTCCGTATTAAAGCAGACCCCCTCTACCGCGATCGTGATTATGGGCGATTTTATGCCCACCACGCGGAATGGCTATGTTCACGACGCATCACCAATCGTTCGGGGAGGTCTGTTCACGATTTTGCTTTGGCGTATGGCCTAACACAATTAGTAACTTCGCCTACGCGAATTCCCGACGTGGATGACTATCCTTTAAACGGCTTCACTGTTGGACCTCCTGCTGATCTCTCAACTGGACCATTATCAGGTATCAGTGGACAGTCCACTTGTTACGTCAGACCACTGCCTGATCCAGAACAAAGTGCCGGTTACGCATCTATCACGGCCTCTGTTTGTGGGCTGTCGTCGCTTTGGTACTATAGGTCAGCAGATTAGGACGGGATGCGGTCTTTCTTTTCATTCTACCCATAGGGGCATGGGTTGTGCTTCTCGTGAATGTTGTCGCTGACTCTGCCGCTGATGTGTTGCTGCAGGACATGGAACTTTTCATTCCGTCTTCTACGGTGCCCATCAGTGGCAAGTCTCAGCCTTGGTATGGTCGTCACTGCAAAGCGACTTTACAACACAACCGTGCGCTTTTCTCGGCCCTTTCTGCCTCGTACTACTCCTTTGTGGAATCAATTACCGACGGGGGTGTTTCGAACGGATTCGGCTTGGGACCTTCAAGAAAAGAGCTTACTCATTTCCTAAAGCCCGGCAACGCAACTCTTAAGACCCCTGGTATTTGCAGATGTTCATGGGCGGCGCTGATCACTTACCATAAGATGTACCCTCTGCTTATTTACCCTCCCCCCCCCCTCCCCTACTATAAAAAAATACACCGCTGATGTCGAAAGAAGAGTATATGCAGGGAAAAGAGTGAATGGAGCATTAGGGTTTTTACTTAAAAAACATAAGTTTGTCAGGGTGCCCGTCTTACCCTGAATAATTACGTGCTTTTTTTCGCTATTATATTTTCCGCACTTAGCCACTTGGCCCTTTGTACGTTTTTTTATAGAAAAGGGGGCAAACGGACAGGAGGCTCACCTGATGGTAAGTGATTACCGCCGCCCATAGACAACTACACTACCAGGGGTCTTGTAGTTGCGTTGCCGGCCTTTTAAAATAGTTGGCTATGTCTATTCCAGCCATTCTAACTCCTTGCAGAAACTGATAAGACGACTTATGTTTTCACATGCTTCTTTAGGGCTTTTTGGATTATCTAGAATACGTGCCCGTTGTTCGGCCACGCTCCTGCACTTTAGGAGAATGTGAGTGGTGGTTTATTGTTCCTCCGTGCGGCCGTGGCATAAAGGGCTATCTGTTACACCTATGTTAAATAGGTGTCGGTTTAGGTGGCAATGTCCTGTTTTGGTGCCCACAACTTTTCTTAAGTCATCTCTGTTGAGTTTCATTATGCGTTGTGTTAGGTGTTTCGAAAGGGTTAGCATAATTTTCTTTGTTTGTTTACAGTCATTTGTGGCTAGCCACAACGCTTCATGTTATTGGTATGTTCTCTCAGTTAGCCATGTCATAAGTTGGCTGTATGGCAAGACTGCTATCGGTTCTGGACCTGACAGTTTTTTACTTGCTCCATTTCTTACCATTGTATCGGCTGTGTCATTGCCCTGAGAGCTGATGTGTCCTTTTATCCATTGCAGGATTATTTGGTTGGTTTCTGATTCTACTTCTAATGGTTTTTGGGCGTTCAAACTCTATGTTAGAGTTGAAACAGTTAGTTTTTAGAGCTGCAAGGACCAATGCACTGTCAGAGATAATACGTAGGTTTAGTTTGATCCGTTATTTCTCTTGCTTTGATCTCTGTTCCAGCTCTGCTAATAGCAATACAATCTGCTTGGAATATTGTATTGTACATTCCTAAAGATTCCATAATGTTTATATTTATTTACGGCTACGTATTCTCATATATAATGACGTGCTTATCCCAATACTATTGTTGGAAGGAGAGAGTTCCAATATAACCAATATTAAAAAGGAGATGTAAGTACAATCAACGTGATCGAAATGAGAACACTACGGAAAATATATGGGGTGACAATCGCGGACTGAGTTCGTAATATTGAAGAGAGAAGGAGGTTAGCACTTTAAGAAAGGGTCGTTAACAGATACTACTTAGTAGCATACAATAATAAGCAAGTGTATAAGAAAAGAGCATGTTTGTGAATATGCAAGCTACCTAATCCCAATACCAATTAGCACTCGGTGTAATGCGGGTTCGAAGGGGATGGCTCCAAAGCAATTCTGAACATGTTCTACGTGAGCATTGCTATTTGCTACTTGATTTGTTTGCGTAGTGGGTAATTCAAAGATGTTAATTGCTATCTATGCTATGCTATAAAATTTACTCAAAGATGGTTAGAGAATTACCTGGTTTTTAGTTTTGGCTTGAGTGTAGGTAAATTTTCTGGAAACAACTTTTTTCTCAAAGGAACTAATTCTTGATAATTTGCCAACCTAAAAAATGTATCTACATTATTAAAAAAATACAACAATATACCAACCGATATTTAGAGATGTGATTAAATCATTGACGATTGTTCAACTATATTCCGTACATAAGGTTAGTCGCCTTTGTGATCTAGTGGTCAGGTGTCAGTGTAGACCACATGAGGTCCCAGCTGTCACTGTCGTGTTCCAGATTATAAGGTAGTGTCTAGTGAATCCCGCCACAAGGATAGCGACGTATCATTAACATTTGGTGTCTATAGGCGATGGCTGTGTCTGAGATTCCATCTAAAAGAGTCCATCTGCTTGTTTACTGATTTACGGAATAAAAATAAAATACTGAAACATTTCTATAAAGGAGCGACGCGATATCGAGCAAGTTCAGTCGGTACACGATGCACGTTAGTTTTTATTTTGGGATAATTCCTAAAATATTCATTTAAATTACATGATGCAAGAAGCTAATACTATATGCATTAAATACTTAAGGTAATCAATGTATTTAATTTTACACGGAATAATACAGGGATAATCTAAATAGCTTTTTAATTATTACAATACAAATGGCCACGTTTCATAAATTAGAATAAGCAAAGCAAGTCATTGTCAAGAGATAGATATGCGACATAAAGGAATTTTTTGTACACATATATATAAAAAAATAGACGGTGGTCCTACAAACAATACTTTTTTTTAATAATAACAAGCTGATTTTTTGTGAGCAGCTTCGTTTTAACGAGACAACCATCTTTTCTATCTTCGAAAATTCTCGAATCGGGCAACTAATAAAGATAGATAAAAAGAAAAGTTTAGAGTGTCGGACAAAGAAAGTTTACACTTTACGTGTGGGGTAATGTCACCCTTGAGTTACAATACAAGCTGTTGTGAGAAAATTAGGATGTTTCAATTGATTAATATCAATTTAAAAATCTCATAATATCGAAATTTTAGAGTAGTCATCAGAAAATCCATCGAATGTGTAGGACAAAAGTTTTATCGTGTTTTTCATAATACAATCAAGCGATACCGTCGAAAAATAATTATTGTTATTGGAACGAAGTTCCTTACGGCAGGCTTGGAGGGGATAGGGATTTTGCTGCGCGACCGAACTGAAAAAAATGTGATAGTAAAACCGTAAGAAAAATGCGTGGAATAAAAGCGTTAAATGAGACGTGCGCAGGCGCGACAGTCGCGTACACAAGCGAGTAGTGCCGTTTAGCCGAAGGAAGTTCGTTCCTACCTGGTGTCCCGCGACACCACATCATTTTTAATAAATATTTTTCCTTCATCGAATCAAAATTTTCAAAGCCTCATAACTTTATTAGTTTCCCGATTCGAGATTTTTCGAAGATAAAAAAGATGGTTGTCTCGTCAAGACGAAGCTGTTCACAAGAAATCAGCTTGTTATGAATCAAAAAAGTTTGTTTTTGGGACCACGGTCTAAAAGGAACCTTGAAATAAAAGAGGAAAATGATACCTCAACACGTTTAATTACAAAAATGGTGTTAACTGACAGACATACGAACGTGCAACAAAGTACCTAATCATATGGGGGTTTCGCTTTTTCTCATAAGATACGAAATCCATAAATGCCTGGATTACAAGACTGGGTGTCTGCTGTGCTTTTCTTGTACTTACTGGTACCTACACTCGTTTAGCAGGTTTCTTCCTAAATCTCAACAGCGTTTCTCACTGAGTCGAAACACTTCGCATAATACCAATTATATTTTCCTTATTTTATTATTAATTACAATGTATTACAATTGGACGTAGTTACACAAAAAGGATCCAATCCACACAAAATCACTTTAGAAATGTATACCCAGGGTATATAAAGTTCTGCCCGAATCCAGAAAAATCTAAATTTATTGCGTAAACAATAACAATAACAACTTATGGTAAACAACTCCTATTACACAGTGATGAGTTTTGATCCAAGAGAAATATTTAACATGATAATCCAATCAATTTAATCTCACATATTTCTTGCGAAGAAAGATTGAGAATAATCTTTGCAGTTGTAGCTAGTATTTTTTTTTATGTCATAAGATAGCAAACAAGCAGATGGATCTCCTGATGGAAAGAGTCAACCATCGCCTATAGACACCAAAGATGTTAATGGTGCGTTGCTATCTTCTGGCGAGGTATAATGCCACATGCATAAGTTTACCGGCTACCTTACCCTTCAAACCGGAACACGACAGCGACAAGCACTGACGCTATTGCGGCAGGAATAGGTAAGGCGGTGGTACCAGACCCGGGCGAGACAATGCAGAACTCTACCACCTAGTAGCCACGATGGTAGTGACTCGATAGCCAATCGGTCGCCTTTTACGACCTGCCTGGCAGAACGGCAGTTGGCCTATTCTACAAAGGATACTAATAAAAAAAATCTTGGATTCACCATCAGTAGTTTATTTCAGTAAAAGTACAGTCAGACATCACATTTACAAATTATATTCTAACTAGCTGCAGCGTGCAGCCCGCTGCATTATAAATGTTTTAGCGCATCCCGCGGGATCACCTAATTTTTCTGGGATAAAAAGTAGCCGACGTGCTATTCCAAGTTATTATTTAATTGTGTGCCAAATCTCATTAAAATCCGTTAAGCAGTTTTTGCGTAATTGAGTAACAAAACATCCATTCATCCATTCCAGTATCCAAACTTTCGCATTAATAATATTAATATAAATTTGTCTCGACCATTAATATTATTGACAGAATCTGATGGGCTGCCTCACCATCGCTCACCAGAGGGATGATTTTTGTTACGAAAAATATCCCACCTGCACCGGTGAAGTCAGTCGATTAGTGATAGTGCCATGCTATGTTAATTTATACCTAAATATGAGTGATTTCTTTGGCAAGTTGTAGTCGCAAGTTGTCGAAGCTAAATATTTTTTTAATTTTAATTTATTACCCGTAGATCAGCGACTCCCAGGTGCCATAGTTGAACAGCTTGCTTTTTCGCCATCTCGAGGCGTCAATGCTTAGGTATGACTCCACAGAGTTGAGCGTGCCTGCAATTGAAATAAAAAAATGTGTAAATGGTTAACCCTGCAGACCATCCCTGAAGCTTCCCGCTATATTAAGGTATTTTCAGCTCAAAAGAGTAAAAAATATGAGCAGAGATTGTTTCAGTTCAAACATATATTTTGTTAAAATGGCAGTATATTGATTTTTGAAAAGCTATATATTTTGGAAACGCTGATTTTGATCTTTCGAATGACATTCAACTCAAATGACTCAAAAATTTTTGAAATCTAAAATATTGCTTTAGCTAAATAATAGATAGGTTGAAAGATTTCGAAGCAATGTCAAAAACATTTGTTTCAAAAATTTTCGTCTTTGATAAAACCCCAAACAAATTGACCGATTTTGATCCAATTAACGGTATTTAACGCAGTTTTTAAAGGAGAAATGCTGATAACATTTTTAATCCAATCGTCGTATTAGCCTGAAAGTTATTTCAAAAACATTAAGTAAATTTGCTAATGACAACGTAATTTTAATATTTGAAAAGCTGTAACTTTTGAAAATAAGATTCAATTTTAATTTTAGAAATGGCATTCGACGTAGTTTTTTTACTACTAAATATCGTAGAATACCGATAAATGATTGGTTAAAAAGTTTCGAAGTTATGACGAAAAAACACTTTTTTCAAAATTTTTCGACAACGTTTTCTTCCAAACGGATAAACCGATTTTGAAGCAATTTATGCATTAGACGCAGTTTTTTGAGGAATAGAGCTGATTAATTTTTGCACTCAATCGGTACATTAATCTGGAAGTTATATTAAAAAAATACTGTTTCGCCCAAATTTTTTTTCAAGTTTTTTCAAAATTTCTCAAAATCTCCTAGGCCGATTTGATTCAAATTTTCGGGAAGTCTAAGTTGAGCAGAATCCAATCGTATGCCATCAACCGCGTTTCGAACGGTCCAACCGTTCAAAAGTTATGAGATGTTTACATACACACATTACTACATTGTTACATTACTACATTATTACATTGTTTTTTTTTTATTATTTTTTATACCATAAGATAGCAAACAAGCAGATGGGTCTCCTGATGAAAAGAGTCAACCATCGCCTATAGATACCAAAGATGTTAATGGTGCGTTGCTATCTTGTGGCGAGATCTAATGCCACATGCATAAGTTTACCGGCTAACTTACCCTCCAAACCGGAACACGACAGCGACAAGTACTGACGCTATTGCGGCAGGAATAGGTAAGGCGGTGGTACCAGACCCGGGCGAGACAATGCAGAGCTCTACCACCTAGTAGCTACGATGGTAGTGACTCGATAGCCAATCGGTCGCCTTTTACACCTGCCTGGCAGAACGGCAGTTGGCCTATTGTTCAAAGGAGGCCGTGACCAACAACACATACACACACATACATACAGACATACTGATGTCATCGTGAAAATAGTCTGAAAAGATTGCTAGGACCTCAAAACGAAGAGATCTGGTGAAAACTCGATTTTCGCAAATCGGGGCAAAATCAGTAACTTCCTTAAGTACGTACGTAGCGGGAAGTTAAAAAGGAAAAATAAACAAAGGTGTATGTTTGTCCCAGCGGCGGCTCACCGCGGCCAGCGGGGCCCGCGGCGAGCTCTTGCAGGACCCTTCCACAACTACACTAACTAAATTTTAAATTAAAGAAGCTCAGTCGTTAGATTATTGTGTTTTATTAAAAATGTTAAGTCTTAGGAGAGCCGCAAATATCACTTTTAAAATTTATCATCTTTGTATTTGTTAATTTTGTAAATCTTATAATTCATACTAATATTATAAATGCGAAAGTCTGTCTGTCTGTCTGTTACGCTTTCACGGCTAAACCGCTGGACCAATTCCAATGAAAGGCATGGATATAGTTGAAGATCTGGGGTCAAACATAAGCTAATTTTTTTAAAAAAATCAGTCCCTGAAGGGCTGAAATAGGGGATGGAATTTTTATTAAAAGCTATTTGAACGACGCACTAATATACTCGCGGGCGAAACTGCGCTGCGGGTCAGCTAGTGTAAAATATTTTAAAACTCAATTTTTTATTTATTTGTTTATTTGTACTACTTTACCATTTCTCGTCAAACATTACAAACACCTAAACCAAACAACGCTGATTTGTCCTCCAAATAATTAATAAAATACAAATACAACGACAAAGAGGCGATAAAAAATATATACAAAAACAAAGAGGCGATAAAAAATAAACAGGTATCAACATATACATTAGATAATGCTTGACGTGCGCACATAGCACCTCTATTATTGTGTTTACAACAGACAATTAAATATCCTTTCAAGTAGAGGTCACAAATGTTAACCATTAAACTTGTTTTTATAATTTCATTTTTAAGTTCAAAACACGTTTCGCAAAACAAGCAGCATATATATATATATATATATATATATATATATATATATATATATATATATATATATATATATATATATATATATATATATATATATATATATATATATATATATATATATATATATATATATATATATGTTATATATATATATATATATATATATGTTATATATATATATATGTTATATATATATGTTATATATATATATATATATATATATATATATATATATATAACATGTTATAATGTAATTTGACAGATTTAGGAGCTTCTTAGGGAGGGTTAGGAGGATTCGACCAGTTGGCGTTTGTTCCATTAGTATTTATTTTATTTTAATCTGCTAGCCTTGAGCCATCCACCTAGGCAGATTATTCATTCTACACGAATTTATGTACATTCCAAGCCAGAGAAAAAGGTAATTATACAATAAGAATATGTCAAAATTTACCCAAGTTGAATAAGAGTTGGTCGCGGTCTCAAAAAATAATTATCACCAAACATTTTTGTCATCGATGTAGTCACTTATTTTGTAGTAATCTCTTTGAATAAACTTCGATTTTACTACTTTGTAGAATTTCTTGTCCGAGAGATCAGTTATTTCCATAGGAATTTTGTCATAAAATCAGGAATGGGCAAAGCGGTGGTACCAGACCCGGGCGAGACGTTGCAGAACTCTACCACCTAGTAGCCACGATGGTAGTGGCTTGAGTAGACAATCGGTTGCCTTTTATGATAAAAAGCCTGCCTGGTAGAATTGCAGTTGGCCTATTCTTCAAAGGAGCCCGGGACCAACGCGGGGAAAGTAGAGTAGAAAAATTATATCGACAATTACGACTAATCTAATGACATGTCAAGCTTAAATCCATTGTATTAGTGCAGGCTCCTTTGAAGAATAGACCATCTGTAGTTCTGCCAGGCAGGCAAAAAGAGGATGCGAGTCACTACCATAGTGGCTACTAGGTAATTCTGCATTGTCTTGTTCGGGTCTGGTACCACCGGCTTATTCAATAATAGCGTCACACTAATAGCGTCAGTGCTTATCACTGTCGTGTTCCGGTTTGGAGAGCAAGGTAGCCGGTAAACTTATGCAATTAGCAGTAACACCTCACCACACAGATAGCAAACACACCATTGACATCATTCACATCATCATACATACATACCTACACACTCCACACACATAGTACATTACACACATACACAAATCACATGCGCACACACACACATACACACACACACAGAGAGAGAGAGAGAGAGACACACTCAAACACCTATAAACACATACTACATATTTACGCATTAATATCAGAATATACATATATATTATTTTACTAAAAGTACACTTCAAGTAATATTATGAAGCGGGGAAAGGCTCTGTAACTGTAATACAAGCTCAAGCAGCTTAGCACAGTGGCAGACGCCAAGTACCATATTTCAATTATACTAAATTAACTAGTGTCATATAAAACTGTACTTTACTTTAATCGTAATAATTTTTTTTGGAAATAAATTTATGTTTATGTTTATGTTTACCAGATTTTACTTTCAACTAAAAATTTATGTTTACCATTACACTTTGCTGGCTATAGTCGATGATTTCTCTTTCCATCAGGACAGCCATCTGCTTGTCTTATGATATAAAAAATTTACATAGCCGGCCAAAGAAATATACTTATATTCAAAAACACAACACTCCTTTTTTTTAAAGATAATATTTTAACTTTAATAATTAGCTGTTAATTCATATACATAATTAAATTAATAATGTAATATAATCTGACATACACTTATATTCAATTTTTTTATGTAATCATGTTATGCCTATATGTTGATGCCTATGCCTATGCCTATGCCTATATGTTGACCCGTCCTGTTTGTAATATTCATGCAAAATTTGAAGTAAATCCATCCATCCAGTATCCATTGTAGTACTTTTTGAGTTTACCCCGGACATACATTGACTTTCCTACGATTTTATTATATGTATATAGATAAATAGATAACATATAATTGGACATTTTTTATATTGATTTTATGAGTTTAATTAATTGTAAGATAATTCATGACCATCAATTTATAAAAGATGATCATTAATTATGATTAAGTAGATTACAGTATGTTTTTGCACACCGGCATCGCCGGTAGATTATGGCGATCTGAAAAAAATGTAAGACTTATTTATTACAACCCATATTCATGCAAATAAAATATATTCTATTCTATTTTATTAAAGTCAAGTAATAAATGTATACGTACCGTCAAATTCTTGCTGAAGGAACATAATACCCAGGTCCGCAGGGATGCTGGCAAACCCGCACGCGCTGATGATGAACACGCCCGCGTCTTGAGCCGCCTTGTCGTACACCAGCTGCATCGTCTCCATGAACTAGGAGGTATTTGGTATGTGTAAATGTGGCAATATCGTCTGCTTGTCGCTGTCGTGGTCCAGTTTGGTGGGTAATAGGGAGGGTCGAGATATTTTTAATTTTCTTATCATTAGATTAGAATTTGTAGGTACCCTATAAAAAGATATTTAAAAAAAAATAATATTTTGAGGTAGCCTCGTCGTTTTTAAATAAATTAATAATCAAATGATGTAATTCCAACATTTTTTTTTGTCATACATCCTGTAATTCATCTAAAAATTCTTGAATATTATTTTTGACTCTACTTTCATATCAATATAATTAAATTAAAAAAATTAAAAAATGATTTCTCTTTTTTTGTTGTAAAATAAAGTGGAGTAAAAAATCATGCTCAACGATTTTTAGATGAATGCCACGAGTTTTGACAAAAAAAATATTTATTTAAACATTTTGATTAATTTATCTATTAGTTATTAAAAAACGAGTGGGCTACCTCAAAATTGTGTAAAAAATATTTTTTCTTGAATCAAAAATTCGTTTTTTATAAGGTACAAATTCTATCCCCATGCTTAGAAAATAAAAAAAAATCGACCCACCGTAGTGAGTAAGGTGTATGTCACATGAATTGCAACGCACCATTAACATAATAATTGTTGTCTACAGAGGACGGATATCCCTTCGTATCAATAAAACCATCATATTGCTATCTATTCTAGCCTATGAAATAAAATATTTGTATAATCAATACTTTGTTGCCACTTTGAGATATACTCTATAAATTGAGTAAATTATCTTTCAAGTTTTAACTATTTAACTTATATGTTCTTTAAAAGTTTATTAGGAGAAAACATTTTTTGATTGAGTTATTTATATGATTTGTATTTATACTATTCGATCCAGAAAAAAATGTTTTGCCATACAAAGTACTTGTACTGAATATTTTAGTGGGGTACTTTAGAGGGAAGGGTGGAGGGGGACTGAGTTAAAAACAATCCTAACTTTAAGTTGTACCAAACATCCAAACATGGCAAACTTGATTTTGCCATACAAATTACTTGTATTGAACATTTTGCGGTGCAATTGGAGGGGGGAGGATAAATGAGATAATAATAATAATAATAATAATTCACGGGACAAATTACACTTACTGATCTAACCCCAAAGTAAGCAAATTATTTGCTTGTGTTATGGGTGTTAGTCAACGATACTAATACATAGAAATACATATATAAATACAAGAATATATATAATAAACACCCAAACCCGGAAATACAAACATTTATGCTCATCACACAAATGCTTGTCCCCGTCGGGGATCGAACCCGAGCCTCGTTGATTGCGTAGTCAGGGTCTCTAACCACTCGACCAACGGGGCGGTCATAACTATATAACTACGCTATCTTTTAAGTTATCGCCTCTGTGGTCTAGTGGTCCGGTGTCGGAGTTGACCACATGAGGTCCTGGGTTCGATTCCTGGGTCAGCAACAAAGAAAATGTGTTTTTTCAGTTCTGATATAAATAACGTTGCCTGACGGCCGGGCGACGCGAAATTCGCGCCCGCTATTTTTCGCGCGGCGCGAACGGCGAATGCGTCTGGCGTCTGAAACAGTATTATTTTTTTTGTATCATAAGAGCAAACAAGCAGATGGGTCTCCTGATGGAAAGAGTCAACCAAAAGCTTGCTATTTTGTGGCGAGGTCTAATGTCACATGCATAAGTTTACCGGCTACCTTACCCTCCAAACCAGATTACGACAGTGACAAGCACTGACGCTATTGCGTCAGGAATAGGTAAAGCGTTGGTACCAGACCCGGGCGAGACAATGCAGAACTCTACCACCTAGTAGCCACGATGGTAGTGACTCGTATGTATGTATGTATGGAGTAGTACTATGCATGTAAGTACTATGCATGCCACGCGTTGCGGCGATCGGCAAGGCGACAGACGAATTTTGGCGAGCGCCGTTGGACACGGCGAGCGAGTGAAACAAATGTATGAATCGAGTCCAGAGTGCTAAGTGTGAGTTTTTCTTTTCGCATTCGATCGTGAGCGTGAGTAAACGTGAGAAACCAGTTTACCAATAGGTGGCGCTATACAAATCACATACAAATTCCTAGTAAACTCGAAACGCGCTCACGATCGAATGCGAAAAGAAAAACTCACACTTAGCACTCTGAATATGAGTCCTCGGCGAAATAGTCTAGGAACCAGAATGATTTAGTTGTAGTTGCCGTGAAATACAATATGAACATTGTAACTTTAATTTTTAAATGGTTACTCGGCCAACAATTTGAAAGTATAGTCACCACTTCACAAATATAAATAAAGACTAGAGATACCATTTTTATTTGTTCCCACAATGTTGAATATTCATAAGAATATAATTATAGTAGTGTTGCTAAAAAATTGATAGTTTTAATCTAGAAACGCCATAATATCAATTGGAATGGCAATGGTATCGATAGTAACAGTCGTTGAAGACAAATAACTTTGTCTTCAACAATTGATATTGTATACATAGATACTTTCGATAGTTTATTTTTTAAATCATGAATACTATCAATGTTATCGATTGTATTGCTGTTTAATGATAATAATGTACTTAGATGATTAAACCCTATCGATAATGGATTATCAAGCAGTAGCACTACAAAGGATTCGACATTGATTTCAAAAATTTATGTCTATATATTATGTCTATACTACATGAAACTCAACGTCTTTACTATACCCCCATTTCTTATTTAAATCATGTACTACACATTCTCTTCCAAATAGTAATCTCTTTCAAGTAGATACAAAACTACTCCCTTACAAGCAATTATATCGAAATAAAGTTGAAAAAGATATCTCGCTCTCGGGCTATCTGGTCGTGGCGAAAAACGCTTCTCCTCGTGGCCTCTAAATCCGCGTACCACAAGTTTTCATGCCGCCGCCGGTTCGCGTGGCCAGGCGGTGAGATTGGAAAGTGCCCGATTGACGATAAGCTGGCCACATATCACATTGTCGGACCAAGTATCTTCGGCTAATCGTGGGTGCACTTGTTGTACCTCTGCCTAGTTCTCCGGGGATACGGGCATGAAGATACTTTTTTATCTTTTAAGTTGGACCAAACGTAGATGTCTACATAATTTCATTAAAATCGGTTCAGTAGTTTAGAAGAAATTTGATACACAAAAAGATGATGACCTGAAATAGCACATAGACTACTTTTTATCCCGGAAAAATGAGTTGTTCCCGCGGGATTCACCAAAACAATATTTATAATGCAGCAGGCATATTGCAGCTATTATTTTAATAAGGATCTCTTAAACGCATTAAAATCATATGTTACCTGTGGTTCCGCGGTCACATCCACGTAATGCGTCTTGCTGTCGATGGCAGCCTTGACCACCGGCTCGCCGTACAGCCGGTACGGGCCGCAGCAGTTGACGATCACTTTCGCCTGAGCACACATCTCCTTCAAAGACTTCTCGTCTTCAACAGCCGCTATTATAATCTTTACCGACGAAACATCTTCCGCTAGACATGACCAAGTATCACATTAACAAACTCTGTGCTAGAGAACTAGCTAGCTAGCTGTAACTACACTTTAGCGGCATTTTTTCCGCCGTGTTGGTCCCGGCCTCCTTTGAGGAATAGGCCAACTGCCGTTCTGCCAGGCAGGTCGTAAAAGGCGACCGATTGGCTATCGAATCACTACCATCGTGGCTACTAGGTGGTAGAGTTCTGCATTGTCTCGCCCGGGTCTGGTACCACCGCCTTGCCTATTCCTGCCGCAATAGCGTCAGTGCTTGTCATTGTCGTGTTCCGGTTTGGAGGGTAAGGTAGCCGGTAAACTTATGCATGTGGCATTAGACCTCGCCACAAGATAGCAACACACCATTAACATCTTTGGTGTTTATAAGCGATGGTTGACTCTTTTCAGCAGGAGATCCATCTGCTTGTTTGCTATCTTATGATATATAAAAAAAGACTTCAGATGAGGATGTAGAAACACAGTAGAAAGAATGTTTGTTTGTAACAATATGGGTGTTACGAGGTATTATATAGTAATATACAAAATTGATAAAAGCGAGACGCATTAAATGAAACCACGTATACTATACGTGCGTACTATTAATTCGAAACTATTAAAAAATGTTTACGAGCAGTATACGACAAAACTTTTTTCAAACAAATTAAATAGCTTAATAATTAATATGTAAACTTCCTTTATAAAGATTTGGACTGACCTGCCGTGACCTACGCAACAAAACGGCAATATTGTATTTATATTCCATACTAGCTGATCCGGCAAACATTGTTCTGCCTTTTTAACTACTCTTATTTTTTTCTATATTTTCTCAACTTTTAAACCTTCCCTTGACTTTAACAATTAATTCAAAACCAAAATGAGCCAAATCGGTTCAGCCGTTCTCGAGTTTTAGCGAGACTAACGAACAGCAATTGATTTTTATATATTTCATATTTCGTGCGGCGGGCTCACATACCTCTCTGGACAATTTTACGCAAATTTGATCTAACCCCAAAATAAGCAAATTATTTTGCTTGTGATATGGGTGCTAGTCAACGATATTAATACATAGAAATACATACATAAATACACAAATATATTTAAAAAACACCCAAACCCTGAAATACAAACATCCATGCTCATCACATAAATGCCTGACCCTGTCGGGAATCGAACCCGAGCCCCATTGATTGCGTAGTCTGGGTCGCTAACCACTCGACCAACGAGGCGGTCACAATACCTACACAGTGGAGCAGCCGGAAATAAGAAAAAAGTAAAAAAAAAACCTGTGACTGTATATTAACGACTGTATATTATCAAAATCCCAATCACAACGGATTTTCGTTGTGATTGGAATTTTGATTATGGTGCTTGCTGCTGCGCTGGTAGTATTCTTTATTCTACGTAGAGAGAAGGA
The DNA here is from genome assembly GCA_036924255.1 of Apodemia mormo. Classification (NCBI taxonomy): domain Eukaryota; kingdom Metazoa; phylum Arthropoda; class Insecta; order Lepidoptera; family Riodinidae; genus Apodemia; species Apodemia mormo. The sequence goes on along the minus strand of JAUPFN010000011.1, from coordinate 39,690,918 downwards.
GAAAAAAAAAAGAAAGTACAAATAGTAATGCCTGATGGGAAAACTTACAGAGAGACTGAATTTCATATTGTTGTAGAAAGAGCGGAATTACTGACGACTGATTTATAACGATCAGTAAAATAGACTCGATCGATCACCCCATTCCCTACAGTAATAAGAATGTACTCTGGAGGGAGCTGTACTCGTACGGAAATGGTTCGTCAAACATTCCGTCAAGTTCGCTATACTAGGTGTGCTACCTCAAATACGACTCCGACATCCGTGCCAAGATTAGTGTAAGCGTCAGTATTATTAAAAATTTGCTTATACGCAAAAGTTGTTATCAATTTAAAGATTGTATTAAATTATTATAAATAGACAACGTGATTAATTTGGGTTTAGTATATTAATATCTCCTGATTGTTTATTTTAAGTATTGTTTAAGTAAAAATATCCTGTAACTATTGCTTAAATTGTTCTAATTTTTATTTATTACTAGCTGTTGCCAGCGACTTCGTCCGCGCGGACTTCGTTTACTCCTCACAACACCTCCCCTGTAGGTGATAGCCTGATAATATGTAGCCTATATGTTGACCCGACCTATTAGTAATATTCGTGCAAAATTTGAAGTAAATCCTTGCAGTACTTTTTGAGTTTACCCCGGATATACATACAGACAAACAGACAATAATTCTAAAAACTATATTTTTGGCTTCGATATCGATTGTAGATCACGCCCCAAATATTCTTTTAAAAAATATTCAATGTACAGTTTTAACTTTCCTATGATTTTATTATATGTATAGATTTATTTATTTATGTAATGCTTTATTGTACACAATTAAAAGAGAAGTAGCACATAGAGACTTATTAAAAACAGACTGTACAATGGGCGATTTTTCTTCTCTAGCCTGGTAATGTAATGAAATATGTGGTTTTATTTTAATGCCTCTCACTTTTATCAACGTTTTATATCAAAATTACTACATTATACCAAACTATATTATTATACTAAACTTATAGATCGCCTCAGTGGTGTAGTGGCCCGGTGTCGGAGTTGACTACATGAGGTCCCGGATTTGATACCTGGGTCGGGCAATTAAAAAAATGTGTTTTTCAGTTTTCTGATAAAAGCACATTGCCCGAGATTGGAAAGTGCCCGGTTGGCGATAGGCTGGCCACCTATCACAATTAATCGTCAAGATACTGCCCTAAGCCGAGGTTCGGTCTCACAGGAGACACCCTTAGGGCGGGCTCTTAGCCCACCTAACTTAAATTCTGGCTGAGCACTTTGCTCGCCCCAAAAGCCCGGTTTCGCAGTAGCGGTCATTTGGACCAACTGATTAAGTAGATTTCGAAAAAAAAAAATTGTGGGACCAAGTATCTTCAGCTAATCGTGGGTGCACTTGTTGGACCTCTGCTTACCCTTTCGTGGACACGGGCGTGAAAGTACTTTATTTGTTGTCAATATTTTTTTCATAAAATCTTTCATTCCTTATTTCAAGCCCCATAGATCTCGGATTTTCAACTATCTCTTAGCTAAATTTAATCAAAATTAGCTGGTTTAGACATGAAAGCGTATCAGACAAGACGTATTATATAACATACTATTATATAATATACTACATAGACATATTATATATATATATATATATATATATATATATATATATATATATATATATATATATATATATATATATATATATATATATATATATATACTAGCTGACCCGCGCAGCTTCGCCAACGAGTAGATAACATATTATCATTATAGTTTTGACGTGAATACGTCTTTAAATTTACTGTCACAGTGATAGTTCAAAAACTGATAGTGACAAAATTGAGGTAAGTATAACGTTTGGTGTTATAGCTATCATTAGAGGAGTGACGAAACAAAACATGATAATTCCATAATCTCCGAAATCTGGATTATCTTGGCCTGTACATACAATTTAAAAAACAGTAGCAGTCGTGGGACTGCCGATAGAAGTGAAAACGGAACTATTAAGTTGAGAGTAATTAAAACTATATGCAAAACATAGCTATAGATATACTATTATCATTAGCATGTCGGTGACGCGAACCGAGGATTTTACCCTCTACCAAAACGCTCAACGCGCCTAAAGAAGTTTTCACTTCAAAAAAAATTGTGCTATTAAATATACAAGGGTAAAATTAGTATATATGTTTTTTATAAACGTAGATATATTATTTCATATTATGAAGTTTTTTTATATCAAAAATAGGTGACTATTAAAATAAAAAGGGGAACTATCATTTTTTGTTCCGTCACTCCAATTATTATCAACATTAACAAAAACTCATTATACCGTATGATAGCTAACGAATCAAAAAATTTGTTAACCGATTCGTTGCAGCAACTGTTTCGCGATTGTTTTTTACGTATGGCGTATGACACGGGAGTCGTGTCATTTTTAAATTAATTATATTTCCCTCAAATTGCATTTTAAAAGGCTCTACCCTGAACAAAACTTTTATAATTTTCCACGACGAGTAAATTGAGCCTGTAGGCTTCGTTTCTGAATATTCTGGGAAATAAAAAATTAGGGGTTGTCAACCTTTTTAAAGCTACATTAATATTAACAAATGAACACAAATCTATACATATAATAAAATCGTAGGAAAGTCAAAACTGTACATTGAATATTTTTTTGAAAGAATACTTGGGCGTGATCTACATCGATATCGAAGCCAAAAATTTAGTTTTTAGAATTTTGTCTGTTTGTCTGTATGTATGTCCGGGGTAAACTCAAAAAGTACTCCATGGATTTACTTCAAATTTTGCATGAATATTACTAATAGGTCGGGTCAACATATAGGCTACATATTATCACGCTATCACCTACGGGGGAGAAGCGGTGAAGAGTAAACGAAGTCCGCGCGGACGAAGTCATGGGCAACAGTTAGTCTAAAATAAAATAAAAAACAAATTAATCGTTAATTTATTGAAGTTAGTATATTCACGCCCGTATCAAAGAGGTAAGCAGAGATACGATCAATGCACCCATAATTAGCGGAAGACACTGTCCTGCCCAAGTAGCACGTTAAGCTGTATATAGGCTGCATTTAGGTTCATTTTTAAACTTAAAGCTGTATACTAAGCCGTACAAAGACAAAAGCCGTTTGGTCTATCACAAAAATATTTTTAAGAAGAATACGTTATTTCGTGCTTGTGATTTAATATTATTAGTTCTTCAAAGAGAAACACATACTCTCTTGCCTGTAATTGTATCTAAGTATATAATATTTTTAAAATGATTTTTAGTATACATATATACGGGGTGTTGCAAAAGTGGTACAGTAAGCCGAAAGGGGGTGACTCAGGGGGTCATTCTTAACAACTTTTGTTTAACGACTTTTGGAAATTCGCGAAAAAAATATTGATTCTCCATAGAAACTTTGTTGGTCACGTGAAAGAAAGAAAATATTTATTTGCAAGAATATGGGTGTTACAAGTTGTTAAAAATAAATTAAGTTACCAACATATTCTACCATTATATGGTGGGCAAATATTAAAAAAAAAATATCATTATATAATATTACATTTAAAACATTCTTTCGATTATTTAGAATTACTACCGGATCGGAACGCGGCCACACACTGAGAAGATCCGGCGGAAGAAACTCAGCGGGCTGGTCTTTTTTCTCTATTTTATGTACTTGTTATAAATGTACAATGATGATTTCATATTACAAAAGTAATTTTTATAATTACCAGTTTCATATTTTGTGCAATTAAATTTTTTATAATTTACTAAATGTTCACCATATACAAAATTTTATTAGGTACATTGAATTTTTTTAAGGACAATTCAACAAACTTATATTTCTATCCATTAATATTTAATTTTATCGCCTAAAAATTCTTTAATATCAATAAGTTTTATCTAACAGCAAATCAAACAACTTTTTGCGAAGTTTATTTATAGGTAGGTAGGTAAAAATACAGCTGTAATTGGTTTTCTATCATTGAATGAGTCTGTAATAATAATTTTAGTTAGATGATAACATGCTAATGTTATTGAAATATTGTTGCGAAATCCAAATTGCTCATTTGCCAAGATTTTGTTTTTTACAAAAAAAAATCATTTAACCTAGACAACATGGCCTTTTCAAAAATTTTCGATATTATCGATATGACTGTTATAGGTCGGTAATTACACAGGCCAACAAAATAAATGTTTGTGAAATTTTTTTAAACAAATTTACCTAAATCTTATGTATTTTTATATGCTGAAACCGTATTTTATAACAGTTTTTTATCACATGTCATTTTTCGCAATATATCAATTTAGAAGCTGCAGCATGCAGTCCGCTACATTATAAGTTTTTGCCAAATCCCACGGGATCACCTAATTTTTCCGGGATAAAAAAAAGTAGCCTATATGCTATTCTAGATCATCATTTACCTGTATACCGAATTTTATACAAATTCGTGCAGTATTTTTGTATGATTGAGTAACAAACATCCATCCAAACATCTAAATTTTCGCATTTATAATATTAATAAAGGTCACTGTAAAAAATAGGAAAAATTTTATATATGTATATTCAAATTTAACAAATCATTGTTTTATAAATTGGTTATATTTTCTCTTAAAATCATATTTAATATATTTTTTTATTTTTTACATCATACAAGCAGATGGGTCTTCTGATGGAAAGTCAACCATCGCCTATAGACACCAAAGATATTAAGGCGATAGGTAATGCCAAACTACGAAATAGACACCTCTTTGAAAGCCTACTACTGCTAACCGGTTGGTCCAATAATTTAAAAAAAATATGCATTATGCGTATAATATAATTAAGTTTAAATTTTAAGTTCGTTTTTTTAAATTTTATTGTTATTTTTGACGGAAAAAAATCGAATATCTTTCTTATTTTTACGCAAAAATTTGCCTATAACTTCCAAACTACTGTAACGATTTTGATGATTTTTCTTTTTATTACAGACAATTTATTGCTTTATAAAATTTAAGTTCAAAATTTTACAAAATCATTATAGTGTGCTATTAAATCAATAAAAACCTTATTATTTAATTCGCGGACAGCGCTCGCGTCGAAAGTCAGTCTCCCTTTAGCGTTCATACGGGGAGGCTGTGTCGCATGTTAGCGTGCTCCGCTCTCCATATTCGAGTCAAAGAGTAATAGTACAGATAGAACGTTTGGCACAATAGTAAGGTTGTGCCGTTTGGAAATTGAACATTTCGTTTACGCTTGGATGTTTTTTTATAGTAGATAATGAGCTTGGACCGAGAAGGCTGTTTTTTACAGATGTTGTTCTTATGATTTAGACAAGGAATAAGAAAGGATTTTTTTAAATTCATCCCCTAAAATGGTGAAATAGGGGGTGAAAGTTTGTATGAAACTCTGTCATTTTTGAGTTGAAATGAATGATATGCCGTAATTAAATTATCCTTTAACTGAAAAAAAATTAAATACAAATTTAATATTTTTTTGAATTCTAGCCCATAGAGAGGTAAAAAGAGGCTTTAAAGTTTGTATCAAAAATGAATTGTTTATTTATTGCATTACTATAAAATCTAAATTATTTTAATTTAGTATTTATGATTTTAATACAATTAAGATGTACGAATTTTCGGATTTTTTAGTACTTATGCTCATCAATCGAAATTGAAGAAACATGCATGTAATGTTAGAAGTTTCGACCATTAAAGGAGTAAAAATGTGTGTTACAATTTATATGAAAAATCAAACGTTTATGGTCGAAATAACTTGAAATTCGGCACTTACGTTCTTTAACACAATTTAAGAATCATATATTTGGGGATTTTTTTAAATTTCATTCCTTAAGGGGTAAAAAAAGCATTGATGTTTGTATAAAAAATAGATTGTTTATTGTAGAATATTGTAGAAATTATTTAAAACTTAGTATTTATGATTTTTAATACAATTAAATGAATACGAGTTTAAGGTTTTCAAATGTCATCTCTTCAAACGATGAAAAAGGTGGTAAAGTTTGTAAAAAAAAAAATATGTTTAATCAAAATCTCTTCAAATTTATTAGTCATGTTCTTTAATTCAATTAAATAAACGTGCATGTAAGGATGCTGTGAGTTTTATCTCTTAAAGAGGTAAAAAAGGATATTAAATGGGCTGATAGCTAGTACTTTATAAATAGTTTTGTTTGCGAGTAGACGCTGAATAATATTTTGAGACTATTCATGTACTTACCTACGTTTACGCTTTAATTTTTTATTAGCTATAGATAGATAAGTATTTTGTCAATATTTTGTATAAATGTACAAAAATAAAACATATGAACAACGAAGATAATTCAAGCAAGCGAATAAAAAGCAAAACTCTAAAGAAAAAAAAACTGGTACTATTTGAAGGTAGTAAGGACTTCGCAACTAAAAATAAATAAATTAAATATATTATACATACAAATAGTCTAAATAAACCAACTTATTTAGTAGTTTCCTCTATAAACATTAAATCAATTTATATATCTTTTTTTTATTACGAGATTTTGAAACAAAAACTAAGAAGCTAGTTAGTTTTAAAATATTATTCAAGAGATTACATTTTACAAAATCAATTTTGAAAGGTTTTGTTAAATATTAATTGTTGATTGTATGTATTAAAATAAAGTGCTACACGGGATGTATTGTATAATACAACACTTTCAAAGAAAAAGGATACGTAACTGTTATTATTGCGTAAATTGTTATATAATTTTTTGTTGATTTTCGGTATATTTTTTTTTTCTTTAGATATTTATCGTTTTTCTAAAATGAATGTATATGTAATCGATAAATAAGCAATTACTGGTAATTGGTTTTGAGTTTGACAACATTCAGTCGATTCATGATGATAAAAGTTCATATAGGTGAACAAAAATGTTAAAACGTAGGTATCTGCATCCACTGTAAATAAATACTCTTTGACTTTGGACCATGCCAGCGCGCTAAATAATATTTGCGCCGCTCCTGTTAGAAACTCAAGGTCGTTCGCAGCTGTAATCGCCTTAATGGTGCGGTATTTTATGGCGATGACTAACACCACATACATAAGCCTGCCGGCTATCTTACTCTCCGAACCGGAACGCGACAGTGACAAGCACTGACGCTATTGCAGCAGGAATAGATAAGGCGGTGGCACCAGGCCCGGACGAGACAATGCAGAACTTTTCCACCTAGTAGTATGATGGTAGTGATTCGCATAGCCAATTGGTTGCCTTTTACGACCTGCCTGGCAGAACGACAGTTGGCCTATCCTTCAAAGGAGCCCGGGACGAATACGGGGAAAATATAAAATGCTTAAATTATAATCTATACATGTAATAAAATCATAGGGAAGTCAAAACTGTATATTGAATATTTTTTTAAAAACAATACTTGGGACGTGAACTTCAATCGATATTGAAGCCAAAAATATAGTTTGTAGAATTTTTGTCTGTTTGTGTGTGTGTTGTATGTCCCGGGTAAACTTTTTATCCAATCTAAAGCCTTCCCTCTAATACCATATTTTTCAAGTTTTGATAGTAAAATATTGTGTGAAACAAAATCAAATGCCTCACTCATATCCAAAAATACACAAAATGGATACATTTCCTTATTGAGACATTCAGTTATGCTCTTCCCTAAATCAAAACATGCTAATGTAGTAGACTTACCTTTCCTAAATCCATATTGATTATTTTTTAGTAGGCCAAAATCAAGTAAATAATTATAGAACTTTTCATACATAATTTTTTCAAAGATTTTTGAAATGACTGGAATTAAAGTAATAGGTCTATAATTGTTCATATCGCACATATCTCCTTTTTTAAACAATGGTTTGACAATACACTCTTTTAATCGTTCTGGAAATTTACCTTCCAAAAATGACAAATTAATTATATGGCTAAGAGGTCTTGATATTACACTAGCAACATTTTTCAATAATTCTGTGCTAATATTATCATAGCCAGTAGCATAAGTATTTTTCAATGAATGTATAACTTTTGCTTTCTACTGGTGTCAAATACATGGTTTTACTACAATTTGGTAAAAAATATGATTTTGAAGTATTTGTAGATTTGACTTTTACACTACTTGATTTTGTCTGGTTTATAAAGAAATTATTAAATAGATTACAGATTGTTTGAGTATTTGTGTAGTTTAAATTGTTTATTTTGATTTTTTCTATTTTTCTACTATTTATTTTGTTCTGAAATGTACTTTAATCAGATTCCATGAAGCTTTACATTTATTAGAGGAATTTTCAATGTATTTCAAAGAAGACTGTTTTTGTTATTCTAATATACATTTAGACAAAATTTTCCTATAATGTAGATATTTACATTTATTTTCTTTCCTATTAGATTGAGCATGACGATAGTTAAGGTACAACTGGCGTTTTACTTTGCAACATTTTAGAAGACCTTTAGTTAACCATTTATTTTTATAGGATTATTTAAAACTTTTACACGGACCGGACCTTAGGAAAACATACCTCAAAAAGTAACAGTAAAATACTGTAACGGCGCCCGACGACTATTCAGCCGGACGTGTTACTTAGGGGACGATATCCCTTTTTTATTCAGGGAATCTTTCTTTACACTCGCTTGGCAGCTTGAGGTACTAATGAGAAACAGGATTTTCCAGGATTCTCTAATAAATAGACTTTCGTAATGTATCTTCTTTTATTTTCGTGGGACGTCTGTCCCTTGTCACATTACAAACTAGACTTACAATTCTATTGTCTAACTTTTTCTAAACAATTCCGTTCTACATTCGAAAACAGACAAAGCTGCCAGTTTTTACGTAACACCATAAAGGTGTTACATCAGCTACCCCCCAAGGTGGGAGCAGCTGAAACTGGTGGGGCATTTGTCTCCCTTCATATGGCCTACCTATCCCTAACCTGATTGCCCTACCTACGAGGGGAAGGTACATTTTGGTGGGACTGTCTTTTCCTAAAAGATAGTTTGCCCCATGTGTGGTTCTGTTCATCATCACCACACCATGGCACAAACTTTGGTCTCCCAAAACCCCTGTAAAAGACAGACCACAGTCCCCTCACCTAACCTATCCTACCGCAAACATTTTTTATTTTATTACATTTTAGCCTGAAGGGCTCTAGCTGTATAAGAGATAATAAGAGATGGAAAGGCATAACAATTCAAACTTCTTTTCTTTGGTGGACCAAAAGAAAAAAGATTGAAGTATTACTTCCTCTCAACATCGAGCTCGCCCCAATATATAGACCACGATCATAAATATTCCTTACTCTGAACCATATTAATACCATCATTATATTGTCTCCCATGACTATCTGAGTTCATGTATATCCTATACAGATATCCTTTGTGTCGACTATGTCGTACTACAAAGTTGAACTCTCCTTCAAAAGACTTTCAACTCCTTAACCTATACTGACTCTTTCGACCTCATACTAAGGCGGCTCAGTCCCTAATATACATTATACCCCATAAGACTTTATTATTGAACGGAAGACTTGAGAGGAATACATTGCTATTGGAAATAGGACATTTCTTCATTTAATATTCTTTTGGTCATCTTTTTTCTTTTTGGCTTCGGTCCATCATCACAGCATTGGTTGAGCCCCATCATATTACATGAAACAAATACAAGTATTAGTATTCTCATATATAAGCCCAAACAAAAGTAATGGTCTAACATGTAACAATTATTTATTACAATGAATGACTATAAGTACACTATATATTTTTTTTACATACGTACATGAAATGCTTTCAACCTATTTATATGTACAATATCTCTATATCTCCTATTGCTTAATTTCGTAATTACATAATTTACATTAGATATTCTTTCCACTATTCTGAACGGCCCTTTATATAACCTACATAATTTCAAACTCCTATTGTCCACCCGTCTTGGTGTATAAACTAACACTAACTGTCCCGGTGAAAAGTCCTTTACTTTAGCCCTTTTGTCAAAATATCTCTTTTGCCTAACTTGTGCCCTTCTAATATTTTGTATTGCCTTCTGGACTAACGTACTTTGTAAATTATGTCTCTCGGCATAATTTACTTCTCGGCTTTGACTATCCCTATTTACCCCCATGTCGCTTTGGAATATCGGTTCCCTAGCGTACATCATCATATATGGTGAAACTTTAGTGGTTGATTGTTTGCTAGTGTTATATGAATGACAAACTAATGGCACAAATCTACACCCTTCATCACGTTTTACAACAACATTTTCACTCTTTCGCGTGTCCGCGCACCCCTTTTTCATATCATTTTTATCTCTACATAATTCGTATGAATTATTGCGATCACTCTTATTTTCTCTGAAATTAAATACATTAGTTTCTATATTTTTCTTCGTATTCATTTTTGACATTGCTGTCCATGAATACGAAGACTTTATGTCAGCTCGTTTTATAATATTACATATATTGCGCATGTCGTTATGGCAACTATCTCTATTATTTGCAAACTGTCTAAAGCTATTTAAATTAAAATTTACAAAAAACTTTTTATCTATACACAAATAACCCTTTTTACAGTAAATAACTACATCATATTTATTAAGGAAATCCTGCCCCAGGATCATTTCATACCCAATATTTTTTACAATCACCATGTCGTTGGGGAAGACCCTTGCATTAATGAGGAGATTTACTCTCGCCTCACCAACGACTTTTAGTGTAGACCCTGTAACAGATTGAATTTTATCTCTGCTATATGGAACACTGGCTCCATACGGCAGATTTAATTTTTTTGCTAAACTCGCGGACATACATGAGACATTTGCCCCCGTGTCTATTAAAGCGAGACATTCCTGTCCCCTAACACATAAACGAATACATGGATTTTTTACACCTGATATTTTATCCTCTTGTTTGGCTTGAAGTGGTGCGGGCGTGACTGCTTCGCACATATTGACGCGATGGCCCACGCCATCCGTGTGTTGTCGTGCCTTCGGACCGCTTCTGAAAGAACTTTGTGTACATAAGGCTGTCTTTTTATATTGAGGTGTACGAAAGACTTCCGTCGGTTTTTGATGTTCTTGTTGTGAACACACAGGCGCACCAGGAAGGACGTTTGTTTCCTTCCCATACAAATATTTCTGTGGCAACCCAACTGGTGGCTGCAATGGAAGGTCAACCGTGGAATGCGGTTTTCCTCCAAATAACTCGTTATACTGCCTTATCGTGTCACGTAGCTCCTCTCGTGACTTATATAATTGCAATCCCAACTTTTCCTTGAACGAGGGCAATATCGTTTTAAGGAATTGCTTTATGAAAATTACTTCTGAAATTTCAGCTTTGGTTGCGGTGTCGCTGAGCCTGTAAAAATAGGTTAATAGTTCCTCATCACGGCCTTGCTTAGATACATAAAATTGTTCCACATAATTTATTGAAACGGGGAATTCGTTTTCAATTTTCCTACATAATTCATCGAAATTTGCCGTGTCGGTATATATCATTTTATAAAATGCTAATGCCGGACCGTCGAGATATAGTCCCAGCAGTAACGGTAGGCTCTCCATATCCCATTTGTTTATCGCCGCGACCGTTCTGAAATCTTTAATAAACTCAGCGAACGCCAAGTTTTGCGTTCCGTTGAAGCGCTTGATGGCCTCCATCACAACTCTTACCCTCTGACACCAATACTTAGCCCTCCTGGTTTTTCTAGCGTGGTGATTGCGCGTAGCGCCTGAACGTGGGGACTTCCGTAGCCACTTAACACAGCGACTTCCCGCAGCGACTTCCCGCAGCGACTTCACACAGCAACTGCACACAGCAACTGCACACCGCGACTGCACGGCGCCTCCGCCAACTTGTAACGGCGCCCGACGACTATTCAGCCGGACGTGTTACTTAGGGGACGATATCCCTTTTTTATTCAGGGAATCTTTCTTTACACTCGCTTGGCAGCTTGAGGTACTAATGAGAAACAGGATTTTCCAGGATTCTCTAATAAATAGACTTTCGTAATGTATCTTCTTTTATTTTCGTGGGACGTCTGTCCCTTGTCACATTACAAACTAGACTTACAATTCTATTGTCTAACTTTTTCTAAACAATTCCGTTCTACATTCGAAAACAGACAAAGCTGCCAGTTTTTACGTAACACCATAAAGGTGTTACAATACCATGAAATTCATTAAATGCTTCTTCACAGTTTGACTTTGTAAAAACTTCATTAAAACTTAAACTTGATAAACATTCATGAAACTTTTTAATATTGTCCTGCCCATATATCCGCTTTGTTTCAAACCAAAAAGCTCTTTTTTGTTTAAATTCTAAAATTGGCTTGTACACTCTGAGCAGTTTCATGATCAGACAAAGCAAGTGTATGAATGTTAGACTGAACATTATTTAAGTTACTTGCTATTAGATCCAGACATGCATGCTTCCTAGTAGGTTTTATAATATGTTGATTTATGTTGTTATTTGAAAGAATGCTTGTTAAATTTTTATGTTTACAAGTGTCCTGCATCAGGTCTATATTCCAAACTCCACATAAAATAATTTTCTTTTTTGAATATCTCATAATACTTTCTAATAATAATTCTAATTTATTTAAGAATATATCAACATTTGAGCTGGGAGTACGATAAATACAAATTACTATTAGTTTATAATTAACAATTTCAACAGCGCAACATTCAAAGGAAAATGGTAAACGTATTTGTAAGTCTAGGATTTTAAAATCAAGTTCATTTCTAACTAAAATACAAGTTCCACCCCTACGTTGATTATCACGAGAAAAATGAGATGCTATAGTGTAACCGTCAAGTTTAAAGTTTGTTTCAGAACCTTGCTTAAGAAAAGTTTCAGAAAGACATATAACATCAATTATACCTAGTGTGTCGCTAAGCTCACTAATAGCTACTTGCAAATAATCACATTTTTTTAATGCACCTGCTATGTTTTGGTGAAGTAGCTTAAATTGGTGATTATTGACGAAAAAGCTGGTTTTCGTACTTTCTAGACTTTTGGTTTTTAAAGTATAATAGTATGGTATTGTACCCTTCCTGACTGTTTTATTATACAAAAGATTATTTGAATTGTTTTCCGGTTTAATTCTTGGTTTAATACTAAAAAAATATGGTATAATACCTTTTTTTGGATTTTGTGTAGATTTGTCACTATTTTTTATATTAATCCTATTAGACACCAACTTTTCCAAATTTTTTTTATATTCACTGTATGTCATTTTTATAGTGCTCAATAATTTATTCTCAGTCTCATTGTTATGTAGTTGATTAACTTTTAATTTTGAAAATGACAAAATTTTATTTTTATATTCCTAATAATCTATCTCAATTTTTAATTTTGTATACAAACAGTTAATATAATTTTTGTGTGTATAACGATTAAATCTAGTTAAATAGGTATCCAAGTCAATAAGAGTACAAATATTATATTGATTTACAATTAAGTTCATTTTATAATTAAGAAGTCCTATATTTAAATACCTGTTTGACTGGATTTTTAATAAGAACACTTGTTAACACTTCCTAAGTTTGTCTAAGGTATTGCTCAAATTGGTAAAAACAGAATAAGGATCGCGATCATGAGTACCAATTCCAAGAATAACATAGTCTTTGTTACCTAAACTAGAAATGTCACTATAACTATGTAATATTTCCATTGAAGTCGCATTAGGCTTACTTGTAGGCACAACTGTGTATTTATTTGATCCAAGTTCCAATAATTTGGTAGATAGGCCACGTAGTTTTTGGTCTCCTAATATTATGATTTTATTTTTCTGGTTATATATGGGATCTATATTACAATTTATTAAAGAATGTTTTGTAGTCGTACATATATTTTCTAGATTTTGAGACAGTCCAATATCAATGTTTGATTTATTTTTTGAAATTTTCTCATAGTTTAAGTTTTGTATTCTAATCTCACTGACACTATCTTTGTTGTTAATTATTTTTGTATTTTTTGGTGTAGAACACTAATAGTTTTTATTTTTAGTAGAACTCTTACACGGTGTGGTTTTAGCTACTTGTTTCAATATTACAATATTTTTGGATTGTTCTTCGTTTATTTTACGTAAAGAATTATTTTCTAATATTAAGTTCTAGATTTTGTTGTGCGCACTTTCTAATTGACACCTAAGAGAATTTATTTCTTCCCACAATTCCTTATTGACACTGTCGCTAACAGCTGATAAATCCGGCAAACTTCTAGCCAAGTAGTCCGAGGTGGTTGTCTCAAAAGATTCGATTGACGCGTTCGACATCGATACATTTTTCCTTCTCAAAGTGACATTTTCAAAAGAAAAATCCATTGCAACGTTTATGGGTACTAAAAGAAATTAATAAGTTATTAATACTAATAATAATAAATAATAATAAGCCTTTTTTATTTCCACATAACATTGAATTAAAGTACAAAGTTAAATTTAATGAATCTTAAATGACTATGTTTCGTGGATCCCTCTTTGGGTGAAGGCCTCCTCCAAATCTTTCCATTTATTCCTTTTTCTACCCTTTTCTATCCATGTTTTGCCAGCAACTTCTTCTATATCGTCCACCCATCTCTTATAGGGTCTGCCAACACTTCTTTTACCACATGGTCCAGGCCACATTGTAACTTTGTAGGTCCATCTTTTATCATGTAGGCGGGCTATGTGACCAGCCCATCTCCATTTAAGCTTAAGAGCATGTGACAGAGCATCTGTGGATTTTGTTTTAGCTCTTATTTTCGAATGTTTTATTTTGTCTAGTTTCCTTATTTTCAGCATGCTCCTCTCCATTGCTCTTTGAGTTGATCTAATTTTATCCTTCATTTTTTTAGTGTAGACCCAAGTTTGAGAGCCGTAGACTAGGCATGGCAGAAGGCAAGTATCACTGACTACTTTTTTCAACTGAAGATCGTAGTTTCCTTTGACAATTTCCTTTAAGGCCCAATATTTTCTCCATGTGATACTTATTCTTCTTTTGATCTCTTCCTCATTGTTATTTTTTGCGAATGATATCTGTTTTCCCAAGTATACGTAGGTATGGACATACTCGATTATTTTTCCTTTGATGTTTATAGGTATCTCATGGCCATTAGTCATTATTTTTGTCTTTGTGAAGTTCATTTCCAACCCTACTAGTGTACTTTGTTCGTCTAATGCACATAGCATATTTTCTAGATCTTTAGGCTTTTCAGAGAAGACTACAACATCATCAGCGAATCTTAAATGGTTTAGGTATTGATCATTTATGCGTATTCCTTTATGATTCCATCTATGTTTCAGTTTTTGAAAAACCATATCCAGCACCGCTATAAAAAGCTTAGGCGATAAAGGGTCGCCTTGTCTGACTCCTCTTTCAATTTTGATTTCTTTGCCTGTAGTTTCAAGTCTAACTCTGCTGACACAGTCTTTGTATATATTTTTGAACACATTAATGTATTTTTGGTCAACTTGAGAAGATTGTAGTGCTTCCCATATGGAATTGTGGCTGATGGTGTCAAAGGCCTTCCTGTAATCTATAAAAGCTATGTATAATGTTCTGTTGAACTCTTTAAATTTTTCCAATATTTGTTCTACTGTATGAATGTGGTCTATTGTGCTAAACCCAGAGCGGAAACCTGCTTGCTCTATAGATTGTGTGGCATCAATGTTATGTGTGATTCGTTTAAGCAAGATGGCTGTAAAAAGTTTGTATGTGCTAGCTAGTAAACTAATCGGTCTGTAGTTATTTATATCCAAGGGGTTTCCTTTTTTATATAGCAATATTATTTCAGAGCTACGCCACTGCTTTGGTACACATTCTGTTTCCAGCACCATGTTAAACAGATTTGTGAGGTGTTGAGTGAGAACAGACATTCATAGTTTTAGAGCTTCGTTGCTTATTCCATCAGCTCCAGGACTCTTGTTATTTTTGAGTTTCTTAATGTGATCAAGTACTTCATTTTCTTCAATTTTTTCGAATTCAACTTCTATGGTGTTCTTAGTTTGTTCGGTTTTGTTTTCAACGGGCTGTTTTTTGTACAGATCTTTGTAAAAATTTGTAGCTAAGTCTAAGATGAATTTCCTTGTTTTCGTTTCGTTTGTTGGGGTTCTAAGTTGTAGTATCCAAGATTTTTGTAAGTTTAAGTCTTTATATGCTCGCTTTGTACTTCTGAATTTCTTGAGATTGCGGGTTATGGTGTCCTTTCTGTGGTTGCTATAATCTTCCTTAATGGATTTTTTAACTGCTTTAAACTTTTTACTTAATTCTCTTTTTGGTGCTGATTTTTGTTTTTTGTGTGAATAAGTTCTGTTCGTTCTTGTATTAACTTTTTTGTTTTTTCACTAAATATGTTTTTCTTTTTTTCCAATGTGTTATTTTTTTCTACTTTAAGGCTCTCTGTAATAGCCCATTCTAACATATTGTAGTATTGTTGGACATTATTTGGTTCGATATTGTAGTTTATGTTGTTTTCTAACTGGTTTAAATATCTTTTGATTTCATTATCTGATTCGGGTATGTTAATAATATTTTTAAAGCCTGATCTTTTCTTTTTTAAGGTTTTCAGTTTAAGGGATGCCCTAAGTAGTCTGTGATCGGAAGGGTATTGGACATTATTTAGAACTTCGACATTCTGTATTAAATCTGGGGTATCAGAGAGAATGAAATCGATCTCATTCTTAGTTTTAGAGTCTGGTGCTATCCATGTCCATTTTCTGTTTTCTTTCTTCTCAAAATATGTATTCATTATAGAAAGTTGATACTCCAAAGCATGTTCAATGAGTCTTTCGCCTCGTTGGTTGCGGATACCATAGCCAAACCTGCCCATCATAAAGTGTTCTTCTTTTGTTGGTAGGCCAATTTTTGCATTAAAATCACCAATTAGAAGAGTGATTCCATTCACTGCAGAATGTGCTTTTCTTAGATCTTGGTAGAAGGTTTCAAGTTCGTCTTCACTTGAACTTTCAGTAGGGGCATAGGCCTGGATAATTGAGATGTTGAGATTATCAAACTTAAGTTGTAGAAAAGCTACTCTTTCTGATATCCCTATAAAATTTGTTATATTAGTTTTTAGAGCTTTTTTTATTAGAAAGCCTACTCCGTGAAGACCTTTTGTTTGTCCAATGTAGCTAAAAATGTAATCTTTATATTCTTCTATTTGACATCCTAGTCTTCTCACTTCTGCTAGTCCTATAATGTCAAATTTTATTTTTTCTAGAGCGTTTAGTAATTCTAAGAATCTTTCATCTGAAGATAAAGATCTCACATTGTAAGTACAAATTTTTAAAATGCTTGTTTCCTTCTTTTGGCTACTAGTTTGTATTTTTTTGTGATTTGGAGGGTTGTGATCTTATGCCTCCTCGGTGACCAGCCGTGTTGGAGGATACTTAAGTTGTGATTGTTTATGTTTGTTTTGGTATACAAGTAAATCATTAGTTTCCCGGTTGTCAATTAGTAGTTTTTTGACTGTATTTCGTTACTACTTTTCTTCTTTATTTTGTCAAAGGGATTGATCTTAGTTTGCTTTGTTGGTTGGCTATTTTTCTCCAGAATGCTGTGGGTAATGTCGGAGTTACCTGGTGGTGTAATAGGAGGTGAAGAAGGTACTCTTTTCCTTTTATCCAAATTTTTATTTTTTGATTCTAAGTTCCCTTTTATTATCAATTTGTTATTCTTTATTATAGCATATTTGCCTGCTGACCTGGCTTCAATAAGTTTTGGGATGAGAGCTTTTCTTTCTTCAAGAATTTGCTTCGTAAAGTCTTCCGTTATTTTTATAGTTTTAGGATATTTGTTTTTATTCTTAAGTAGTTCCCATTTTCGCCAACCTAATGTTAGTGTCAGTTTTATTGGTCTCTGTTTATTCTCGGTCTTCTTGCCTATCCGCTCCACTTTACTAATTTCCCATTTATCCCATTCTATATGTTTTGGGTCATTGTTGGTATTATTTAAGATCCTAAGAACTGTTTCCATCAATTCAGTGTTGTTTCTTTCGGTTTCGTCTGCACCGTGAATAATCACATTGTTCTTTTTAGATTCTATTTCAAGGGTTTTTATTTTTGACTTCAGTAACCCATTTTCCGTTTTTAGATCTATTATTTCCTGTTTAATTGGAATCAGTTTTTCTTCAATCGTGGTACAAATAGTTCTATGGACGGATTCGGTAATAATTGCAGTTTGGTTATGAAGTTCTTCTTTCAGTTTACTCCATAATATATTAATTTGTTCCTCCATTACGTTTTTTTTTTTACCAAAAAATAGATATATACCAAAATATGGTAGAAATTTGAAATGTTATATTGGCAACCCTTTATTCGACAATGACTCTTGACAGATCGATATTTTAAACGTCAAGATGGCGCACGGAAGTGGTTTGTATCTATTGTTACCTGTCAGTTGTCACTTCAGCTAGATTGTTTTCGTAAATTTACGGTTAAAAAGTTTTAAAGTTGTATTATCACTTTTGAAAACTCTTTTAATTGTATTGTGCAAAGTAATTCTGTTGTGATTTATTTTGATTTCACTTTTATGTCACTTGAACTAAAGTTTTGATTCTATTTTGGTGCTAAATAACCACTTTGAACACTAAAATCGAAATTAAACTCGAGAGACCTAACAAATACACTGTTAACTTGACAATTGTCCAACCGGCAGTTATTAATACTACGAAAGTGTAATAACGAGAAAAAAAAAATAACTAATACTTCCCCGGTTTTCCGTTCAAGAATTTGAAACTTTCTTCTTTGTTTAAAAAAGGTTACCGTTACTGTCGATTAATATTACAAACTTTGTTTCTTCAATTTTTGATAATTATTATTAAAATCTATTATATCACAACGTTATTTGCCAATTTTTATTTATTTTATTGCACTTTTATTACTTAAATACACTTTAAATTTATAAATTGGGCAAGGTGGCCGGTAAACTTATGCATGTGGCATTAGACCTCGCCACAAGATAGCAACGCACCATTAACATTTTTGCTGCCTATAGGCGATGGTTGACTCTTTCCATCAGGAGACCCATCTGCTTGTTTGCTGTCTTATGACATTAAAAAAAATTAAAATATAAATTATCAACCAAATAACCTTAATGAAGAAAGATAAGCCTAAAAAATAATAAATCAGATAACCTACAATCACTTTTAATGTTTTTGTTACGGAGGAACCCTTTTCCTTGAACATTAATAAAAATGACGATTGTAGGTTACCTGATTTAGTAATTCTTCAGCTTTATCTTCATCATGATTACTTGGTTGGTAATTTATAATACATATTTAAATATTCCTTTTCAATCTTTTTCTTGATTTTTTCTACATGATATCAACGATGCAGATATCAAAACAGCAAATAACAATTTTCTCAGTAATACAGCCTTGAGCTGCCCTACAGCTGTATATGCAGATTTTTTAACACCATTGGCTGCATAACAGTCTACAATTACGCCATAAATATTAGCTCCAGAACAGTGATTGCATCTCCCATTTTACAGAAATAAGCGTTGAGTGATACTATAATAACACTTAAAGCTGTAATAAATTCCCGTGCTAAACCAAATACAGCTAATGTACAGCTTTAAGTATTAAAATAAGCCTAATGAGTTACAAAATACTTAAAGTTGTACAGTAGTGTATTAATATTCAGATATAACGCTTAAAGCTTACGCGAAACTCTAAGAAAGGCCTTGTACAGCATTAGGCTGTATAAAAACTCATAAAGGTCTTTTATACCGATAAAAGCATCTTTTTACACCATTGTACGCCTGCAATAGAACTTTAAGTAATATATGAGCTACTTTATGGGTATTAAACATGCTTGATTGCTGCTTGGGTGCAATGTGATGGATATTTACTCAAATTACTTGTTTTGTAGGTAACAAACACTCTAAATTCTAATTCAAAATTGGATTAGATCACATCGTGACCATAACGACGGTAGAGTCTTGCGGCGACTCGTTTTATCAGTGGGTACGAGAACCACCGTCTTGCCTATAAGGTGGTGGTTACTGAAAAATGAAACCACTCGATTTTTTTTATATAGAGCTTATAGTTAAACTCTATTTAACAAATTATTGTCATTTTTAATATAAAGTTTTGTTCTATTTTTATGCACTACATCTAATTTACCTTTTTGATTTATAATTTCTACATTAGGTGACATATTTATTTATTTATTTATTTGCATTCCACAATGTTTACAAGATGTTAGATTAAAATAATGCGTAGATCATCGTGGACACTGTCAAGTATTGCAATGGCAAGGTAGAAAAGAGGAATATACTTATATATCTTATTTCATTATCATTATAATAAATGTAATTATTATAAGTAATGTTTAAATAGAATTGAATTAGATTTATTATTGACATTTTTAATTTTATAGAAATTTATCACTCAAATATTCATTTATGTCATAATAGCATTTATTTATTAATAGATTTTTTAATTTTATTACAAATTGATTAAATTTCGATTCAGTTTTTATTAGTTCGGGTAACTTATTATAAACTTTTATTGATATTACATAAGTACCTACTTGAAGCGTAAAGTTTTAAGCGACAAATTTAGTCTATTATTATGTCGTAATTTTTTGTCTGACTGTTTGTCTTCTCTTTATGTTTACCAATCCTGATGGTTTCGTACAAACTTACACATTTCTAAAATGTAAATACATGCTAGTGTCAGTATTTTGTGTCGTTGGAAATAAGGCTTACAACGGGCGGTGTGGTCTTTATTCGCTAAAACACTAAGTTTTTTTTGAAGAGTGAAAAGTGATGTCACATTTGTGCTGTTACTCTATAGTATAATTCCGTAACTGAGCCACGCATATGCATATGCGTAATAAGTAATAAGGGCAGTTTGGAAATCAGTGATTTTTTTTAATTTCTCGTAAATCATACATAAATTTTGATAATTTTGATTTGATTATATTTATATGTGATATCCAGTTTATATTTCTGTCTATTGATAAACCTAGAAGCGTAAATTCTGTAACATGTTCTATTTTAGATCCCTAGTATATTACATTTATTGCTAATGGGGATTTTTGGTGAGGGTGAAAGGACATTATTGCGGTTTTTGTCTAATTTATTTCCAAGTTATGATCTGTCATCCAATTAACAATTTTGTCCAATATTTTGACGAGATTTTCCTTTGGGTCAGTGTGGGCCTGGCATAATGTGAGAACAGAAACATAGTCCGCAAATATGAAGCATGGTATATTTATGCTTTTCGGGAGGTCATTTATGTAGATGAGAAATAACAGACATCCAATGACGCTGCCTTGTGGGATTGAAGCATTAATTATATTTGTGCTAGATCGGATTCTTTCTATTTCCCTAGTGTTGCAGTTGCGATGTTCAAGTTCCACTTGATTTTCTCTATTTTTTAAATAAGAGCTAAACCATTCGTGAGCCTTACTGCGGATTCCTATACCTTCTAATTTATTTAATAATATTTTATATTGTACTTTATCGTATGCTTTGGTCATGTCTAAGAGCATACCAACAACGTATTGTTTTTTATTTATTATACTTAGGGCTTCTTGAATGATTTTGTAAATAGTTAAAGTCGTAGATCTATTTTTCGGTAATCTGTTTTGATTTTCGTCAAATATTTTATATTTTTCCCAGAAAGCATATACCCGGTTGCACATAGCTTTCTCAAATATTTTTGAAGCTGTTGGGAGTAGGGCTATTGGTCGATAGTTACTAGGGTCAGTTTTAGATGTTTATTTTTTATGTATAGGTTTTATTATCGATCTTTTTAAGGGCTGAGGAAAGACACCTTCAAAAGATTGATTGACTAATAAGAGAAGTGGGTAAGTTAATTCGTTGGCGCATTGTTTTAATAGAAATGGTGGTAGTTCGTCTATACCGTGACTTTTTATTTTTTAGATTTCTTAGTAAAGTGTTTATTTCGCGATAGTCAGCAGGAGTAAGAAACATAGTATTTTTAGTGGAGCGAGGCACAGGAGTGTCTCCTTGCGGAATATTTCTTATAGTTCGGGTGGCATTTTCTCCAATAGACGCAAAGAAGTCATTGAAGAAATTAGCTATATGTTTTGGGTCTTCAATCATTATATTTTGAAATTTTAGTTTTATGTTGGATTTTTGATATTTTGATGTCTTATTTGTGCGCTCATTTATAATACTCCACATAGTTTTTACTTTATTATTTGACGTTTTTTAGTTTATGTTTAAAATGTAAAACTTTTTCGCCACAGAGACTACTTTTTTAATGTTTTAGAATATGTTTTATAGTGTTGTATGAGGATTTGATTTTTAGTTTTACTAGTTAATATTTTTAGTAACCTTCTATTTTTACAAGAAAGTTTTATGCCCATTGTTAACCAATGTTTTTTTTGGTTTGTGTTTAATTTTATTATTTTTATTGGTACACATTGATTTAAAACACTTTTTAACGTTTTATTGAAGGTATTGTAGTTTTAATTTACACTATTATCTAGTTTTATTATATTACTCCAATTTATTTCAATCAACTTTTTTTGAAAATCTAGCGTATTTTTATCATTATATAATCTTTTAGTATACCATGTTGTTCTTTTATTAAATTGCGACATAATTATGCACATAATTATTATATACAGTTGTAGAGATTTTTTTATTATTAAAGTTGGTGAAAATAAGGTCAAGACAAGAGGTTGTAGTGTGGGTTATTCGAGTCGGTTCTTTTATTTGTTGTGTAAAGTTGTGTTCTAACATTAGATTCAATAGTTCATTTGATTTTGAGTTTTTTCCATGATATTTATGTTGAAATCCCCTCTTATGATTATGTTTAATTTAAAGTATTTTTTATTTGTATAATTTAGTATTTGTTTTAGTTGTGTGTAAAACTTATATTCCTTTCTCCTATTCCAATACGTCATAGTAATTAACAGTAGATTTTCCGTCGGTATTTTCGTTGCGCACACTTCTATAACGTATTTAATTGACATATTGGTTATATCGCTTCTCTCGATGCTCTCGGTATCATCAGGTAGCAAAATACACACTCCTCCGCCTTCACGATTTTTGCGGCAATAAGAAGCCGGAAACTTATAACCATTAAAATGTATTAGTTCAATTTATGTTTGCGATAACCAGGACTCTGAGATGCAAATAGCATTATATTGCGGCGATTGTTTCATAAAAGCTTCTAATACATGCTGTTTGTTGTAGAGGCTTTGCATATTCTGAAATAATATTTTATCTTGCTTATTCTCGAAAAAAGTTTGTCTCTACTTCTTTAATTTTTTGCTGTGAATGATTATCTTTGTGAAATTTTAGACTCTTTACTTCGTTCTGGTGTAATTTTTAATGTCTCTTCTTTAATATTTATTTTTTCCCTTCTATAGATAATTGATTATTACCAATCACTGCATGAAGTCCTTTTTTCGTGTTTTCATCATTTCATCACGTGTTAGTGCCCTTTCCATGTGTTTTCATCTAAAAATTCACACAAGTATAAACCCGTACCTTTAAAATAGTTTCTATTATTTTTGATATATTTGGCCATTCTTTTACTTATAAGCTCAAATATCAACGGCAGGTTTTTGGACCCATTTCTACCTATTCTGTATGTATCATCAATATAGCCGATTAAATCTACATGCATAATTTCGCGGAATAGTTCACTAATCTTATATTTATATCATTTTCAGTTTCTTCTGGGTATTCTGGAAATCTGTAGAGAACAATCTTATTGCAGTTTTTTTCCATGGGGTTGTTTCTACTGGCTTCTATTTTGTGTTTTAAGATGAAATGTCATTTTTTAGCTTTTCATTTTCTTCTTTAAGGTTTGTGATTCTAGTGTTTATATTTTCTGTCTTGTTTTCTAAGTTCGTTTTGATTTTCCGAAATATCTGTTTTGTAATCTATTTCTTCTTTGCAGCTCACGGATAATTAATTTGTTGTTTTCTCTTAGATGTGTTAATATTGTTTCACATACACTCTGTATTGTTAATTCTGTTTGGACGCCAGACTGTTCTATAGAATTATCCTGCGTATTAACTGTATCACCCAGAATACTAAGCTCGTCTGATATTACTGTGTTACTATTTTCAAATGTTGTGCTTTTCCTAACAGTATAGTAACTTTATATGGTCCTGAATAAATATCTTCAAACTTATTACCTACCTCATTTTTAACTAAAATCAAATCATTTATTTTATTATAGGTTTAATATTTTTATCATATCTTAGTTTTCTCTTTAATTTACCTTCTAATAAATTATTCTTAGCTTCCCTTTGAGAAAGTTGCAGCCTATACCTCAATTCATATGGATAGAATCCACAGTTGTAAACTGGATCAAGGTCTTGTGTTAGATTACTTGGCAGAGAACAATTTTTACCAAATACTCATAAGGTGTGTATTGAGGTTCTGTACGAACTGTGGTGTTGTAACAAAAACACCAGAATGAGAGCCACTTACTTCACATTTCAGGAGGATTGTCACATTGAATATGGATAAATGCATTTAAATTTTTATGTATTATGTAATGTTCTAAAGCGCCTATAGACTCAAGATGGTATGCTGTGGAATTGAGTTGTTTAATATTAAGTAGTTTACATACCTCTTGAAATGTCTGAGACAAGAACTCATTCCCCCTATCAGTTACAACTTCTTTCAGCACTCTAATATAAGGATAAAATGATTTACAAAAACTCTAGCTAGTTCATCTGATTTTTTGAAAACTAAGGCATATGTCTCAACACATTTAGTGAGCTCACATTAACATTAAAGTGTACTTATAATCATTACCTACTTCCAAGGACCTACTAATCTAAATATATTTTCTCAAAAGCAGTACTAGCTGTACTCGTAATAACCATTGGTTCTCCATTTGATTGAGAATATTTTTGGCGTTGGCATTCATCACATCGTTTAACGAAATTTCTCACATCACTATGTATGCTAGGCCAATAATATTTTCTTCTCGTACCAGCATGGCCACTACTTTTTTAATTTTTTTTGAAAAGTTGATATTTAATAATACATCACTATCAGTGACATTTAGAATACGCACAGGTATTCGTCCGTTTTTAGGAGTAGCTATGCTAAATACGCCGGGTTTTAATTCATTTGAAAATATTACACAATGTTCTGTAAAGTCTGTCTCTATAAAATGTTTTGATTCGCTATGAGCTGGAACATTAATATTAACAGAACAATCGGCTACAATTGGTAACATGACGAAAGTATTGCTTAAAATCTCTAAAGTTAAATTGCTTTTCTCGAAGTCTAATTTAGCTTTTGTATTTATTCAAAAAATCATGACCCAAAATTCCATTTACTTTAATTAGAAGTTATGATAAACATACCCTATAGCCTGATTTCTTCCACCCAAACTATGTATGGTAATATTTTCGGTATGGATTGGAATGTTAAATTTTTGCGCATGCTGATATTTGCTAATAATGATGCTCCAGAATCTACCAAAAAATGTTAATTTTTACAATATGTAGAGGCAGAATCTATTGACACATAACAATTACTATCTCTTGAAAAAATAAAATGTTCCTTGTTAGTCTCGAAAAACTGATTCGGTATTAATTCTGATTCAATTACAGTTATCCCTTGATTTCCAGGACTATTATATTTTGACTGACCTCTTTACCGATAACCTAGGGTTTGTCCTCGGAGAGTGGGGTTATTCCAATGTCCTCCTCCATTCCAATGCCCACAGCTGATGGATGGATTCCGTTGCCCTTGAAGACCCTAATATGTAAAATATGTTACATACACATATTTTACATTTTTACATTGGAATAATGATCTCATTTGATAATTTTTTATCTGTACAGGTGGCTTTTTAAATTTACTGTTGTAATACTTATATATAAAATATTAGATTTTGGAAAAATGTGATTTCACTAAATTTGGGATCCCTCCCTACCTCTTGTCACACTTCGTCGACCTCTTTCCTCCCCTTAACGTGTGACGTAATTTATGGATGGCCCCTCAAGATCAACAATAATAATAATTACAAACTATAATTTATCCGCATACATATGTCCAGGTAATTTTATGTACGAATATAAGCCGTATTCTGATTATGACCTAGTGTATCGACGTATGCTATTTAATTTTGTTCCATGGTAGAAAAAAATAACATATGACAATATGCCCACGTTCAAATATCACGTTTATGAAGTTTTATCATAAGTTCGTGTTCTTTGGGCGAATGAAATACAGTACAGTTTAATTTTGCAACGGTTAAAAAGTACGGTATAATTTTGCAACGGTTAAAAAGCACAGTCTCTTAGTATAAAATTGTTTTGTTTTTTAGGGAAAATGATTTTTTTAATAACTTTTAATTGTTATTTGAAAATGACATCTAGATAAGTGTTATAAGTTAGTCCACTGCCACTGAGAAAAATATAAGAATTACCGAGATTGTAGTAAAGCATTCACTTGACTTTATAGGTAGGTACGAATTGCGTTTTTTAAGGATGATGGTAGGTAGGTACCGCATATTCGCTAAGAATTACCTCAGTTTACCACAAACTCGATATTTATGATGGCACCAGTTATATTTTTAGTGTATTATTAAACCAAGGTAGGTATGTCTGTCAACAATATCAAATCAATATCAGAATATTAATATGTGCGTGATCATACCGACTTTCGTAGACACCCACTGCAGCACCTTCTCCAATTTATTCTTAGACCTGCCAGCGATCGCCCACGTCATCCCTGGATATTTTTTTGCTAAGTTAACCATTTCCTTCACGGTGTGCTTCCCTGTGTACCCCGTAGCACCGAATATCACCAGATCTAAACGAGTCATCTGGAAAATAAACAAATAAATATAATAACACTCTCTATCACAGGACATGTAGGTACACCGATAGAGAATAGATGGTCACAGAAGGATGGAAAAGGAAATATCTTCCCAGCCAGGCATGATGTATAGTCTCGGGGCCAAAGTTCATCTGAGAAGTGTTAAAACTTGTTTACTTATCTATATTTTATGTACATATAAAAATTCAAATACATGACACAATTACACTCTGGATTGATAGGAACGCCTTTCAAATAAAGTAAATATAAATGTTTTACGGGTAAAAATACACAAAAACAAAGGTAACAGACAAGTTTAAAAAAGATCAGCTCTCGGGAAGCTTTTACAAAATTCCATGCTCGTGTAATTTTTGCTATATTGAACAAACTATACCACGGAAATATAATTCTGTGAATAAAACAATGTTTGAGCTCGAGAATTATAATTCTATTCTGTCTGTAGACAGCATGTTGGGGATTTGGGGACATTTGGGGACACTTGGTGAAACTCTGTCGTAATTTAAATTATTTTAAATGTTGCACTTGTACTGCTTCAGAATTCACAAACTATATAATTATATATACTTTGAGTATATACCTCCAGAGAGAGTATTCCAAAGAGGAAAAAGCTTATTTTTAAAGAGTATTCCTAACCCTTCGCCTCGCCTCGCCTTACACCAAAAAACATGTTTTATACACAACTTGTAGAATACTTATCAAAACAAAATTATTTGTTTTATACATGTACTAGCTGTGCCCACAACTTCGTTCGCGAGGAAAAATGTCTAAAATAAAAACCCGCATAGTTCCCGTTCCCGTGGGATTTCCGGGATAAGAACTATCCTATGTCCTTTCTTGGGTCTCAAACTATATTTGTACCAAATTTTATCCAAATCGGTTCAGCGGGTTAGCCGTGAAAGCGTAACAGAGACAGAGTTACTTTCGCATTTATAATATTAGTATAGATTGCAACTGTCTCAAACATGTTTATGTTCACATTGTGTAGCCAACAAGTCTTTACACAAGTATAAAACACACTCGCGTTTACACTTGTGTCTAAGACATGTTTTTGATTTGTTGGATACATTGACAGTGTTCTCATCTACAAATCCCTGTCGTGTTTTACACAAGTATTGTTAATTTTATTGAAATTTCTGTATACAACTAGTTGCAAACATGTTTTATACTTTATCCATGCTTGATGGATAATATTTTATACTTTTACCAAACATCCTGCTCTTTTCATCGTTTAGTATCTAATTGCATTTTTTCCTAAATTTGTGTCATTTCGAAATATTATCTTAATTATTTTGTAATATTTTTATCATTGTAATATCTTTATTATTTAGAATTTTATTTTTTGAATGCGAAGAAAACAAAAGTTCTAGTATTTGAAAGAGAAGCAATCAGAACGGATGCAAGAGTTTTGGACAATGATTTAATGCTGGAACAAGTGGAGATGACTGTGTATATCTTGGATGTGCTTTTAGCAGGGATGGAAGGTAAATCGGTGATGTCGAAAGAAGAGTGTTTACAGGGAACAAAGCGAATGGAGCGTTAGGGAGATTACTTAAAAGCACAGTTTTAAGTCAGGGTGCCCGTCTAGTCCTGCATAATTATGTGCTTATCCCAACGCTATTGTTGTGTGAGAGTTGGGTATGTCAGAAAGGGCATGAAAGTAGAAGAACGCGGTCGAGGTAAGATCACTACGAAAAATATATAAAAATATTAGGTGACCCTCGCGGACCGGGTTCGTAAAGTGGAAATGAGAGAGGTTAGGCTGAAAAGAAAGTCTCAGTGTAAAGATGAGAAAGGCATTCTCAAAGGGATATGTAGAAAGAATGGTAGACGGAAGGTTAACAAAGCAGATATTACACAATGCGAATGTGGAAGGATGTAGATACTGGGGAAGGCTAAGACTGACATATGATGATCAGATTGTTCTAGAACTGTCCGAAGGTGTCAAGAGCCTTTGCAACCGGCATGTGTATATGAAGAGAATAATGAATGTGGAGGAAGCAAGACTAGCCTGCGAGGATCGTAATGAATGGCACTCGGTTTTCTCTGCCTACCCCGTAAGGCATCTGGCATGAAGATATGCATGTACTTGTATTGTATAATACAGTGTACACTGCACCTATGAAAAAAAATCCTCAGTATCTTCACCTTCCATTGTGGTTGTTGTGTTAAACAGCAGTTAATTGGGCACCCAGGAGATAACTTAATAAAATTACACAATGGCCAATTGATATGTTTCTTCTGTAGAAGAACTAAAACAAGTATATTATGTGAGATCACAAACAAGAGGCAGGCAACTAGAAGTTCACAAATAATTTATCCAACAATTTTTGTATTATACAACAAGTTTCATACAAATTTTGTCTACATGTTTTATATAAGTATTGTATAAAACAAGTTTCATACAAGTTTTGTCTACATGTTTTATACAAGTTTTGTATACGACAAGTTTCATACAAGTTTTGTATACAACTAGTTTCATGCAAGTTTTGTAAATGTATTCCAATGTGAACAAGAAACGAAAACATTGCATAAAACTTGTCAAATACATGTATTATACCTTGGTGTAAACGAGAGGTAACAGCTAACAGGAGTACAATTTCCTAATCCGTGTTCCACAGAACACTTAAGTACGTACACTCCATACGAGAGTTCCTAAGCAACTGACAAGTGACAAATATCAGTGTTAGCAGATCAGCGATAAACTATTATTGAGCCAGAGCCGTAAAATTATTGTACACTAATAATAATAAAGTTATACAGTCTGTTTCTTCTACGGTGTCCTTTTTAGTAAACAATAATGGCAGAGCAGTAACTTAAATTAGTCATAGACACTCAATATGGTTGTGAAAAATCGAAAGATCTATTGAACGAGTAAAACAAACAAAATTGAATGAGTGCTATTGTGACTACTGCCTATCCATTTTATAATATTATTACAATATTACAACTTTTATAATCTATATTAATATTATAAATGCGAAAGTTTGTATGGATGGATGGGTGTTTATTACTCAATCACGCAATAACTATTGAACGGATTTGGATCAAATTTGGCACAAAGGTAGATGATGACCTGGAATAGCACATAGACTACATTTTATTGAGGAAAAATGAGTTGTTCAATCAAGTAAAGTAGTTCTTGTTATTCATTTAATTAAAATCGCATTAAAACTGTTCGCTCAAAATTGAGATTGAGGGGAAGGGGTCTACCACAGAAATATTTATAAAAAAAAGTTATAGCCTGAAAATAAACCTAATATTAAAACGTGTACAAATACTTGAAAACACTTTAAATGTTTATATATTAATACGCGAAGGAAACACTTTAGATCCCTTTTTAAGACAATTGCACCAACGATGGAGTAAGAAATTTGGCACAATTAAAGTTTGCATTGCGAAGAACTGCAGAAATATTTTTAAATAATGCATGGAAATATAGCAAATTAATAAAAATAAACATTACACACCCTACAGTCATGTGACATACATGATATTATACACACATGTATACTAATATAGAAGCACACACACATACACACTGATTCTTCTGATTTTCCAAGTTCAGTATGGTCAGGAGAAATCCGAATCTAATAAACGCAAGCCAAGTAAAACAGTTGAGTAAGAGATCGAAGTCCTATAAACAGTCCAGAAACACCAAAAAACCCACGAAAAACAGCCGAAAACACAAAATGCACATTTACGCACCACGAAAGGAAACGGAATGCGTAATAATTACTTTCACTTTTTAGACCTTAATTTAATGAATCATAGAAATTTTAAGCTGTGCAAACTTCGTTAATGTAGCGTCATTTTTACTGCAAGCATTATTGTTATTGTAAGTGTCATTGTTACTACTAGCAAAACGGCGGATTTGCGTATCATTCTGAATAATTTAAATAATTTTATATTATGGGACAACTGAATTTAAGTAGAATAACTATAAAAAAACAATAATCTTGTTTTTTTAGAAAATTAACATAATCAAAAAAAAGTAAAAAAGTATTTTCACGCCCATATCCCCGAAGGGGTAGGCAGAGGTACAACAAGTGCACCCACGATTAGCCGAAGTTACTTGGTCCCACAAATGTGATAAGTGGCAAGCCTATCGCCAACCGGGCACTTTCCAATCCCGGGCAACTTTGTGTTTCTCAGAAAACTGAAAAAACACTTTTTTTTTATGTGCCCGACCCAGGAGTCGAACCCGGGACCTCATGTAGTCGACGCCAACGCTGAACCACTAGACCACAGAGGCGACCAACATAACATAATCAATAATGGTTTTTTCTTTAAAAAAATGTCGCTCCACACGAGTTCAGAAAAATAAATATAAAAACTAGGGATTTCGTGGGATCATAGTAGGGATCATAGGGAGCAGTATCATTAGATACATATGTTCTAAATAATTAAATTAATTTTATTGTATTATGGGACAAATCAATTTAAGTATAACAACAAAAAACAACACTAGTTTTTTTATATTACAAGTTTGTCGAATTATTGTAGTATGTAACGATACTTTAGAGTCGATTGAATAACCTGTCTTTAATAAAATAAAGCTTTTATTTTATTAAAAGCTGGTTATTTTACTATTGTAAAATTAATCACATTTAACAGATTGTAAAACTATATTATTGCTTTAAAAGTGTTAATCTTTGAAAAATAATGATTTAATAAACTGGATATTTTGCATTCTACAAATAAATATTTAACTATTAAACAGTTAACAATATTTAACATTGTTGCAAGCTATTTATCATATTTTATGAATGTTTATCTTTGATAAAGAATCATTCAATTACTAATTCGTTCGTTTTACAATTCGTTCATTATTGCCCGCCTCTATCAATTTCATAGATAAGCTCATATTCTATGTGTCAAATTCATATAATATATTTTAACTGTGCAATAAGCAATTAAAGAACACGGGCAAGACTCCATACATCATTTTTTTACGAATCTTCTTAAAGTTTCATATATTCCGTAAGATTCGATATTAACTCTTAAACTTATCCACATTTATTATATATTTTTTAAGCTTGGGGAATTATAGTTACGTAAAGATAAAGTCGGAATTTAGTTTACGTTAAAACATTAAGTTCTCTCCACGAAATAAAGAAAACAAGCGGAATTGGCAAGTACAAACATTTGTATCAGGACCGCGATCGCCACACTCACACATAAAATAAGCATTATTGCATATAAACTACTAATGCAAACATTGTTTCATTGGTCGTTTTCATTTTAAGCAACAATAATCCGAAACACACAAACAGAACATTTAAAAATATACCAAACTGCGTTACAATAAATTTTATTTTGCTACAAAAAAAAAAGAGTATTTACGTCCTTTTGTAGTCTATTCAAAATAGACTCATCTATTTGTACAATAGTGAAACTTAAGATCGTAATAGTTTCGCTATTCTACAATAGATGGCAGCATTGATTTTTCCGTAGTTTTCAGTTGATCATATTTGAGTAGAGAACTTTCTAGAACGATATACGTAATGACTGTCATTACGTATATCTTTCTAGAAAAATTAGGTCAACCTAAAATGAACTTTATATGTAAGGTGTACGACTGATTTTAGCTTGACTTTCTATTATATCATTAGAGATTATATTTATATATATAAATCAGGAATTTAATTAAAATAAAAAAAAAATGTTCTTTCGAATGATATGAAATATCTCCATTTTTAATCATCTGTATTCTACTATCATTTCTGCATTCAAGGATGGCACAATACGGCATAATTCAGTGTATAATAGATTTTCGCACGACGACTATCTCCTAATGATATGCTAAGT
Source organism: Apodemia mormo (assembly GCA_036924255.1). NCBI lineage: Eukaryota > Metazoa > Arthropoda > Insecta > Lepidoptera > Riodinidae > Apodemia > Apodemia mormo. The sequence goes on along the minus strand of JAUPFN010000011.1, from coordinate 39,658,393 downwards.
ATCACTAAGGCAATTTAGAGTAAAAGCGCATAATAGTGACGCACGCGACACGCCCACTCTTCACTTCCCCTTGTTTTCTTTATTTCGTGGTTCTCTCCTTATACTCTGTGGTTACGATTCTTATTGACAAACTAGCGACCTGCCCGCGGTTTCACCCGCGTAGCTTTTGTTCCCGTGGGAATATCGGAAAGGTTTATATACCAAAACCTTCCTCAAGAATCAATCTATCTCTTAAAAAAACCGCATCAAAATCCGTTGCGTAGTTTTAAAGATTTCAGCATACATAGGGACATAGGGACAGACAGAAAAAGCGACTTTGTTTTATACTATGTAATGATGATAAATTGGCACTTGTCAGATGCAAAATAACGACATGATAACACTTGACATACCCAATAACCATTTACCATAGATTACACATACTATTGTTGGAGGAACTTTCAGACACGAACGTCGATAGTAATTGCTGTAAAATAATAAAGAAAGCTATTTGCTTTAAACTATTCCTTTGTATAAAACAGTGAGAATTTTAATTTGGTAATTATATGTAATAAATATGATTGTATATTAACTTATTTATATTTAAAGTACATGAAATAAAATGTTTTTTAATCGTACAATGGTAATATTTAAGATAGTAGAAGTCAATCAAAGTCTTTATATAGTTTATATAATTATTCCTAGATATATATTTTGTTTTATTGATTTAAAAAAACGTATAAAATTATTCCACTTAATTTAATATTTGTCATTCCCAAAGACACACATGGGATGTTCAAAACTAAAACGGCCCGTATTCTTTTAGTTTATAATAAGTTTTCGTAAATTAAATGTGATGATATATTAGAAACAGTTTTTAGTGCCAAACAAACCGTTTAAAATTAATGAAAACAATAATCCAATAATATTGAATTCAGTGTATATGATTGATGTGAAACTTTAATGTTTTTATAACAGGTAGGCTTTGTTGTCATCTTTGGACAAATAAAAAGAAATGGACTGTAGGTATTTATTGTTTATTGAAAATTTATTTATTTATTTATTTCCACACAAAAACAAATACAATAAAACATACATACAAGGGTGTAAACATAAATTCTTACGAATTTTACCGTACCGTACAGGTATGTGTAAAGGTGAACGCACACATATCCGAGCCGAACGCATCGAACGAAATGAATTTTAGAATTTCATTTCATCGAACGACGCGGGTAAGTGTGCAAGGTTTCATGCGATTTCATATACATAATTCTAAAAGTCGTTTCGTTCGACTCGTTCGGCTCGGATAAGTGTGCGTTCACCTTAAATGTAAGTAAACGATGAAGTTGTAACGGATAAGGGAGGCAAGGGGGGGGGGGGGGGGTTGCAATAGTCAGACAACCATTGTTATTAGGAAACATTCACCTAGCATTCATGGCGGATAATATATCATGTTTAAAAAAGTAGTTTTATATTTTCTTTATATAGAAAATTGCTATCATTCGAAATTGTACTTTTTGTCAAGATTGTACGCTTAGGATTGAGGGTCGAAAAATTCATGAAATTATGGTACGCGTACAATAATAATTACTGTACGTCTGCTGACATTGGACGAGTATGATTTCTGTGCATTGGACAATATTAAGTATGTATTAATTTACTTTTTGCCAAGGAACCTATATACTGGACCTATATAATATATATAACCTATATAACTGGAATTATGACGAAGCAATATTTGAAAAATAAAAATGTACGGAAGTTCCAGATCTGGACCACGCACCACGTATGACCACGCACCTTCAATGTTGGCCCTTCTGCTGTCTTCTCACCCGGATCAGTATCAAGTATCAGTGGACGTCTCTCTTGATTTGTCTGACTACTCACAATACTTATTAACTGATAACACTTGTACTGTTTCACAATAAGATAATTATATTTAATTTTCGACCAGTTTCGCTTACACAAGCATCCTCAGGGTATTTACAGTTACTGATAACTGCCTGATCCGGGCCAAAGTGCCGGTTATGCGCTTGTCAATGCATCCTTTTGTGGGCTGCTGCCGTGTTTAGCATTGTAACCGCCCGGCCACGCGAACCGGCGGCGGCGGCGGCGAAAGTTCGTCGCTCACCCCGCCGCCGGTCGCCAAATCGCGTGGCATGTTTAGTACTTTCCCATAGTGCTACAGCGTATGGAACTTTACGTTCCGTTCTCTGCGGTTCCCATCGGTAGCAAGTCTCGACCTTAGTTTGGTCACCACAGCAAGACGGCTTCGCGCAGAAAGCAGGAGTGCTACCGGGCCTGGGCTGCTGCATCGACATCATGTGATGAAAAAACCAGCACCTTAAGAAAAGAGTATAATAACGCCTCGAGGTCCTTCAAGAGTCATCGCCAAAGCAAAATCATAGCAAATCGGCAGGATCGGTGAGAGATTATTTCGCCTTCCTTCGAGCACCCGTGTCTTTTGGTCTCTTGCCAAGGCTGCCTTAGGGAATTTTTCCTGCCTTCCTTTCCATCCCTACACAGAGAAATGATTCTTTGGCCCATACTGCAAAGGAAAAGGCCGATCTCCTAAGTTAATTCTTTGCGGCTAACTCGACTCTAGATGACCAAGAAAACACACCGCCTACCAATTCACAGTGTGATAGTAATATGCCCGCAGTAAAATTCCATCAGTCATCAGAGCGTGAAACACTGTTTTCCTTGGACATCTATAAGTCATCATAGGCATTGACGCGTCTGTTCCAACTTTCCTACTCACTTGGCGTAGTACCGAAATCGTGGAAGTTGGATTTAGTGCACCCTGTATCTAAAAAAGGTGATCGCTCCGTCAAACTATCGGCCGATAACCATTACCTGCTTGTTCTCCAAAATCATGAAGAAGATAATTAACTGCCAGCTTTTGAAGTATCTAGAGAACCACCAGCTGATTAGTGACTGCCAATTTGATTTCCGTCGCGGTCGAGAAGCTGGTGATCTTCTAGTATATCTAACACATCGTTGGGCGTAGACAGTTGAGTCCAAGGGGGAGGCATTAGCTGTTAGTTTAGATTTAGTGAAAGCTTTTGATAGGGTGTGGCACAGAGCGTTTCTTTCGAAGCTTCCTTCTTATGGGTTACCCGAGAAATTATGCAAGTGGATCACCAGTTTTTCGGCTGATCGAAGCATCAAGGTCGTAATCGACGGTGCGTGCTCCGACCTTAAATTTGTCAAAGCTAGTGCTCCGCAAGGCTGCGTGCTATCGCCTAGATTGTTTATTCTTCACATCAATTATATGTTACGAATTCATTGCTATGCAGATGACAGTACTGGTGATGCTTCGTACTCCGGTCATTGCGGTATTTCTTGGGAACACGTCAATGAGAATCGGGACAATCTAGTGTCTAAAATCGAGACTCAGCTCGACAAAATCTCGGAATGGGGTCAACTCAACTTAGTCCATTTTAACCCCAGGAAGACAGAGCTATGTGCGTTCACCGCTAAAAAGTCGCCCTTTGTCGTATCACCTCGTTTTGAGAACACTGTCCCGACAGCCTCCGTTAATATTAGAATTATAATAATTGGCGTTGACATAGCGAACAACGTTCAGTTCTGTGATCATTTGGAAGGAAAGGCAAAACTGACGACCAGGCTGTCTCTAATCGGCTTGACTCCTTGGCTTTATGCAGAGATGTAAGTACGCTTAGCATCTTTTACCGCATCTATCATGGAGAGTATTCCAACGAACTGTTTGGATTGATCCCTGCCGTTGAATTTTATCATCGGTTATCGCGGCAAAATTCAAAGTTCCGTCCTCATCACCTCGGTGTCTGGAAATTCACAACCATGCCATTCTCTAGGCACTTTTTACCACGCACTACTCCTCTGTGGACTCAATTACCGACGTGGGTGTTCCCGAACGGATACGACTTAGGGGCCTTCAAGAAAAGAGCTCCTTCTTAAAAGACCGGCAACGCAGCTGCAAGACCTCTGGTGCTGTGTCTGCTAAGGGCGGTGGTAATCACTTACCATCACGTGAGCCTCCTGCTTGTTTTCCTCATTTTTATATAATATTATATAAAAAAAATCATATAATATTAGTTTATGCGTCTTACCCGCCATTGTTGTTTTCGTGCAAAATCTGTGACACCAGAGTATATAATTTTAATTCGCACAATTAACGATGTCAGACAAAATCCTGCTTTATTAAATAAAAACCAAACAGAATGTTTTATATCCCATACTAGATCGATTAGGCTGACTAATTGTGACGTAAAACGATAAATACTCAGTGGACGCCTTTTTTACCCATTTTTTTTCTGACCATTCACACCAATGCTAAGCTCAGCTTAGACATCTACGCTTACACTACTATCCACCCCAAAAATGGTTTTCTTTTTCATTGAGTGGGACGAACGGGAATTTAATAAAATATTTCGACACGTCCCAAGAACAAAATCGTATCTGCAAAACCAGCAAATTACAATATATTTGTTTGTGGGAGTACATTGTACATAAGATGGTTCACTTGAGCATTTCCAAAAACAAAAGACCAATAACTATAAAAAATATATTGTCTTTTGGCTTTATGCGTGTTTAATGCGAATTTTATAATAAAACCAATTTCGTCTGATCTCTCCGTACGATTTTGTTCTTGGGACGTGTCGATTTAATTTGTATTCGCGTTCGTCCCACCAGCAAGTTCAGTGTGGCTAATGGGAATAGAAATTAAATATTTTATTAAATTCCAGTTCGTCCTACTGGTGGGACAAAGCTTGGTGGGACGAACGGGAATAATCCACTTCGAGGATAACCTTACATTGCGCGTGGCCCGAGATGTACTTTACCAATTTTTAGGCTCAATTTACACCGCCGCGGAATGGAACGGAAGCGACTTTTTGCAATGAAATTGTACATACTTAGCATAAAGAACACTTACTTAGAAAAGATTTCTCTAGCTACTTTCGGCGCCCTCAGTTGATCCGTAGCGAATGGACATAAAGTTCATTGTTCTATGTACAATTTTCATTTCAAAAAGTCACTTCCGTTCCATTCCGCGGCTGTGTAAATTGAGCCTTACGTTTTGGTTAGGTACATGATGGCAATTCCTTTTTTTGTTGAAAATGCAAAATTTGTGTTTAATGAGTTTTTATTTTCACGCCACAAAATGTAAAGCGTAGGTACATTTCTGTGGCGCATTAAGGGTTGCTTATTTTGTGTATTTTTTTAGAAAAGCACAGTACCTATATTAAATTATACAAAAATAAGGTAAAAATCAAAAATTCCCCGCACTAAATTTCCAATCTCAGAATCATGGTCCAAAGACAGGCTATGATTTTGGTTTTTTATTGACCCTCCCTTACAGCCTGTGTATCTAATCTAATAGCGTTAAACGAGCAATTCTTGTGTATATGTGTGTAATCGGCTCCAACGATTTTCATGAAAGTTACAAATTAGGGGTTTTTCGGGTCAAGGAATCGATTTATCGAGGATCCAGGTCCAAGAAAAGCTCTGTTCCCAAGTATGGGTATGTGAAAACCGAGCAAAGCTCGGTCAACCAGATATTATTATATAATGTGTTACATAATGTGTGTGTGTGTGTGTTATATAATGTCTGTAATTTAAACCGCAGATCTTACCTTTGAATATCCATGGTTTTTGGATAACGACCATTTTGCGTTTGTAATTTTCTCCATCATACTACTCAGCGTCATATCAGTGATCTTTTTGTGGCGGAGGTTTGTCTGTATTATTTTTGTGCTGCTAGTCAGTGACGAAATCTAGCTGCAGCGTGCAGCCCACTGCAGTATACAATTTTTTGGCGAATCCCACGGGATCACCTAATTTTTCCAGGATAAAATGGTAGTAGTAAGCTATGCCGGGTAGCTTATGTGCTATTCCAGGTCATATGTGTGCCAGATTTCATTCAAATCCGTTCAGTAATTTTTGCGTAATTGAGTAACAAATTAACATCCATTCATCCACACACAAAATTTTCGCATTTAAAATATTAATAGGTATAGACTATTATCGTAACAGATGAATCACTCCATAGAAAAAAATGCCATAGCTACTAATATGCACAGGCATATTACTATATGCACAGGCATATTACTATATGCACAGGCATATTACTATATGCACAGGCATATTACTATATGCACATATATGCACCGAAATTAACATCGCACACAAGTATAGGAACAGACCGATACCTGTGGGCGATGTTAAATTCGTTTGTTTTTCTGATCAATATAGGTAGTCGTTTCCATATTCGCACCACATCAGGGCATATTCAGTAGAGAAGGGTCTCCCCTTGAAGATAGGTGCAAATGGTCACTCTGCACTTGTTGTTGTCGCTGTGGTAGCCTCCACAGCAGCATCAAAGATTGCACAGTATACTGCTCTGTTTCTTCATTCGATAAGTATTTTACCGGCAGTGTAGCTAATTTGAGCTGGTTCGTTAATTTGATCTGTCTTAAAGCGTTTAGTCTCAGCCCTGGACAAAATGGTGTAGTCGAAACGCGCGTTTCTTCCTTCCCGACTTAGATTACTGTTTGTAGTCTTTCGCTGCAAGACATTTATCTCCTTTGCCTATTGTTTTTTAAAGAAAAGTTTAGGAAACGGCCTTACAGGAGATTTAGTAGGTTGGTTGGGCAGATCTGCAACAGAACCCAGTGTTTCCTCTGTGGTGTTGATTGTTTTCAGGTTTCGCGCGCCATTGGCAACTGCTTCCCTTGGGAACGTATTTGATTGTCATAGCTTACGCATAAGCCTGTTTATTGTCCCGGTATTCGCGCTCTTTAGAGACAGGTGGACATCGAGTATGTAACCAGTAGAGGGGTATGTTGTTTGTTTTGTTAGAAAACGAATTCCGCCAAAACACTACACCGGTTGTAATGCTGTGATTGGTCGACTCAAGGTTAATGTGATAATGAACGCAATAGTAAACGCGTATTGAATAAAATGAAATAGTTGCATATAGGTTACACCTAGGCAAGAGCAAGACGCATAAACAAGAGTTCTCGTGTTATCTGTCCAGTTTAACTTGACCCATATTATATTAAATTAAAATAATGTTTATTGATATTGATTAAACATAATTCCGTCTGTTTTATAATTCGACGTTTTGCTGCTTTTTCCACACCATCTAATAGAATAACACGACATTGTGCGGTATAATATACCAAACTTTGAATATTTTCGAGAGTATCGGGGACGTACACACAGGGCACTTGTTGGTACGGTACTGCTTTAGTGCCAGCGTGAATTGCTATTTATCAGTGGCAAAACACTGATCAGTTTCGGAATTAGATGGCTCATATTGCTACTCTATTAGGTTACATGCTCAATGCATGTGGATTATGCGGACTTATGCGGGTCGTTTGTGTTTGCCCAGGGTTCGAGTTGTTTCACTCTTGTTTCATGAACGTTTGTGTACTTGTATCTGTTTTGTTTGATTTGTGGTTGCGCTTGGTTGCTAATGTGTTCATTTTCTATTGATTTCTATTGATATATGATATTTGAGCATGTGGTTCTGCTTGAGCATGTGTGAATTTTTGTGTATGTTCTGTTGCCCTATTGTGTCCGTTTTTTCTTTCTTTTCTATTTGTATAAGTCTGCTCTGTGTTGCTTGATTTTATGGATATTTGTAGGGTGTCGTTTTTATGACGAACGTTGCCATGTCTCCTGAGACTCTCCAGGTTCAGTACTGCTGGTACTGGTACCCACCTGGTGTAAATACACTTTTGTATTACGTTCGTTTGAATTTTAAAGAGAATCCTCGAAAACCTCCATAAAACCTTGTCAACCCAAGAATCCATATGAGCTGAATATGAACCTTTACTACCACGAAGCAGTCATTATAACTTCCATGTTACCATATTAAGGATTCAACTTTTTTGTTAGATCTACCTTTAAAAAAAAAAACAAAATGACTTATCAATGATATTTATTGAAAAGTTAATTTTGTTAACAGCCTAATAACATGAAACTTAATAAATATAATGTTTTTTAATTATACGATAAAGATTTTAATTTCTTTTTCTTTCTAATATGAAAAAAATACAAAAAGACATTTAATATTTGCATACGAATATCAACGTAAATATTTAGAGTAGGTATAATTTAAAATTAATTAAATTAAAACAGGGGTTTAAGTTCCTAAATCAATTCCCAGTTTGGATTTAAATTTACACTTTATTATATCTGTTGATGAATTAACAAAAACTTGTTCTGAGATTTTTCGAAGATAGAATAGATGAGCGTCTCGTCAAAACGAAGCTGTTCACAAAAATTCAACTTGTTATTAATCAAAAAAATTGTTCCTGGCACCAATGTCTAATTGTATAATTTTACTCTTATAATTTCTAATTAACTAAAATCATTCTTTCAAACATTATATCATTGATTTTGCTTCTAATATTTTTCTCTATGAAACCCCTCCCCCAAAGGATTGTATGGTCTAAAACCAACTACATCAAGATGTGTTCAATGTCGTCTTAATGATATCTTTACATACAAAAATGCATATAATAATATAAAATGTGTTTATGATATTATGTATAGTTATTATTTATATACAATTATGGTCCGTCACTACAATAACCTATTTCGCCTACCGACAAACCGATGAATTAATTATAGTGAACTAGAGTATTGTTCAATACTCACCCATTAAAGGGAAATTGCGTGAAATTATTTATTTAACCAACATAAGGAAAATGAGAAAGTTCTCAATTCGTCGGATTTGGAATATTCTTTTTTTATACGTTCAGTACTATATTTTATATATAATTAGATTGGATTGTTATGATTATACAATTTTCTAAAAGTTGGCCTGTTGTATATTCTGTGCAAATTAATACTTCCATATAGTAATAGTCATATTAAAAACGTAGACGACAATGAAACTTGTCACATTCTAATAATTTATTAAATTTAAATGCGTATTATGAGACTTCCGAGCGAAGCCGGGTTTTCATCTAGTAATAAAATATTCGCGTCGAATCAATAAACCATCTCCGTTTTTTCATCGGTTGATAATAATATGCATCGCTGGCGAATTACCCAATTCGATGTAACTCCAACGTAAAAAAAATATTTTTTGTGTTGTAGGTGTCAGTCGACCATATTAATACATGGAAATGCATATATAAATACCTACTGTTTTATACATAAACACCCAAACCCAGAAATACCAATATTTTTCGTCTCTTTAGGGAATCAAACTCAAGCTTCATCGATTCTTATCGTTCAATAACCACACCACCAACGGTGTTTTGACTTGCTCCGCTTTACCGACGAGAGGTCGTAAAATCTTATTAGGCCCTCAGAAAATTCAACCTTAACTTATACGCTTAACGTTTAAAACTGTAAATGACATACCACTCTGAAGACGTTTGCGTGACGTGACGCGTCCGTTCATTGGCTGTGATTGGACAAAAATATAAGGTCACACTTTTATTCATGCTCTTATTTTATTGTCTATTTTTAAATTAAGAATCTCAAATCTCTGGTTATGTTTAACGAAGATGGAATGTATTTAAACACAAAATGAAACTACGTATTTTATAATTATTTAAATCTCATATATTTTTATCAAAAATAATATTTGCGTTTATAATTTGTTTGTAAGTATTAGGTAAAGGAGTGTTCACACCGAACCCACCGTCCAACGTCGCAGGCAGGCGGCCTCATTTCAGTAGGAATTCTGTGGCCTTAGTTCAGAAAGTGATAATTACAAAAAATAATTTTACACGTATTATACACAATGCACATGTATTATTATGATCAAATGTAATATTCTATTTTTTAACTTATCTTGAAATGTTCATAGACTGTAGAAGAGTACAGTGTTGATGGAGATATGTCTATCTGATCAAACGATCTATTTTTCGCAACGATAATCGTATTATTAACATTGTTTAGCAAAAAGTGCACTTATCATGGTCTGACCAATGGCCACAGAGTTGTGTCGGCGACTTTTGCCGCGTGAGTCGCACGACTTGTAGCGACATGTCTACGACTTACATACGCGCTCATTTACCCGCCGACACCTTAGTCTTCAGCTATAATGTAGTGCTATTTTTTTTGCAATTTTGTTTATTGTTAAATCACTCTTAAGTTAATAAATTTATCTATACTGATTTCGTGCCCCCGACAAAGGCTTACCACATGAACGAGATGCGAAGTCGACGACTAGCCCGCCGACGGCAAAAGTCGAAGACTTATGTCGGCGGGGCGGCGGGTTTGGTGTGTATAAAGCTTAGACAAAATGTATGCAATAAGTAATCTCCGTAACATTAAATATATACTAGATAAAAATTAATATTGCAAAAAAATAAGCCATTGAATATGTAGGTATAGAGGGCCACTAGCTGGCACACATATCCCTAATAATTATTGTGCCGTAAATTACGTTATATAAGGTTCAAAATTGCCACAAGTTAGCCGCTATTCGAATTGTTACAGAAATATAAAGGTTGTTAGGTTACCTTTAAACTAGAATGGTACCGTAGTCTAAACTTACTTGCCAGATACTAAAATCTATTTTTATAGATAATAAAAACAGATATTCTACACTTTTTATCGTCGGCACTTGGTGAAACTTCATTTTAACCCAATATTTGCTAGCATATAACTCTTGTACTGTTTCACAATAAGATAATTATATTTAATTTCCGACCGGTTTCTCTTATACACATAAAATACCCTGAGGATGCTTGTGTAAGCGAAACCGGTCGGAAATTAAATATAATTATCTTATTGTGAAACAGTACAAGTGTTATATGCTAGCAAATATTGAATAAAAACAGAAATCAAAAACACTTTATTTAATTACTTTTTATAAATTATTTTGACGCGATAATTATTTTATAAATACTAACAGATCGAAAACGCGGCCACTCTCTTGCTTCTACCGTACGGCACTTTAAGCGATTGTGCTAATATAGGGAATATGCACTTTTTATATTTTTATGCGATATATTATATATTATATAAAGATAAAAAACCGATGACGAAAAAACAACATTTTATTAACGAAAATTATTTAAAGTTAACAGCGATGACCACTTGAAACACCCGCCATTGTTAATCGATTATCGTGACGTCACAGCCCACTTTTTCATGTTCACATAATATAACATAAAGTCACGTCCGCTATATGTACGCTTAGATCTTATAAACTACACATTAGATTTAGTAAATACGAATATAAACGCTTCTAAATATTATGTGAAAAAGTCACAATAAAATTTTCGTCTTCTTTCGTCATATGTGACGATACGTTCGATCTAACCATTGGTGTTGCGTTTCAAGTGTAATGAATATCTCAGTATTTTTAGAGAAAAAATAAGTATTTTGAGAGTAAAAAAAAAAAGTATTTTTAGAGTTTATTTTATGGCCATAAATTTTTTGTTCATCTATTGCATGTCGCATTACAGCCGTGGAGCAGGAAAAAAGTGAAAGGCAAATGGCAGGGCAGCGAAAGTCAATATGGCGGCGCCCATAACTAGCATCAGCTGACCGTGTATTTATTATTACGCGGTAAAAAGTTTCACTTGCATCGTGGTTTCATAAAGCCACACAATTTTTTGTCATATTTATTAATTATTTTCGTAACGAAAGGGAAATAATATTAAGAAAATATTTACACAGATATACTTCTAAAGCAATAACATTTATAAAAAGAAATGTTTAAACCTTTTTTGCATCCGACACATATTCCTTATTGGCCATAAGCAATTACTATGTTAGTATTAGTAGATAAAAAGCGAAAAAATTAAAATTACACGAATAACAATTAGGCCAAGAAATTAGCCTGATTGTTATTAAAATAATTACAACGAAATGACAACATTTAATAAACAGACTATAAATCTGATATAAAAATTATAAACTATTATTTGTTGTTGGGTTAGTTTTTTATGTGTATAACTTAAAAATATTCACAAGGCACTTTATTAAGTGGATACCGTCTCCAGCACTCTTGTATTTTAAAATATATTCTATATTAAAGAAATAAACCTTATTCTCAAATAAACCAAAACCTCTGTACGTTCATGCTTAATATTTAAACAATAGCAGTTTTATTTGCTGACAATTTCAAATACAAGGTTATTTTCAGTGAGACGTTGTATGAGAGTTGTGTTCCGGAAGGCGACGCCTGTGGTCATGACACCGCCGCTGAAACACAAACACATTATTACATCATAGAATAAAAACAAGCAGATAGTTCTTCTAATAGAAAGATATTATCATCGCCTATACACACTGTCATATTCAGACATAACAGACTTCATGACAGGATTTGAAAAATATGAGGAAAAGATATTTAATATTTAGAAAAAGGAAGAGAAGGGAAAACGAAGGCTGTAAATGGGACTGAAGAAGAGAGTTTCGGGATATTTGGATAAAAAGGAGTAAAGTGAATGGTGAATTTTTCACTTAAGAATATTAAAAAGAAGAAAGTTCTAGTGTAAGTTTGAAAGTTCTTGACGTTAGGAAAGATATTCTTCACTTGATACAATAATTATTAAAATAAAGATTAAAACTGTGAGTAGAACAGGGATTTATTCAGGAACTAGGTATATGTTTAAACAAATTCATATAAGTTATTGTAGAAATTGAGGTTGTTTAAATTTACCAGTATTGATAGAATGTACTTTTTATTAAATGGTTAATCTTTTGAATCTTGACGATACAAATTTAATAAACAGATTATAAATATGTGATTAGGTTTACAAAAATGAAATTGTACAAGATGCTGTGTAAAAGTGGATCGATTCTTGATTGGGTGAAGAATGTTTGTTGTATGAAGAATAGAAGTCTATTTCGATTTTAGGAAAATGAAACCATAATTTATGTTGTTATTTAAATGTTCTTCTCCTTCCATAAAAAATGGTGGAGCGATTGCTGTCTTACAGTTTTGCAGCAGGGTTGCTAATCAGGATGCAGGATAAATCAGAATTCTAAACAACAAAGGTGATGTAACTCTTCCAACCTAAATTAAATTATCGTGAATGATCGAATGATAGAGTGAGTGATGATCATGAATTCATTTTGATTTTTATTTTAGAAGAGTCATACAAGTGACTAAGATTGTTATGTTTGTATAACTTCACAAGACTTAGTAATAGCTTTGCATTATCAAATTTCAGAACATGACAATATAGCTTATTAATTAACTTAAGAAATAGATTTAAGTGCTTTAATTACTTTATATTATACTTTCTATCGTCGGCAATTGAAGGAACCCCATTGTCTTTAGACACTGTTATTATTGCACCTATACCTTGCTAGTGGCTGGGACTGCTGTTTCTTTGTCTTCAAGGGAGAGAGAAATGGCTTTGGATTGGCAAATTTCGGTACATGTTGGCAAAATGGCTTATTGGTTGCCTAATACTATGATTTCCATCGTCGGCATTTGAAGGAGTCTCATTGCCTTTAGACACTATTATTATTGCACCTATACCTTACAAGTGGCTAAGATTGCTGTTTGTTTTTTTTCATAGGAGTGAAGAAAAGACTTTACATTATCAAATTTCAGAGCATGTTGGCAAAATAGCTTATTAATTAACTAGGAAATAGAATTAAGTGCTTTAATTACTTTATATTATATTTTTATCGTCGGCATTTGAGGAATCCCGTTGTCTTTAGACACTATAATTATTGCATCTATACCTTACAAGTGGCTAAGATTGCTATGTTTGTTTATTTTCATAGCAGTAAGAAATAGCTTTGCATTACTAAATTCAAAAGCATGTTGGCTAAATAGCTTATTAATTAACAAGGAAATAGATTTAAGTGCTTTAATTAATTTATACTATACTTTCCATCATCAACATTTTGAAGGAATTCCATTGTTATTAGATACTAATACTACTGCACCTGAACTTTCATTTGTTTACTGAACTTATGAACTAGCTGCAGCGTGCAGCCTGCTACATTATAAAAGTGAACCCCGTCGGATCATAAGTAGCCTATGTGCTATTCCAGGTCATCATCTATCTGTGTGTAAAATTTCATTCAAATCCGTTTCGTAGGTTTTGCGTGATTGGATGACAAACATCTATCCGTCCATCTATTCATTCAAATATCCAAATTTTCGCATTTATAATATTAAGATAGGTATAATACTCGAACTGTTTTATCTTTTTAAAATTTACTAACTGGTGATGGCTACCACATATCTTTATAGATGAGGTCCGGCTAAGGAAGTTGCTTAAAGTTCTTAGGATAGTTTCCATAATACAGTTGATCCTGCTTGTTATTTAAACTTTAGGGATCGAGAACTGACCCCTTTGCTGTCATCGGGGCAGAGTGGAGCAGAGTTAGCTGTCATTGGAGCTGAATGCAGAGTTGCTGTAGGTTTATTGCAGCGTTGGAGGTATGGCAAATACGATTTTAATTTTAAGGTTCTGAATTGTTATAATTTAGAGGAGTTATAATTTCTACATGAAGGAACAATTAGGTGACAGGATAGGACGTGTGGGTATTAGGTGGAAGAACTGATGGTTTAATATATTGAGGAACTTAGGAAATTCTTTGTTTATTATTGACTAGTAAACAATTTAAAACTAGCTGGTTTAAATTCAGGAAATAGAATCTTTAGGAATTGAAAGCAGAAGGGTTGTCATTGTAGGAATAATATAATACATTCAATATATAGGGGCATAAATTAAGGGTTGTTATTGTAGGAATAATATAATAAAACCTACAAGTGGGGGCATAAACTTACATAAAATTCATATTAAAAACATACCTTAATATGATTTGCTAAAAATTATGAAATGTTAGTGCGAATTATTATATTCTATTATAAAACTAAATATTTAATAATACTTAAATTGATTGCATTGGCCAGTCTCTTAGAATCAAATTTTCATAAAAGCAATATTTTATTTACAACCAAATTTAAAACTGAGTACAATTATTAAACGTGATAATCACAATTTAATACAAACTACTCTCATCATTTCTAACAAAGTAATAATTTAGATAAACTGAATTGTTGAATTGAATTTAGAGCGAAAATCTTAAATGACTTATTTTAAAGCTTCAAGATGTTAGAGTAAAAGAGAGGAATGGAAGACTTTAGTCCAAATGTATAATGTTTATTTAACCATATTTTATATGAACTATTTACTTAATTTAATTATTTATGTATTTATTTTATTCCGATTTTATTTCATTTATATATGGAATTAGGAGGATAGTTACTATAATATTTAACTTCTCCATCATATTAAGTCTTTGGAAAATTGAAATATTATTGATTATAGTGACAGTGCATAACAGATCTATTAATAAGATAGGAAGTTTACTAAATAAATCTGGAATTAAGATAAATTACTAATTTTGTATTAGATAATTTTTACCTTTTACCTTAGTAAATAGATCATGTCATCTTCATCACTGGGTAGTATCCGCTTTACGAAGGGAACATGTTGTATTGTGTATATCTGTATAAAGACACATATAACGATGTCGTAATGGTTATCTTCTCTACATCAATGCGTGGTAATCGGGTAGGCCCCACTGCCACAAACAGGGTATTCAGAGAGATAACCCAGATAAACACCCAACTTCCGTCTAGCAAAGTTGATCCATTTTCATATCTAATCATCTCAGACATGAACTATTTTACAGAACTAGAATTACTTGTCTAAATTGTTTATCTGTTTATATTCATGTATTAATCTGGATTCCATGATTGAATCTCTACATCATAACGATTGTACAAATGAACTTTACTTATGATTATTCGGGTGGCTAGATTTTTATAATACTGTTCACTTAAAGCAACAATAGATCGATTTCTAAAAGTTCACACCTTATTGAATTCTGAAATTAGATGAGAGAGAAATTGAAATAAGCGTAATAGAACTCTAATAGTCTGGAGAAAACATAAATCACTTAAGTTTCATTAGAAAACGAGTTTAAGACAAATTGTTTAGTTTCTGACTGTATTTAGTATACAATCACAATATTAGTGAGTTCAAAGATCTTACTAAATTTCATCTATAACTTCAAATTCGATTAATAAGTAATATTTCAATGTTTGTGGGGACTATACATTTTTATAGGAGTATTAATAGGAGTTATTATTATTATTACTCCTAAGTTCATAGGAGTAAATTTGACTAATATATCTTTGGAACAAAGGTTAATTGCTAGTTCAATAATAACCTTATTTTAATTGTTTGGTTTTGTGATTGGACCATGCCTTCGTCACTAAGTAGTGTCGGTTTTGCGAAGGTATCATGTTGTATTGTGTATATCTATATAGACACATATAATGATGTCGTAATAATGGTCATCTTATCTTCACCAATGCAAGGACAATCGGATAGGCTCCTCTGTCACAAGCAAGGTATTCGGAGAGATAACCCAGATAAACACTCAACTATCGCCTAGCAAAGTTGAACTATTTACATAACTAATTAAATCTTCAAATCAGGTATGAGCTACATCACAGAGCTGGATATATTAAATTGTTTAACGTATTTTTTATACATTAACCTGAGTTCTTTTGACTTTCGTCATAAGGATTATCTTAATTGATTTTACTTATGGAATTTCTACGATTTGGTTTAATTGATGTTCACTGCGAGCAATGATTACCTTTATTTATGTTTATTTATCGTGTGCCGGCTAAGAAAGTTTCAGTATTGTGATTATAATAATAATAATAATAAATATTCATGGGACTAATTACACTTATTGATCTAACCCCAAAGTAAGTAAATTATTTGCTTGTGTTATGGGTGTTAGTCAACGATACTAATACATAGAAATACATATATAAATACTTTTACATACATAATAAACACCCAAACCCGGAAATACAAACATGTATGCTCATCACACAAATGCTTGTCCCCGTCGGGGATCGAATACGAGCCCCGTTGATTGCGTAGTCAGGGTCGCTAACCACTCGACCAACGAGGCGGTCGAAGACTAGTTATTATCTTGTCTCAATTTTGTCAAGTAATTGTTAAAACAAACTTGCACAAACTTTACTTAAATTCTACTCGATGTGTTTTATACAATCAAAACACAATATTTTTGATTGCTCACTTATTGTTTTCAATCAATATTTGCTTGGAAATATAGTTATTTGGTTAACTCTATTATATTCTGAATTATTAATACACAGTACCTACTTGTGTTCATTTAATTACAAAACCTATTTCAAGCTAATGTTAAAGCATACTTGAAAACACCTTTTTAATATTTTATCATGCTGTTTGTTATAAAAATAACAACAGTATATATTTTATCAACATTTATGTACTCTATTTCCATACTATCGCAAGCTTGAGTATTTTATATATTATTTTACTTTGATCAAGTCAATGCTTAATTGTATACTTGAGAAATATATTTATTATTTGGCCTTTTGACTGTGCTCAATATAAATAATGTACCTTGGTCATGCCAACATACGTTTATTATTTTATTACACTGTTTTTTTATAAAATTAACAACAGTATATATTTTATCAACATTTATGTACTCAAGTCCATGTTATCGCAAACTTGAGTCTTTTATATATTATTTTAATTAATTTACTTTGATCAAGTCAATGCTTAATTGTATACTTGAGAAATATATTTATTATTTGGCCTTATAATAATAATAATAATAATAATAACTTTTTATTTCAGACTTAAATTGTCCATATACATTTTGATGTTAGTTATTTAAATAATTCTTAAAACTAGTGTTAGTTATTATTAATAATAATAATAATAATAATAATAATAATAAAATTCAAATAATTAATTTCATTTCATTCTAATACAATTGAGAATTTGAGAATTTACATTATTAAATTAATTTATTTAATTTTTATTTAATATTAAATATAAGCGCTCTGGAACGCATGTGACACGCGTTCCAGTGCCTTACCACAGGACAGTCCACTCTATCTAATATGGTGTTAAGGAGACCGTTGGTGCTATTCCGCACCCGCAGCATCACCGAGGCCACACGTTTGCGCAAGATCGCATGAAAACTGTCAATGCGGGTCTCGGCAAACATCCCAGATGCACTGCAGTACCGAGGTAGCCCCAACAGCATCCTTAACCCATTATTATACTAAACACGTAGAGCATTGAGCGCCCTACTTGTGCACTTGACCCACAGGCTACACGTGTAAAACGTTTGGCAGTATGCTTTAAATAAGCGAATTTTTACTTCAGCGCTACATCGTGCAAACCTGCGGGCCAACATGTTGCATCTCACTGCCAATGCTCTACGTTCTCTCTCTACATCTAAATCATCAGAGAGGTCTGCGCTGACCCAGTGCCCCAGGTATTTAAATTTGCTAACGGTACTTAACGCCATACCCCCAAGTTTGATTGGAGGTACAGCCTTTGGAGCTTTATTGCCAGCCTTAAATACAAGTAATTCGCTCTTTACACTATTGTATTTTAAGCCATGTGTCATCGCATACCTCTCACAAATTGCAATCAATTTCTGAAGAGCTCTAACCGATGGGCTCAGCAGAACCATATCATCCGCATAGCTAATATTATTTACAAATTGGCCATCTATTGAGCACCCTACTGCGGCTCTGTTTAGCTTATCTATCAATGCGTTTATGTACAGGTTAAAGAGCCTAGGAGAGGTAATTCCACCCTGCCTCACCCCACACTCCAACCTATATTCTTCTGATAGAGCTCCTGCCCATCTAACCTGATTTGTTTGGTGCTGATACCAAAACTTAACTAGGCTAACAATCTCCCTTGGCGTGCTTGTTTCCCTCAAGAGCTTATCCCATAAGATGTTGTACGAAACAAGGTCAAATGCCTTCGACAAGTCCAAAAAACACGAGTAAACCGGCGTCCCCCTGGTAGCATAGTACTGAACGGTGTGCTTTAGTCGCAGTATTGCGGTTTCGGTAGACAGTCCCGGCCTAAACCCAAACTGTGATTCGTGTAACTTAATGTTTTTTTTCAAATATGCGATCTAATAAACCGTCCAGCACTTTTGCTATAACAGTTGCCAGTGATATAGGTCTATAATTTTTCTTGTCGGAGGCATCACCTGTTTTGTTTTTGGGTACAGGAACAAAAATGGTTTTCATAAGCTCTCTAGGCAGGTAAGCATGCTTAATACAAAGATTAAAGAAAAGAGCTAGCACTCTAGGGAGATGCACACCAACATGACGTAGGTGCTCTACACTTAGCCCATCATGGCCCGGTGACTTACCCTTCGTCATGTGATGGATGACCTCAGCGACCTTATGACTGTGCTCAATATGAAAGGTGCATCTTGTTCATGCCTATACTCATCAGCTTCCAAATAATGTATTCACATATTTGGACATTAAACTATATGGTTATCACTTTGTGACCCCACAACAATAATGCCTATCTTATTTTTTTTTTTATATAGAAGAGGGGGCAAACGGACAGGAGGCTCACCTGATGGTAAGTGATTACCGCCACCCATAGACAACTACACTACCAGAGGTCTTGTAATTGCGTTGCCGGCCTTTTAAAAATGAGTAAGCTCTTTTCTTGAAGGTCCCTAAGTCGTATCCATTTGGAAAAATTTCTACCGATAGCTGGTTCCACAAAGGAGTGGTGCGGGGCAAAAAATGCCTCGAGAATCGCACGGTTGTGGATTTCCAGACATCGAGATGGTAAGGATGGAACTTCGAATTTGGTCGCGATGTCCGATGGTGGAATTCGGCAGCAGGAATTAATCCAAACAGTTCCTCGGAACATTTCCCATGGTAGAGCCGATAAAAGATGCAGAGTGATGCCACATCTCTACGTAACGCCAAAGAATCAAGCCGATTTGAAAGAGTCTCATCCTCGACGATTCGAGCCGCCCTACGTTGAATTCGATCAAAAGGAAGGAGCTGGTACTGAGGAGCTCCCGCCCATAAATGAGAGCAGTACTCCATATGAGGCCGGATTTGCGCCTTATAAAGTAATAAGCGATGGGCCGGTGTGAAGTACTGCCTGGCCCTGCTGAGAACTCCCAGCTTTTTAGAGGCTAATTTAGCCTTGCCTTCCAAGTGACCGCGGAACTGAACGTCACTCGATATGTCGACTCCAAGTATTCCAATACTGGCTGTGGCTTTCAGGGAAGTATTTTCAAAACGAGGTGATACGACAAAGGGTGATTTTTTAGCGGTAAACGCGCAAACTTGTTTCTTAATGGGGTTGAATTGGACCAAATTTAATCGACCCCACTCCGAAGCAACAGAAAGTTGTGCTTCAATTTCTGACACCAGTTTGTTCCGGCACTCGTTGACATGTTCCCGAGAAATTCCGCTGCGGCCAGAGTACAAAGCATCGCCTGTACTGTCATCCGCATAACAATCATTGCTGCTCGATCGCAACATGTCATTAATGTGCAGAAGAAACAGCGTAGGCGATAGCACACAATTTTGAGGAACACCAGCATTGACGAGTTTAAGGTCAGAGCATGCGCCATCAACAACGACCCTTATACTCCGATCCGTCAGAAAACTGGTGATCCATTTGCACAATTTCTCAGGAAGCCCATAGGATGGAAGCTTGGAAAGAAGTGCCCTGTGCCATACCCGATCAAAGGCCTTCGCTATGTCCAAACTAACTGCCAATGCCTCTCCTTTATTTTCGACTGCCTCCGCCCATCGATGTAAGTAAACCAGAAGATCACCAGCTGAGCGTCCGCAACGGAAACCGTACTGACGGTCACTAATCAGCTGGTGCTCCTCAAGATACCTCAGAAGCTGGCAGTTAATAATGGACTCCATTATTTTGGAGAATAAGGAGGTTATCGCTATAGGCCGATAGTTGGACGGGACCGATTGATCGCCTTTTTTAGGGATTGGGTGCACTAAAGCGGTCTTCCAAGTTATGGGCACGACGCCTTTTGAGTAGGAGAGTCGGAATAAATGCGTTAAAACCGGTGTCAACTCTGGAGCACACATCTTTAGCACGATAGGAGAGATGCCATCAGGCCCACCCGACTTATGGATGTTCAAGGAAAAGAGTGCCTTACGCACTGCAATTTGCAAGAATTTTACCTCCGGCATGGAAGTATCACACCGCGGGATAGTAGGTGGTGTATTTCCTTGGTCGTCTATAGTCGAGTTGGCTGCAAAAAATGAGCCTAAGGGATCAGCTTTCTCTTTTGCAGAATGGGCTAGAGAGCCATCATCTTTGTGCAAAGGTGGAAAAGAGGGCATACAGAAATTACCTTGAACAGCTTTGGCTAGAGACCAGAACGCACGAGTTCCCGAAGGAAGGCGAACTAGCTTCCCGCCAATTCTGCCAATGTGCTCGGATTTTGCTTTAGCGATGGTTCTTTTAAAAGACCTAGAGGCATAATTGTACTCCTTTCTGAGTGTGCTGGTATTTACATCCTGAGATGCCGATGCCGTAGCCCAGGCCTGGTAGGATTCATACTTTTGGCGTGAAGCCGTTTTGCATTGGTGACCAAACCATGGCATAGACTTGCCACCAACGGGTACAGCAGAAAAAGGAATGTAAAGTTCCATTCCCTGCAGCACCACATCAGCGACGCAGTCAGCAACGACATCTGGATCTTCCAGCGAGGAGCACACACGCCTCCATGGGTAAGATGCAAAAAAAGACCGTATCCCGTCCCAATCTGCTGACCTGTAGTGCCAAACGCGACGGCAGCCTGAAGAACGAGGCCGTGATAAGCGCGTAATCGGCACTTTGCTCCGTACTAGGCAGTGGTCCGATGAACCAAGTGGAGCGTCTACAGAAACCTGATAACTGTCTGGGTGTGAGGTCAGCAGAAAGTCTAACAAGGAAGGAAGATGGTGGTCCACATCTGGAACACGCGTAGGCGAAGTAACCAGCTGTGTCATACCAAACGCTAAAGCAAAATCGTGAACAGATCTCCCCGCATGATCGGTAGTACGTGAACCGAGCCATTCGGCATGGTGGGCGTTAAAATCACCGATGATCACGATCTCTGCGGAGGGGATCTGCTGCAGCACGGAATCTGTTGCAATTTGGATGTGTTCTATGAGTCGGTCTGATTCGGCATTTCCGCTGTGGGACCTGTACAGGCACGCATAGATGCGGGGATGGTCGTCGCAGTCTACACGTAGCCAGAGGATGGATAGGTCCTTGCCTTCAAGGCTGCTGAGACGTCGAGAACAGATATCCTCTCTGACGTAAGCACAAACTCCCGCCCGGGGTACAAATATCTACCATTAACATGGTACTTCATAATATATTGACTTTCTCTTTGAGATTAAGGACTTTAGTTCCTTTTATTTTATCAATATATTTCTGGGGAATAATCAAAGAAGGCCTTCAGCCGGATGGTATACACACTTGTGAAGCGAGGCGGGGCCTCTTACATATCCCACAATAATAAAATTGCGGCACTAAGGTGCTTTACAACTCCCAACTTAAATATTACAATATTTTTATTAGCACATATTCCATACTACCGTATCTCTTTCCTTAATCTGAAATCAAAGATATTATTAATATCCTCATATTACTCCCTTAAGTCAAATATCTTTATTATGTATTTTATATGTTTATTTAATATACTACTCCCTTCCTTAAGTCAAATATATTTATTATGTGTTTTATGTGTTTATTTAATATATTACTCCCTTCATTAAGTCAATCAACTTTATTATGTATTTTATGTATTTATGTTATGTATTACTCCCTTCCTTAAGTCTTCATACGTCTTCAATACATTATTAAATTTTAGTCTATTTACATCAATTTATAGTATATAATTCCTGATAGTTTGACTGTTTATAAAGATGAAATGTACCTTTGAAAAGAATGAGTGGGTAAACTATATAACACAATTTGGGTCCTCAATTAACGCTAGATGAATCATTTGGCCAAATAATATTATTATAACTTTGTAGACTCCTTTACAAACTTAATATAACAGACAATCTTGTTATATTTAAAATGTGAGTTTAGAGGGTCTTCGGGAGAGTTTGTTACAACACCTAAGATATTAATGATGTGTTGATATCCGTGTATCGAAATGTAATGCCACACACATAGGTTTACTGGCTACCTTACCCTCCAAACCGGAACACGAAAGCATCGACGCTATTGCGGCAGCCGTAGATGTCACTTCAAACGCCTAATGAGATTCACAGAGAGGACAGCCCGCTTCGATTCCTCCACATTTACTTATTAGTCTTCGGTTCATAGACTATTGACACCAACGCCTGACAAATTCTGACCATTTTGCTTTTCCCGTATAGATGTAGGTATCTATATACTATCCCAGATTTGCGTATAAAATGCAGTTACAAAGCTCAAACTGAGAGTTTTTAGAACTGGCCACTTGTAAACAATATAAAGAAAAATCTGTAAACCGGTTGACCCTACAGGCCAGTTTGTTTACAAAAAATTACTTAATATTTTTTTAAATAATTTTCAGGCTAATATTATTCATTTTTATATTATTCAATGTTATTCATCATTATATCAGATTGACTTAAAAATCTAATCAGTTTTGTTCTCTAAAAAACTGCGACAAATACCGTAAATTGGATTAAAACCGGTGAATTTATTTAGGATTTATTCGAACGAAAGTTTTGAAAAAAATTTTTTTTGATATTACTTTGACATATTGTAGCCTATAGATTATGTAGCTAAGAAAACATTTTAGAGCTCAAAAATTGTGTTAAATACCATTCGAAAATCAAAATCGATCATCGTTCCCAAAATATACAGTTTTTCAAAAATGGAATTAGTAATTTTTTACAAAATTAAAACTTTTGTGCTTTGAAAAAATCTATGCTTAGGTATAGTTTATGTTCATTTGAGCTTGAGATACCGCAATTTAGCGGGAAGTTTCAAGGATGGTCTGTAGGTTTACACATTTTTTTGTTAATTTTTAATTTCCGAGCCTATTCGGTCCAGAATTTTATGTTCTAACTAATAAGTAGATTAAGAGTAGTTGTTTTTGTAGGATAGTAATCAAGCAGATGGCTCTCCTAATTAAAATAGATACCATCGATCGATTGATCTCTATAGAGACGCTAAAAATGTTAATAGCGCGTTGTTATCCCTGTGACGAGATGTCAATGTCACACGCGTAAGTCTACCAGCTACCTTACCCTCCAAATTGAATCAGGACAATGACAAGCATTGAAATTATTACGGTCAGGCGGTGATACCATATGCTCGGGCGAGATGTTGCGATCTATTAGCTCTACTCTACTACTTAGTATTGACGCTGGTAGTAAATGCTTGGTATGCTTGGCTTACAAATTGCTTGGTAATATGAAAGATAATTTATTCTTAAAAGGGATCCTTGACCAACAAAATATTTTATTACTTCAGAAATTATTTTGAGGAAATGCATTATAAAAGGTGAAAATATTTAAATTTGCTGTTTTGTGTGAATTGTTTTATAAGATCTTCGCGATGCTACCTAAAAAAAGAAATACTCGCGAAAGAAGCACTCGCGTTAAATGAGGTAGTGTTTGGTTTCTAATTTTTATTAATACACTCATATTGTTTCACAAATCACTTTAAATTTAATTAATATCGCCAACTCGTTTTGCCTTTTAGGACATCTTCGGGGCTACGAACTTGGTTTTTCTTGAAAATGCTTCTGTTTCAAAGTCAAAGGTGCGTTGTGTGCGTAAATTGTGTGATTTTGTGATTGCTGCCGACGTGGGTGTAAAATGTGATGTATGGGAGAAGATAATTGTACTGCGCTGGGGTCTTTTTTTTCAAAACCATCGGTGAGTTTATTTTTATTAAACCGCAGTCTTTCTTTTCGATGCATCGCGGAGGCCCCATAAAACTCACGGAAACTCACGTAAAATAGCAAATTTAATTAATTTTACCTTTCAACACGTCAATTTTATATAGAACACGTGCAGTAGTGGCGGGCATGTTGTCTCGCTCGCGCAGTATGGTGAGCGCGGAGTGCAGCAGCGCCACGGTATAGAACACGTGCAGTAGTGGATGTGAGGTGTGGTGTGTGTACTCACGTGGCGGGCATGTTGTCTCGCTCGCGCAGTATGGTGAGCGCGGAGTGCAGCAGCGCCACGGTATAGAACACGTGCAGTAGTGGATGTGAGGTGTGGTGTGTGTACTCACGTGGCGGGCATGTTGTCTCGCTCGCGCAGTATGGTGAGCGCGGAGTGCAGCAGCGCCACGGTATAGAACACGTGCAGTAGTGGATGTGAGGTGTGGTGTGTGTACTCACGTGGCGGGCATGTTGTCTCGCTCGCGCAGTATGGTGAGCGCGGAGTGCAGCAGCGCCACGGTATAGAACACGTGCAGTAGTGGATGTGAGGTGTGGTGTGTGTACTCACGTGGCGGGCATGTTGTCTCGCTCACGCAGTATGGTGAGCGCGGAGTGCAGCAGCGCCACGGTATAGAACACGTGCAGTAGTGGATGTGAGGTGTGGTGTGTGTACTCACGTGGCGGGCATGTTGTCTCGCTCGCGCAGTATGGTGAGCGCGGAGTGCAGCAGCGCCACGGTATAGAACACGTGCAGTAGTGGATGTGAGGTGTGGTGTGTGTACTCACGTGGCGGGCATGTTGTCTCACTCGCGCAGTATGGTGAGCGCGGAGTGCAGCAGCGCCACGGTATAGAACACGTGCAGTAGTGGATGTGAGGTGTGGTGTGTGTACTCACGTGGCGGGCATGTTGTCTCGCTCGCGCAGTATGGTGAGCGCGGAGTGCAGCAGCACCACGGTATAGAACACATGCAGTAGTGGATGTGAGGTGTGGTGTGTGTACTCACGTGGCGGGCATGTTGTCTCGCTCGCGCAGTATGGTGAGCGCGGAGTGCAGCAGCGCCACGGTATAGAACACGTGCAGTAGTGGATGTGAGGTGTGGTGTGTGTACTCACGTGGCGGGCATGTTGTCTCGCTCGCGCAGTATGGTGAGCGCGGAGTGCAGCAGCGCCACGGTATAGAACACGTGCAGTAGTGGATGTGAGGTGTGGTGTGTGTACTCACGTGGCGGGCATGTTGTCTCACTCGCGCAGTATGGTGAGCGCGGAGTGCAGCAGCGCCACGGTATAGAACACGTGCAGTAGTGGATGTGAGGTGTGGTGTGTGTACTCACGTGGCGGGCATGTTGTCTCGCTCGCGCAGTATGGTGAGCGCGGAGTTCAGCAGCGCCACGGGCGTGGCACCGTACCCCGGATTTGTGCCCGACACCTGCACACACAAACATACACACACACTTGTTATTGACACCTTACATTACTATCACTTCGTACTTAATGCTATATTGATGACCAGTTTCTTCACTCTTATATTGGTAAAAAATTGTCTGATTTAAGGAAAAATATGGTATTCATTCACTAAGTGCAAGAAACAAAAACAATTTCGTTGCTTGTGCATCTCGTCTCCACGGGAGATATAACACATTTATAGGCCAATATAAACACTTTAACAAGAAGCTACATAAGAGATTTACCAGTGAGCAGACTTAAAAAATGTGTTAAAACCTCACAATGCACACAATTGTAATTCACTTGAATGACAATTATGTGCATTAAATTTCTTTATCCTAACCCTATTCCATACTATTAAACTTGATAAGTAGGCATGGAACATTTCACAAGTAGCATGTGGGAGATATGAAATGCATTTTCATACATCGCATTTACGACCTCTCTTCATTTGATCTGTGAAATTTCACATTCAATTAATTTTTCCAATTTATACCAGAGCTGCAGTGGTTATCTAATTATTGTTGTTTTTATAGCACTTACACCGTGCTTGGGAAACATGAAAAACTTTAACGTTTTTTTAAAAGCAGTGGTTATAATTCACACTTCATTTTTATTAGCTTACGGTCATTAACGTTCGGGTAATTTATAAATGAAAATCATTGCCAGTGAAAATTCACATTTGAAACCATACTGATTTTCTGTTTTATTTGATTCAATGAAAATTAATTAAAAGTAGCAATCATTTTGTAACGTGAATTTTTATTCACGTTATTTTTTCATTCCGTTCGCCTGTGATATCGTTATAATGAGGCGGGACCAATACTATAGGCGTGGGGTCGGTGAACTCGCGTCTTACTTTGCGGCGACCGAAGCTCTATATAAACAGGCGCTCCCTTACGCTAAGCTTATTAAATTTAGTCAAGCGGCCTAGTTTGGGTGGTCAGCTACAAGGGTAAGAATAAATTATAAAAATGACTGGTAATTTAATTTTCACTTATTGTGTTTCTTTTAGTAAAGCATAATTATCAAAGTTCATTTAATCATATTTTATTTCAAAAGTTAGCCGATTGCAATTATATCACGCGCGCGAATGGTTCTGTACAATCATCTATCAAACACGGCAGAATATTACGTTTGTTGTATGGGGGGGGGGGGGGGGGGGGTATTGTGCAGAACTGGTTTTATTGAAAAATGATATACATTTATATAGAAGAGGGGGCAAACGAGCAGGAGGTGCTCCTGATCTGATGGTAAGTGATCACCGCCGCCCATGAACATCCGCAATACCAGAGGTCCTTCAGTTGCGTTGCCACTCCTTTAAGAGTAAGCTCGAATAAGCTATTTTCTTAAAAGTCCCTAAATCGTATCCGTTCGAAAACACCCCTACCGGTAATTGATTCGACAACAGAGTAGTGCAAGGCAAAAAGTGAGAATCGCAAGAATCTCAAGCATCGCACAGTTATGGATTTCCAGACATCGAGATGATGAGGAAGGAACTTCAAACTTGCCGCAATGTCCGATAATAGAATTCAGCGGCAGGAATTTATACATTATATATACGATAGAAGACGCAGAGTGAACCTTGATATCTGCGCAATACCAAAGAATCAAGCCGTTACGAAATATCCTGGTTGTCAACGATTCGAACCACTCTACGCTGAATGCGATCAACAAAAAAAATCTGTCATTATATAGCAATTTTTAGTACTCGGAAACTCCGGCTCAGAGATAAGGATAGTACTCGATGTGAGGCCGAATTTGTGCCTTACAGAATTGAAAACGGCGGGCCAGCAAGAAGTACTGAAGTACTCAGCTGAACACACCGAGCTATTTGGAGGCTAGTTTAGCCTTACCTCCTAAATGACCGCGAAACTAATTCGATATGTCGACTCCCAAAATTCCGACACCAGCTGAAGGTGTCAGGAGAATATCCCCAAATCGAAGTGATACGACAAAGGGTGTCTTTAAGCGGTGAACACGCAAGGCTGTGTCTTCTTGGAGTTAAAAGTGACCAGGTTTTGACGACCCCATTCTGAGAAGGTAAGTCGATTCTCGACTTCAGACACAAGCTTGTTTCGAGAGTCTTCGACGTGTTCTCAAGAATACCGCTACGGCCGGAGTATGTAACGTCACCAGTACATACATCTGCATAGCAATGTATGTTGCGGATTCGCATGATGTCATTGATATGCAGAAGAAATAGTGTTGGTGATAGCACACAGCCTTGGGGAACACCAGCATTGACAGATTTAAGGTCAGCGCATGCACCGTCGACTACGACGTTGATGCTCCACTCAGCAAAAAACCGGCGATTCCTTTGGGAAGCTCAAAAGAAGGCAGCTTCGCGAGAAACGCTTTGTGCCATACCCGATCGAAGGCCTTCGCTATGTCCAAAGTAACTGCTAATGCCTTCCCCTTAGACTCAACTGCTTCCGCCCACCGATGTGTTAGGTATATAAGTAAAATATAAGATAATAAAATATAAGTAGTAAAATATAAGATCACCAGCTGTGCAACCATGACGGAAACCGTACTGACGGTCGCTAAACTGCTGGTGCTCTTATGCTTGAGAAGTTGAGTTAATTATTGTCTCCATAATTTTAGATAACAGGAAGGTTTTGGCTATGGGCTGATAGACGGATAAGAGCGATCACTTTTTTTAGGGATAGGATGCAAATTATTTTTAAAGGTCGGGCATTGTTGCTAAAATTTACGACGAAGGTTGACAAACATCACATGACTATCTCGGGAGTAGCGTGACCCACATGATTTGAAAATATGGTTACTTTGAAAATAAATATGTCGATGGTGATTTATCGAATTTTTTAAGAAAGTCAAACTGAATTTAGGTGTACCTACAATTAAAACTAATTTTGTAGAGGGCATGGTGGCCAACTGTTATACCAAGCACATAATAAAAATCAATTAGTATCGATAGGTCAGTTCCAAAATAAAGAACAAAAATTGGGCCATGCGGAGATCTCTATCAGGTACGAAGCTTTATGCAATATTTTTCAAAAAGAAAAAGATAGAAAAAAAATTTAATCATATTTATATGTGTATTGAGATTGTATGTTTACCCTACACAATGCTTACTGTCAAATCTCAAAACTCAACACTCCAACATACATATATAACCTTAGAAAATAGAAAGAGAAAGGAAGGAATAGTCGCTTGTATGTTCATGGTTATGGCATATTCATGGGAGTCCAAACTATTTTTTTTACAAATAAAAGGCTATGCCCTAGTGTCTTAAATTACAACAGAACGATCAAAATTATGTCTACTCCGACTCGTCTAAGAAATTAGAATTACGTAAACATGGGGGAGAGGGTAAGAGATTTGCTTACTTATGAATAACTGTACAAAAACGACTTACATAATACTCGAATTGTACATGATTCTTGCATATTTATACAAACTCGCACGAGTCGACTCGCTTTTAACCGACCGCAAGGTCCTCTCGTTAATAACATTATTTGGTATCTAATTATGTGTATGAAAAATACATAAAGATGTATCATATACATCTTTATGTATTTTTCATACACATAATTATACATATGTAGTAAGAGGAATGACACTAACAGCGGTGGTACATTTTAATTCGACTCACAACTAAGATATCTACTATTAATACACTACTTGACGTAACAAACATGATTCTATTTTACATGGTTTGCGGCTATGTACGTTTACTATGAGGTGTAGTGGGAGAGCAGTTACCTTGGCGACAAGGTCCCGCGTGGGCGCGGCCTGCTCCACGTCGGCGCCGGCGGGCCAGCCCGCCCCGCGCAGCTCCAACGAAAACGGGAACTCGTTGTCTTCCTCTGCAGGAGAATCTTTGGTCACGAAACCCGCACTGAAAATTCCGGGGTAGTCCAGCAACAGTCGCCGGGTGAAGCTGAATTTGCTCATGAATAAGATTAACACCGAGAAGAACGCCAGCTGAAAAAAATCACAAGTTTATATACACAAACACATAATATATAAGGTCCTTCCAAGATAGGTGAACATATTTTAACATAGCGTTCAGTACGTCTAACCAAAGAGATCCAGCTAAAAACAAACGTCATTCAAGAGTTAAAACTTTTAGATTTTCACAAATAAAATATTTTCTCTCTTTCTCTCTGCATAAAATAATCCACGTTTATCGTAAAAGTATGAGGTTAATTACCTTCATACTCCGTGCGTATTCGTTAGACCGTGTGCGTCACATCATTTACCTATCGATACAGCCTTATCAGCTGATCGGCTGACAACTGTAACAGTTATTATTTAAGAATAATAACTGCTACGCCAGTATACCATTTTAACATTAAATTGTAGTTACTTTTAACATAGTATAACTATTATTGTGAAATGTGATTTGTGCTGTCTATTTTAACACTCTATGTTTGTGCGAATGTCTCGAGTGGTTGTGTTTGTTCCAGTTGGTGGTGAAATCTCAATAAAATATTTAACTAAGCCTACCGCACATTTGCATCTCCATCGTGTCTTAGTCACTACGTAGACATTGGCGGAATACTATTGCTCTCAAGCAATGGTCAAAAGCCATTAAACAAATAAAAAAAAATAACTGCTACGCTTTCACTTTTAACAATGTCGCTATCACAACATATTCGTGATAACATATTACCATTTCCAACTCATGGTTAGATTACGGATAATCTCGTACAAGGTGGCATTTTCAACTACTAATGGGCTTGAGAGCCTTAACGTAAAGCGACTATTGTACAAGTATGCAACGCCGACGACCGCTAGGTGTAGAGTTCTGTTACGTCTCGGGTCTTATGCCACCGTTTTACCTATTCTTATCGCAACAATGTCAATTCTTGTCACTGTCGTGTTCCAGTTTGAAGGGTAATGTAGCAGATAAAACTATTATTAATCATATATTTATTATCCGCTCACTACACTTTGATTACTAATGGATACCTCTGAGAAAAATCCGTCAATACACTATGGTCTCTACAGGGACCAATGCTAACTTTATCCAAAA
This sequence comes from Apodemia mormo, assembly GCA_036924255.1. Classification (NCBI taxonomy): domain Eukaryota; kingdom Metazoa; phylum Arthropoda; class Insecta; order Lepidoptera; family Riodinidae; genus Apodemia; species Apodemia mormo. The sequence goes on along the minus strand of JAUPFN010000011.1, from coordinate 39,627,243 downwards.
ACACAATATTTTCACAATTTACCAGTTTTAATACAATACTCTTTGGTATTTTATCGTTTTCTAACGAAACATTGTACAGAATAACATCAAATTGGCATTCTTTTTTCATATATGCTCTTGGGGAAAAATAAAAGAACTTAGTCCGCCATTTTGATTCGTGCTGTGTGTTATGTGTTGGTTGCAGTTTATGATACAGGTTAATTTAAAAGTGTTTTGGCGTATTAATCAACAATTAAACTTTATTTATAATCAAGATTAGTTCAAGATCTAACAGGTTAGATAATAATTTTTAAAAAAACCGTAAATATCAATTAATAAAACATATTTTTCGTTAACGACCAACTTGATGATACCAGCGCTTTCGTTATGACAGTACCTATTTTTATTTATTTTCGTAAATTTTAGTGTTGATATCTATGATCTAAAAAAAATCATATGATGTGAATGCGTGTGATGTTTCGTGATTGGTTCGCCAACTAGAGCTAGAAGACAACGTCATAATATCATATACCATAACGCTAATTCACTACGAATAAACCAATCACAAAACAGCTCATGCTGACACATATCGAAATTATAACGTTTTAAATCATTGGTGATGTCATCATGATACCATTTAACTAAATTAGACAGTACAAAGCCTGGTAAAGTGTGATGGGAAATTAGAATCATTAACAGCCATTATTAAAAACTGTTACAGCTGTCAACCGATCAACTGATAAGGCTGCGTCGGTAAGTAAATGACATGACGCACACGTTCTGACGCATACTCATGGAGTAAGAAGGTAAATAACCTCTGACTCTTACGTCAAAAGTGGATTATTTAATGCAGAAAGGGGTAACGCGTTATGAAACAAAATTAATTTATTCGTGAAAATTAAAAAGTTTTAAAACCCTTGAAAGAAGTTTGTTTTAAACTGGATATCTTTGGTATCCGTACCGAACGCTGTATTAAAATATGTTTACCTATTTTAAAAGAAATTTATATATCTTCATCTCAAGTCAGGGTTCAAGCAACGAAATCAAACAACCGAGTTCTTTCAAAAACATCTATAAAAGTTTAAAGGAATGGTGAATGTAAAAAAATCACGGATTGTTGGTAAACTCTTTGAAATGATGTTACTTAGCAACTGTCTTGTTTTATTATTATGTTTAAAAAATCATAATCTAATTATATAGGTAACTAAAACCTATATCACGATCAGTAAAACAAGCCTCTTAAATAATTCGTCTCTGCTAAGAACTTTGCTGAATATAACCAATCATTTGCGGCAGTCCAGCGCCAGATTTCTCGAGAGAGTCTTAAGGAATCGGTGTTATTTGCTCCTTACGTTACATTCTTTTGATGGAAAGAGACAACTGAAGATGTAAATGGTGGGTTGTTATCCGTATGATGAGGTGTTAAAGCCAATTGCATAAGTTTGTCATATTATCCTCAAAACCAATACATGACTATGACAAACATTGACACTATTTCAGAAGGAATAGGTAGAGGTTTTATGTATAAGACAAGACAATGAAAAAATAGGATTGGACATTTCCTGAAATGTTGTACATATTTTTCATATTTTTTTTCTATTTTTATGTCTCGAGTTCTATTTGAATGGTAAGATAGTAAACTTGTGCATATGACATTTACACCCAGAACACTGATGGCAACGCGTCATTGACATTTTTATTGTCTACAGCCTACGGCTCTCTTGCTGTAAAGCCATCTGCTTCTTTACTGTTCTATGATAGAAAGAAGCGTGCAATATATTATAAAATGATGCTTAATCTGTACACTTGACAAAGCTAAAACACGTGTGATGTGAGTGGGCTCACCATAAGCGCAGCCCCCAAGTTGGGCAACCTGACGTAAGGCTTGAACTGCACGAACCGCTGGTGGTGGTGGTGGTAGAGGTGGCGCTGCGTGCGGTACACCACCGACGCGTCCGCGCCCGGGAACGGCAGGCACCACCCGCCCTGACGGTGCAGCACCGACCTGACACACCCACCACACACCCACATCACCCCACTGGCAAGCTTGTGTCCACTCAGGATCAATCGGATATACAGTAGAACCACGATAATAAATTCAAAGTATTCTTTTTTCCTTCCCCTCACAAAACCAGAAACTTTTTTATTTGAAATATATTTTAAATATTTGTATAGCTTAAAAGAATAATTAGGTACTGAACCTTTATAACATAAATAATGTTTTGACGACCTCAGTAACTGAAATCATTTATTAATGACTCATTTGAAACGAATGTACTAAATAAAAGATTCGTGTATTAATTCCGTTCTTCTGTGTTACTCGTGTTAGCTAAATGACTGTAAATCAACAGCGAACCTGTTGTGAAGAAAATCAAAAGTGGAGGTAATATAATCTACAATCATAGTGCAAATGTAAACTAACTTAAACCCTCAGTAAGTTAAAAAAACTCGACAAATTAAATTACACTCAATGCTCAATCATTTATTACATTATATGTTACAATTAATATTGTTATTATTGTTACGAATAATCTAGAAGCTTGTAGAGTTGGAGCGCGCGCGCGCTAACTTTCTAGAAATAAAGGAAAGAGATAGCTACTCCTATTGACAAATAAATAGTTGACCTGGGCTATGCCATAATGGACTCTGTGGGATATGGCATAAGGTTGAAAGTAGCGTGTACTAGGATTTATGACTCATAACATGTTTACGATAAGAAGTGATTCATTGTTTCCCGATACATTTAGATTTTTCTGGATCCAGCTAGGACTTTCCCCTGCCTATAAATACAGAGGTGTTGACAAACACAAGGCAGTTTTTATCAAGCGATCGAGAACGATACATCAAGTGACCAAGTGCGAAGCGAGAAGTGTTCTATTGTGTAGTGTTCTAAGTTCAGTGATAGTACAGCAAGTGACTATTGTGTAAAGGGTATTTTAGTATTACGTTGTGTTGTGTTGTATAAATACATGGATTTAATATAAGTGGTGTTTTCTTACAAGTACGAACCCGAGGTACGTAACATTATGTTAGGTGTTACAATAATTAAACCTATTAGAATATTGCAATGTAGAACTGGATTGATCCATTTCATAAGAGATTTATGTGATTGCAGCGACGAAACAGCCACTGAACGCCTAATAACAGGCGAATAGTTTCTGCCAACACATCTGACTTATAGTTCCGATATAAATGTTCGCGAGGAAATACTCAATCAGTGTCGACCATTACTGTGACCTGTCAATACGATCGGTGTGTATTAAGAAAGTGCTGAAAAAATATTCGAAATGCCTCAGTGTAGCATTAAATGGTGTGGTAAAAAAAGCAACACATCCAATATAGAGAAAGATGGGATAACATTTTTCTTGTAAGTAAATAATATCTTTATTTGTTTTGTAGAAACAATAAAAACAACAAAATTTTACGCAAGTACAAAATTCATGATACACTGGTCGTAGTTTTAAAACAAAGTACTCAAATTATCGTGCTGTCTCATCCTTTCCCGATGCGTTCATTATTCCATTTCTTTCTAACGTTTTATGGCACGTGTAACTAGCGTTGGTGCAATTTCGTTATCGATAAAAATATTAACAAATATGATCAACGCTATTTATTTTTGCCCATTTATTTAATAAAAACTATTAATTATAACTTTTAAAAAATTTTCAAACGTGTTATATATTAATGATTGTATTTTTATAATCGGGATAAAACAATTATCGAGAAAAGAAATACTAATCCTATTATGCACTCAAGTTTTGTGTGAAAATTGTATGGAACATGGATAATTGTTTGTAGCCGGTAAAAAACATCTGTAGTATAAATGCGTGGCCTAATATTTTCAACCAACTTCAAAAAAAGAAGGAGGTTCTCAATTCGGTTGTATTTTTTTTATGTTTGTTACTTCATAACTTCGTCATTTCTTGACCGATTTAGAAAATTCTTTTTTTATTTGGAAGGATAAACTTGTCGTTTGGTCCCATTTAAATTTGGGAAAGAAAGATTACCCCTAAGATTATTTAGTGCAATTTTTATTTTGACCAAATTTAATTGAAGTTTGTTTTTTTAAAGATTTGCACACCATAGCGTGATAGAATATGCTAGTAACTATGATTAATTTTAATAACTTATAACACCCATATTCTTGCAAATAAATATTTTCTTTCTTTTTTCTTTTATAAACTTTTTTGGTAAATATCCGGTAAAATAAAAAACCGGTAAAAATTAAGTTAATTTGATTATGATGCTGCACTAGTTAACGCTTAATGAATAAAAAGAGATGGCTGTATATAGGTTACACATACGTAAATAAGAGCAAAACGCATAAACAAGTGTTTCATTTTAACTGACTTGTATAATTTGAGTCTTATTACATGGATTAAAAATGAAATAAGATCAAATTTTACTGATTCTTATCGATGAACTCGATCGCTCGGTATTTAACAAAAGAGCTTTGCAATCGTTTTCCTTTTGTAGTCTAAGATCCGAATATAAGCTGAACTTCACCCATCTGTTTACCGAATGAAACATTTTTATTTTCAAATTTCATACATAGACAAATACGTCTTGCATGTATTGCCTATCAAAATACGTTCATAGCTAGCTATCCTTAATTACTTTTTGTAACAAGTTCCTCCGTCTTTAATGCCGATCAAATGTTATTGATATTAAAAGTTTTAAACATGTGGAATAGGTCTGTGAGGTATTTCCTACGTGTTTACGTTCATGGCTACCAGGTAAGCAGGTGTAAACATGTAAGTAAATATAACGTAAACACGTAGGCAATACCTCACAGACCTATTTTATATGTTTAAAACTTTTAGTATCAATAACATTTGATCGGTAAACAAATGGGAGAAACTTGCTAAAAAAATTAATTAATATTTTTTTAATTAAGGATAGCTATGAACAGATTTTGATAGGCAATACGTGCATGACGTATTTGTCTATGTATGAAATTTATTAAAAAAAAAGTTTCATTTGGTAAACAGATGGGTGAAGGTCATCTTATATTCGGATCCCGTACTATTGGAACAAATTTATCGATAAGTGTATCGACAATCACTAACTTAAAAAATACTCTGTACATCGCTATCATTTGCTGCGGTTTTGAATTAGACAATCACTGTGTGGCAAACCCGCTTCGTCCCACCTCAGCTAGTTGCCAGAATGGATTCAATACGGAAAATCAAACATAAGGAGTGCAGTGGCTGTTTCGTCGCTGTGTGATTGTCATTAAACTAGTCGAAGTAGTCGTTAATAGTGTACTAACATTTTTCTATCAGAAAATATTTCACAAGTTTTATAGATATAATATCATTTTCTTCTGATTTAATTTTAGCTGGTAATCTGTAATATATTTTCACACACATTATTTTAGATATATTATCATTTTCTTCTGATTTAATTTTATCTCTTAATTTGTAATATATTTTGAAACACATTATTTTTGGTTCAGAACTGTTATTTGACGTTTCCCCTAGTCTTGAAGTAATCGAGATTCTACTGTATTGTAGTTTTTTACGATTTATTGTGATATGGAGAACACAAAAAATATTTACTATAAAAGATAAGGGTTATTAATACTTTCAGGATATAAATTAGGCAAAAATAGTAATTAAGTCACTCGACAATAAACGCAAACCTGAAAGAGCTACGTCACACCGTGGTAAACACCATAGAAGAATCCAAAGAGTATATAATGTATATTATGATCATGGCGTGACGCCATGACAGTCCAAAACGTTTTCGACGTGGTACCGAATTCACGGAAGACAGCTTTGGTGCATCCCATCCCTAAAATAGGAGATAGCTCTAATCCGTCTAACTATCGGCCCATAGGCATAACATTCTTGTTCTCCAAAATTATGGAGACAATCACCAACTCTCAGCTCCTCAAGTACTTGGAAGAGCACCAGCTGATTAGCGACCGTCAGTACGGTTTCCGTCGCGGCCGCTCAGCTGGTGACCTTCTAGTATACCTAACTCATCGGTGGGCGGAAGCAGTTGAGTCCAAGGGGGAGGCGTTGGCAGTTACTTTGGACATAGCGAAGGCCTTTGAAGTTTCTCGCGAAGCTGCCTTCCTATGGGCTTCCCGAAAAATTATGCAAGTGTATCCGTTTTTTGGCTGACCGGAGCATCAAGGTCGTTGTCGACGGTGCGTGCTCCAACCTTAAATCTGTCAATGCTGGTGTTCCCCAAGGCTGCGTGCTATCACCGACACTGTTTCTTCTGCATATCAATGACATGATGCGAATTCGCAACATACATTGCTATGCGGATGACAGTACTGGTGATGCTACATACTCCGGCCGAAGCGGTATTTCTCGGGAACACGTCAGAGTGCCAAAACAAACTTGTGTCTGAAGTCGAGAATCGACTTACCGATGTCTCTGAATAGCGGTCGTCAAAACCTGGTCACTTTTAACCCCAAGAATACACAGCTCTGCGTCTTCACCGCAAAAAAGACACCCTTTGTCGCATCACCTCGATTTGGGGATACTCTCCTGACAGCCTCAGCTAGTGTCGGAATCCTGGGATTCGATACATCGAATTACGTTCAGTTTCGCGGTCATTTAGAAGGCAAGGATAAACTAGCCTCTAAAAACTCGGTGTGCTCAGCAGAGCGAGACAGTACTTTTTGACGGACCATCGCCTTCAACTTTGTAAGACACAGATTCGGCCTCACATGGAGTACTGTTCTCATCTCTGAAGGCTCAGGCTATTTTGAAACAGCTTGACTCTTTGGCATTATGCAGAGATGTAGGTTCACTCTGCGTCTTCTATCGTATTTATCATGGGGAGTGTTCCGACGAGTTGTTTGGATTAATTCCTGCCGCCGAATTCCACCATCGGACATCGCGTCAAAATTTGAAGTTCCATCCTCACCATCTCGATGTCTGGAAATCCACAACTGTGCGTTTCTCCCGACACTTTTTGCCTCGCACTACTCTGTTGTGGAATTAATTACCGACAGGGGTATTTCCGAACAGATATGACATAGAGACCTTCAAGAAAAGAGCTTACTCATTGTTAGGCCGGCCGGCCGGCAACGCAACTGCAAGACCTCTGGTATTGTAGATATCCGTGGGCGGCGGTGATCACTTACCATCAGGTGCACCTCTTACTAGTTTCCCCTCTTCTATATAAAAAAAGAGCTATTAACAAAGAAAACCGCCAGCGCCTATATATAAGCGATGGTTATCTCTATTCATCGGTAAGGCGGTGGTACCAGACCTGGCCGGTACAAGTGACACGTAAAGCCAATCGTTTGCCTTTCCCGAACTGTTTTGAATGAACGAGTTTGGAAACGATAATTGATTTTGATCTTTCGAATGACATCAACGCAATTATTGAGATCTAAAATGTTGTTTTAACTCATAATCAATAGGTTGAGAAATTTATTTTTCAAAATTTTTTGTCATAGATAAATTTCAATTAAATTAACCGATGTTGTTACAAGTTACGATATTTGACGCAGCTTTCATAAGGAGAATAGCTGATTAGAATATTAGCCTAGAAGAAAAGATCTTCTAAGGACCAACATCGGGTTATGAATCAATTTAGTATGTACGTTATTTACTTATATTTATCTATGGTAAAACAGCACTACCCTACACTCCGAGATTTGTTTAATGATAGAAAATTACCTGGCTTCTAGTTTTGGCTTGAATGCTGGTAGACGTTCCGGATACAACTTCTTTCTCAAAGGTGCTAACTCGTGTTTATTTGCCAACCTGACAAAAAAAACATCATTATTAAAAAATCAATAATAGCCGAAAGGCTATGTAGCGGCTCAAAACAATCACAAACGCTACAAGAAAAAATAATAAAAAATGGACAAAAATCAATAACAAATGGAAAAAATGAAATTCAAAAATAAAATCCTGAATCGCGATATTACAATTATTTATCTTGTAACACTATATACAAGGTTCAACGTTTCTCAAATGGACTTCGGTCCCCAGGCAGTACACCTTGCCTGGCTGGGAAGATCTTCCTTTTCCCTTCCTTGTCTTTGTGTGACGTCATCAACCTCCACAGTAATGACGTCACCTGACAAGCAGCTGGCCCGCTGGTTCCGTCACTTCGACCCTTCCACGGTACGGACCAGTGGCGCCCCAGCTAGTTTATGAAACAAAAAGACCGATTTACTAACGATTATTTCGGATCGGACAGGGTTTTCTTTACAGCCTGTATATTACGATTATAAATAAAAAGCGTTACTCGTGACTTTGTTCGCGTAACCCACATTACTTTCGTTTCCTCAGTCGGATAAAAAAGTAGCCTATAGTCTGAACTGAAATACAAGACCAAAAATGTAAATAAATCAATGTCTCTCACATTCAAGTATACTCAACATTTTTCTAAGCAGTCTATCATCATGTTTTGATTTATTATAAAAATAAAAAAGTGACTATTTGATAAGTATTTTATAATAGTACATGGATCATTCGAAAATTTTATTAATGTTGCGAATAATCAGTAAGAACACTGGAAAAATCTAGAAATAAAAGAAAAAGATGCTATAGATGATAGCTGCTTCTATCGCTAAACAATAGCTGCCATTATCCAAACAGTTGTGCTATAATGGACCTTTTCGCAAAAAGCATAAGGTTGAAATTAGCGTGTACAATGTACATATTTACACCCAAGTTGTTTTCAGAACTTTCGGGAACATGATTGAAGTTTACCTTGTGTATAAATAAGAAAATAAGAAAGTGTTTGCACACAGCGAATCAGTTTTATAAAACGATTCCAAAGCGATAGTTTACAACTGGCTCAATATTTTATTACACTTTTTAAACTGTTACCCGTAGATTAGCGACTCCCAGGTGCCATAGTTGATCAAGCTGCTGCTGCGCTGTCTCGGGCCCTCAGCGCTCATGTACGCCTCCACGGAGTTGAGCGTGCCTGCAATTTAAATCAAAATATCTTTGTGATTATGTTAAAATGCACTTATACGGTGTCACAAAACACTTTCTGTTTAATTTTGTGAAACAGCACAAGTGCGTTATAACATAATTACAAATAGAGTTTGATGTAACTACAACGCCGATTACAAAAATTATAAAATATCTTAGATAGAAAACAATCTTACTATTGGTTGCCTCTAGAGACAAGCCTGTATCACAGAACACTCAGAGACTAACAGAAGTCAATGTTACATACAAGTAATATTCGAGCATAGCACACATAGACACCTCTCACGGATGCGATATCTCGGACTGGTGCGGAACAAACTGTCCCGAACCATTCCGAGATATCGCGTCCGAGAGAGGTGTCTATGTGTGCTTTGCTCGAATATCACATCTATGTATGATTTTGTCTGTTTTTAAACTGTATCTAATGTTTAGAATCAGATTGTACATACACATTGTACGTACGATTGTATATACATTGTTCATGTGTGAATTTATATTGTTAGTTGTATAACGATATTAACTGACTAGCACCCACGCGGATTAACATATTTATATAGTTTTACATCAAGCTTTTTGAAAGGTTGATTTTTTGAAAAAATATACAAGTGTCAATGTTTGTGAGGGACTAGTCACGCGCTAGGCCCGCAGTGACGCACTAAGCCGCCAGTGTAATGCTATATACAAGTATAATAAAAGATGTCAAGCGTCCTGCGCGTTGTGCTCACGTGAAATGAGCATACAACACTTCTTGTCATTGTGCCCAACGATCCTGACTACGCAATCAATGGGGTCCGGGTTCGATTCTCGGCAGGGACAGGCATTTATGTGATGAGCACAGATGTTTGTATTTCTGGGTTTGGGTGTTTATTAAATATATCAGAGTATTTATATATGTATTTATATGTATTAGTATCGTTGACTGACACCCATACTACAAGCATATAATTTGCTTACTTTGGGGTCAGATCAATTCGTGTAATTTGTCCAGTGATATTCATTATTATTATTTAATATGTAATGTTGATATGTAAGATCCTAGTAACAAACTAAGTAGTAATGTGAAAGTAGTAGGTTATTATGCCTGCTACAAACTCCGGAATGGCTGAGCGGATTCTGATATGTAATTGGGTGTGTATTGAAAAAACTAAAAATGTATTTTAAATCTCAGACCGTCTGAGCGGATTTTGATAGAATATGTGTTGTATAAGTATTATAAAATAAAACTAGACAGAAACATTTGCTGTAATGTATGTACTATTGAACGAGAACTACTGCCGACTAATGGCGATGCAGTTTGGCAGATAAAAAAATTGTTAAAACCTTTGACTAAGTATTTGGAAAATAAATAGACGCGCGCTCGTACCGCGACTGAACTACGCGTCCATTGATTTGTCAATCAATCTCATTGATTGTTTTGACGATTACCCACAAAATGTGGATACAAAACGCGCGTCAACACTCGTCGTACGAGTGTCTCATCTGTAGAGACGTGCTGTGTACACACGCCCGCTTTCCATGACTAGTCCCTTAGACGAACTACTATCCGTAGGCAGAACACTAGGCTGGGAAGATATTTCTCTTTCCATCTCTTTGAGACATCAACCCCAACAGTAATGACATCACCCCGGCGTCATATCTCTTTTACCATCACTACAGAATATATAATAATACAAGTACAGAAGAGACACTCCGTTAAGTCGTTTAAAGAAATAGAGACTCTTGCTATGATACAATTAAGTCGAATTCAGATCGCGCGGCGCTTGATTGCCTACGTTTATATTTACCTATAAGCATCTATTTCTAATGCGTAACTATTACCCTTTCTAATAAAATCAGGGTTGTCTCAAAGATTCCCAGTGTTGGTTTCAGGCTCCTTTGAAGAATAGGCCAACTGCCGTTCTGCCAGGCAGGTCGTAAAAGGTGACCGATTGGCTATATGAGTCACTGCCATCGTGGCTACTAGGTGGTAGAGTACTGCATTGTCTCGCCCGGGTCTGGTACCACCACCTTATCTATTCCTGCCGCAATAGCTTCGGCGCTTGTCACTATTGTGTTCCGGTTTGGAGGGTAAGATAACCGGTAAACTTATGCATGTGGCATTAGACCTCGCCACAAGATAGCAACGCACCATTAACACCTTTGGTGGTTATAGGCGATGTTTGAGTCTTTCCATCAAGATACCCATCTGCTTGTTTGCTATCTTATGATATAAAAAAGACACTCTATCGCCTATAGACACCAAAGATGTAAATGATGCATTGCTATCTGTACAGCAGCTACCCCTCCCTGCCCCCCCCCCCCCCCCTCAGTACGCCCATGGCAGTGGTACCGAGTTTTAACCAGATCGTCACGTTTTGAGGTCCTAGAAACCTTTTCCGATTATTTTCACAATGACGTGAGTATGTCTGTATGTATGTGTGTATATATGTGTGTATGTTTGTAGGTGTGTGTATGTATATGTGTGTATGTAAACATTTCATAATTTTTGAATGGCTTAACCGATTGAAACGCGATTGACGGCATTCGATTGGATTCCGCACTACTTAGACTTCCTAAAAATTTGAACTTATTCGGGCCAGAATATTTTGAAAAAAAACTCAAAAAAATTTTTGGCAAAACAGTATTTTTTTAATTTACCGATTCAGTACAAAACTGTTCTTTGTTCTATTCCTAAAACTCGGTATAACTAAATCGAATTTTGAGCTACATATATAATCTAAGTGAAATAAAGGATTTGTGTAAATAATTGTCTGTAAAAATTTATCGACTTATACTACTTTCTAAGTAGCAAACACCGTTGTAGTACCTACCTAGAATTAATAAATCTCAACAAAACACAAATGTGAAAAGAGAGACGAGTTCACTATAAAAGTATGCGTCTCTGTCGACTTCGCAAACAAAAGAATTGAGATCTACTTGGGTGCCAAGTTTTGTTAATAAAATCCTAAAATTTTAATTACAAGAACCTGCAACATTCTAAAATTTTATATAACAATTTATTATTTCTTGTATTACCATGGTGTTTGCTACTTATAAAGTAATATGAGTTCTTAAATTTTAACAATTATTTACACAATCCATTTATATCACTTAGAACAAGGCTGCTCAAACCTTTGACGTGACGCGCGTGACTAAATGAATGTCAGGCTTTGCTTTCATCTTGTTTTCATATTGCTATTTTGTAATGCAAAGTATATCTTTACTTTCTTTTACATGCTACTGCCAGAGACAAAATAATGTAAGCGTACCGCCAAACTCCTGCTGTAGGAAGATGACTCCCATGTCGGCGGGGACGCTGTCGAACCCGCACGCGCTGATGATGAACACGTCCGCGTCTTGAGCCGCCTTGTCGTACACCAGCTGCATCGTCTCCATGAACTAGGAAGTATTTAGCCCATAACATATAATGCCCATCAAACCATTTCGATAAATAATAAAAATTAGCAGGCGGACGTGACAGATGTCACCTTGTATTCGTTGTTTCGAGATCTCAACAACTGCGCTACCTACCGAGTTCTTCTATAAATAGAAATCATCCACAATAAATACCCTCACACCGGTCCTCTAATGCAGGACCCAATATGAGAGGGGGAGATACAACCTCGGGGTCTATACAAAAGAGAATTTGGACATTTTTTTAATTTCTACTGCCGGTCTGCCCCTACAGTAGAAATTAAAAAAATATCCAAATTTTGACAAATCAACAGCAACTTGTCCGTTTTTGTCTCAAATAGTATTTTTTAGCACTTTTAACAACAATTTTGTAGAAGCATAATTATAATTGTTCTTGAATATTAAAAACGATATATCCATATATGTTTACCTCCAGAAGTACCTCCACCAGAAGTACGAACAGAGGTAAGCAAAAAATGTGCCACGGTCTCCCAAATCCGGCTCTGCTTTTGTAAGTCAGGCAAAGAGAGCTCGACGCCAATAATGTTGTGGCTACATTTTGTTGAATCACGAATCTTCCGGCTTCTGTCAGTTTTATATCACAACTAAGTTTATCTCGTCTTCGTGTTGCTAATTGCAAGTTGAAGTGTTTTCAATGAATCTATGTAACCAACTAGTTAGCTGGACTAAAACCACTAAGTTTAATTTTAATTTTAAATTTTCAAATGAGAAAATATCATAAATGTAAAATATTTTAAAAAAATAGTTTTTTTTGTTAATGTTGGAGCGGAGGCTGTAGCTTGGTGTGTGCCGTCGATACTACTAGGCAATCATAGCGGCAGGACGACACGGCCGCTAGCAATAGACTCCTGTAAGTATTTTCAGCAGGTCTCACCAGTTTTGCAGGCGATGCAGGGTGCCTGGAGACTCGGCGAAGGTTCCACGGCAGCTGGCTCGAATATACTTTTAGAGTAAATAAAACACTGGTTCTTGTTTGCAGTAGAAAATATGAAGTGTCTTTATTAGTCTCTTTGCCCTATATTTATACAATATTTGAAATGCACAACGGTTAAATTAAAAAGAGAAAGCCTGAGAATTTACAAAATTACAAGTTAAATAAATTGTTGCTAGAACCAAAATTTGTTTTTCGAACGGCTTGCCTGGCGTTAAAAAAGTCGATAATCTTCCCAAACGACGGTCGGCGTAAACGAGCGGTGTGCGCGCGGGGGGTGCGCTCCGCCCAGCGCGCGCCGGGCCCGCGCCTCGCACCGCGGCGTCTGATGTCATCAGTCTGCGCTCACGCAGCGGCGGCGTTGGGCGCGGACCTGTTTATTTGCGATCGAACGCTCCTTCCAGATCGTTCGCTTGGTTTAACGGTTGCCGTGCTGCGTTCTTTTAGGAACGGCATGGTGATCGGGTCTTCGTCATCGATAGTCCTTTTCAGGGCTGCGCAGTGTCAGTGATCACTTGTCAGTTGGATATGTCGACTCTCCCCGGGTTGGTTCAACGAATTGGCTGGCTGCTGGGCATCTTGTCAATCGCTCTGCCGCTGCTGGTCCTGGCCGATGCATCTGCGGGCTGGTACGGCTGCGCCTCTTCAGTGAATTAAGTGTAGTGCTCTAAAGTGAAACGGTGTCCGCCGCCACCGTTTCTTTGTTTCAGTGATAAATTAAAGTGCGTGTTGTTGGTGTTTGATTGCAAATCTTCCGGTAGCTAGTCTTCCTTTGTTGTGTTTGTCTCTTCTTGTTGTGAGGTTGTCAGGTAACAAGGTTTATAGGTAATTAGGTTATGCGAGGAGGTAAGGTACAAGGAATATCGGAAAATCGTAAGTATCGTAAGTATACCAAAATATATTTTTATTAACCATCATGGTTAGAGATTATTAAAATAACCATTATGGTTGAAATCTAAGTGTGAGATTTTATGTGTTATTAACCATCATGGTTAGAAGCTCTTGGATGTAATAACAGTTATGGTTAAAACATATGAAAGGAAGGTTAGGGATTTTAGTGGATAAAGAGATAATTATCGTTTTTAGACTTTGAGACGACTGCCAAAGTCGCTAGAGGGTAACCATCGTGGGTAGAAAGAGATAACCATCGTGGTTAGACACTTAGGATGACCGACATGGTCATAAAGAGATAACCTACGCGGTTAGAGAGAGATAACCGTCGTGGTTAGACATTTAGGATGACCGACATGGTCATAGAGAGATAACCCACGCGGTTAGAGAGAGATAACCGTCATGGTTAGACATTTGATGGTGGTAGCTGACGGTAGTGCTGGCTACCGCCAAAATGTACCTAGGTAATAAGGTAAAGTTTTAAACAGATTTTCAAATTTAGTTATCTAGCGTATTCACATTTATAACATTGTTCAATGCTTTAGTGTTTTAACTAGTGTTGTTGAGGATTCCTTCCTCATCCTCATAAAGCGAAAGTTTTTTTTTTATATAGAAGAGGGGGCAAACAAGAGGTGCACCTGATGGCAAGTGATCACCGCCGCCCATGGACATCTGCAATACCAGAGGTCTTGCAGTTGCGTTGCCGGCCTTTTAATAATGAGTAAGCTCTTTTCTTGAAGGTCCCTATGTCGTATCCGTTCAGAAATACCCCTGCCGGTAATTGGTTCCACAACAGAGTAGTGCGAGGTAAAAAGTGTCGGGAGAAACGCACAGTTGTGGATTTCCAGACATCGAGATGGTGAGGATGGAACTTCAAGTTTTGACGCGATGTCCGATGGTGGAATTCGGCGGCTGGAATTAATCCAAACAACTCGTCGGAACACTCTCCATGATATATACGATAAAAGACACAGAGAGAACCTACATCTCTGCGCAATGCCAAAGAGTCAAGCTGTTTCGAAATGGCCTGGTCGTCAACGATTCGAACCGCTCTACGCTGAATTCGATCAAGAGAAAGAAGCTGGTACTGAGGAGCTCCGGCCCAGAGATGCGAACAGTACTCTATGTGAGGCCGAACCTGTGCCTTATAAAGTTGAAGGCGATGGACCGGCAAAAAGTACTGTTTCACTCTGCTGAGCACACCGAGCTTTTTGGAGGCTAGTTTAGCCTTGCCTTCTAAATGACCGCGAAACTGAACGTAATTCGATATGTCAACTCTCAGGATTCCGACACTAGCTGAGGCTGTCAGGAGAGTATCCTCAAATCAAGGTGATACGACAAAGGGCGTCTTTTTTGCGTTGAACACGCAAAGCTGTGTCTTCTTGGGGTTAAAAGTAACCAGGTTTTGGCGACCCCATTCCAAGACATCGGTAAGTCGATTCTCAACTTCAGACACAAGCTTGTTTCGGCACTCTTCGACGTGTTCCCGAGAAATACTGCTTCGGCCGGAGTATGTAGCATCACCAGTACTGTCATCCGCATAGCAATGTATGTTGCTAATTCGCATCATATCATTGATATGCAGACGGAACAGTGTCGGTGATAGCACGCAGCCTTGGGGAACACCAGCATTGACAGATTTAAGGTCGGAGCACGCACCGTCGACAACGACCGTGATGCTCCGGTCAGCCAAAAAACTGGTGATCCACTCGCACAATTTCTCAGGAAGCCCATAGGAAGGCAGCTTCGCGAGAAGCGCTTTGTGCCATACCCGATCAAAGGCCTTCGCTATGTCCAAACTAACTGCCAATGCCTCCCCCTTGGACTCAACTGCTTCCGCCCATCGATGAGTTAGGAATACTAGAAGGTCACCAGCTGAGCGGCCGCGACGGAAACCGTACTGACGGTCGCTAATTAGCTGGTGCTCTTCTAAATACTTGAGGAGCTGAGAGTTGATGATTGTCTCCATAATTTTGGAGAACAAGGAGGTTATGGCTATGGGCCGATAGTTAGACGGGTTAGGGCGATCTCCTTTTTTAGGGATGGGATGCACCAAAGCTGTCTTCCACGAATTCGGTACCACGCCGAGTGAATAGGAGAGCCGGAATAGGCGTGTTAATACTGGTGCCAACTCTGGAGCACACATTTTTAGCACAATCGGAGGGATGCCATCCGGCCCACTCGACTTGTGGATGTCCAAGGAAAGTAGTGCTTTACGCACAGATGATTGCCGAAATTGTAGTTCTGGCATACAACTATCACACTGCGGGATGGTAGGCGGTGCGTTCCCTTGGTCATCCAGAGTCGAGTTGGCCGCAAAGAAGGAGCCCAGGAGATCGGCCTTCTCCTTTGCGGTATGGGCCAGAGAGTCATCGTCTCCGTGCAAGGATGGAAGAGAGGGCTGTGAGAAATTCCCTAAGACAGCCTCGGCGAGAGACCAGAGCGCACGAGTGCCCGAAGGAAGGCGAACTAATTTCTCACAAATTCTGCCAATGTGTTCCGATTTTGCCTTGGCGATAGCTCTTTTGAAGTACATCGAGGCGAAATTGTACTCCTTACGTAATGTGCTGGTTTTTTCATCACAAGATGCAGACGCTGCAGCCCAAGCCCGGTAGCACTCCTGCTTGCGGCGCGAAGCCGTTTTACAGGAGCGACCAAACCAAGTTCGACATTTTTTGGAGTTCCTCAACCGTTACCGTTTCCCCATAAAAGAAAGTTAAATAATTCCTCTTCCGCTTTCGCTTCCTCTTATATCAAGAGGAATTTTCATCGTGCATGTGTGTGTAAGTGGCACGCGGCACTATGCTACTATTGGCTTATTCCTTGGGGTAGATATCACGAAGTCACGAGTTAGATAATCTGATATGTGAAATGATAGCTATTCAATATTTACCTTTTAAGTTTACCAATATTTACCTTGCATATTTTGCTATATTTGTATTTCCAAGTAAAATTATATTAATAGAACTTTTACTCTCTTCTCAAAATTCTATAATTCATTCTTCCTCTTCCTCATCCTCTTCCTCACTAATACATCCTCATCCTCTTCCTCACTAATATAACCTCATCGTCATCCACATCCCCTAACGTCGTGCTTGACAATTCCTCTTCCACTTCCTCCTCCTCATAACCTCTTCCTCCACAAAACCAGTTTTAACTTTACATGTATATGCTTTTATACATTATACGCGTTTTGGCAATAATTCTGGTTCAAATTCAGTCGTATCAACATTTTTCTTTGTTTAAAAAAGTTTAAAAAATGTATTGTTCTCGTGAGACACTTAAAACAATTGCAATGGGTTGCTAGAGCTATAATTTTCTGTTGCATTATTTTTTTTTAATTATCGATAGGGAAGCGCTTGACCAGGATCTCGCCTGATATTAAGGTAAGATGTGGCCTAAGGTGGAATGCGCTTCCCTAGAAGGTACCTGTTCACTTTTCTCTTGAAGATCCCTAGAAGGTACCTGTTCACTTTTCTCTTGAAGATCCCCAGAAGTACTCGTCGGGGAACACAGACTCAGGAAGCATGTTCCAGTCCTTTGCGGTTCGAATAAAGAATGTTGAGTCGAACCGGTACATGGAATGTCCACTATATGGCGATGCCTAGAATCTGTGCGCCTCGACGATCGATAGAAAAACGGGGACGGCGGAATTAAGTCGTGCAATTCCGCAGCGCATTCTCTAAAGTGTATCCGATAAAAAACCGATAAAATAGGCACTCTGCGTCGATGAGCGAGGCTCTGGAGTTTTTTGCCTACCAGATCATCGTCATTTATGAGCGTCTTGGCACGCCTCTCTATCGCCTCAATTGTCTCCAGCTGATATTTGGCGGATCCATCCCAGAGGTGAGGGCAGTATTATGCACGATCGGACTTTATAAAGGTTGAGCAACTGTCCCAGGCTGAAATACTGTCTCACCTTCCCCAGAATACCAAGCTTTTTTGAGGCAACTTGGGCCTTAGATTCGATGTACGAACCAAAGTTGAGGGTAGGCGCAAACGTAACATTTTAAGACTATATTTTTATCTTATTATATTTTTGCCTACAACAATAGAGGTAAACAAAATTTCAGGAGGGGCGGCTGCTCCCTCCCTTCCTTCCCTCCCCCCCCCCCCTCGGTCGTATGCCCATGGTCATAATAGTTATGACGTATGGTAAGTCGTTGAAAAAAAAACAATACAATTTTGCTGATCGCTTGCGTAATCTATTTGGAACTAATCAGGGTATCGCAGTCGCTGCTTATTAGATTGCGACTAAAAACATGGCTTCTAGAATGTGGATATCTTGCCCAGGTCTGGTACCACCGCCTTACTTATTCCTAGTAGCGTTGATACTTGTCGTTTTGGAGGGTAAAGTAGCCGGTGAATTACCACCACACGGATAGGACACCATTAATATCTTTGGTGTCTGGCGATGGTTTCAATAGCCATCTATTCCCAATTCACGTAATTGAGTGAATTCGCTTAGGGCTCTCACACACATAAACACATAAAACGTCGAGACGTCCTACGACGCGGCATAATGTGTAAGAATATGTGTAAGAGTCTTACATGCAACGACTCGATTGCCGTTTTGTTCAAAATATCAAAATTCAAAATGAATTTAACGTATCGTATCGTATAATATTTATACTTGAAATAAGTCAGTAAGTAACAGTTTATGCTTAACAGAAAAAGTCGATTATTAATACACAACGCACAGATAGAATTTGTTTATAAATGCAGCTTATCAACACTCAACCGCAACACGTAAATGAAGGTAGATAACTATTTTTAGAAATATCGTAGGTAAGTATGACGAAGTTGCAGAGATTAAACAATTCCCTGAATTAGATAATTGTTTTTACGCGAATTAGCCATAGCTTTTTTGTTATCTTATGATATAAAAAATAGTTTTCATTATCTATATATCTATACATATAATAAAATCGTAGGAAAGTCAAAACTGTACATTCAATATTTTTTTAAAAGAATACTGGGGCGTGATTTGCAGTCGATATCGAAGCCAAAAATATAGTTTTTAGAATTTTTGTCTGTTTGTCTGTATGTATGTCCGGGGTAAACTCAACAAGTACTGCTTGGATTTACTTCAAATTTTGCATGAATATTACTTATAGGTCGGTTTAACATATAGGCTACATATTATCACGCTATCACCTAGCGGCCAGGTGCTGTGCGGAGTAAACGAAGTCCGCGCGGACGAAGTCGCTGGCAACAGCTAGTTATTTATATAACCAAACATATTCAATTTACCCTCAGCCTGCAAAACGACGAAGCAACCCTCATATACCTATTTTCTAATGCGTCACATTTCATTACTCGTTCTTCTAAATTCACTTCGAAGTACTTTTTTAAAATTACTGAAACAAGGTAATGAAATGAATCATAGTTGCATCAATATTTTACCTGCGGCTCTCCGCTCACATCCACGTAATGCGTCTTGCTGTCGATGGCAGCCTTGACCACCGGCTCGCCGTACAGCCGGTACGGGCCGCAGCAGTTGACGATCACTTTCGCCTGAGCACACATCTCCTTCAAAGACTTCTCGTCTTCAACAGCCGCTATTATAATCTTTACCGACGAGACATCTTCCGCTGCAAACATGAATATCATATTCTATATAGTATTAGTTGTGTACAGTGAACGTTTATATACCCGCCAGATTGTGCGGTTGGCTAATTTTCAAATCCAGGGCTCCCGAACTATATGTTTGCGTCGTATGTCATTCCGATGTGATACGATTTGAAGTCATTTGTTGACAAAAGTAACTATAGTAATATATAATAAGGCGGCGTGAATCTTAGAGTAATATCAGGCCTAGCTCACTTCCCATGAAGGCATCGAAAACGTAAGTAGGTATGCGCAAATTTATTAGTATTACTATAACCCCTACCTTAGCTTTATTTGGAAAGTAGTCTGTTTACTAGAGTAGAGTACTAAAAAAGTGGTAATTAAATACTTAAATTCAATTATTTTTTAAAATAAGACAACCCTGATTTCGCAAGAAAGGATAAGAGTTACGCGCTAGAAAAAGACGCAACTACCAGGTAATTATAACCGTAGGTAATCAGACGCAGCGCGATCTGGATCGAACTTAATAGTATCGTAGCAAAGGTCCCTATTTCTTTAAACAAAGGATTTATAACGTTATAATATTGATATATTTGCGTCGTCGTGATTGATTATGGTATATGATATTATGACGTTCTCTTCTAGCGCTAGCTGGCGAACCAATCACGAAACAGCATGAAACGCGGCGAACCAATCACGAAACAGCAAACATATCGATATTATAACGTTTTAAATCCTTGCTTTAAACGACTTTTCGAAGTGAATCTTCTGTACTTGTACGATTATCTATTCTGTCTTCGCGGGCAAAGCTCTGGTCAGCTAGTTATTATTACAAATTATTTCATATATAATTCAAATTAATATTATAAATGCGAAAGTAACTATCTGCCAGTCTGTCTGTCTCTTCCTCACGCCTAAACCACTGAACCGATTTGGATTAAATTTGGCACAAAGATAGTTTAAAACCTGGGAAAGGATATAGGATAATTATTTTTATCCCGAAAATCCTACGGATCCGGTAGCTATGCGGATTTTTATTTTAGAAATTATTCCACGCGGACGAAGTCGCGGAAACAGCTAGTAATATTATAAAGAGGAAAGATTTGATTTTTTGTTTGTTAAGCTTTAACCCAAACCGACCGATTTTAAAAATGCTTCTACCTTTAGAAAACTACATTATCCAGCAGTGACTGCTTGTTTACCTGAACAAAGTAATAATTTATGGTCACGCCAACGAAGTCGCGAACAACTGCTGGTTTATAATACAGGAAAACCTCGCTAAGTCAAACCTCGATAAGTTGAAAACTTCTAAATTTCGAAAAAATATTTTGTTCCCTTCCCTGAACTACTAAAACCTGCAAAAATACTAAAACCTGCATTACTTGAAATCTCAACCTTCTATTAGTCGAAATAATCAGTGAGCCATTTTGGTACATATTTTCCTCCATGACTCGAAAAATTAAATTTTACCTCTGTGTCTCGAACATAGCAATGTTTTATTTTACAACCTTTACGACTCGATTATTTGAGACTTATCACCTTTATAATTCACCGAAAAGTAATTTACTCTTACCTCTGCAACTTGAATTGCTATTTGTTTTACCTCTCAAACTCAAAATTTATAAAAATCTCAACCTCTTTATGTCAAAATAAAATCCGACTAAGTCGAAATTCTCTATAAGTCGAAAACTCTATAACTCGAATTTTTTGGCATTTCCCTTGATGTTCGACTTAAAGAGGTTCTACTGTATAATGCGCAATAAAATTTATTATTATTTTTCATATATTATCCATGTTAATATCATAAAATGGCGAATTTAAACAAAAATTAATTAGGTAATATGTATGCATCTCATTTTAATTTTTAACTACAGACTCATACATATTTTTACGTAATGACTCATCAGTCATAACCGAGTCACAATGAATCGCAGAAATTTAAATAGCACACTGTTGTCAAGTTTTAATATGTACATGGAAACATCTAGTATATTTTTTTTCACTCGTAACTAAAGCATGGTTTCATTCTAATTAAAGTATTCGTAACTGTACTTTAGTTGTGTCATTCGTCAGCGTATCGAAACAATTGAACATTTAAAAATGTAAATAAAATAACATCATGCAAATTCCCTTATGGACGAAGCAGGGAAAAACGAACTTCAATAAATGTTCCGATTCACAATTTAGCAGTTTGTCGGTCAATATGATGAGAGATGACAGTTTTACCTGTTCAACTAATAGCAGGGACTCTCTTCCATCCTTGCTCTATTCCGACTCTTCTACTCACTCGGTGTGGTTCCGAATTCATGGGAGACAGCTTTGGTGCATCCCATCCCTTAAAAAGTATATCGCTCTTATCCGTCTATCGGCCCATAGCCATAACCCCCTTGTTCTCCAAAATTATGGAGACAATCACGAACTCTCAGCCTCTCAAGTATTTAGAAGAGTACCAGCTGATTAGCGACCGTCAGTACGGTTTCCACCGGGGCCGCTCAGCTGGCGACCTGGTATATCTCACTCATCGGTGGGCGGAAGCAGTTGAGTCCAAAAGGGGAAGCATTGGCAGATAGTTTGGACATAACGAAGGCCTTCGATCGGGTATGGCACAAAGCGCTTCTCACGAAACTGCCTTCCTATGGGCTTCCCTAAAAATTACGCAAGTGGATCACCAGTTTTTTGACTGATCGGAGCATCAAAGTCGTAGTTGACGGTGCGTGCTCCGACTATAAATCTGTCAATGCTGGTGTTCCCAACCCCGGCCGACACTGTTCTTTCTGCGTATCAATGACATGATGCGAATTCGCATCATACATTGCTATGCGGATGACAGTACTGGTGATGCTACACACTCCGGCCGTAGGGGTATTTCTCTGGAACATGTCAAAAAGTACCGAAACAAGCTTGTGTTTGAAGTCGAGAATCGACATACCAATGTCACGGAATGGGGTTGTCAAAACTTGGTCACTTTTAACTCCAAGAAGACAAAGTTTCGCTTGTCCACCGCTAAAAAGTTTGTCGTATCACCTCGATTTGAGGGTACTCTCATGTCAGTCTCAGCTAGTGTCGGAATACTGGGAGCCGACATATCGAATTACGTTAAGTTTTGCGGTCATTTGGAAGGTAAGGCTAAACTAGCCTCCAAAAAACTCGGTGTACCCAGCAGAGCGAGACAGTACTTCTTGCCGGCCCATCGCCTTTAACTTTATAAGGCACAAATTCGGCCTCACGTGGAGTATTGATCTCATCTCTAAGCCGGAGCTCCCCAGTACCAGCTTCTTCCTCTTGATCACATTCAGCGTAGATTGGTTCGAATCATTGACGACCAGGCTATTTTGAAACAGCTTGACTCTTTGGCATTGCGCAGAGATACAGGTTCACTCTGCATCTCCTATCGTATTTATCGTTAGGAGTATTCCAATGGTTGTTTGGATTAATTCCTGCCGCCGAATTTCATCATCAGACATCGCGTCAAAATTTGAAGTTCCATCCTCACCATCTCGGTGTCTTGAAATCCACAACTGTGCGGTTCTCCCGACACTTTTTGTCTCGCACTACTTCACACTACATAGGGACCTTCATGAAAAGAGCTTACTCTTTTTTAAAAGGCTGGCAACGCAAATGCAAGACCTGTGGTATTGCGGATGTCCTCCTCATCAGGTGCACCTCCTGCTTGTTTGCACCCTCTTCTATAAAAAACATACTCGAAATACGATCGATGCTTGCTTGATACGAAGATGCTTAGAAAATCGAAAGACGCGTGCACGAAAACGTTAGTAGGTACCAACTACCAATATAATTAACTAACTACAGGTCTACCATCACGTTCGTTTGTGTCAGTATGCTCTACTACCCGTGCAAAACCAGGGCGGGTTGCTTGTAAAATATATTATTTTCAATGAACTCCACATACACGTGCGCCATTATAAAACATCACACATTACTTGCGCAAATAATAACACCGACGAGTGCGGATGTTAGTTTGATAAAACCAATATTTTTTATGTAATTCAAAAACAATATTATCCGAAACTATTCTAACTATAAAAAGTTAAAAAGTTGGTAAAATATGTACCTACGCATGTAGGTAAATATTTATTATAGGATAAAACAGAAAAAAAACATCAATACAGTTTATAGTCCATGTAATCTCGATTTCGTTGATATGAAGAAAAAGTAGTAAAAATTAAAAACATACTTATAAACCATTTTAAGCCTGAAAAATGGTTTAAATCGGATTTAAACCGTTTTTATACTTGTAATAGGTACTATATTTTTGTATAAAAACATTTACTTCTTTAGAAAAAATACTCTAAATAACGTAGTGTATTTTTTGTTATTCTTAAAAATATATGTGACATAAACTGATTCCTCCTAATTAAGCATCACGTTTTATTTTTTATTAATTTATTCTCATTGTGAAATAGTTTCAGATGTTTAGTATGTTTCGTCTACTTATAACTTGTTTTAAATTAAGTAAATTAAAAACATATTAATTTTGTCTAAAAATAAAATTTTGTGCCGTATCCATTACACATATCATAAAATTAAAATTAAAATTACATTAAAATAAAAGTATTAATATATTAATTCTTGAACAAAAGACCCGACTGCATTTAATTGGTTGGCAGCAGACATTATGTCTCCTATGTTGTGCTTTTTATGTTTCATAATTATTCCTATTAGGTATAATCTTTACGCTGGAAAAACAGATTGAAAGAAACAAATAGTATTAAAATATTTTTATCCACAGATCGCCAGACCGATGGATTATTATTTGTCAAACTATAATGTAAAAACCAACAAAGCCCATTTCTCTTCTTATTCTGAATCACCGCCTTTTCTAACGGTCGGTCCCTGTGTTGATTTTTAGGGATACGTACCTAAAAGGTAAAAACGGAACCCTATTACAAAGCCTCCGCTGTCTGTCTGCCACCAGGCTGTATCTCATAAACCGTGATAGCTAGAAAGTCGAAATTTTCACAAATTATATATTTCCTAACAAATACTAAAAATAAAAAATGAAAATATTAAGGGGGTTTCCCATACGATTAACGTGTTTTCGTATTTTTTATTGCTATGACGGTACGGAACCCTTCGTGCGCGAGTCCGACTCCCACTTGGTGTTTTTTTAAACCAATTCATCTCAGATCACAAGAACTCAGTTCTGATCGCCGAATCAAACAAAAGGGCTATTGCAGATTTGAGATTTTTTCGGAAATCCAAGTTGCATTGCAGTTTACAATCTGAGGGTTGTGTGCTTTTTACTTTTATGCTCTACTAGTACACAGACCCTAATTAATTCTCTCCATGTTGGTCCTGGGCTCGTTTGAAGAATATGCCAACTGCTGTTCTGTCAGGCAGGTCGTAAAAGGCAACTGATTGGCTATACGAGTCACGATGTTACGTGGCTACTAGGTGGTAGAGTTCTGCATTGTATCGCCCGAGTCAAGTACCACCGCCTTACCTATTCCTGCAGCAATAGCGTCAGTGCTTGTCGCTGTCGTGTTCCGGTTTGGAGGGTAAAGTAGCCGGTAAACTTATGCAGGTGGCATTAGACCTCGCCACAAGATAGCAACGCACCATTAACACCTTTGGTGTCTATAGGCGATCGATTGTTCACTCTTTCCATTAGGAGACCCATTTTCTTGTTTGTTATCTCATAACTTAAAAGGGGTGGGGGAGATTCTCCACTGAAAATGCAAGTGGTACCCCTGGGGTATACTACATTTAAAAATTACACTTTCCGTAGTATCAGAGGAAGAAAGGGATTTGGCCACCGAGACTCACAAACCGAACGAAACGCAACAGCATAACTTTGCTTCACATCGGTATTATGTGAAACAGTGATAGTTTCCGGGACATGCCAGCCCAATCTGCTGCTAACACAGCGTGGCACGGATTAGATTAACTGACTGCCCTAGTGGAATATTTTTGTCTCAATTATCCCACCAGTGGGCGATGGGGGTCGTCACACTCCAAAACCAAAAAAGACACAGAGGTAGTAGAGTTCTGTCTCGACTGGATTTGATACCGATGCCGTAACTATTCTACGGCAATATCGACGGTTTTTGACGTGTACTGTCGCGGTCATGTTTGAAGGGAAAGTTGGCCGGTAGACTATGTAAGTGGCACTCCAACCCCGCTACACGGATAACAACGTACCATTACCATCTTTGGTGTCCACAGACGAGGAAAATCTCTTTCTAAGAGGAAACTATGTGCTCGTTAGATATCCTATGAAATAACTACAAAAATAGCAATAACACTGAAAACACCTACATTTTACATAATGTACTACAAAAACGAGCAAAATTATCTAAGTAATCGTTACGTTAAACGATTACGTTTCTATAACGGAATCGAGGAATGTTGGCGTGTACAGTCTATTATTAAACATCGCTAAATTTCCACGCTCGATAAAACTGTAAACTAATTCGTCAGATGTTAATTCATGTTCTTTGAACGTTACAATGTGCCGCAGAGAGCACAGGATGTTGTGTTCAGAGACAGCTGAGTTGAATTTTATGG
Source organism: Apodemia mormo (assembly GCA_036924255.1). Lineage (NCBI taxonomy): Eukaryota > Metazoa > Arthropoda > Insecta > Lepidoptera > Riodinidae > Apodemia > Apodemia mormo. The sequence goes on along the minus strand of JAUPFN010000011.1, from coordinate 39,601,005 downwards.
AATACTAGCTGACCCAGCAAACACCACCTGCTCTGCCTTTTTAGCTACCCTTATTTTTTTATATTTTCTCACCTTTTAAACTTACCCTGGACTTCAACAATTAATTCAAAACCAAAATTAGCCAAATCGGTTCAGCCGTTTTCGAGTTTTAGCGAGACTAACGAACAGCAATTGATTTATATATATATATATATATATATATATATATATATATATATATATATATATATATATATATATATATATATATATATATATATATATATATATATATTCTAGCTGTTGCCCGCGACTTTGTTCGAGCGGACTTCGTTTACTCCGCACTGCTCCTCCCCGTAGGTGATAGCGTGATAATATATAGCCTATATGTCGACTTTACTTTTTTTTTACTTTTTGAGTTTACCCCCCGGACATACACTGACTTTCATACGATTTTATTATATGTATAGATAGATATATAGATACAATGGCCGACGGTGGATTTAAATATATTTTTTATGTAGTGTCAATGCTTATCATTGTCGTGTTCCGGTTTAGAGGGTAAGGTAGCCGATGAACTGATGCAAATGGTATGAAAACTTTGCCACACCGACAGCATCGCAAAATGAACATCTTTTGTGTCTATAAGTGATGGTTGTCTCAGTTCATTACGAGAGCCATATGCCTGTTTGCTATGTTATAATATAAAAAATATATGATTGTTATCTCCAATATTGATTAATGCCTCAATGGTCTAGAGGTTCTTAGCGGTAAGGAAGTAAAGTATAAAGTTGGAGATGAAATTGTGCATAGAACAGATAAAGATAAATATTGAAAAAATGGGGAAAATTGTTGCTAACTGTGTAAAGAACCAAAGTCATTTTGGATAGAAAGGGAAGGTGAAACTAATGTAAGAAGAAATATTAAACATTTAAAACGGTCATTTACAACGAACACATATCTATATATATAAAAACCAATCCCTATTTTCCTTGGTCACGACATCACGCCTGAATGGCTGGACCAATTTCGGTAAATTTTTTTTGTTGTGTTTGTAATTGTAAGGAGAAGGTTCTTATAAAAGAAAATATTAAGAAAATTGCGCGGAAAATTAGAAAATTTAAGAATACTTAACCACCATATAAAGTTTAATGCTATTTTGGCTGCGTGGAAGGACAATCCCGGAGTCTTATATAAATTACATGTCACGTTGTTTGTCCGCTATGGATTCCTAATATGTAAGGCAAAACAATGTTTGCCGGGTCAACTGGTACTAAATATAATGTTCCTAATTTTGATTATATATTTGAAAAAAATAATTATAAAAATGGTACTATAACTCAGAGGTCACCCCTTAAACAAAACATAGAACAGAATAATACATTTAGAGAACCTGTTAGTCTAAGAACAAAAAGTTGTAGGGTTGTCAAACCACGGAATATTTTAGACTCATAGTAAAGAAAATCCCTTTACGTGATTAGTCTTGAGGGGAAGGTATTTTATAATCTATGAATATATATTTTATGGGTTGCCACACTCACTTACGCCATTTTTATTGTATGCTTGTAAAAATGCTAACTATTTTGTAACTGCCTAATAAAATTATGTTTATAGGTATAAGTGTTTAATTATATTAAAACACTCCCGTTTAACCCGTGCTCGTAAAATTTTACTAGGCCCTTAAAATTCAATTTTAAATCAATAACTTTAAAGTTTAATATTGCAGGACACATGCTCTTCATAAGACATTTTCGTGATTAATAGATCAACATATTGATATATGTTGTTACGTTTTATATAAAAAATCATCTCCTATTTTAGCCCCTCAAAGATTATTTTTGAAAAAAGTTAGTCTATGTTTCACCCCAACTCGACAACTATCTGCATGCCAAACTTCATCAAAATTGGTTGAGCAGTTTAGCCGTGAAAGCGTAACAATCAAACAAACCCACTTTCACATTTACAATATTATATACGATTTTGTTTACAGTTGAAGTCTGACGTCCCTTAATGAGATTTTAATATAATCTTTGCTCAATGAACTAAATCACAGTGTATTTATTTTATAATTTATCATATATAATACATTTGTGTTTTAACATTAATAGAATCATTGTCGAATTTCGAACAGCGAGCGATGCGTTGTTCGCATGATCCAGATCATTACCTACTTCCTTTTGTTCCATCGGGTAACAAAATTATCCTCTGTCACTCCTGGATAGTGTAGCTTTTTAATAAAAAAAGATTTTTTAAGATCGGTCCAGTAATTTTTGAGTTTATTCATTACAAACCTACAAAACTACAAATGTTTTCTCTTTACAATATTATACAGACTGACTGGTGAGTTACCTTCAATATTTAAGGACGTGATAGTTGGCGATCGTATATGATGCGAAAAAATAACATTAAAATTAAATATTGAAATACTTCATAGTAAACTTAGTACACTTAGTACACTCCTATTACGTCACACTTGGACACCGCGCGGACGCACGTGTCGCGCAGGTAGTAAGTTGAGAGCGGGGGAGTGTCCTTGATGTCGACTAGCGTGGCGTTCGTAGAGAGTATAACATCCACATTAAACTTATTTTGGAGAAATATTGGTCAAAAATTTAAGTCCCTAATTTTATTATTTAATTTTAACGAGAATCGAGTACCGATTACTCCCCAGAAGTAACGAAGGTACCTCACCAGTCAGTCTGTATAGTACAAAGTATAGATATTTATGTGTGATCATACCGACTTTCGTAGACACCCACTGCAGCACCTTCTCCAATTTATCCTTAGACCTGCCGGCTATCCCCCACGTCATCCCTGGATATTTTTTCGCGACGTTAACCATCTCTTTAACGGTATATTTCCCTGTGTACCCCGTAGCACCAAATATCACCAGATCCAAACGAGACATCTAGAAAATAAATAAATAAATACAATCTTACTCCCATCACCGCACAAGTACTCTGAGATAGAACTAATGCACTCATTATTAAATGAGATTTATATAAGATCGTTCCAAAATAGGCGATCAAATTTCTACGCAATGTTCAGTAGGTACGTCTAACCAAAGATATGCAGCCATTTACGTAAAGCTTAAACTTTGACCGCCCCATTGATCGAGTGGTTAGCGACCCTGACTACACAATCGACGTGGCCCGGGTTTAATCCCCGATCGGGGACAAGCATTTGTGTGATGAGCATAAATGTTTGTATTTCAGGGTTTGAGTGTTTATTAAATATATTCTTGTATTTATATATGTATTTCTATGTATTAGTATCGTTGACTAACACCCATAACACAAGCAAATAATTTGCTTACTTCGGGGTTAGATCAATAAGTGTCATTTGTCCCGTGAATATTTATTTATTTATTTTATTTATTTAAAATTTGCAATGAGAAAAGGTGACTGAACTGCAGGCTAAGCTGTAACATTTAAAAAGTAAAGTATCTTCAGGCCCGTATCCCCGAAGAGGTAGGTAAAAGTAAAAAAACCAGTGCAGCCACGACTAGCCGAAGATACTTACGGCCGGTTTCCGAAACGCAAATTTATTTTAACATGCAATTAATCTTTGTTTAGCAGATCTGAGGCGCGCTATGCTATTGGCGTATAATGCGCGTACGCGGGCCATTCGGACATTATCGATGAATGGCAATGCAGCGCACGAGACACGAGAATCGCTACGTACACTTGGGTATTCATCAATCGTCAGTACTCTTCTCTACAGTGCCACTTATTATTGATAAATTACAAAGTACTCTGTGTTAAGCCCCGTTTTCACTTTGATTAGTGCCAGTGCGAGTGTTTAATGCAGGTGCTAAGTATTAAGCAAAAAATACGTGAAGACAGTCTTTGATCAGTGCGAGTGATTAGTAATTAGCGTCTATTCACTTTTACCTGAATACTAAACACTCGCACTAATCAAAGTGAAAACGGGGCTTTATTGATGTCGCTTTGATTTATGTAACACATTGTATGAACTTAGAGTGACATGCGTAATAACATTTCCAAATTTGGATTTTGGCATTTATCAAATCAATAGTACATTATAATAATGTTATACAGTCCATAATATAATGTTGTGAGTTTGTGGCTTTGTTTATTGCGACATTTAATACATACTGACCAATGATGATAAATGTCAGCGAAACTTGCATTTGAATAAATTAATCAATTCAAATCAATTAGCCTGATTAAAGCAGATATATTCAAAAATTAATTGATGTAGATTTAGCTAATTTTGTGCTATAGGTACATTCATTTTACCTAATTAATAATTAATGTGTACGAGAAAATTCAAATTTTTAATTATGCATAATTAAGTGTTATCTTACATTAATTAATACAAAATAACTTTATTTTTTTTATATCAGCATAAGTAGCAACAAGCAAATGACTCCTCTGCTAACAGGAGAACATCACCTATAGACACCAAAGATATTATCTATCTGTTTCACCCAAACTTGTGCTGTCTTAATTTACTTTAATTTATGTACGCTTTAAAGAAAACCTACAGGCCATTCGAATCATTTTTTAATTAAATCAAAAAAGCTTAAATCCGAGTTATTTTAGAAAATCAAAAAAAATTGAATTATTAGGATTAAATGTAGTGTTTTAAAAAGCCTACTAAATGCGCCATCTTTTAATGCTACGTGCCGAAATAGTGTAGTACATTTTTTTTAGCACAGACAATTAAAGTTGAATGATGTAATAATGTTTGGGCAAATTAGGGATGTTTCCTACCAAACCAAGACAGTTAGTTCAAATATTGAATTGTAATTTATACTAGCATTATTCAGTCAACAAATCCCCCCAAAATAATTAAGCTAAGTAAACATTTTGTAGTCATAGTACTTGAAAAATCATAACAAAGTGTTGATTTTCACTTTTTTTTAAATGGCTATAATCTTTAGAGTGCAAGTAAAAAATTTTTTTTTTCATATTTTTTTGACAACCACTAGCCCTTGGCCTGTCATCCGTTTTCGGCTTGACGCTGATTCTTGGGCCAACCTGTATATATCTATGTTTGATTGTTGACTAATACCCATAACACAAGCAAATAATTTGCTTACTTTCAGGTTAGATCAGTCAATGTAATTTGCCCTGTGAATATTTATATTAACATTTAGATTTTCATTTCTGAACCATTTTGAGACTAGGCAATGTTGCAGTTGTCTAATTTTTACTCTTACGCTTAATAATGAATAATTATTCACTGGAAAAATTACACTTACTGATCTAACCCCATGGTAAGCAAATTATTTGCTTGTGTTATGGGTGTTAGTCAACGATACTAATACATATAAATATATAAATACTAAAATATATTTAATAAACACCAAAACCCAGAAATACAAACATTTATGCTCATCATATGTGTTGTGTTGTGTATGTAATTAATCTGCGTTATTTTATTGACAAATTATAAAATTGTAAATTTAATTTAATTAATATTATTTTGACATGTATATATACACATTAAAATTTTGACATCTAATTTAATACAAATTCATTATGACTGAAATTTATACAATGAATGTTATGTTGTTGCACATGTTTTATTTAATAATTTAAAAAGTAACTTAACTTACTTAAGTTTTTAAATAGAATTGTTAAAAAGTAATAATTAATTTGATTAATAATTATATTGCACGTCGTATAGGTAGAATGTAGTGCACCAATTATGTTTTATATTGTAAAATCCTGATTTACCTATGTTCAAGCAATAAATAAATTATGATTATGATTATCATCACATAAATGCTTGTCCCCGTCGGGAATCGTATCCTAGCCTCGTTGATTGCATAGTCAGGGTCGCTAACCACTCGACCAATGGGGCATCAATAAGAAGTGTAGTGTCATCAGCAAATAAAAAGGAGTCATGCTGTATAATGTAAGGAAGATCATAAATATAAATTAAAATTAGTAAGGGCCCTAAAAGACTGCCATGTGGTGATACACAGTTACTACAAAGGTAATCTGAAGCATATATTTTAGATATTTCAATACATTGTTTCTTATTATCTAAATAACTTTTTAGAAAATAGGAAACAATAGGGAAACCATTAGATGTACACCATCTAATGGTTTTCCTTTAATGCCATATTATTCAAACATAGTATACAAAGTTTTTATGTGAAATAAAATTTAAAATGTAACGCATAGCTAAAAACACACACACAGAGGCTAAAGAATAATTCAAAAACTAATTGTACTCATGATTTAATGTTGGGTTTGCTCCTATAAAATAATGATTTGTGTCTTTAGTCTTATATAGGCCATTTGGTGGCCAATGGCCTAAAGACTAAAGACGAAATGACGGATAACTGTGAAGTTACCATGCCCAGGTGTTCCCTTTAGCACCTGACGCTTTCAACTTTTACCAAAATTTATAAAATGTATATACCTAAGATCAACTCTAAAATATTTCTGTCCAAAAAAATCCAAATCTGGAATTACTATTTCTACAAACATTGATCTCATATACTGTTTAGAGAACGGCTACACAAATACAGCAATGTCGGGGAAAACTACATTACTCGACTGGAACAACTGAATTTGCCAAAGTTAGAAAACTGAAGGCATAGGTGCAGCGGCACAGCATTGTCCAAAATTGTGTCTGTAAAGTATAATCGCTTCGTATTACCATCTATATTCAATCGTGGTCTGGTTGCACAAATTAATGTAAGAACTAGTAACTTACAAGAAAACCATCTTGCATTATTTCACTCCCCCGTGTATTCATTTAGTAATTTTTATAAACTAGCCTAACTAAAAAGGGCTGTATTTTGATCAATTGAAGTGAGATCTCAACATTGACAATTAGCAGTTTTTTTTTATTTTTGTGACCTTTATTGTCACAAAAATAAAATTGTCATAATAATAAAATAATATCACATAATATACAACTTCCTGTCTACCTTAAACATATTTTTAATTATTAATGTTAACCATAGTGTCCATACTAATATTATAAATACGAAAGTAACTCTGTCTGTCTATCTCTTCTTCATGCCAAAACCACTGAACCGATTTGGATGATATTTGGTACAAAGGTAGATTGAGACCTGGGAAAAAATCATAAGATAGTTTTTATTCCAGAAATCCCACTGAAACGGGAAATATGCAGATAAAACCCCAAGACTTTTAGAATTTTATCTACATGGATGATGTCACGGATACAGCTAGTCTATACTAATATTATAAAATTGTAGAGTTTGTTTGCTTGTTTGTACGCAGTAATCTCGAAAACTGCTGAACCGATTTGAATAATTCTTTTTGAGTTGGATAGCCTGTTTATCGAGGAAGGTTATAGGCTATATAACATCTTGCTACGACCAGTAGGAGCGAAGTAAACAAAGCCCGTGCGGACGAAGTCATGGGCAACAGCTAGTAGTAAATAAAACAAACAAATGCCAGGCCGCAGCACTACAGCTTTTAGAACTCTTTATTAATGTTATATGTACACATTAATTTATAAACATTCATATTACATAGATTAAAATAAAACGAGTTTCATGATTTACTTTGAATATCTCACCCCAGTATTTAGTATGCCTTACCTATTCCTGCCACAATATTGTCAATGCTACTCATTGTCATATTCTGGTTAGGAGGGTTAGTTAGCTGGTATGCTATGTAAGTATGTAAATAAGGCATTGCCATCCCGTCACACACATAGCAATGCACCCTTACCATCTTTGGTGTCTATAGGCAATGGTTTCTCTCTGCATTGAGAGAGCCATCTGCTTGTTTTTTATCTAATGATATAAAAGAAAACTGCCAAACTAAACCAGCATATGGTATCAATATTATTTCTAAATGAATGTATCTATATTTATATTATAAATGTGAAAGTTTGAATGTTTGGATGGATGGATGGATGGATGTTGGATGGATGGAGGTAAGGTAAAGCGATGGTACCAAATACCCGGGTGAGACATTGCAGAATTCTACCACCTAGTAATCACAATGTTAGTGACACATATAACCAATCGTCAGAGAAAAAGCACATGCTTTTTAACCTGCCTGGTAGAAATGCAGTTGATCTATTCTTTAAAGGAGCCCAGACCAAGATTGGGGTTTATAATCATAATGAAATATTTACATAAAAAGTTTTAACATATTAATTATATTATCTTTTGATATTCGTAATAAAATAATTGTAAGGATGTTAAGATCCATATCTGTATATTCTACACTCTGTGTCGACGTCACTTGGTGAAACTCCATTTTCATTCAATATTTTATATTAAACAGTACAAGTGTTTTAATATAAAATAATGAATCCGTATCCATGTATACATCACGGATCTTAATAGCAATGATCCGTATTCGTATCCGTATCTGCGGATCTAGCTTTCCAACAATCCGGCACATCTCTAGTTGGAACGCATAGTACATACTAGTATTTCGAATATTATATATTATTGAGTTTTAAAAGGACCACTAGATAACAGTGTTTATAAACTGTACTATTTTAACAAGTAATTAGCGAATATTCCTCAACTTACCTTAAAGTATAGTTGCGTAGCAGTTCAAACTCCAACTGTAGATAATGGTACTAAGCCCAAAAAATAATTAAAAAAATGGATAACAATAAAATAATTTACCTCCCTAAAGAACCGCTAATTGCTAAAAAGTAATTAAGTAATAGCTTGAAAGTTGAAACTAAAGTCTACGAGTATTGCCAACTTAATTTTACGTGCTATTCAAGTAATTGTAATTGTTATAATAAACAAAACTTAAAAGGAACTTGTGTTTATGAATGACATCAAAAAATACCTATATACCTATCAATTTGATAGTATCAAAAAAAGTATATAATGACATCATTGCAGACAGTGTTGGCAGACCCGTGAAAAATTATTATTGAACAAGAACCATAAAATTGTTGTAGTTATTACATAAAATAAAAAAATAATAATATTTTTATAAAATACAATCTTAACATAAAAAAAATTAACTTCATCCCCTAATGCATATCACGAAGGAGCTGAGTATTTAATATTAGAGATCTATCTTAATTATTCCAAAATTCTTTTGGTTGTGCTATATTTTCCATCCCTCCACATAGACTATTTTACCATATTAGGTAATTTGTTACATTAATATTGTCCAATTTACCGCGATGTATTATTGTTATTTGTTAGGTGATTTTAATACGTGTCCACTAAAGAATGATCTGCGGGCAAAAAAGCTTCAGAACCTTTTGTCTTCTTTCAATTTAAATATACTTTCCTTGTCAGCGACTCACAAATCACCAAACTGTATACCTTCTCTTTTCGATTTGATGACCATCTCACTGCCTAATAATGCCAAAGTTTACGGACAAATGCCATCATGTTTTTCCGATCACGATTTCATCTACATGTCTTATAATGTTCGTTCCCCAAAAAAAATGCTGAATACTGCTTTCGCCGTTCATTTAAGAATATTAATCTCGATGCATTCGATAGGGATATTAAGGCTGTATGAACATTGGTCCCCCATGTTTCGTTGCAGTAATGTTGATACTGCTATTTCACATTTTAATTCCAGTATAATGTGTTTGTACGCCCGTGATGCGCCACTTATAAAAGCTGAAAATAAAGAATGATCCTTCACCTTGGGTAACTTGATATCAGAAATGCTATGGCAGCAAGAGATAGAGCCAATAAACGCTAAAAATTATATCCATCCGGAGACAATCTCTTGCAATACAAGATGCTTCGGAACAAATGCAATAAGCATTGCTAGGCACCGTTAGATCCACAATACTATTTCTAAATCCAATTCGCAAGAGATGTAGAGATTTCTGAAGTCTTTAGGTCTTAGGAAATCACCTGCCACTACGAGTACTTGTATTAACCTTAATGATTCAAATTCTCACTTTACCACTCTTCCTTTCGCAATTAATGCTGTAACCAAAAATGACACACTATATTATTTGTCTACTATTTTGCGTCCCTCTTGTTCTTTTTCGATCGTTTCAGTCACAGAAAATGAAGTCGAGAAACATATTCACTCTATCTCACCTTCTGCGAGTGGCATGGTTGATGGTATGCTTTATGTTCTAAAATGTTATTCAGTTTTCTCCCTTATATTCTTCCTGTCCTTACGTATATATTTAATATTTCCCTTCTGACTAAAAAAATCCTTCTGACTGTCGGCTCTTCTCCATACCACCTTTTCTCTCAAAAGTCTTAGAGTACATAGTACATTCTCAATTATCTAATTATCTTAGATGTAATGACCTCTTGAGTCAATTCCAGTCTGGTTTCCGGCCGGGTTATAGCACTGTGACAGCACTTCTTAAGGCATCTGATGATATTCCATTGGCCATGGACTCCAAAAACTTTACCATCTTAGTGCTATTGGACTTTAGTAGCACCTTCAACTCCGTTGATTTTGACTTGTTGATTGGAGTCCTTCAAATTCTTAATTTCTCATCTTCTGCTTTAGGTTGATTTGATTCATATTGCGGGGTCGTACACAATATGTTTCTCTGAACGAAGTTTGCTCTAACTGGTGTGACATTATTTCGGGAGTACCACAAGTCTGCATCTTATCTCATTTAGTTTTTTCTATATTTATTAACACTGTTACCAAGTTTATCTCTTCTAACTTTCATCTGCATGCCGATGATTTGCAGATATATCGTCATTGTAGTTGTGTGGCTGTAACGGAAACTTTAGGTTTCGTCGCCCCAGTTCTTGAATGGCCAACCGACCAAATTTAGCATAATTCACTTTTAGATTGTATCATTTAGAGATAAAAAATACGCTTTTAACTGTTTATAAAAAATGTAATATGTTTCATATATATTGCAATATTTACAATCATAAAAATCCTATCTCCAAAATAGAAATAGCCTTTAGTGCTTGTGTAGCCAAACTCTATTATTTGGCTAAATGACCGCATTCATGAACGAAGTTGCGTTCTTGAGTGCCCAATCTCCACCAAATGCCAATTAGTATTATGCAATGCCTTCCCGTCATAATATTTTTATTAAGATAGTTTTGTTTAGATTTTTGGCAGTGTTTGTTCAATTATATATTAGTTTAAATAAGAAAAGTAGCTAGTAATGTCTGAAACAGGTAAAACATTTAATTATGAACAAATGGCGTTGGATTTAAAGAGGTAAGTTAGCATTTTTTTTATATCATAAGATAGCAAACAAGCAGAAACAAGCAGATTCCTGATGGAAAGAGTCAACCATCGCCTATAGACACCAAAGATGTTACTGGTGCGTTGCTAGCGTGTGGCGAGGTCTAATGCCACATGCGTAAGTTTACCGGCTACCTTAGCCTCCGAACCGGAACACGACAGTGACTAGCACTGACGCTATTGCTGCAGGAAGAGGTAAAGTGGTGGTACCAGACCCGGTCGAGCCGATGGAGAACTCTACCACCTAGTAAAGCATTTAAGTAATAATATTTCTGATTTACTATCATAGAGATTCTCGCTATTTAAGCAGCCCCAGTCTACGAAAGAACAAATTTTACTATAGCTACCCCATAAATATTTTAAACAAACGATACGCGGTTCGAATGGTCTATTCGGATAAAACAATAAAAAATATACAGATGTGCAATATTGTCCCACTCAGGTAGCTGCACCAAGAGTCCTTTTTCATCTACATTTCTACAAAAAATTACCAGACTTTGTCACTACCATATTCACATTTGTTTAACCTAACAAACTTAATCTTATAATAACACTGAATATTATATATCTATGAAAATATTGTTTACTAAATTTTTCTTTAATATTTATTGAAGCTTAATTCTAAAAACAACTATATTATAAGCAAAGTCTTTAGCCTATTTTATCTATGTGTAATCTTATCCTTGTAATGTATGAATAATTAGAATCTTAATGTAAATCATATATTTGTGTTTGTCTTTATGTTTGTGCACGATGTGATCCACTGTCTTTTCCCAGCTTCACTTTTTGGGTTAGCTGGAAGAAATCTCAGCCGTTAGGGATAAGCTCGCCTTTTGTGCATTATTTTAAGTATCGTTTGATTTTTTGTTATTATATAAGTGTACAATAAAGTATTAAATAAATAAATAAATATATTTCATTTCTGTTGTAAAATTTTATTTGTTGAAACTATAGGTTGGGTACATGGATAGGGTCATATTATTTAAAATTTGCCATAAAGTTAGAATAGAACACAGTCAAAACTTGTAAACGATGAAGTTTTAGCCTGTAATTGTATTTTTTAAGATTGTACGCTTAGAATTGAAAATATCGAAAAGATTACGAAATTATGATATATATACAAAAATTATTGTACGTCTGCCAACACTGATTGAAAATCATACTTCAATCACGAATGAACATAAATAGATAGGTAGGTACCTACCTATCTATATAGTCGGTAATGTTATTTCTTACCGTCAAAACACCGGCCGGCTGCCAAAACCATAGATTAAGGAAACCACTAGATATGAAATAACCTTTGAGTAGGTATATTACTTTATACAAATAATCTGTGTATATTACACCTCCAGAGAGCTGAGAGAGTATTCCTAAGCAACTGACAATTAAAAATGTTTTCAGAAAAATCTACTTGTTTGAAATTTCAACGAGTGTCATTTGCATAGACTCGTATCTATTTAATATTATGCTTTAGTCATTTGTGTAGTACTTACAGTACCTAATCAAGCCACGCACACTATCGTGGTTGGTGTGCCCAACCCTAATTTTTTTTACCCTTGCTTTCAGTATAAAAGTTGAAGATTAAAGTAAATATTATACAGCCGTATTTAATTTAAATAGATACAGTTACAAAGAGCGCGTTTAAATTATTACCTACACGATATGGAACTTAAAGTTTTTGCAGATAATGTAACTTAAATTTCAAATGCGAAAAATTGGTAGGCATGTGTAAATATATAAATACATCACGCTCATTGTCATGCGAGAGTAGATGTTTTGGTTATTCAGGATTTCAACCGATCTTTAATTTATTCAAATTAACTTTTATACGTACTTTTGGCGAGTTGACATTCGTAAAATTACTACCAAATGTGGCCCTACACTGAGTTGATCCGGTGGAAGAATCTTAGCGAATTTATCTTGTCCTAAATTATTATTGTTATATAATTTTTCATAACACGATAAATTTCAATAGTAAAAGGCTATCTAATTACAACATTTCATCAACATCAATAAAGCTATTTTGGAGAAACAATTAAATAATATATGAATTACTCGTTTAAAGTATAGAATTTGGTTTGTGAAGCAACAATAATTAATTGCAGACATTCTTGTCTTCTTAACAATTCAAGATTTTACAGTACCCTTTCCTACATAGTTTTGTTTTAACACATTTTTTAATTTAATTACTGGTACATAATAAATCTTTTATACTATCCGGCAGTTTAACTATAGTAACTTATTCTATGTAGACGAGATGCATGCTCCACAAGATTGTTGTCGTTCCTAGTATTAAGTGAGTGTACAATACCACTTTTTTATACGAAGAAATATTTTTACTGTGGACATATTATTTTAATTTCTCAAATACAAATTACAATATCAATTTCTTTGAATTTTTCTCTCAGGGAAACACTCGAGTAAAGTTTATTGGTTCGTCGTATACGAGTAGCTTTTTGTGCAAAACAAATTTAGCTTTTAAAATTTCCCCACCAAAAAATTCCACATATGAAATAGTGCGGTGGAATTAACTATATATAATTCTTACAGAGCTGACGTCAGTTACCTGCCGAACTAAATTTATTTGCTAACTAATTATTGTAATTTTACCTAGAGATATACCTAAAACACGGTGGAGTCCATCTGACTTTTTTTATATCATAAGGTAGGTAGGTACCAAACAAGCAGATGGGTCTCCTAATGGAAAGAGTCACCCATCGCCTATAGACACCAAAGGTGTTAATTTGTTGTCACTATCTTGTGACGAGTTCTTAAATGCCACATGCATAAGTTTACTGGCTACCTTACCCTCCAAACCTGAACACGCCAGTGACGAGCACTCACGCTACCGCGGCAGGAATAGGTAAGGCGGTGGTACCAGACCTGGGTGAGACAATGCAGAACTCTACCACCTAGTAAACGAGACTCAAATTATTTCCATTTAGTTTTACATTGCTATTTACGTGCATTACGTGAGGCAATGAGAATTTAACACTCTTGATTTTTTGTCATTTAATAAAATGTATTTATATTACTTATATAATATACTTTGAAATTGCATTATTCACTTCATCATACTTACCAACCTATTCTTTTCACTTTGAATAAAATTGAAGTGACATCCGCAAAAATATATGTGTATCTTATATATATAAAATTCTCGTGTCACAATGTTAGTCTCCATACTCCTCCGAAACGGCTTGACCGATTTTGATGAAATTTCGTATGCATATTCAGTGGGTCTGAGAATCGGCCAACATCTATTTTTCATTCCCCTAAATGTTAAGGGTTGTCAACCCCTATTTTTTTTTTAATTTTATGGACAAAAATTTTTATTTTTATTTTTTTATGATTCAACATTGAATAATATATACAACCCTTAATTTTCAACCCTCTACGATCAACCCCTATTTTTTAATTCAATAATTTATGTGGCAAAACAACGTTTGCCGGGTCAGCTAGTATATTTATAGAAATACTAGCTGACCCGGCAACTGTTGTTCTGCCTTTTTAACCAGTCTTATTTTTTCTATATTTTCTCATCTTTTAAACCTTCCCTGGACTTCAACAATTAATTCAAAACCAAAATTAACCAATCGGTTCAGCTGTTCTCGAGTTTTAGCGAGACTTACGAACAACAATTGATTTTTATATATATAGATATATGCTACATCGAGTCACGAGTGTGTTAAACCGTCTCCCCCCTCCCTCCCCCGTCTTATAAGAATATACCATCTACCATTTTGCCAAGCAGTTCTTAAAAGGTGAACGATGGGCTCAACATATTACTAACATCGAGATTACTAGTTGGTAGAGTTCTTCAACGTCTGACCCGAGCTGCCACAAAAGAACTGTCTACTAATTCATGCCGCAAAAGTGTCAATGCTTTTTACTTTCGTATTACAGTTTTGAGGGTAAGGTATCCGGCAATACCATCCCAACCCAATACATGGATAACGTCGCACTAGAAACATATTTTGTGTCTATAGACGATGGTTGTTTCTTTCCTTTAGGAGCGCTATCTGCTTGTTTATTTATCAGTAATTTAAATTTTCATAAATTTTTTTTATTGTTGGTATATAGATAGAGTATTATACATATTATGTTATATCTATCTACACGTTATTGCACAATTCTATTACGATTTACCAAGACCTACTTATATGAAATGTGTTTCCCATTTCTTTGGAAAATTACGCCAGTAATTAACCAACGGCAGTGATTACTCGTACTATAAACTCAATTTATTTATATACTAGCTGTTGCCAGCGACTTCGCCCGCACGGACTTCGTTTACGCCGCACAGCACCTGGCCGCTAGGTGATAGCGTGATAATATGTAGCCAATATGTTGACCCGATCTGTTAGTAATATTATGCAAAATTTGACTCATCCATGCAGTACTTTTTGAGTTTACCCCGGACATACATACAGACAAACAGACAAACAGACAAACAGACAAACAGACAAACAGACAAACAGACAAACAGACAAACAGACAAACAGACAAACAGACAAACAGACAAACAGACAAACAGACAAACAGACAAACAGACAAACAGACAAACAGACAAACAGACAAACAGACAAACAGACAAACAGACAAACAGACAAACAGACAAACAGACAAACAGACAAACAGACAAACAGACAAACAGACAAACAGACAAACAGACAAACAGACAAACAGACAAACAGACAAACAGACAAACAGACAAACAGACAAACAGACAAACAGACAAACAGACAAACAGACAAACAGACAAACAGACAAACAGACAAACAGACAAACAGACAAACAGACAAACAGACAAACAGACAAACAGACAAACAGACAAACAGACAAACAGACAAACAGACAAACAGACAAACAGACAAACAGACAAACAGACAAACAGACAAACAGACAAACAGACAAACAGACAAACAGACAAGCAGACAAGCAGACAAGCAGACAAGCAGACAAGCAGACAAGCAGACAAACAGACAAGCAGACAAGCAGACAAGCAGACAAGCAGACAAGCAGACAAGCAGACAAGCAGACAAACAGACAGACAGACGGACAGACGGACGGACGGACGGACGGACGGACGGACGGACGGACGGACGGACGGACGGACGGACGGACAGACAGACAGACAGACAGACAGACAAACAGACAAAAATTCTAAAAACTATATTTTTGGCTACGATATCGATTGTAGATCTAGCTATTATTATAAGATTTTTCAAGATAATTGCGACATTTTGTCATTACAAACCGGCATATTTTATAATTTTCCTTCACCTCGTTCTTCTGTTATTGCTAAATGACACTATTTGACGTATCACCCAAGTCTACCAAAGAAGAATGGACAAAAATGTATGGAGCTTGGTCCCAAAATTTTTAAGTGCCCCCACGGTTGACACTACCACCGTTTGGCATATTACGTACCCTGATCTCTGTGTGTTGAACACCATTGTATTCTAACCTGTAGTTGCTGAGTAATAATAACACAGTTATTAAAATTATAGAAAGCCAAAATCGATATTGAAGCCAAAAATATAGTTTTTAGAATTTTTGTCTGGTTTTCTGTTTTTCTATTTGTATGTATGTCCGGGGTAAACTCAAAAAGTACTGCATGGAATTACTTCAAAGTTTGCATAAATATTTCTAACAGGTCAGGTCAACATATAGGCTACATATTAGCACGCCCTTACCTACGGGGGAGGAGCAGTGCGCAGTAAACGAAGTCCGCGCGGACGAAGTCGCTGGCAACAGCTAGTTAAAAATAAAATAACTAATTATTTATCATAAATATTACTTCTTTTGACTTGACTTTGACTTGGAATATTTTATACAACGGGGAATTCTTCGTTTGACCGAGAATGATTTAATTATGTTCTCACTAGAAACATACCTAACAAAACTAGCCAGAAGTTATTACGCAGAACACGATAGAAATGGTGTTTACACAATTGAAATATTCAGAAGTACCGATGATTTATACAATGATTTGATCAATTATAATATAATTGGTAATAACTTTTGGTTACTAAGAGGAAGAATACAATTAAGACACACAAGAAGCCGCGTATATTATACATACATTTCAATAAACTTGGACCAACGAGGACTGGAAGCTCTGGAACACTATTACTTTTTCCGCCATGTTGGTCCCGGCCTCCTTTGAAGAATAGGCCAACTGCCGTTCTGCCAGGCAGGTCGTAAAAGGCGACCGATTGGCTATCGAGTCACTAACATCGTGGCTACTAGGTGGTAGAGTTCTGCATTGTCTCGCCCGGGTCTGGTACCACCGCCTTACCTATTCCTGCCGCAATAGCGTCCGTGCTTGTCGCTGTCGTGTTCCGGTTTGGAGGGTAAGGTAGCCGGTAAACTTATGCATGTGGCATTAGACCTCGCCACAAGATAGCAACGCACCATTAACATCTTTGGTGTCTATAGGTGATGGTTGACTCTTTCCATCAGGAGACCCATCTGCTTGTTTGCTATCTTATGCTATAAAAAAAATACTGTTCATGCAAAAGCGGCAGACGTACTTTGGGTTCATGCGCCCATGTAATGTCTATTGTGTGGTTTCTGAGATGGGCACGATATTATGATACTGTTAGTCACCCTGTAGCATTTTTAGACTCGGTTATTGTAGATGAAGAAAATAATAACTGAAATAAATATTATTTAAATAATGATTGAGTACTTTTTTATCCCCTGCAGTACTTCTAAAAAAATTAAATTGTGTTTTGTCCATGGAACATAGAACAAGGGGAAGTGAAGAGTGGGCGTGCCGCGTGCGTCATTATTATGCGCCTTTACTCTAAATTGCCTTAGTGATACTTACCATATCATTAGGAGATAGTCGTCGTGCGAAAATCTATTATACACTGAATTATGCCGTATTGTGCCATCCTTGAATGCAGAAATGATAGTAGAATACAGATGATTAAAAATGGAGATATTTCATATCATCCGAAAGTACAATTTTCATTTTATTTTAATTAAATTCCTGATTTAATATAATCTCTAATGATATAATAGAAAGTCAAGCCAAAATCAGCCGTACACCTTACATATAAAGTTCATTTTAGATTGACCTAATTTTTTTAGAAAGATATACGTAATGACAGTCATTACGTAAATTGTTCTAAAAAGTTCTTTACTCAAATATGATCAACTGAAAACTACGGAAAAATCAATACTGACATCTATTGTAGAATAGCGAAACTATTAAGATCTTAAGTTTCACTATTGTACAAATAGATGAGTCTATTTTGAATAGACTACAAAAGGACGTAAATACTTTTTTTTTGTAGCAAAATAAAATTTATTGTAACGCAGTTTGGTATATTTTTAAATGTTCTGTTTGTGTGTTTCGGATTATTGTTGTTTAAAATGAAAACGACCAATGAAACAATGTTTGCATTAGTAGTTTATATGCAATAATGCTTATTTTATGTGTGAGTATGGCGCTCGCGGTCTTGATACAAATGTTTGTACTTGCCAATTCCGTTGTTCTATGTTCCATGTGTTTTGTCACTCTAAAATGCAGTGGAGGGCGCCCGTGTTTCAATTTTTTGTTTTTGAAAAGGTATGGGGTGACGACTTGCCCAAAAAACCCACGTGGTACAAAACATTCCTGGAAATTGTGGTGTTTTTTTTGGAAGCCTACTTTTTCTAAAAAAATACAAAGTAAAAAGGTGCCGTCCGCCACTTACGCGCTTTCGGATTATTTATTTTTGTTATTTATTATTTCCTTTTCTGTAGGTTGGATTTTTACGTTACCATATAATGAAATGGTCCGTACATAAAACTCTTAAATGCATGACGTGGCAACTCTGGACTCTGGAGGCAGACTTATGTATCTTTGGGCCTATTTTCCCATTCTCCTTTAGGCTTTTAATGGGGACACTTTTATGGCTCAATTATCGATCTGTATATCAATCTGATATATATATATATATATATATATATATATATATATATATATATATAAAATTAAATGTATAAAATATTCGGTGTTTTCTATATTTTAACTTGGCTATGAATAGTTTGGTAGATCTTTGTAAGTATAATGAAGAGAGATGCAACTCTTTGTTCAATAATTATTTACATCATAAGTCACCCACTACACGAGACCATTTACCACCATCTTTGAATTGCATAACTTTGCCACAAGTTCAGTCTGAGGGTTTGTCTGTCAGTTTCAGTACTGCTACTTCACCTATAAAAGATCACCACAACTTGGAAAATAAAAGGATTATTATGTATTGTGATGAGATTGGTAAAAACATGGGACAAATATTATCTGAAACATTTGCTTATCCTATAACGAACTTTTGTATACCAAATGCTAGCTTTTCTTATATTGTTGAAAAAATTGTTTCTAATAATTATAGCAAAAATACTATACTAATATTATGTACTGGGAGAAGAGGGAATGCCAATATAAATATTGTAAAAAAGTATTTTAAACAATTATCTATGTTAAATGTTGAAAAGATACTTCTATTTGCATTACCATATAGCAACAGTTTGCCACAGACTGAAAATAATATTAGATATAAGTGCAATATTAGATTACAAACAATGTCATTGTATGACGATAAATTTCAATTCATAGATTGTAATTCATTTATTAAAATTAAATACTTTTTAACTAAAGATATTTTTTATCTTTCTAATTACTATAAAAGACAAATAGCAATTTCGCTATATTTTTATATTTCTAATAAAGCCAAATGCTTGGCTAACACAGCTGCTTCTATTGAGCAGCTACTACGTAATTTAAGTAGCATTCCTTTGAGCGTGGAACATGTTCCACATAATTTAAATTAGTAATTAAGACAATGGAGTCAACCTCTTGCAATGCATTATTTGGTACTAATAGACATTTAAATTTCAGTGTAAGCGAAATTGCCATTGATACACAATATGTATGTTATAAAGGCAAATGTAAAGAAAATGTACCATCAGCTAATAATAAAAAAGAATTAAACTGTCGGTTAAACCTGGTTCACCAAAATATTCAAGGGCTGATGGGTAAAGATTTGGAATTGGAGTTGTTCATGAACTGTAATAACGTGGACATTCTTTGTATAACAGAACACTGGCTTAAAAGTCATCAGATCATGTTCAGCTTCAATAATCACATAGTTGGCAGCTCGTTTAGCAGAAGTAAGATGATACATGGTGGCTCTTTAATTATTGTTAACAAACTAATTAAATTTAAAGAACGTAAAGATATTGTGAGCCTTTCTGTTGAACGAGTCATCGAGATTGCTTGTATTGAGTTCGAGCAATTTATTGTAATAAGTGTATATAAGCCTCCTTGTGCAGCTTTTGAGGAGTTTTCAAACAAAATGGAGGAGGTTATGTATAAAGCCTCAAATTCAAAGATGAACATTGTTATCTGTGGAGATTTTAACATTAATATTTTAGAACAATCTTCTTTATCACATAAGTTTATAAATCTATTCAAATCTTATAATTTACACAAAATTTTCTATGAACCAACTAGAATAACTGCCTCTAGTGCTACTTGTATAGATAACATATTTTCAAATATAACACCTACAAATAGCTCAATTATAAATACATTAGATTCAGACCATACTGGGCAATCAGTTCAATTTTTGAGAGTACCAAATAAACTTCAGAGAAAAGAAATTGTTTTTGTTCCTATAAATAGTAGTCGATTAGAACAAAACGAACAAAAAAAATTTAGCTACAAAATTGCCTGAGATGCCCTTTCAAGAAAATCCAAATAATTTATATGATACATTCTTTAATTTGATAGATACAGAATATAGGCAAATATTTACACCAAAATCTATATCTGTAAGTAAACGCAGAGGTTTTAGTGAGTGGGCAACTGCAGGAATTTTTAAAAGCAGGAATCGGTTATTTGATTTATATTATGAAAAATCTTTTAATCATAGTACTGAATTCAAAGAGTATGTCAAAAATTATTCAAAGATTTTTAAAAGAGCTTGCAATGCTGCCAAGTCAATACACATAAAAAATATGATAAAACACTCTTCTAACAAAATAAAGGCAACATGGAACATCATAAATTGTGAAATTGGCAAGACTAGTATTTTTGATGAAGAATACCAATTAAATGTAGAAGGAGTCAATGTTACGGGACATTTGGAGGTAACAAAGGAATTTGAAAAATTCTTCTCTAATGTGGCCATCAGAACAACTCAAAGTCTAAGCTCTTCAGCCAGTACCGCGGAATTATTATTGAAGCAATGTGTCAACAAGTGTGAATCAAATTTTGAATTTTCTTTTATTGATTCTAAAGATATATTAAATGCTTTTAAAACACTAGAAATTAAAAAAACTGCAGATTTATGGGGCCATTCCCTTAAAATCATTGCCTCAGTAATAAATATCATTGCACCATACTTAGCTGTAATATTTAACTGCTGTATAACAAATGGTGTTTTTCCTGATTTAATGAAACTCTCATGAGTAATTCCAATATTTAAGTCTGGCTGTAAATCAGATCCCACTAACTTTCGGCCTATCTCGGTTCTGCCTTCCCTGAGTAAAATATTTGAAAAAATAATTCTTAATCAAATGTTAAAACATTTTAACAAATTTGAACTGTTTCATCCTAAACAATTTGGATTTACAAAGGGTCGCTCAACCGTAGATGCTGGTGTGGAATTATTGACAAAAATCTATGAAGCCTGGGAGGAAACACATGATGCAATTGGAGTATTTTGTGATTTATCTAAGGCATTTGACTGTGTTCATCATAATACTTTAATCAGGAAATTACACTACTATGGCATTAGAGGTAAGGCCCTCGATCTTCTGACTTCGTATTTGAATGGAAGAACTCAGAGGGTCGATATCAATGGAATAAGATCAAACGGTGCCACTGTCACCATGGGTGTTCCACAAGGATCCATTCTTGGTCCGTTTTTGTTTTTGATATATATAAATGACTTGCCCTTCTTTGTTAGCGATAGGCATGGAATCGTACTGTTTGCGGATGACACTTCACTTTTATTTAAAGTGAAAAGACGAGTTGGTAAGTATGACGAAGTGAACATTGCGATTTCAAAAGTTGTACACTGGTTCAATGTTAACAACCTCCTATTAAATGGTAATAAAACCAAGTGTATTAGATTCTCAACGCCTAATGTAAGGTATATAGATACCAATGTACAACTTAACGGGGACAAATTGGATCTTGTGGACTCTACTGTCTTTTTAGGGATTACGATAGATAAAAAACTACAGTGGGGACCACATATCGACAAATTAACGAGTAGACTGAGTTCAGCGGCATTTGCAGTTAAAAAAATGAGACAGATTAGTGACGTAGACACTGCGAAAATTGTGTATTTTAGTTATTTTCATAGTATTATGTCTTATGGGATTCTACTATGGGGAAATTCCACTGATATAAATACAATCTTTGTTTTACAAAAAAGAGCTGTAAGAGCTATTTACAATCTCAGTCCACGAGTTTCCCTAAAAGAAAAATTTAAAGAAATTAATATTTTAACCGTACCATCACAGTTTATATTTGAAAACTTGATGTATATTCGTAAAAATATTTCTTCATTTAAGAAAAATAGTGATGTACATAATGTAAACACAAGGAACAAAAACAATCTTGCTCTGCATGTATCACGTCTCCACAGAATAAGTAACTCTTTTATGGGGCAATCTATACGCTTTTACAATAAACTTCCAAATGCTATTAAAGATCTACCAATACACAAATTTAAAAAATGTATCAAATCTAAACTTTGTAAAAAAGGTTACTATAAAATATCTGAATATTTGGATGATAATAAGGCATGGGATTAATTGCTCCTCATAGCAGTCTCATAATAATTATAATATATTATTCATAAATACATTGTAATTGTAAAAACATTGTTTAAAAAAATGTATATGCACAAAAAAAGACAAGCCCGCTGAGTTTCTTCCGCCGGATCTTCTCAGTGTGTGGCCGCGTTTCCGATCCGGTAGTAACTTAAAAAATGTTGACTCGTCAAAAGTGCCTGTAAAGGATAATTTGAATAAAAATGTTTTGACTTTGACTTTGACTTTAACAATTTACCTATAGTCTATCTAATGCCACATGCATAAATTTACCGGCTACCTTACCCTCCAAACCGGAACACAACAGTGACAAGCACTGACGCTATTGCGGTAGGAATAGGTAAGGCGGTGGTACCAGACCCGGGCGAGACAAGCAGAACTCTACCACCTAATAGCCACAATGGTAGTGACTCATATAGCCAGTGGCGTAGGGTGGACAAATAAATACGTGGGCAAAGTCGCATCGGCGAGACCGCTTTCCGTTCGTTCCTAAAAGCTATCCAAAAACTTTATCTTTAAATACCTATATTATTACACCATTGTCTTACCAAAATGATTTGACGTCATACCTACTTTACTAATAGTGAAAAAATTATAAGCGCTACCAGAAATGGATAGGAGATAGGAGAGTATTTAAAACAAATATATTTGAAAAAGGTTTTATTTTTAGTCTTACTCTCTAGAATAGTACCTAGACTTTTTTTAAATCTGTTAATTTACATTGTTACAAAAATAATGTTCTTCGGCTTTTTGCTTTACAAAAATCCTCTAGTAAGGATTTGTAATTGATTTTTGCAGCTAAGCAGTTAACTTAGGATCTAGAACCTGAGTTGTTTTGTTTATATTTCAGATACAGAAGAGTGAGACCATTATTTTTCAGGCTTTTGTTTAATTTAAAAACTAGCAAAAAGCAGAGCTTTGTAAAGGCTCGCAAAGTTATTCTGTCTAATAATATTATTAGGGAAGTATTTTTATGAGAATTACATCTTTTAATGTATGGACTTTATTTATAATTATCTAACCTTAAAAAAAATTCAGCGTATTTTTAACTAAACATTATATTCGCATCAAATGCGTCGTCATGCTTTGGTCTAGGAGGGAAAATAAAACCAAAATAAAAAAAAAAACATGTTTCTAAGGCTAATTTTTTTAGTACTTACTAGTGGCTGTTGTCCCTTTCTTGCAATTGCCAGTGTAAATAAAACTATCTAGATGGTAGATTTTTATATATTCGGTAACCGTTAAATCCTTTTTATTCATACACGTCGATAAATACATTAGCATAAAATGTATTGTAATTGACATATTGAGTTCTAAAATGTGCTTATTTTAATTATAACGTAATTACTTATGCAATGCAAAAACTGTTTTTCAAATTAGTAGAATTACTTAGTAGTAATTTGCAAACTACGCATGGCCGCACTTATATATGGCAATTGGCGCTTTATTTAGTAGAAAGAGACACACTCCACTCATGTCGTGTGTCGTGTCATACTCTTCGGAACGATTTTGAAGCGCGTGTGAATTCTTTTCCTTTTTTTTCCTTTCCTTCCTTGGTTATTTCATAATTTTGTGATTATTATTTTCTAATTAAAATTTGCTGTCTCTTTTTCATCGTTTTTTCAACGGCGGTGATGTAAACTTGGCAGACAATGAGTTTAAGTTCTAATCTTCCATCAAAATTCTAGTAACAGTGCGTTCACCGACTCCTGTTGGTTCGGCTGTATGTTTTAATACATTCGCTAAAAGACTCAAACCACATCTGTCAATATTATTATCTTTCATAAATTAGATTTCAATTAAAGAAACCGAAATGCTTAGGTGATATTTGCTCGCCCTACAAACAATAAAACAATATAAACAAAAATAACAACGAAACTGTAAGCAGTATTTACCTGAGAAGCATCTTTTCTAAATTTGAATCTCTAATTCCATCTATTGGTGTTATAAAACTGTACCTAACCAAAATTATAGTAAAACGGAGTTATCAGATATATTTCACAAATACAGTGTTTTAAATAAATTCACTAATTTTACCCGGTTTTTTGAAAATCGAATTTTCACCAGGTTTCCACGTTTTGAGGTCCAAAGAACCTTTTCCGATTATTTTCACAATAACGTCAGTCAGACATACTGACACTGTATGTGTGTATGTAAATATCTTTTAACGGGAAGTTTCAGGGATGGCCTGCAGAATCAACGGTTTACAGTTTTTTTTAAAGTATGTACCTACTCAGCAAAAACACTTCGCTACGAATAACTTTGCGCTTTGATATTATGTTGGGAGTACTACGTGACAATTATTAGGGTAGCAAAAACATGTGCAAGTGTTCTGTGTTAGCTCGCTACTGACACACACACATCTACATTACCATACTGTGCATATACACGTTCAATCACAATTAAAACCCACTCACCGTCGTGAGTTGCAAGAGCTGTACTTTATGCAAAAGTGGATGGATGCAAGTGGACACTGGACACTTAGGGACTAGGGTGGGACCACATCTGTCTACGCTCAAACGCTTAGTAATCAGCTTACTTTGACTGTCTAACTTAGATTTCTAACATATTAATTCCGGCGAATACGCCCAATATGTCAAATTTTGTACGTCAAAATCAGATGTTATGGATTTATTGTGAAATATTTTATGACGTATGATTGTGATGTCAAATGTGTCAAATTATGTTTCACGGAATACCATAAGATAACCTACAAAAAAATTAGAAAACCTAATTTTAATTTACAAAATGGAATTAAATGAAAACATTTTGCAATATTTAGAAACTAATGACAAGATAGATACCTTAAAACTTGCAAATGAATTTAATGTCGACCACCAAAAGATAATAGGTGCTGTTAAAAGTCTGGAAGCTTTAGAAATGATTGTTTCGGAACCCTTGAAAAGTACTAAATGGGAATTGACCGAGGAAGGACAGATGGTTGCCAAAAGCGGAAGTCATGAAGCAGTCTTGTATTATAGCATTACTGATGCAGGTATTCCTCAGGCAGAAATTATGAAGGTATGATAGTAATGTCCAACTTACTTGGTACCAGTTTAGAATCGTGGGGGATTGCATTAGAAACAGGCCGCATGAATTTAGGGTTGAGGGGGAGGGGGAGGTGGGGTTGGGGTCTATTTCCTTCCAGTTAAACTTCCCCCTACGGAAATGTTTATAAAAAAAGTTATAGGCCAAAAACTAGCCACTCTAACCTCAAAATGTATGCAAGTACTTAAAAACAATTCAAGTATCACTTAAATTGTTTTGTATTATTTTTTATGAGAAGACTAGCTGTTGCCAGCGACTTCGTCCGCGCGGACTTTGTTTACTCTGCTCCTACTGGTCGTAGCAAGATGTTATGTAGCCTATTACCTTTCTCGATAAACAGGCTATCCAACTTCAAAAGAATTATTTAAATCGGTTCAGCAGTTTTCGAGATTACTGTGTACAACCAAACAAACAAACAAACTACAATTTTATAATATTATTAGTATAGATTTTAATAGAACTATTACTGTTGTCTTACTTAAAATCATGATCATTAATTGTTATGTTTTAATGTTTTTAAATAGTAACAAAATTTCTCAAGCTAGCACTATTAACAGCTTTTATTGTGGTGTTTTAAATTGGTACCACTTAGCTGTAGTTAACATTTAAAATCAATATTGATTTTCTGTGGCTCCAATCTAGACATCTATTAATTGATAGCTTGGCCATTTGTCGCACCTTCTATGAGTTTTTATTACCATTAACCAATAATAGGTAACAAGATGTACTCTTACTCTTACTCCTCTGGCAATATGAGATTGGATTTTTTTTGTTAGACCAAGTCTATGCAGGGAAATATTATGTGGCTTGTCTACTTATAAGTCAAACAATTGCATAAATGACGTTAATGTTCAACTTAGTGAACTCAATTCTTATTTATATTTGGAAAACATTATATTTATAAGTTTATTTTACAATACTATTAAATTTTTTAGACTGTACCCAATGCAAAAGTAGGATTCAGTAAAGCCATGTCCTTAGGTTGGATCTACATGGACAAATCTGGTGGAGCTCCAGTTATAAAACGCAAAGTTGAGAATATCACTGATAAAGTTCAAGATGATTTAAATGAAGTCAAAAAGGGAATAGATAACTTACCAGATAATATAAGGAATGATTACAAAAAACGGAAATTACTTCAAGAGATTACAGTCAAGAGTTTCTTGTTATCAAAAGGACCCCAGTTTGCTACATCCATCAAAAAACTGGAGACTGATTTAACTAGTGAAATGTTACTAACTGGTTCTTGGAAGGAATTGCAATTTAAACCTTACAATTTTGATGCACTAGGTAAAAATGTAATATTTTCAAGACATTATTGACTAGGTATTACAAATTGTAGGTGTCAGTACATAAATGTGACATAATAGTGTGTGGCCATCAATATGCTGGGTTGAAAGACCACATGCATAAGTGTACCAATGACCCTACACTCAAAACCGGGACACATCACTCAAATCAAATCAAATAAAATTTTATTCAACGTAGGTACACATAGGAACACTTATCAACGTCATATAAGCAAAATTATACATGACAAATTATATAATAGTTATAAAATACGTTAAGGTAAAATGCAGAAAAATTAAGTCAGCTAAAGAGAATTCTTTGTCTACAAAAATGACTTATACTTAAATATTTTGAAAATCTATATATATATATATATATATATATATATATATATATATATATATATATATATATATAATAATCAATTGCTGTTCGTTAGTCTAGCTAAAACTCGAGAACGGGTGAACCGATTTGGCTAATTTTGGTTTTGAATTAATTGTTGAAGTCCAGGGAAGGTTTAAAAGGTGAGAAAATACAGAAAAAAAATAAGAGTAGTTAAAAAGGCAGAACAACATTTGCCGGGTTGGCTAGTAACATAAAAATTAAGTTAATGTAGAAGCAAATGTTATATAAAATTGATAAATTGGTATAAATTGAATTTACTAAGACATAATTTAGTGATGTATAATTTAAATCACAGTTAAAAAGCGTTGGGAAATTTAATTAAATCAAAATAAAAGCAAAAATAAATAAATTTGTATTAAAAGTCATAATTTGGCAAATTAAAACATAAACAAGCAAATTAAAAAATAACAAGCACCAACAGTATTGCTGTAAACTTAGATGAGGCAACCATATCTAACCTGAACAAAACACCTGATATATAATCTTCATTAGAGGTGGGTTAATACCGATATTTCTCAAGATTAGGTGATACTAATATATTCACTTTGAAATATTATAATGTCTTAACTAATATGTCAGTATTAACTAATATTTCACTGTAATTTGGACCTTAAAGTAACAGTAATAAGATCTGATACTGATACGGCAGGAAAATTTCTTAACTAATATTTCACTGTAATTTGGACCTTAAAGCTTATACTGATACGGCAGGAAAATATCTTAACTAATATATCAGTATTAACTAATATTTCACTGTAATTTGGACCTTAAAACAATCAGTATACTGTAGGAAATACGTCTGTCTCATTCGTACGTACGACGCGGCGTATCGTACAAATATTTTAATATTTTCACGAATCCGACGGGCGCCAATCTAGTGAATCTGAACTATTCCGAAGACCGAATGATATTATCTGATTCATTTTGGATATTAGGCGAATATGAAATATTAGCATATTACAGTTTGCTGGATTACTAATCCACGAATCCTTTCAATATTTCTAATATCTTACCGAATACTAATATATCAGTCACACCATTAATCTTCATTAAGGTAAGGAATATTGAATTTCCCTTAGTACACTGCAAATCTGATAGGTTGGCTTTAGGTGAGAGGATATTATCACCTTTACGCTGTTTTTTATTAACAGGATAATAAACAAAGAGATTTTCGTCCTTATGGAAAGAGATAATTATTGCCATTATAGATCAGGGTTGTTGCAGATGCAAGAATTTTGACATCTGCAGATGCAGATGCGGATTATTAAAAGTTCACATCCGCTAATGCGGATTTGGGACGGATGCGGATGCGATACGGATGCGGATTTTAAAGGGATAATTATTAAAATGTTAAGTGCATAAATAACTGAAAATCAATTTAAACTTAATGTTTTATTTATTTAAACCTATTTCTAAAACAAAATTACACAAGTTTTTAGTTACTATATAGATTTATTGACAATAAGAAAAAACACAACAACCAAAACCTGTAGGATGTTACCAATGTGCGCCTTCCTATTCGTCAGTTACCGAATGAATGCAATAATATCAATTACCAAAACAAACTTACTCTAGCTCTGCCCACTTTCTTTACTGTAGTTACTTGTTAATTTGAATCTGCATCCGTAAAAACTTCACATTGATTGATGCAGATGTGAATGCAGATGCAGATGTCTGAATTGATGCGAATATTCCGCATTCGCGGGTGCGGATACGAATATTCGTAACATCCCTGTTATAGATTCAAAAATGTTAATTGTATGTTGCAATCAACATGCTTGGGTTGGTACCGGCTACCTTACTCTTCGAAACACAAATTGTCAAGCACTGACGCTATAATGGCAATAATAGGTGAATAGTCATGCCAAATCTGAATATTCATGCTAAACCTGGCCATGTGTGCATCTGATTCACATTGTATAACATTCAGTAGTTGTTTGTTACATTTCATCTCTCTGCTTTTTTTAAATGGAATTTTTTGAAATTGTCCTGTTTAAATCTCCAAGTACACGAGTTAGTTGACTACTACTCGTGATTCTGTCCCTCAGATTTATCTACTTGGTTGTTATAACTTTCCTTTTAATTTTATAACACTATCGCAAATGTTTTCACAGAAAAAATTGATTGTTACTGACAGCAAGATGGCAGGAGGAGGGTCACTTGCCTCCACCAATGATAAACACTTTAAACATTAATATTTCACAAACAGATCCCTGAATCAATTTTCATACACAGTTGATAGATTGAATAGATATATTGGATCTGCTAGGTGGTAAAGTTCCACATCTACCCACTTCCATCCATCCATTTGGTTGGTTTTGAAGCAAAGTAGACTAGATCAACTACAAACTAGGTGGTTTCACTACTTGCACGGTTTAATGGTAAAACAATGACTTGAAGGGTATTGTAATAATTTTGAATATGTTAAATTGTACCCATATAAATGAAAGTTTGATATTTTCAGGTCAACCTCCAGAATGTGGACATTTGCACCCACTTCTCAAAGTCCGGTCGGAGTTTAGAGAAATTTTCCTAGAAATGGGATTCACAGAGATGCCTACAAACCGATACGTAGAAAGTTCCTTCTGGAATTTTGATGCATTGTTCCAGCCGCAACAGCATCCAGCAAGAGATGCCCATGACACATTCTTTATCTCGTCTCCAGCAACTAGTACAGAATTCCCAATGGACTACTTGGAGAGGGTTAAAAAAGTTCACAGTGAAGGGGGCTATGGATCACAGGTAACAATTTTGATTAGATTATTCAATGGTATTAAGTCCTATTATGTGATAGGTGAAATTGGAAAGATTAAGGCTATTTGATTATGTTTATAAATAGAATACCCACAATATTAGATTTGAATGCTTTCCCTGAAAAACTATCTTGTCTTTGTAAACCTACGCATTTTTTTTTATAGAAGAGGGGGCAAACGAGCAGGAGGTGCACCTTGGTCATAGTTGCATAGGTCTTGTAGTTGCCTTGCCAGCCTCTTAAGACTTAACTTTTGTTGAAGGTCCCTAAGTCTTATCTGTTCTGAAACACCCCTGCCGGTAATTGATTCCCCAACAGAATATTGCGAGGCAAAAATTGTCGAGAGAAACGCACATTTGGGGATTTTCAAATGTGGTGGAATTTCAAATTTTGACGCAATTTCCAATGATGGAATTCAGCAGCAGGAATTAATCCAGACAACTCGTCAGAACACTTCCCGTAATAAAGACAGAAGACGCAGAGCGAACCTAAATCTCTGCGCACTGCCAAAGAGTCAAGCTATTTCGAAATAGCCTGTCAACGAATTGAACCGCTTTATGCTGAATGTGATCAAGAGGAAGAAGCTGAAAACAGTACCCCGGCCCAGAGATGAAAACAGTACCCCATGTGAGGCCGAATTTGTACGTTATAAAGGTGAAGGCGTTGTGCCGGCAAGGAGTACTGTTTCGCTCTGCTAAGCGCATCAAGCTTTTTGGAGACTAGTTTAGCCTTACCTTTCAAACGACCATGAAACTGAACGTAATTCGATATGTCGACTCCCAGAATTCCGATACTAGCTGAGGCTATCCCGAAATCGAGGTGATACGACAAAGTGTATCTTTTATGGGGTGAACACACAAAGCTGTATCTTCTTAGGCTTCTTCTTCTTCTTCTATAGGCGGGTTTCCGCAACTCGACGACTAGCGCCTTTTTTGCGTATGGTTAGGATGGACCTATTCTTGCCATCCCAACTCCTCCAGGAAGCCCAGCAACCCCCTGATGTGAGAGAAAGCTTCGAGGAGCGACCTCGGTGATCCCAGGTACTTGACCCGGTAGTTCGCCACATCTTCGCAATCTAAGATGACGTGCCGGAACAGACGCGGTAATACTGGCGCCAACTCTAGAGCACACGCTATAAGCATAACCGGAGGGATGCCATCCCGCCCACTCGACTGATGAACGTCCAAGGAAAAAAGTGCTTTACGCACAGAAGACTGCAGGAATTTTAGTTCTGTCATAGTACTATACTACTGCAGGATGGTAGGCCGTACATTTCCTTGATCGTCCAGAGTCGAGTTGGTCGTAAAGAACGAGCCCAGAAGATCGGCCTTTTCCTTTGCGGTATGGGCCAGAGTCATCATCTTTGTGCAAGGATGAAAAGGAGATCTGTCAGAAATCCCCTAAGACAGCCTCGGCGAGAGACCAGAACGCATGAGTTCCCGAAGGAAGGCGAACTAATTTCTCACCAATTCTGACAATGTGTTCCGATTTTGCCTTGGCGATGATAGCTCTTTTGAAGAACCTCGAAGCGGAATTGTACTTCTTTCATAACGCACTGGTTTTTTTCATCACGAGATGGCAATGCTGCAGCCCAAGCCCGGTAGCATTCCCTCTTGCGGCGTGAAGCTGTTTTGCAGAAACCAAGGCTAAAATTTACCACCAATTGGTACAGCAGAAAACGGAATGAAAAGTTCTATACCCTGTAGCATCAGATCAGCAATAGAGTCAGCGACGACACTTGGATCATGCAACGAGAAGCACATCGCCCCCATGGGTAGGGCGCAAAAAAAGACCGCATCCCGTCCTAATCTGCTGACCCATAGTGTCAAACGCGACGACGAGGGATCAGCAGAAAGTCTAACACTGAAGGCGTATAATTGTCCACATCAGGAACTCGCGTAGACGAAGTAACCAATTGTGTTAGACCATACGCCAAGGCAAAATTGTGAACGGATCTCCGTGCATATTCAGTGGTGCGCGAACGTGTAGGGCATTAAAATCGCCCAATATCGCCCATGATAGAATCGAAATCAATGGAGGGAATCTGTTGTAACACGGAATCTACAGTCGCTTGTAGGTGCTCAACAAGCCGGCCATACCACTATGGGACCCATATAGGTACGTGTAGAGATGTGTATAGTCGTCGTAAACTACGCGTAGCCAGAGGATGGATAGGTCCTGACCTTCAAGTCTGCCGAGGCGCCAGTAACATATATCATCTCTGACATAGACCCACAACCCTCGGTACAAAGGAATGTTTTAATTTGTACCTCGGGTAGGATAGGTAGCAAGTATCCGCCAGAGAAGATATCTGTGTCTCGGTCGAAAAGAACAAGGCTGGCTTCGCTATCTCGAGATCGTAGTTGACAGCATTAAGGTTAGAGTGAAGCTCCCAGATATTACAAAAATCCAGAAAGTAAGGAAGGGAGATGGTCATATCACATACATAAGTCTACCAGCTGCTTTAACCTCCAAATCGGAACAACATTGACGAGCATTGAATGCTATTGCAGTAGGAATAGCAAAGGCGGTGGTACCATATACTCGGGCGAGACGTTGCGAAACTCAGTAGTCGCGATAGTAGTGATACGTATAGCCAATCCTTCGCATTTTTTGGATTTCCTGGCAGAAAAGCAGCTGGTCTATTATTCATGTTTGCATTATATGGTGAGTATTGTGTCGGGTTGCGGCAGGGCTACAGGTACTCATGGAAATTGGAGGAGGCGCAAAAAAACCTGCTGCGGACACACACCACCGCCGTCAGCGCGCGCATGCTGCATCACCTGGCACAGCAGCAGCAGTTCACGCCGCAGAAGTACTTCAGCATTGACAAGGTATACACATAGACACTGGACAGACACTTTAGGACGTTTACTTACTTGCAGGAACTAACCAAGGGCAGATCTTGGGGGCGGGGTTATGGGAGTCATGACCCCCTTGTAGGCAGGGGTCTAGGTATGGATTTTTTAGGATTAGATAACAATTAGAGCCTATCTTGACTGAACCTCAAATATGTGACCCCCCCCCCCCCCCCCCCTGGCCTGAAGGCTGGATCCGTCCTTGGAACTAATCGGTGTTGGAACTTTTGTATTTATTATTCTACATTATTTATTAATTAAAGACAGGGATTCTTTAATACTCTTTATTTGACAGACAAGAAGTCCATCCTATTTGATTTACATCTAAACAAATTATGATCATTATATTTATTTATAAAAAGTTCTACACATTGAATTTGATTTCAGAACATATTATTAAAATAAAACAAGTGGCCAGCATGTGTAAAAAATTATAATACCAAAAAGGTGTTCATCACCGCCTAATCCAATTATAATTATAACTTTTAAATGTATGTATCTTCACGGTGGCGTTCTCGAGGGATAGACAGTGAACCGAACTTCAATAAAAATGGGAATCGATGCAGGGACCTTATGATCTAACCTGTAGGGTTGTAGCTGGGATTGAAATGAATACAACCGGTGATGCAAATATACTACTGGTTTATTGGGCAAACAATGAAATACCTTAATCTACCATGACTCTATACATCCATCACAAAGCCACAGACCACATGAATACTAGTAGACACGCCATTAGGAAGTAAAGTATCCCCGCGCATAAGAGCAAACGCTCCTATTACTGTCAAAAATATCATATATTTGTAGATGTATAATATCGTCAAAAAATGAAAATAAACCATTTTGTACTGTTTTATCATATCAAGCGAGATGCCAAGTTTTAAAAATTACCCTTGAAGTGATTTTATTTCATCGGTAAGTAGTATAATTCTGTATTTATATGTGTAATTGCAAGCTACATTAGCAAACTAAGAAATTGTCTTGAAAAGTGTATCCATTTAACCCGTGATGAGTCTAGACCACATGCTGCTGGTATATGAATTTCATCTTTTTAGGATTACATTGATTGAAGCGTTATTATTATTAGCGCGGAAGGGGGTGCCATGTCCTCCCCCCCCCCCATGATACGTGGGGCAGCCTGAGCTTCCGTGATCTGGTTGCTTAAGAAATCCAGAGCATGAATGCCCAGTGGAGGAGTCTCCACCGCTAGCGCAATTGGTACCCCCCTGGCGTAAAATTCCTTTAAATCACGCTTTTATGTCTGCTGGGGAGGGGGGACTCTTACACACCGAACGAAACACATTGCTTCACGTCGGTGTTAAGTGAGACAGTGGTATCTTCCCGGGCTTGCCAGCCTATTTAGCTGTTATTGCACGATAGCACTATCACTAATTTGGTTGACTGAATGCACCTGTGGAGTAACTTTGTAACAAAATTACCACCCCGGTGGGCGATGGGGTCGTCACGTCCCTACGCCGGCTAAACTATCTAGTGGCTATCTTTAACAAAAAGAATCGTATCTGAGCGATTGAATAATTTTCGTTCAAGAATTAAATTATCAATTTGGACTTAACATACCGAAACCAAACGTGTGCAATTAAATGTATAGTGTCACCAATTTATT
The DNA here is from genome assembly GCA_036924255.1 of Apodemia mormo. Lineage (NCBI taxonomy): Eukaryota > Metazoa > Arthropoda > Insecta > Lepidoptera > Riodinidae > Apodemia > Apodemia mormo. The sequence goes on along the minus strand of JAUPFN010000011.1, from coordinate 39,566,058 downwards.
TTTGTAATATACAAAATTGGAACTACGGCCGACATCTTGTAAAATGTTATTTTGCTGTTAGTTTTTCTTAATAAAAACATTTTTTTTTAATTTAGGAAGAGAAGAAATGGCATTATACTGACATAGACTACTTTAAATATGAATGTTATTTTTAGTAAAGCGTGTGCGATCCTTAAAGTGGTTGACATAGCAAGAATTTTCCACATGCTCTCTCTGTAGTAAGTGAGCCCAAGACGTTACTCGAACATCGTAGGGGCCTATTGAGTTTTACAGATTAAATGCTAGGAAAAATAATAGGTTATATTATAATGTTTTTCAATATAATGGCAAAGAAAAAATCTATAGATAAAAAATATTTAAAAAAGAACTGTGACATGGGAACACTAAATTGCGTCAGATTAAGGTATGGTGGGTTAATAGCCACCTAAAATTTAGAAAATCTGCCGATTACAGTGTAGCGTAGAGGAGTGGGAGAGTCACAAAGTTGCAAAGAAAATGTTGTTTTGAAATTCTCGAATGCGTTTAAGTTTTCTTTTATTACATAGCAAATGATGTAAGAATAACGAAAAGAATATAATCTGACAATTTTCACAAGCCGAAGTATTGGAATTTTGTTTTTTTTGCCCTAGTTAACCGCCTCTATTAAAGGGTTTATATTTAGTGGAGAGGCTCAACAGTATACGAGGTAGGCCCTCATGTTAACCTGACGCGCTTGAGTAAATGCAAAGATCCCTGTTGGGCTCCCCTACTATTACCACGCGTGACGGAGTGTGTGCTAGGTGTTCCGTAACGAGACGCTGGACGCGACGCACCTGGCGGAGTTCCACCAGGTGGAGGGCGTGGTGGCGGCGCGCGGGCTGGGGCTGGCCGACCTCATCTCCGTGCTCGACTGCTTCTTCTGCCGCCTCGGCTTCCAGCGCCTGCAGTTCAAGCCCGCCTACAACCCCTACACCGAGCCCAGCATGGAGATCTTCGCCTATCACACTGGTAACATATGACTATATTTATACATTCACACTGACAATTGTCTACATCTTTAAACTCTACCCAACATTGTTTTTATTCCTTAAATTTAGCAAACGTATATCGTACTTTTTCTTAAACTGCCATATATTTTTAAGAAAGTATATCAAATTTTCATAAGTTTAAAAAATATTAACCATGATTTTTATTTCAGGAAAATCCGTGTAGACTTACATGTGCTATTTCATAGAATTTCACTTTACCTTCTCAGAAAATTATAACCAAGGTGTCATTCGATTCGTAATTTCATCTAAAAAACCTTTGAAAAAGTTAATCTTGCATTAAAAATTGCAAGAGTTAATAAGCAATTTAATAAAAAAAATCTTATTTAGATAATTGATTAAATAATAATTGAAGTCCCAACTTTCTCACATCTTTCTAAACGAATTTACAAATCGAATGACACATTGATCATAATTTTTTGAAAAGACAAATTGGAATTCTATAAAAGGGCTCATGTGCACTGGACTATTCTAGACTATATATTGGCCTAAAAATTCAAATTGCTCATAAAATAATAATTTTTGTAAATCTACAGAGAAAAGTATTTTCAAGAATAAAAAATATTTTTACACATCACTAAGAAAGTAACTAAAAACACGATTCTCACAATGACGACAAAAGTTAGCTGCCTCATTTTCTTAAATTAAAAGTGCGCCGAATTTATTCTTCTGGCCATTTTTTTTTGTTTTTCGACATACTTTTTCTCAAACAATTTTATCTCTCTCTCTCTGTAATCGTATCTTTCATTTCGTCGTACTTACAAACTTATCTTTTAATTTCGAATAAAAGTAAAGTGTCATCTGCAAACAACATGATTACTAATAGTAAAACAATTAATCAATGATGTATATAAGAATCAAAAATGGACCTAAAATGTATCCCTGTGGGACAGTGTTGCCATACAGCAGTGCTAGTTAAAATTCCTTATCATTTATAAATTCTTTCATTTCAATATAAAATTAGAAAATCAAAAGCCTTGTTCTAATGTTATAATACCGAAATAACCAAGGTAAAATGACAAGGCAAACATACTTTTCATCCCAAAAGAATGCATATTCCTCCAAAAAATAAATCCAAAAGTGCTGAATGCACACCTTATAACGTAATACTCATTTAATTGTAAATAAACATATTTTTACTAAAAAACTACACGTACTACGGCATTATTATGAAGTACGAAACTATTTAATTTCCAGATTAAATTCCTTAAATAACAAAAAATTTTTTTTGTAATGAAATCAGAAATACTTTATTCAATAAAACTTTTTACAAGTTATTTTGACACGTCAACATATTTTTTAACTACTACCGGATCGGAAACGCGACCAAACACTGAGAAGATCCGGCAGAAGAAACTCAGCGGGCTTATCTATTTTTCATATAATTTTTTAAATAAAATATTACATAAAGTTTAATTAGTAAGTATCTAATTTTTACAGTAATAATAAAGATTGCCGATATGATCCTGATCTTGATGATGAATGATCTTGGCTTAATACAAAAAATCCGGACTTTTCTCAAAGTAGCAACTCAAAATGGATATTAGTGTTTTCTTAATATTTATACGTCTACTCAAATTATCATAAAAGTGCTAAATAGATGTGATAGATCATATTTCAAGACCACAAATGGCTGATGTGCCGGGAGTAAAACACTACCTCAAATGCTACGCGTTATGAGGCATGCAAAACTTAATTGCTTAACGGACTGTGTGATCCAACTACTCCTAATTAATATTGCGATTACGAAAGTGAGTGTGTTATGCTTTCGAGTCTTACTGTTTTATTTCATAGTATAGAAAATAAGCAGATTGGTCTTCCTCTAGAAAGAAATAACCATTGCCATAGAGTATAGATATCAAAAATTGTTAATGATGCCTTGCTATCTGTGGGGCATTTGTTGAAATGCTACGTGCGTAATTATGCCGGTTACCTTACCCCCAAAGACTTGAAAAAAAGTGCAGAATGTAAACTTATAGTTTAGGCATTAGATCCCCGCCACATAGACGGAAGTGCAACATGATGGTAAACTCTTTCTCAGTCTCTTTTATGAGAACCATTGCTTGCTTGTTGTGACATAGATACAATAAATATAGTGTGACGTAGATCGGCGGTGGCGCCGCACCGCTCTGAGCTCAGTTGCTATCTGTCATTCGTGGTGTGCGAACGTTCCCCTTGAACTGTGTTCATACTTACTGTAAATAAAGTAGTTTCATTATACCCTACCGTAGACAGGAGACATAACACTTGTTATAAAAAATAACAACACTACAATAAGTATAAAAAATAAAATTTCAGGTCTGGGAAAATGGATCGAAATCGGTAATTCCGGCGTGTTTCGGCCCGAGATGCTGCGGCCCATGGGGCTGGCCGAGGACGTGAGCGTCATCGCGTGGGGGCTCTCGCTCGAGCGGCCCACCATGATCAAGTACGGCCTCAACAACATCAGGGACCTGGTGGGGCCCAAGGTCGACTTGCAAATGGTGCAAAATAATCCTATTTGTAGGCTTAATAAATAAAAAATCGTTTAATTTATTACATGTTTTGTTTTTTCTTATTCTTAAATACCCCAGGTTCTTTTATATAACAAAATTGCAAACACGCAAATGGCTCTCTAATGGAAAGTCACAACCATCACTAATCTTACACTTATATCATAAGACAAATATTACAAACAAGCAAATGGAAAGTAACAACCACCACCTAGAGACACCAAAGATGTTAATGGTGCGTCGATATACTTATGGCGGAGTCATTCATAAGTTTATCAACTACCTTACTCTTCAAACCGGAATACGACATTTACAAATACCGATGATATTGCGACACGAATAGATAAGGCAGTGGTACCAGACCCGGGAGAGACAATGTAGAACTAGGTGGTGGACCCAGTAGTTACGATGGTAGTGACTCGCATGGCCAATCATTTGCCTCTTAAGTTCTGTTTGGCAGATAGACTGTTCATCAAAGGGGAGCCAGACCAACAAGGAAAGAGGCGGTTTGGCCTTATTAAAAACACTAGTTGACACGCACAGCTTCTCCCGCAAGTAGATTAACATGTCGATATAATATTTTATACAAACTTACATCCCCTATGTCAGCCCCTTAGGGGTTGATTTTAGAAATAAAAACCATGTTTGATCCCGGACCTTCAACTTCATCACAATCGGTTTAGTTGCTTAGCCGTGAAAGCGAAACAGACAGACAGACATGATATAATAATAATAATATTATCTTTAATTCAGATAATAATCCATAATTTGTTAATATGTACTTAGTCTAATTTGATAACTTACTATGTTAGTAATACATTTTTTTTAATTCAATTATTTTCCCGTGGCATCACCTTTCCAAAAATGTTGCAAGGGACAATCTAGACGGGATGCAATCATCTACAAGATGCTATTGGAGCCGCCTTGCAATCTATGGAGTAAAGCGACTTTTTCGCAGTATGGCAAAAGGTCATCCACGCGTTCACATGAATATTGAAAATATTAATATGGAAAAATATTTTTTAAAAGCAGAAAATATTTCTGCATGGTTTAATTTTGAACCTTTTTTTTCTTTTACTGGCCTCATAAAGGTCACAACTCACATATCCGCGGAGGGTTGCAAAGTACATTGATCTCATTCGTGCTGTTAGAAGAACCAAATTTCAAATTTATACTGATACTGATATAGCCGACCCGGCAAACGTTGTTTTGCTAAATATATTTATAACAGTATTTCTCTAGTATATAATGGATGTTATCATACATATAATATATCTTTCTCTTAAATAACTCATCTATTGAAAAAAACAACAAAATCCATTGCGTAGTTTTAAATATCTAAGCATACATAGGGATAGACAGCGGAAAATACTTTTATATACTGAATGTTCGGCCACAGTTTGTATTGGATTTAAATCACTCATTCCACCCTTCACACCTGTGCTACAGTCAAATGGTCAAGTAAAGTATATCAACACATTATATTCATGTTTGATATCATATGCGTCGCCTGTCTATCCATAGAACTAACAAATGCAAGTCCCAAAACATAATTTTTTTTCCTTTGAGTAATGTATACGACAATACAACAACAATCTGATTTTACACTTTGCAGAAGCTACCGTAACTATGTATACCTAGCGATCATTATAATCGACGGAATCGATCACATAGCAAAGAAGAATTTCGCCACGTCGAGCCTGTCGACACTAGCTGAGTGGCAGAGCGTCCTGGCTTTAGGGAAAGGGTCGTCGTTTAGGGAAAGCTTCAATTCTTGCGTGTCGATATTTTTCTTCGTTATTTTTAAATATTTTCAAGTTTTCCAAGCACGGGGTGAGATCTAAAACACAAAAATAATTAGAAACACGAAAGTACTGATCAAAATTATAAATGTGAATTTCATCTGTAACGATGAACTCATTTAACTAGTTATACGTATGTATACCTAGCGATCAGTACATTCGATGGAATCGATATATATCTATGATCGATATATATCGGTGTTATATATTGATATTGTGCTATAACACAAAAATAATCTGAATCATTTGACTGTAGTCAAATCACAAAATATCCCGAGTCAAAAGGCAAAGGTCATCATAGCATATTAATCCGGTAAGTAGTTGCCTCTACAGAATTATGCTCAGCGATTGAGGCGTGGAAGCGGTATATATAGGATACTACTCAAACTCGATCGCAGCGTTACCTACCGGTTTCAATTGTAAATCTGACTCACATCCACACACAGAAGAATCATATATCTACCAGCCGACCGGCAAACGTTGTTTTACCACACAAATTACTCGTATTGAATATTTTGGTAGGGTACATGAGAGGAAGGGCGGTATGAATGTTCAAGGTTTATAAACGCCTGTCGTAAAATAAATTTTATACTTTTATTTATCCTATAGCCCTAGTTATTTTTTTTTCGATTTATAGTGGCAAGTGGAGGAAAATCTAAATTTGTTGTTATGTGCGAAACCACAGAATTTATTTTTGTTTCTTAAAAATGTTAAGTGATAAGTTAAAAAATCGCGTTCGTAAAGCTATTTTTCTCAACTCTACACAAAATTGTTCAAACTAATTTGAATACTATCTAAATATCGTGCTAAATATAAACATTTTATTTTTATTTTACTCGAATTACAACCTTTTCTTTGCTACTGTTGAGCAATAGAAAAATTGACATATAGTGTTCAATCATATTATGTCAGATAGCGACTATGTTCTCAAATATATTTAGAAAATTAAATAATGTAGGTTTAGGGAAAAAGTCTAAAGTAATTATAGTCAACGTCAGACATTATGAGATTCCTGCACACCTGCAGGAAATAGGTACGGCGAATGATCCGAGTTTCTACAAGATGGTGGAATATTTCTACCACTTCGCCGTCGCCGTGTGCGAGCCGACATTGCTTGATTATCTTAAGAAGCATACCCACTTCTCAGAGAAGAAACGTGTCCAACGTGTTGCAGGGATATTAAAAGTAAAAAGATATTCTTATCAACAAATGAGTAGTTTAGTATATGTATGTACAATGTACAGTGGCTCTTCTGATACAAAGACACGAATATATAGAACCCAAATTTTTGCAAATAAATATTTTTATTTCATTTCATTTCAAAAACGTCGATAATTTGTTGCCTAACTCTGTAGCAGAAATGGAATGCAACTTGCATAACTTTATCAGCTACCTTACCCTCCAAACTGGAACACGAAAACAAAAAATCCGGTCTCTCAGAGAGGCAATGGTCGATCGTATGAACCTGTCCTTACAGGCAGTCTCCGATTGGGGCGATGCTAATCTGGTCAGGTTTAATGCAAGTAAGACCCAGGCGTGTCTATTCTCCGCTAAACGGAGTCCGCTACATCTATCTCCGTCTTTCCAGGGTGTGGCCGTGCCGATGAATGACCACCTCGAGATCCTTGGTATCACGTTAACGCCTACTCTCAACTTTGGTTCGTACATCGAATCTAAAGCCCAAGTTGCCTCAAAAAAGCTTGGTATTCTGGCGAAGGTGAGACAGTATTTCAGTCCGGGACAGTTGCTCAACCTTTATAAAGCACAAGTCCGTTCGTGCATGGAATACTGCTCTCACCTCTGGGATGGATCCGCTAAATACCAGCTGGAGACACTTGAGGCCATCGAGAGGCGTGCCAAGAGGCTCATAAACGACGATGATCTGGTAGGCAAAAAACTCCAGAGCCTCGCTCATCGCCGCAGAGTGGCTAGTTTATCGGTTTTTTATCGAATACACTTTGGAGAGTGCGCTACGGAACTGCACGACTTAATTCCGCCATCCCCGTTTTTCTATCGATCGTCGAGGTGCACAGAATCTAGGCATCGTTATATGGTGGACGTTCCACGTACCCGGACAAAGCGGTTCGACTCAACATTCTTCATTCGAACCGCAAAGGACTGGAACATGCTTTCTGAGTCTGTGTTCCCGGACGAGTACAATCTGGAGATCTTCAAGAGAAGAGTGAACAGGTACCTTCTAGGGAAGCGCGTTCCATCTTAGGCCTCATCTTAGCTTACCATCAGGCGAAATCGAGGTCAAGCGCTTACCTATCGATAATAAAAAAAAAAAAAAAAATATCGAGGCTATTGCGTCGGGAATTGATACAGCGGTGGTACCAAACCCAGGCGATTACAGAACTCTACCGCTTAGCTAGAAATCACAATGATAATGATTCGTGCTTTCTTTCTTCTTCGGTGCCTTCTCTCGCATTTTACGAAATGCTCAGCAGTAAGGCAGTGGATGTACCTATTGTTTAAACGTGGTCCGGATCAGTACAGGTGACGTTTTTTTTTTTTTTATTTACTATCGTAGGCACATTGTTTTATTCCATAGTTATTGAATATGAAACCTTGAAGAATTTAGAATCCTATTACAATTTATGTAAAATTAAGCACTAAAAACTCCCGCCGCTTCGTTGCGGTCGCTGGATTGATATGGTGTGATCTGAGGCTAAAGGTGGCCGATATTTTCAGAAAAGGTTCTCAATTTAACAGTTTTTTTTTGTATTTTATATTATTTAGACGTTACTTTATTAAGTTACGTTACGTTTGTGTTATGAGTTACTTTATTTTATTTTACTTTTAAGTTACTTTATTACTTTATTAAAAATAAGGCGACCGATTGGCTATGTGAGTCACTGCCATCGTGGCTACTAGGTGGTAGAGTTCTGCATTGTCTCGCCCGGGTCTGGTACCACCGCCTTACCTATTCCTGCCGCAATAGCGTCAGTGCTTGTCACTGTCGTGTTCCGGTTTGGAGGGTAAGGTAGCCGGTAAACTTATGCATGTGGCATTAGATCTCGCCACAAGATAGCAACGTACCATTAACATCTTTGGTGTCTATAGGCGATGGTATACTCTTTCCATCAGGAGACCCATCTGCTTGTTTGCTATCTTATGATATAAAAAAAAAAACTTTGCGAACATTTTAGTTCAGTCAAAATAATTTTCAGATTTTCGACATTCGGCAAGTTCCTTGTGTTCCTTACACTAATTTCATCTCTGTATTTGTTGTTTGTTATCTTTTATCTTCGTTTCGAAAATAGAAACCATCGCCTATAGACGACAAATATGTTAATGGTGCGTTGCTACTTGCTATCCGTGTAGCAGAATGTCAATGCACGTGCATTATCGGCTACCTTCCCCTCTAAACCAGAACACGACAGTGGCAAATACTCACGCTGTTGCGGCAAGAATAGGTTAGGTATTGACTGGTCCCAGACCTGGACGAGACGTTACAGAACTCTACCGCATAATAGTGACGATGGTAGGGACAACTTTATGCTATCTTTTGCCTTTTATGGATTGTCTGGCAGAACGACAGATGGTCTATCCTGATTCTCAGAGGAGAAATTCTGGTTTTGTTTTGGAGCGTAGGTACACCCACTTCCTGGTTGGATCTATATTAATAATAATAATAATAATTCACGGGACAAATTACTTACTTACTGATCTAACCCCAAAGTAAGCAAATTATTTGCTTGTGTTATGGGTGTTAGTCAATGATACTAATACATAGAAATACATATATAAATACTAGAATATATATAATAAACACCCAAACCCGGAAATACAAACATTTATGCTCATCAGACAAATGCTTGTCCCCGTCGGGGATCGAACCCGAGCCTCGTTGATCGCGTAGTCAGGGTCTCTAACCACTCGACCACTCGATCGAATTCCAGATCCACAGAAAGTTGGAAGTCAGCTATTCCATTTTTACTGGGGTAGGTATACACGAGGGTATGCCAAAAGAAGACTTGAAAAATAAATAGTATAGTTCCCGGTTTTTGAGAGCTTGTTTACGGAGTGGGGATCGCTTTGCGCACGGAATAATAAACCGTATAAAGGACGTTTTATTCCATTCACTTCGCAAGCCAAGGTCAGCGCTTATAAAACGTGCCGGGAATATAGTTCCGACGATAATATATGTATACATTTTTATAGGTGATGGGATCATGCAATAGCTCTCTTCAGTTCGAATTTCCGTTGCAAAGAAAGACCGGCGATTATGAAATTATCAAGGGGTACCGATCGCAGCACAGCGTCCATCGTCTTCCTTGTAAAGGAGGTACATATTTTCGATGTTACCAAATTTTCCACGGCACATCATCAGCCGCTATACTTTACAATACGCCTATAACCAATTGAATATAAAACACAATAACAAAGAAGATACATGGAAACATATAATATAACCAATAATAAAATCGTAGGAAAGTCAAAACTGTACATTGAATTTATTTTTTTTAAAGAATACTTGGGGCGTGATTTACAATCGATATCGAAGCCAAAAATATAGTTTTTAGAATTTTTGTCTGTTTGTCTGTATGTAGGTATGTCCGGGGTAAACTCAAAAAGTACTGCATGGATTTACTTCTAATTTTGTACGAATATTACTAATAGGTCGGGTGATCATATATGCTACATATCATCACGCTATCACCTACGGGGGACAAGCTGTGCGGAGTAAACCAAGTCCGCGCGGACGAAGTCGTGGGCAACAGCTAGTAACCAATACGTATGAACCCTAAAAATAAAATAATGATGCGTTGTTATTTGTTTTTTAGATCATTACATAGGGATCAAGCAGGTGGGTCTCCTGATGGAAGGAATGCCTATAGACTCCAAAGATGTTAATGTTGTGTTGCTATCCGTGTGATCGGATGACAATACCACATGCATAAGTCTACCGGCTATTCTATCCTACAAACCGGAACACGACAATAACAAGCACTGACGCTATTGCGGCAGGAATAGCTAAGGCGATAGTACAAATAACCGGACGAGACGTTGCGGAATTCTATAACTTAGTAGTCACACTGATAAAGATACGCATAGCCAATCGATCGTCTTTTTCGACCAGCCTGGCAGAACGATCGAGCCCTATTCTTCAAAATGGCTTGAACTCGGTTAAATTATAATTTGCAATTGTTTTTTATTGTTCGGGGCTCAGGTTCGATCCCCGGCGGGGACAAGCATTTGTGTGATGAGCATAAACACTGGCGTAGCGTGGACTAATATATACGTGGGCAAAGTCACATCGGCGAGGCCCTTTTCCGTTCGTTCCCAAAAGCTACCCAAAAATACGCGCCAAGTTTGAAATAAGCGAAAAGCTATCGTGTCTCTATAACGCGTTAACTTAGGATCTAGGAGTTGTTTTGTTTGTATTTCAGATACAGAAGAGTGTGGCCAATATTTTGCAGGCTTTTATTTAATTTAAAAATAAACAAAGATTTTTAAATCAGGTGGTGCGAGCCCGTGGGCGAAGGCCCACTTTGCCCACGCCTAGCTACGCCACTGGGCATAAATGTTTGTATTTTCGGGTGTTAGTGTTTAATAGTATCGTTGACTAACACTCATAACACAAGCAAATAATTTACTTACTTAAGGGTTAGATCAGTAAGTGTAATTTGTCCTATGACTATTTATTACTTATTTATTGTTTTCATAATTATATTATTGTTTCTTTGTTGTGGGCCGCACAAATATCGCCTGCGGGCTGCAGTTTGACGACCATTGCAGTGACGGGCAAAACCACTTCGCGATGCAGTACACATTGCGGTAACGCGAACCTTCGCCGTAGACCGACATATCTAGCTACACCATATTACGGACGTGATAAAACTTAACTTTGTCCAATTACAGGAATAAGGTTCGCCTCACACACAGATCTAGAAGAGGTAAAAGCGCTGGCCGCTCTGATGACATACAAGTGTGCTTGCTCAAATATACCATTCGGGGGAGCCAAAGGAGGTTTGTAATAGTTAAAACTTAGAGGTCAAGTATATACCTACTGTAAATTCCACAGAGCAAGTAGGGGCGGCTCTAGGTTGTGTAGCAGCTGTGTGCAATGAAACCCTCGCGCCCCCAAATGGGTCCAAGACGATGCTCTTTGTTGTCACTTGCGCCGCGGCGGCGCATTGCACACCCTGCACTATAGGTTAAGCCGCCCCTGACAGAAAGTATACGTTACTAAAAAGGATACATGCTTCCTCTACCTAGAGGACGCATGTATCCTTCATTTACAAGAAACCAAACGGGCCAGTTTTTGACAACCGACGGCAATTATATGCAAATGTGGTAAACTTAAGTTTTAAATTAAGTCCTATTCACATCTTTCAGACACGTGAAAAGCATGCCTATATTGGCGTCATTTACTTGGTTTATGGTAAATTCCATTAAATGAGTTTGCATTTTCCTTATATTTTTCTGGGTCTTTTTGAGACACAAATAAATTTTCTTACCACGCAGCTTATGATTGCCAGAACGTTTCTGAACCTTTGACTATGATGTAGAGTTTGGAAATGTATCAACCGCGTTGATGCCACCGCCTCGTCTATTTCTGCAAACAAGAATGTCTCAGCACGCTGCATGTTGTTTGGAACACCTATGAAGAATAGTACATATGCTATTCTTCATAGGTGTTCCAGACCAACATTAGCCGAACATGTGACTATAATGTTTACCGAATTTAGCTTATACGTTTTCTACTGTTGTGTTCTGATGTTTAGTCAAAAGCATTAAAGAAAACAGAGGACATATTTAATGGTTTTAACTAAAGCATATAGGTCCGTTATTACGGTAGTCATTTCGGTACACGCGTCTGCAAGTAAGATTTACAGGGGAGATCACCCAGGGCGAATGGGCTTGGAAATAAACCGGAAAGGAATACGCTTCACCATATAATAAGGGGAACATACTGGACCGAATACACACCGATTGGCAGGAGCAGATGAGAGATCAACGGTAATGGTCGTGACCTATATCGCTTCTTTCCCGACGTAAGGAGTAGGATGCAGGCAAAGCGGGTGGAGCCGCACCATGTCACATCGCAATTACGGACAAGTCATGGTTGCTTTAGGGGTAGACTACGGGACATGGCGCTATGTAAAACGAGTTTCTGCTTAAAAAACAACTCTCAGTAGCAAGTTTGTGTTGACTTTGCACGCTAAGTCCAAAATGCAACATTTCAATGGAGTATACAAATTTATATCGTAACAAATCAAAATGATATCACAAAGGTTTTTTTAAATAAATTTATAAGTATAACTGATAAATTTGCATACCATTATATGGTGAAGTAGGAAGAACTCTGTAATTCACTCTAATAAGAACTTTTTGTACTCCTATTTCGTGCAAATAAAGAATTTATTATTAATAATATTAAGGCAAACCTCTCGACCTCGATGAGTACGCGAATGTGGTAGTAGGTCCCCTCGGATGTCGCTGCCGTTTGCTGCCACCTCTGATGTAAGACTAATGGACAATTGCCCTAACATTGTCTTAGCTAAGGAAAATCCTAAATAAAATAGTATGCTGTCACATTCTTTTCATTTAAGACAAGAAATGACAGCATATTATTTAGGATTGTCTTAAGACAATGTTAGTGCAATTGGCCATTAGTCCCGGTGTGCGCGAGACCAAGGATCCATGAGCTTAAACTAATTTACATTTTTCTAAAGTTTATGGGGCCGCAGTTCAATACCACTGGACAGGGTTAGTAGTAGAACCAACGGGCCAACTGTCAGGGCGACGTCATAAGTGTGTAGGTTTTTTTTTTTTTTTTTTTTTTAATATCATAAGATAGCAAACAAGCAGATGGGTCTCCTGATGGAAAGAGTCAACCATCGCCTATAGACACCAAAGATGTTAATGGTGCGTTGCTATCTTGTGGCGAGGTCTAATGCCACATGCATAAGTTTACCGGCTACCTTACCCTCCAAACCGGAACACGACAGCGACAAGCACTGACGCTATTGCGGCAGGAATAGGTAAGGCGGTGGTACCAGACCCGGGCGAGACAATGCAGAACTCTACCACCTAGTAGCCACGATAGTAGTGACTCGATAGCGAATCGGTCGCCTTTTACGACCTGCCTGGCAGAACGGCAGTTGGCCTATTCTACAAAGGAGGCCGGGACCAACACGGCGGTACACGGCGGTTGATGATGTCACAATTGTGACGGGAATGTCGAAAAGGAAGATCTTCCCAGCCAGGCAAGGTTACTGCCTGGGGACCGAAGTCCATCTGAGAAGCGTTGAAACTTGTATATTTAGTGTTTACAAGATAAATATTTTGAAATCGCGATATAGGATTTTATTTTGAATTTCATTATTTTTTTGTTATATTTTTCTTGTAGCGTTAGTAATCTTGAACCGCAACAAGGTGTTTAATACTCTGCCATTCAAAATTGAAATAGCCATGACAATATTCATTTATTGTTATACTTTCTAGGTGTAGCAATAGAACCCAAAAACTACACAGTAGCAGAATTACAAAGAATCACAAGACGATACACTTTGGAATTGGCGAAGAAGAACTATATAGGTAATAACACATATTATGTCTGGATGATGCTTTGATTCACTTTTAGTAGGTAGAAAAGTTCTGCTACTCGCACTGGTTCGATAACACCGCCTTATTCCAGTCGCAATAGCTTCAGTGTTTGCCACTGTCATGTTTTCGCTAAGCGGTGAAAAGGGCTTAAAAATATAAGCATTCAGAACCCTACTCTAGTATCCCCACCACGTGGATAACGCGTCATTACATTGTTGGGTCTGGAGAGCTATTTTTTTATATCATAGGATAGCAAACAAGCAGATGAGTCTCCTGATGTAAAAAGTCAACCATCGTCTATAGCCACCAAAGATGTTAATGGTGCGTTGCTATCTTGTGGCGAGGTCTAATGCCACATGCATAAGTTTACCGGCTACCTTACCCTCCAAACTGGAACACGGCAGCGACAAACACTGACGCTATTGCGACAGGAATAGGTAAGGCGGTGGTACCAGACCCGGGCGAGACAATGCAGAACTCTACCACCTAGTAGCCACGATGGCAGTGACTCACATAGCCAATCGGTCGCCTTTTACGACCTGCTTGGCAGAACGGCAGTAGGCCTATGCTACAAAGAAGCCCGGGACCAACACGAGGAAAAATGCTATTTGCTATGGGCTTGTTTACTCTTTTATCAACCTCTGGATAATGTTTTTATTTTTTATTCTAATAAATGTTCCATCACGTTTAATAATAATAATCCTAAAATAACCAATAAGAATAGAAAAATCCCAATCAAGTTCTAAAAATTTCACATCATGTGCATGAAAACGGCCTTTTTGTGTATTTTTACGTTTATATTCAATATATAGGAGACTCATTGAATATAGGGAATAACAGTTTGCTTATAAAAAATTTAATACTTTGCAAATCTAAATCTGAGAGAATTGCAACTGGAATATGATAACTTTTATTTGGACTGCATCGTACAATGAAAAATGATTTGTCGTAGAGCTACAAATTAACGAACGCGTATTATTACTAGACTCAATAAATGCGTAAGTTAACTAGAACATATTGTTGTTACGCTTTTATACGAGAACTGAGTGCTAAGTGTGAGTTTTTGTTTTCGCATCAGTGTTGCCAACTTTATTTTTACCAACCCACCAAATGAGTGTACCCCCACCGTGTAAACCACCAGAAACCACTAAAACTTATCGCCCTCTCAAACCACCAGAATTCCGCTAGATAACCCAATGCCTATGACTACCTACCTTAATTTAACTTTAAAATAAAACAATAACAATATAATTATTATGATGAAATAATTATTTTATGTTAAAAAGAAAACAATTAGGTACGGTACCTTTCTAAACACATATTAAAGATGATCATCTTCCGAAAAATCGGCTTATCTTGCTCTGTTTGTAAAGAAATTTTGTAAAGAATAAATTTCTTTTGTGTCAATTTTTTGTATCACTGAATTAGGTAATAAGTAGATAGGTATTACATTTATCATAACGTGCTAAGCCTGCACGAATTGTAAGTATTGAAGAAAGGAGATCGAACTTCATCCGGTTTCTCTGTTTAGTCTTGACAACGTTCATCATACTAAATAATCGCCCTACATATATCTGCATTAGAGTGCGGTAAAACTAATATGGATATCGCAAATGTGGCTAATTCTTGAAATTTGTTTTCACCTAATATATCTTCGAATTTCATTACCTCGTACCAAAATTCTTTAGCATTTTTTGTATTTTTCCAGATGTATTTGATGCCACTGCTCATCGATTTTTGCAACACCTTCCTGTTTTTTATCAAAATTAAAAGAGATAAGCTCGCCTATTGTACTTTTATATATTTTTACTCTAATTGTTTTGTGTACAATAAAGTATTAAATAAATAAAATGCAACATTAATTTAGTAATCGGTTCTCTGTTATGAGACAGTGCGTTTTTTACACTGATTCGTTGAATACTTTTCATCAGTTTCAAGTTTGTTTTTTTTTAAATTTTGCATGTGCTTTTTAGATAACCCATGATTTTTTAAATTTCCATAATGATTTCTTAATAATGAACTACATAATTTGTACTTAGCTACTGGACCACTAGTGCTTTCGACTACTTGCAACCAAGCCTTTAAACCTGGGTCACGTAACCAACAATCACGAAACTTTTGAGAGTACTGTGGCTTGGGCATTAATAGTTAAATAACTTTTATAACTTTATTTCTAATATATTTTTTCAAAGCTTGTACTGTTTACTGAACTGGCTGATTAAATAAATAACCAATACATCTTTCAAATCAAATCAAACTAATAGTAGGTATTACAAATAAAGTCCATACTTCATGTTCGTTCATTCAAGAAACTCATTAACAATTTTCCGGGAATACCAGACAGGCTTGAGCTAGGTGTTGCCTACTTTTTTTTGATTTGATTTTTAACTAGAAAGTATACTTCAGTATTTTATGAATTGTGTTAGTGGTTAAATTCGTAACTTACCGCTAACAGGAAAAATCTAATCCACTAAAAAATCCACTAGCCACTAAAACAAATATTTTCCCGCCGAAACACATGTCTACACCACCAGATCTAGTGGAAAATCCACTAAGTTGGCAACACTGTTTCGCATTCGATCGTGAGCGCGTTTCGAGTTTACTAGGAATTTGCATGTGATTTGTACAGCGCCACCTAGTGATAAACTGGTTTCTCACGTTTACCACTAGGTGGCGCTGTACAAATCACATACAAATTCCTAGTAAACTCCTAACGCGCTCACGATCGATTGCGAAAAGAAAAACTCACACTTAGCACTCTGTTAAGTACATTTAGATAAAATCTTGAAGAAATGTAGCTTATAAATCAGACTACTACGTACTTAGATGTGCAATAATAGTAATAATAGCAATTTGTTAAGATTGCTTCGTGCTCTAGTGGTTAGCCTTTTCGGCTCAGATCATGAGATCCTGGGTTCGATCGCGGGTCGGGTAAAAGTGTTATTGAGGTTTTTCTCGAAGACCTAAAAACTTAGTAGCAGTTCGGAGTCAGTCGGAGTGATGTATTACCACTGCCGTGCCGTGGATGAGCACGTTAAACTGTCGGTCCCAGTTATCGCTGGAAATAGTCGTTAATCGTTAACATGTCGGTGAAACGCAGCGATGAGGCTCACCACTTATCACGCCAACCAACAAACCGGTGAATCGTGGTGAACCGGAAAGTCTACAGACGCTCGATTTACTCTGCCGACCTTGCAAGGAAACCGGGCATGATTGTACTAATATTTTAAGATTTTTTCTCCATACGCAAAGAAGCGACCAGTGTCTCTATGCACTAAACTTATTTTCGTATCGTAAAAATTTGTTTCTTTTCCAGGAGCGGGAATAGATGTCCCAGCGCCCGACGTCAATACTTCGGGTAGGGAAATGTCCTGGATAGTCGACACCTACATCAAAACACTGGGTGGGTACTTGCTGGGTGAGGCTAGACTATCGTTCGAAGATTCATGGTGCGTTAACGCGATATACCATCGCTTCTTTTGATCGCATTCAACGTAGTGTCTCGAATCGTCGACAGCAGGACTGTTTCTAATTGATTATTTTCCGTTGAGCACAGATGTGGAATCGCTCTAAATATTCTATCGCATCTTTCATGTGTAGTGCTCCTAGGAACTGTTTAAATTAATTTCCTGCCGAAAAAGTTCATCACTGGACATCGCGACAAAATTGAAGGTTTCATCATCACAACCAAACACAGCTTCGCGATCCTCGAGGAGCTTTTTTTTATAGAAGAGGGGGCAAACGAGCAAGAGGTGCACCTGATGGCAAGTGATCACCGCCGCCCATGGACATCTACAATACCAGAGGTCTTGCAGTTGCGTTGCCGGCCTTTTAAGAATGAGTAAGCTCTTTTCTTGAAGGTCCCTATGTCGTATCCGTTCGGAAATACCCCTGCCGGCAATTGGTTCCACAACAGAGTAGTGCGAGGTAAAAAGTGTCGGGAGAAACGCACAGTTGTGGATTTCCAGACATCGAGATGGTGAGGATGGAACTTCAAGTTTTGACGCGATGTCCGATGGTGGAATTCGGCGGCAGGAATTAATCCAAACAACTCGTCGGAACACTCTCCATGATATATACGATAAAAGACACAGAGAGAACCTACATCTCTGCGCAATGCCAAAGAGTCAAGCTGTTTCGAAATGGCCTGGTCGTCAACGATTCGAACCGCTCTACGCTGAATGCGATCAAGAGGAAGAAGCTGGTACTGAGGAGCTCCGGCCCAGAGATGCGAACAGTACTCTATGTGAGGCCGAACCTGTGCCTTATAAAGTTGAAGGCGATGGACCGGCAAAAAGTAATTATCGGTAGGAGTTATCTGAACAGATACGACCTAAGGATCTACAAGAAAATAGATTACTCGGTTTTAAAAAGCCACTAACGGTGGTGCAATTGTGTAGGGCAGCAGAGTTACCATCAGGTACCATTTTAAAAACCATCAGGTGAACCTACTGTTCATTTGACTCCTTTGATAAAAAAAGCCATGGAGACTTGGTAAAAGTTTGCGAGATGATGCTTATATTAAAGGTATCTGTAGGTCCGGAGTTGATGGACAAATATCGTTTATAGGCAGAAAATATATTAATGGTGCGTTGCTATCCGTATTAGTTGGGGAGCCCAAGAGGGTATTTTCGTCTTTACTCGAGCGCGTCAGAAGAGGTACCTCGCATAGTGTTAAGGCTCTCCAGCAAATATAAACCCTTTCCATAGGGGGGGGGGGGGGGTAATTATGGCAGAAAAAAACAAAATTAAGATAACTTCGGCTTATGGTAATTGTCAGATTATATTTTTTTTTGTCATTTCCTCCATAATAAAAGAAAATTCAGACGCGCTCGGGAATGTCAAGACAACATTTTCTTTGCAACTTTATGAATCTCCCACTCCCTTACGCTACACTTGAATCGTCAAATTTTCTAAATTTTAGCTGGAAATTAACCCGCCATACTCTAATCTAAACCAAAAACCTAATGCGTTTCAGTGTTTCCCTGTCACTGATTTTTTTAAAGATTTGTTTTTATCTGTAGATTTTTTCCCCGCCATTGAAATGAAAAACGTTATATAGCCTTTTATTTTTCTTATAATTTAGTCGACAAAATCCAATAGGTCTCTACAACGCTCGAGTAACTACCCATTTAGCACCTTGGGCTCACCTACTATATAGCGGTTGCTTTATGCATAGGTTCACCAGCTAGTTTACCTTCCAAACTGGAACAGGACAGTGACGTAATTGACGCTATTACTTTACTAAAGCAAACAGGGCGAGACGTTGCAAAACGTAAGGCCGATCGAACTGCCTCGAAGAATGGCATATGATCTGTACTGTAAAGAAAGTTCAGAGTTCAGACCATACAGAATTTTCACGAGTTAATATATTGTACGTCAGGGTACAACGACATAAACGCGGCGGCGTGTGTGACGGGGAAGCCCCTGAACGGCGGCGGCATCCACGGCCGCGTGGAGGCCACGGGCCGGGGCGTCTTCATCACCATCGAGGTGTTTATACACGATGAGCACTGGATGAAACTGATCGACATGGAACCAGGCTTCAAGGTACCTTGTGGCCTGCTATCTACAAATAGTGTAGCAACAAAACCTCCCTGATAAACGAACAAAATATAATAATTACGCCAGCTCTCTTGCGGAGTAGTAAAATTAACGTCTTCAAACGTTCTAATTCACCGCGATTTACCGGTTTTTCTTGGTTAGCGAGATGTTCAGTGATTCTCATGCTCGAATTTGCTTTAATCGATCTGATAACGGCTCCGGCAGCAGGGGTGTTATACCTAGCTTAAACTTCGCATTAGATCTACTTACGGATTAAAGTGGATACGCCATTCAAGCCAATTTCTTAGGTTGACAGTATAGCTTGCATTTGCATTCAGAAATACAGAATTATAATAGGTACTTATCGATGAAATAAAATCACTCCAGGGCTGTTTTTAAAGCATTGGTTTCTTAGGCACGATTCAGACCAACCGGCTCACACCGGCCCGGGCCGGACGGCATTTTATAATGCGGCAAACGAAACTAAAAAGAATAAATAGGAGTTGCAGTTCATGTTTCCGCTACATTCACATTCTGTGATGGCTGAATAGTTCCGAACTGCTCCGAATGGGCTTAATGACCATGATAGATAGCGGGCTTCGTCGACATGCGTCGGGTCTGTTCGGAGCCGTACGACCGTCATGGAATGTGTAACTATCTTTAAAGCGCAAACACAAACTAAAAATATGCATGAATACAAACAGATTTTTGTATTTACATGATGCGTGTGTACCAAGCAAATGAAATGCCCTAAAACAGTATATTGCTGCCCCATTTGTTCGATGTATAGGTAACCAAAAGCGTCCAACTGTTTACTGCAAATAATGTTTCAAGCAGCTGGCTTAGGAAAGACTACGATATATTATGAACATAGCTGTTGTTGACGGAGTGCAGCTCAGCACGAGCGTAATTACTGTGTCGTATGCGACGGTGGCGTACCACTGTTGGGTGCTTTTTAATCGAAATTTTAGTTAGTAATACATGGGAGCCTTGAGGTAAGGAACCTCATTAGAAGCATTAAATACACCTATTATTTTCTGTCATTAGTAAAAAGGTTAGATATTTCAGCTTACTTTATGATATTACTTACCTACTTAAAAATTCATTAATAAAAACCATTGCATATTCAGTAAGACTATTCAAACAGGTTGTTTGATAACGTAAAAGTTTAAAAAAAAATAAAAAGTGTACCTACTAAAATTACTACATATACAGCAACTCGATTAAAACTATGCTATGTTAACATGGTCTGATTCAGGATGTTTTAAATAGTTTAGGACAGTCTTTAATATTACTGGACATACAAGCGTTGATAAGTTTAAACGATTGTATAAGCGTTGATTTGCACACATGTTCGAAATTACACGTCACACAATTACAAAAGGATTGTCACGTCCCTAATAGTGTTACATTTGTACCATAATTAAATGGCTTTAGTAGAAAGAAATTGTTTTATATTTCAGAACAAGACTTCCATTATTCAGGGATTCGGTAATGTTGGCAGCTACGCGGCGATCTATCTTCAAGCGCACGGCGTCAAAATCATCGGAGTCGTTGAGTACGACTGTAGTTTAAAAAATCCAGACGGGATCAATACTAAAGTACTTTTTCTTATTTACATTTACAAAAGTTCGTTTGGTTGTACCAATCCATATAAATATAATAAATGCGAAAGTCTGTCTATGTGTCAGTTACAAGGAAAAACTGCGGCTGTAGTTCAGTTTTTTTCTACTGAAAAGATAACTTGCTGACACTGTAATAATATATACCTTACAATTACGGAGTTTAAAAATCAGGTTGAGTGTTACGATAGGTTGAGTCAACGATATACGATATTGATTCATAGAAATACATAATATATAAATACTAAAAATATTTGTAATAACCACCCAAACCTAGAAATATACCTAAACATCCATGTTTATCACACAACTGCCCTGTAGGGAATCGTATCCGAGCCCCATCGATTGCGTAGTCAGCGTCGATAACCTCTCGCCCAAAGAGACAGTCGAAGAGTGACATTTAGCTTCGGCTTCTTTAAATACTACAAATAGTTGAGGACCTGGATTTTCTAAATTTCAAAACACAGGACATGTTAGGTGTTGGGACACGAATCTGTATGGCCACCGTATAAAGGCGAAAGCTATCGGCTCACCAAGTATCAACAATAATAAAATCTTACCCATTCATTTAATTTAGTTCTTGTCAAAGACAATTATTTACACTGTAATTGCCATCGGAATAATAGAAGGTAGCTTACAATTTGGTTCAAACATGAATATTTAATTATTAATGAGGAGCTGTAGGAGATAATTACACAAGCATTTCTGTCTAATGTAAAAGCCTTTTGCTACACACTAATACAGCATATGAATCTTTAAAAAAATGTATCTTCACGCTCGTATATCCGAAGGGGTAGGTAGAGGTACAACAAGTGCACCCACGATTAGCCGAAGATACTTGGTCCCACAATGTGATAGATGGCAAGCCTATCGCCAACCGGGCACTTTCCAATTCCGGGCAACGTTGTTTTTATCAGAAAACTGAAAAAACACATTTTTGAATTGCCCGACCCAGGAATTGAACCCGGGACCTCATGTGGTCAACTCCGACACCGGACCACTACACCACAGAGGCGATTATGAATCTTTAGAAGTAATTTATTATGCTAGTGTTTTAACGAACTATTTTCCCCCGTATTGGTCCGGCTCCTTTGAAGAATAGGTCAACCGCCGTTCTGCTAGGCAGGTCGTAAGAGGCAATTGATTGGCTATGCGAGACACTACGATTGCATCATGGCTACTGCTGGTAAAGTTCTGCATTGTCTCGCCGGGGTCTGGTACCACCGCCTTACCTATTCCTGCCGTAATAGAGTCAGTACTTTTCGCTGTCGTGTTCCGGTCAGAAGGGTAAGGTAGCCGGTAAACTTAAAGTTATGCATGTGACATTAGACCTCGCTACAAGATAGCAACGCACGATGCACGCACGTATCGCCTATAGACATCTTTTGTGTCTATAGGCGATGTTTGACTCAACCCATTAGGAGACCCATCTGCGATATAAAAAAACTTTATGCAAGGCAAACGTTTAAAATTTCTTTATTGTTTTATATCACAAGACAGCAAACAAGCAGATGAAGTTATCAGCGGTTTAAATTACTACGTTCATAAGTTTACAGGCTACCTCATCCTCAAATCCGGAATGTACTTTAGCATTCCTGGGTGTTTACCCTCCAACCAGTGACGCTATTGCGGCCAGAATGGGTAATGAGGTGGTACAAAACCCGGGAACTCCCCCACCTAATAGTCAAGATGGTAGCAACGTGTTTGGCTAATTCAAATTTAAATGATGCATATTATATTACGAACACTCTGATAGTATTTTTTTATATATATCATAAGATAGCAAACAAGCAGATGGGTCTCCTAAAGGAAAGAGTCAACCATCGCCTAAGTGATAACACATATGGAGACACCAAATAGCTTAATGGTGCGTTTGCTACCTTGTGGCGAGGTCTAATGCCACATGCATAAGTTTACCGGCTACCTTACCCTTCAAACCGGAACACGACAGCGACAACCACTGACGCTATTGCGGCAGGAATAGGTAAGGCGATGGTACCAGACCCGGCTGAGACAATGCAGAACTCTACCACCTAGTAAAAGCAATTGGTTGATTTTTTTAAAGATGTCCTCATAGAAAGATAAAGCTGTTAATTTATTTAAGGAATTACTTATATATAAAGAAAAGAACAGAGGCAGCGTAAAAGGTTTCCCTGGAGCTAAGGAAGTGGGACCAGAGCTGCTGTACGAAAAGAACGACATCCTCGTGTTGGCTGCCTTGGAGAAAGCGATCACACAAGAAAATGCTGGCAAACTTAACTGCAGGGTGTGTACCTTGGTTAAAAAATTATTGCAGAAAATGACAAAAACAGAAAATGTTGGCAAACAGAACAAATTTTTCAAAGTTGGAACAGATTTTTTTGTCTATGGTCAAACGGAGCTATAGCATTATGGTCGATAGAGGTGATTGCTAATGTATTAATAATTAGACTGAACTAAAATACACAGATACTGTGTGCTAAAACAATGTTTTACTTATACCGTACATAATATATTCCACAGTACATAATTCCAAATGACCTGGTTCGAAAGAGTGTTCTCTGAATCGAGAAAAGTAAACGAGATGTTGACTTCTTCGTATTTATTCGAACGATTATCAGTGGCATTGCATGCCTTGGCGGGGCCCCGTATAAAAATTTGTTTGGGGGCCCTTTTTCTTTTTAGAGATTTCTCGAGAAAGACAAAAAATGTTTGCATTAAATTAAAAGAAATATTTATTTATCATAATTATCTGTCACTTTTTTCAAAATTTTTACAAACAATTAAAATTAAACATACATTCTCCTTCTCTTTTTTAAAAAAAAGAACTAGGGAACACGCCTCCTACTATCACGCAGTGTGACAGCCCGAGGTTTAATTCCCCCAAATGCAGTGCGTAAAGCATTCATTTCCTTGGATATCCATAAGTCTAGTGGGCCTGATGGCATCTCACCAATCGTGCTAAAGATTTGTGCTCCCGAGTTGACACCGGTTTTAACGCGTCTTTTCCGACTCTCGTACACAACTGGCGTTGTTCCAAAATCTTGGAAGACGGCTTTAGTGCACCCAATCCATAAGAAATGCGGTCGCTGAGATCCGTCTAACTATCGACCTATAGCGATAACCACTTTGTTCTCCAAAATAATGGAATCAATTATTAACAGCCAGCTCTTGGGCTGAATAGTGATCGTCAAAACGATTTTCGTCGCGGTTGCTCAGCTGGTAATCTTATGACCTAACTATCTTATTATCTGGTGACCTAACGCATCAATGGGCGGAGGCGGTGGAGAACAAGGGGGAGGTTTTGGGAGTTAGTTTGGACATAGCCAGGCCTTAGCGAGTCGGGTATCGTACATAGCACTTCTCTCCAAGCTACCTTTTGGGCTTCCTGTGAAACTCTGCAATTGGATCACCAGTTTTTGTGCAGATCGGAGCATCAAGGTCGTTATTCATGGCACATACACTGAACTTAAGCTTCTGCATATTAATGACATGTTACAATCAAGCTACATTCATTGCTATGTAGATGACAGTATGGGTGATGCTTTGTACTCTGGCCGCACTGGGGTTTCTCAACAACACGTCAACGAGTAGGTACCGGAACAAACTTCTGACAGAAATCGAAGAACAATTTTCCACAGCCTCAAAGTGGGGTCGACAAAACTTAGTTCACTTTAACCCCAAGAAGACACAGGTTTGCGCGTTTTCCACTAAGAAAACTCCCTTTTTCGTATCTTCTCGTTTCGAAAATACTTCTCTAACACCCACAGCCAGTCTTTAAATTCTTGGAGTTGACATATCGAGCAATGATCAATTCCGTGGTCAATTTGAAGGCAAGGCTAAATTAGCCTCAAAAAAGCTTGTTGTTTTTAGCAGGGCTAGGCAGTACTTCATGCTGGCCCATCGCTTACAACTTTATAAGGCGCGATTCCGGCCTCATATGGAGTACTGCTTTCACTAGTGGGCGGGGGCTCCTCAGTACCAGTTCCTTCCTTTTGACCGCATTCAACGTAGAATGGCTCAAATCGTCAATAACAGGACTATTATTACACACACTACAATTATTACAACAGGACTAATATCTGACCGGCTTGTTTCTTTGGAATTACGTAGAGACGTGGCTTCGCTCTGCATCTTCTATCGGATCTATCATGGGGAGTGTTCCGAGGAACTGTTACAGCTTGAGACTTTCATCAAACGTATGACGAAATGGCGGGTGTCATGGCTGACAGCGAATGTAATAAGAATGAATGTGATTGGTCCATTAGACGGCGAGATTAACTGGGTACGCCGTTTGCCCCCCACCCCATTTTGCCTCGCCTTCCTCTACTCTTTTTTAAAAGGCCTGCAACGCAACTGCAAATCTTCTGATAAGTGTGGTTGTCCATGAGCGGCGGCATAACCGCAAGACCTCTGGTATTGCGGATGTGGTGGTGGTATAGTGGTGGTGATCACTTACCATCAGGTGCACCTCTTGCTCGTTTACCTCTTTCAATAAAAAAATACGCGTTCCTGTATTATGGTAGTATGTTACCATTTGGTATGGTAAACGTTGTCGGGTAATGGGTACAGATAATCGCGGAGGGCGCGAACGGTCCGACGACGCCGGCGGCGGACGCGGTGCTGCGCCACAAGAGGGTGCTGGTGCTGCCCGACCTGCTCGCCAACGCCGGCGGGGTCACCGTCTCCTACTTCGAGTTCCTCAAGAACATCAACCACGTCAGCTTCGGAAAACTCAGCATCAAATTCTGGCGCGACTCCAATACTGCGCTATTAGGTCACAACACTTATAACTCTAGCTTTTCTTAATGCGATGAAACCAGGGAAATCTGAAGGCCTCGGGGCAACGAAGTGAAAGTCGGTTTTGGCTCACCTCTTTATGTGGAGGCGGTGGTACCTTTGCCGGTCAACAAATGTAAATGTCTTATTTTAATATCCAAAGGATAATATAATCATTTTTGTAAAAGTATTGTATATAAATAAATTGGTAAAGTGCATATGAATAAAATTCTGCAACGACTGATTTCAATTGCGATATGATTACGCATTACTTACTTCTGTCATCGCCGTCTTCCAGCTTGAAAAATAAAAAAACTAATAAACTAGAACATACTTATAACTTAACCATCCCTGCCACATTGATTAACCCGTCGGTCCAGGCTCCCTTTGATGAAGAGACCGCCAATCAGGCAATTTGTTAGAAGCGAATGATTGGCTTTATGAGTCATTACCGTCGTGGTTACTACGTGGTAGAGTTTTAGTCTCGCCAGGGTATGTACCACCCTCTTACCTATTCCTATCGCAATAACTTAAGTGCTTGTCACTGTCGAGTTCCGGTTTGGAGGGTAAGGTAGCCGGCAAACTTATAAATATGGCATTAAAACTCCGCCACAAGGACAGTAACGCACCATTAATATCTTTGGTGTCACTAGGCGATGTTTGAGTCATTCCGTCCCATCTGCTTGTTTGCTATCTTATGATATTAGAAAAAAATGACAATGCAGAACTCTACCACTAATTTGTTTACTTGGGGTTAGATCCATTCGTGTAATTTGTTCAGCGGTTTTTATTATATATATTTTCGTTTTACTTATTTTTATTTAATTTAATTATTAAACTTAGATTCTGTGGAACAATCGTTAAGAAAAGCGAATATCAAAGCCAAAATAGCACCCACGGAGCTGTTCCAGTCGTTAATGTCCGGGGCCGATGAAGAGCATATTGTCACCTCCGGTCTAGAATATTCTATGACGAACGCTTGTCGAGTAAGTTTTTGAAACTTATACCTTAAATTGCATGTTTGGTTGGACTTTGGGAACACAGTATGGAATGCGCTGACGCAGACCTTATAAGTGAACGCATTGTGAGACGTCAGTCGTCCGCGCGACCTCACACGACAGACCAGTCCATATAACTTGTAATTGAAGTTTATGACGAAATACAGAATAGGCACTACTTACAAACTCCATAATTTAATCACTCCCTGCGCAGTTAGGTACTGAACCCCGAATGATACCTGTTCCCCGTGTTGGTCCGGGCTCCTTTGAAGAATAAACTGCCGTTTGCCAGGTAGGTCGTAAAAGGCGACCGATTGGCTTTACGAGTCCTACCATCGTAGCTTCTAGTTGGTAGAGTTCTGCATTGTCTTCTCTTGGATCCGGTACTAACGCCTTACCTACTCCTGCCGCAATAGCGTCAGTGGTTGTCGCTGTCGTGTTCCGGTTTGGAGGGTAAGGTAACCGGTAAATTTAAGTATGTGGCATAAGACCTCGCCAAAAGATAGCAACACACCATTAACACATTTGGTGTCTATATGTGATGGTTGATTCTTTCTATCAGGAGAACCATCTGCTTGTTTGCTATAATATATAGAAAAACCTGATAACATGCCACAAAGCCCCTACCTTAACGGCAATATAACCTGTGGCCAGTGGCGTAGCTAGGCTAGGCCGTGGGCGAAGGCCCACAGCCTCGCATCTAAGGGGCCTCGCACTACCTGATTTAAAATCTTTGTTTATTTTTAAATTAAATAAAAGCCTGCAAAATATTGGCCTCACTCTTCTGTATCTGAAATACAAACAAAACAACTCCTAGATCCTAAGTTAACGCATTATAGAGACACGATAGCTTTTCGCTTATTTTAAACATGGCGCGTGTTTTTGGGTAGCTTTTGGGAACGAACGGAAAGGGGCCTCGCCGATGCGACTTTGCGATGCGACCCACGTATATATTAGTCGGCGTTACGCCACTGCCTGTGGCTGTAAAGTGGTTACCTGTGACGCTAAAGACTTCATTTGATTCACAGCTTTTTTTTCACAGCAGCTTTGAATCACAGCTTATCAGCGAGCGTCATATCACCCTGAGCGATCACCTACGCACTGCATCTGATCCGAGCAAAATACTAGATTTGTATTTTATTTAATTTAGAATTGTGCGCTCATTTCAAATAGAATCGCATTGGTCGTGACACTCAATTTTATTTCTCTGTCAATTTTATTTCTCTTTGTACGTTACTTTGTTAAAACAACTATAAACTTTGTGCTTAAGGTTGGATATGCAGACTTATGTTTTTGTTATATCTATAATTATTTTCCACATAAAATAAGGAAATGTTAATTTTGTCGTGAAAATGCTACTTTTGAGCTACCTATTTCGTTTTATATTTGAGTTTCTGTCAGTGGCAACACTGCAAGCGCTAGGTTTCCAGAACGTGAGCCGCGCGGCGCGCAGCCACGGCCTGGGGCTGGACGTGCGGACGGCCGCCTACATCACCGCCATCGAGAAGATATTCGTCACCTACGACGAGCACGGACTCGCTTTGTAGCGATACATTCTTTAGTATTATTTTTAGAACGTACTGACTAACATAGATTTATTTTACTTTAAACACAATTTAATATATTTATTAAGAAAACTTAAACCGTTTTTCATTTTTATAGCCGTTGCACGATTATTTGTAGATGTCATGAACTCAATCAATTTTTCCGATGTAAAATTATACTATTACCCAAGTCTCATTTTGCGTATTCAAAACGATAGCGTTACGTTTAACTATACGATGTTAAGTCTCATGGTCTTAACCTATTTGACTCAGATCAATATGTCCCGGGTTTTTTTTATAGTAGAGGGGGTAAACGAGAAGGTGGTGTACCGGATGGTACGTGAACACGGCCACCCATGAACGTCTGCAATACCAGGGGTCTTGCAGAAAAAAAACTCAAACACTTGTCAAGGTCGGAGAAGTGTTTGAGATTTCTTTGTAAGATAGCAAACAAGCAAATGGTTTTTCTGATGGAAAGAAACTTCAATCAAAAATGTACTAGATTCAAGATCGCGGCCTCAAATGTGGCTAATAAAATAAGAGCACATATAAATTTGTGTTCTTATTTGAATTTAGTATGTCTAGCCACTGACAATGTGCGCACGTGTCAAAATGTCTCAATTTTCTTTTATAAACTGCAAAAATAACCACCGTAAGAGTGAGATTTCAGAAGGAGTGTCTTTCTTTCGATAAGTAAATGCTAGTTTCTATTTCACACTGCTTAAAATTATTATTTAACAAATATTTCATATTTTAGCTAATATTTACGATCCAATAACCAACAATCTCAACAAATATCGATTGTTTTGGAACAAAAAATGCATGGAGTGGCTATATAAAATTAAAAAATATATATTTTCAAGTTTTCGACTGATCCATTTCGCTGTGCAAATATTCATAGTCGCGCAAGAAAGAAGAGAAGAATTTCACTAGATTTGCAAAAATTCTAAAATACCTATGTTCGATACATTTTAATAAATTCGATATATCTGACAATACTCAAAGGCGAAGATTGGTGAAAACAGCGGTCCCCAAATTGCAGTTACAATATCTTCAGAATATTATGTATTACTAGCTGTCTTGTCTAGCTGGTTTGACTCTGAAAATCACCCTATTTTTCAAGATCTAAGCTATCTATATACCAAATTTTAGACCAATCAGTTAAGTAGTTTTAATGTGAAGGGTTAATAAACTTAATTATAATTATGCAAATGTGCTTGTCATTGTCGTGTTCCAAATTGGAGAGGAAGGTAGCCGGTTAACCTTAACATGCGGCGTTCACGCCTCGTCACATGAATAATAACGCACTATTAATATCTTTGGTGTGTATTAGCGATGGTTGTTTCTTTCCTTCGATCATAAATGTACAAGATTCAGCGTTCCATATAAACGCAACACAAAAATATGGCTTGAGTTTTTAGTAAAAAATATCACAACGTCATAAAAGCATCTATACATATAATAAAATCGTAGGAAAGTCAAAACTGTATATTGAATATTTTTTTAAAGAATACTTGGGGCGTGATCTACAATCGATATTGAAACCAAAAATATAGTTTTTAGAATTTTTGTCTGTTTGTCTGTTAGTATGTTTGTCTGTTTATCTGTATGTATGTCCGGGGTAAACTCAAAAAGTACTGCATGGATTTACTTCAAATTTTGCAAGAATATTACTTACAGGTCGGGTCAACATATAGGCTTCATATTATCACGCTATCACCTACGGGGGAGGAGCTGTGCGGAATAAACGAAATCCGCGCGGACGGAGTCACTGGCAACAGCTAGTTTTAATAATAAAATTCAACATTAAGTCCATAACTTTAATGTGTAAAATTGCAAGAAATGCTACTCATAAAGAGAATCCTGTTTCTATCATATTCTTTATTTGAATTTTCAAACAGAGATTTCAAATAAAGAATATGATAGAACAAGGAATTGCATGAAGACGATTTGTTGATAAAATTTGTTAAAGTTCTATAATTCTATAAACTAGTTTACGGAAGAAAAAAATAGGAATGTTGACTTAAAGTTTTGTTACGATCTTCTTTAGTCTGCTTTTATCCGCTCACATCACTTTGGTAACTAATGAGACCTCTGAGAAAATGCCGTTAATACACTATGGTCTCTATAGGGACCAACGCTAACTTCATACAAAAAAACAACATTTTCACTATTTACCAGTTTTAATACAATACTCTATGGTATTTTATCGTTTTCGAACGAAACATTGTATAGAATAACATCCAATTGGCATTCTTTTTTCAAATACGCTCTTGGGGAAAAATAAAAGAACTTAGTTCGCCATTTTGATTCGTGCATTGTGTTATGTGTTGGTTGCACTTTATGATACAGGTTAATTTAAAACTGTTTTGACGTATTAATCAACAAGTAAACTTTATTTATAATCAAGATTAGTTCAAGATCTAACAGTTTAGATAATAATTTTGTCAAAAAACCGTAAATATCAATTAATAAAACATATATTTCGTTAATGACCAACTTAATGATATCAGCGCTTTGGGTATGACGGTACCTATTTTTATTTATTTTCGTAAATTTTAGTGTTGATGTCTATGATTTCAAAAAAATCATATGAGGTGAATGTGAAATATCCTAAACAATATTTAAAAAAAAATAGCATAGCTGTAAAATTGAAAAAGAAATAAATTATTTAAAAATTACGAAAAAAATTACGTATTATGAAAAAAAAGGTATTAATATTTATGTAAGTAAATATTTGTACTATAATATATGTTGTTTATTTTTTTCCGTAAATATATGTTAACCAATTATATAAAAAAATATAAAAAGCATAGGTCATCGATTTACTTTTTGAATTAAAAATCCTCGACTAACAAGTAATCATATTTTTCTCAAAGTGTCGTGTTACACCTGAATTATTTTGTAGCTTAAGCCATTTAAATTAAACAATTCTAACACCAGTGTATGGCCATTTAAATTAAACAATTCTAACACCAGTGTATTGGTGTTAGAATTGTTTAATTTAAATGGCTTAAGCTACAAAATAATTCAGGTGTAACACGACACTGAGAAAAATATGATTACTTGTTAGTCGAGGATTTTTAATTCAAAAAGTAAATCGATGACCTATGCTTTTTATATTTTTTTATATAATTGGTTAACATATATTTACGGAAAAAAATAAACAACATATATTATAGTACAAATATTTACTTACATAAATATTAATACCTTTTTTTTCATAATACGTAATTTTTTTCGTAATTTTTAAATAATTTATTTCTTTTTCAATTTTACAGCTATGCTATTTTTTTTTAAATATTGTTTAGGATATTTCACATTCACCTCATATGATTTTTTTGAAATCATAGACATCAACACTAAAATTTACGAAAATAAATAAAAATAGGTACCGTCATACCCAAAGCGCTGATATCATTAAGTTGGTCATTAACGAAATATATGTTTTATTAATTGATATTTACGGTTTTTTGACAAAATTATTATCTAAACTGTTAGATCTTGAACTAATCTTGATTATAAATAAAGTTTACTTGTTGATTAATACGTCAAAACAGTTTTAAATTAACCTGTATCATAAAGTGCAACCAACACATAACACAATGCACGAATCAAAATGGCGAACTAAGTTCTTTTATTTTTCCCCAAGAGCGTATTTGAAAAAAGAATGCCAATTGGATGTTATTCTATACAATGTTTCGTTCGAAAACGATAAAATACCATAGAGTATTGTATTAAAACTGGTAAATAGTGAAAATGTTGTTTTTTTGTATGAAGTTAGCGTTGGTCCCTATAGAGACCATAGTGTATTAACGGCATTTTCTCAGAGGTCTCATTAGTTACCAAAGTGATGTGAGCGGATAAAAGCAGACTAAAGAAGATCGTAACAAAACTTTAAGTCAACATTCCTATTTTTTTCTTCCGTAAACTAGTTTATAGAATTATAGAACTTTAACAAATTTTATCAACAAATCGTCTTCATGCAATTCCTTGTTCTATCATATTCTTTATTTGAAATCTCTGTTTGAAAATTCAAATAAAGAATATGATAGAAACAGGATTCTCTTTATGAGTAGCATTTCTTGCAATTTTACACATTAAAGTTATGGACTTAATGTTGAATTTTATTATTAAAACTAGCTGTTGCCAGCGACTTCGTCCGCGCGGATTTCGTTTACTCCGCACAGCTCCTCCCCCGTAGGTGATAGCGTGATAATATGAAGCCTATATGTTGACCCGACCTGTAAGTAATATTCTTGCAAAATTTGAAGTAAATCCATGCAGTACTTTTTGAGTTTACCCCGGACATACATACAGATAAACAGACAAACATACTAACAGACAAACAGACAAAAATTCTAAAAACTATATTTTTGGTTTCAATATCGATTGTAGATCACGCCCCAAGTATTCTTTAAAAAAATATTCAATATACAGTTTTGACTTTCCTACGATTTTATTATATGTATAGATACTTTTATGACGTTGTGATATTTTTTACTAAAAACTCAAGCCATATTTTTGTGTTGCGTTTATATGGAACGCTGAATCTTGTACATTTATGATCGAAGGAAAGAAACAACCATCGCTAATACACACCAAAGATATTAATAGTGCGTTATTATTCATGTGACGAGGCGTGAACGCCGCATGTTAAGGTTAACCGGCTACCTTCCTCTCCAACCTGGAACACGACAATGACAAGCACTGATGCTATTGAGGCAAGCAAGGCGATGGTAGTACATATCCGAGCGAAACGTTGCAAAACTCTACCATTTAGTAGACACGATAGTAGTGACACGTACCGCCAATCAGTCGCCTTTTACAAACTACCTAGCAGAACGACGGATGGTCAATTACTCAACTGGCACACAGACTAATACACCGTGTTAAGATTAACCTTAAGTGTTAAGATTAACGTTAAGATTAACCGTGTGCCCTTTATGCCATACCACAGAATATATAAAAGTACAAGTACAGAAGAGACACTCCGTAAAATCGTTTAAAGAAATAGGGACTCTTGCTACGATACAATTGAGTCGAATTCAGATCGCTTGTTGACCTAGAAATTGCATCTCTTTCTAAAGCGTAACTCTTATCCTTTCTAATAAAATCAGGGTTGTCTCAAAGATTCCCCTTGTTGGTTTCGGGCTCCTTTAAAGAACAGGGTAACTGCCGTTCTGCCAGGCAGGTCGTAAAAGGCGACCGATTGGCTGTACAAGTCACTACATTCGTGGCTACTAGGTGGTAGAGTACCTACTGCATTGTCTCGCCCGGGTCTGGTACCACCACCTTATCAATTCCCGCCGCAATAGCTTCAGTGCAGTGCTGTCACTGTTGTGTTTCGGTTCTGAGGGTAAGGTAGCCGGTAAACTTATGCATGTGGCATTAGACCTCGCCAAAAGATAGCAACGCATCATTAACACCTTTGGTGTCTATAGTCGATGGTTGACTCTCCATCAAGAGACCCATCTGCTCGTTTGCTATCTTATGATATAAAAAAAAGATACTTTGTCGTCTACAGACACCAAAGATGTAAACGATGCGTTGCTATCTGTGCAGCAGGATGGCAATGCTATATACATAAGTCTACCACCCAACTTTAACCCACAAAACGGAACAAGATAATGACATGTGTTGACGCTATTGCGGCAGGAATAGGTAAGCAGTGGTACCATATACGCGGGTGAGACGATGCGGAACTCTACCACCTAGTAGTCACAATGGTATTACCTACCATCTAAAGCCAATCGGTCACCTTTTACAACTTGCCTGGCATAGCGGTATTTGCTCTATACTTAAAAAAAACTGATCAACACGGGGAAGATGAATTTTGTTAATAATTAATGTTAAAATAAAATTTATGGCGCATTTCAAGTTGCTGTGGTCTAGTGGTCCAGCGTTGGCGTTGACCACATGAGGTCCCGGGTTCGATTCCCGGGTCGGGCACATAAACAAAAAGTGTTTTTTCAGTTTTCTGAGAAACACAAAGTTGCCCGGGATTTGGAAAGTACCCGGTTGGGGCGATAGGCTTGCCACCTATCACATTTGTGGGACCAAGTATCTTCGGCTAATCGTGGGTGCACATGTACCTCTGCCTACCCCTTCGGGGATATGGGCGTGAAGATACTTCTTTCAAGTTGCAATACCTACTAGGACATGATAAATCTACGTAATCCTTACCTATAGTACTTAAAACCTACTTGTAAAATTACGAGTAAACTAAACAAAACATTATATTTATTACGTTTCAGAATGTTTCGGTAAAGTAAAAAACGAAAACTTTGCATCCTTCTGTTCAACCATCCACACATCAATTATTTTATATTACGAATCCCCTATTTTATAACAGAACCTATAGTAATAAACCTTACGTCGCGACGATGATCGGTAGGCCGTCGTATGGTGCAGCTACACATGTCGGGCTACGGCGAAGGTTCGCGCTAGCCCGAACTGCATCGCGACACCTGATTACGTCATAATGACGTCGTATTATCACTGGTAATCAAATCGCGGCCCGCAGGTTATATTTGTGCGCCCCGCGACAAAGCAAACAAATTACAAGAGACCGTTCATTAAACTCTTTAATTTTATGTAACTACTAGCTGACCCGCACAGCTTCGCCCGCGAGTAAATAAATATGTAATAATGTAATAAATTGAAATAGCTTTTAATACAAATCTCATCCCCTATTTCAGACCTTCAGGGGTTGATTTTTGAAAAAAATTAGCCTATGTTTGACCAGATGTTCAATTATTTCCATGCTAAATTGTATGAAAATCGGTCCAGCGGTTTAGCCGTGAAAGCGTAACAGACAGACAGACTTTCGCATTTATAATATTAGTATGGATTGTGTTGGCCGCGCTAAATATATCACCTGCGGACCGCAGTTTAACGCCCACTGCAATGACGCGTCAAGGCCCTTCGAGAAGCAGTACGAACCTTCGCCGTAGCCCGATATATGTAGCTACACCCGTACGTGAATAGGTAAGCGTGTACTCATAAGCACGGGGCGGCCCCGACTGATTTACAAAGTCGAGTTGGCGCGCTCTGTAGGTGCTTATCGCGGTAGGTATAGGCGAATGTCATAGGTTTATGCTCATCGCATCGATGTTTATCTCTGTCGGGAAATCGAACCCGAGCCCCATCGATTCAGTTAGGTTCGCTAACCACTCGACCAGAGACCACATGAATAGACACGTTATTGGTAAGGAAACATGTCGCCGCGCATATGAGCAATTGCTCCTATTACTGTCAAAATAGTCATACATTTGTAGATATATTTTATCGTAAAAAAATAGAAATAAACCATGTACTGTTTTATCGTACCCATGAAGCTGTAATATATCTGGAGGCAGCACTTCTAATACCTACTTGAAACACAACTTTAAATACTGCTGTCATCTTCTGAGATCTTACCCTCTCTTTCTAACACAGCTGTATAAAAAGAGATGGGGAGACATCAGAGACAGAGATATAACGTAAATATTTGTTTCAATTGATTAATATGAATGTTAGCTCCACCTATTCCTAATACTTCATGATCGTACCAAATGAGATGACAAAGTTTAAAAATCACCCTTAAAATGATTTTATTTCATCGGTAAATGGTATAACATCTGTATTCCAGTGTGAAAGTGGAAGCTACACTGACAAACTAAGAAATTGTCTTAAAAGGCGTATCCATTTAATCCGTGCACTCGACCAACGGTTATCGCTAAGAATACGATCTAAACTGAGTGCTAAGTGTGAGTTTTTCTTTTCGTATTCGATCGTGAGCGCGTTTAGAGTTTACTAGGAATTTGTATATGATTTGTACAGCGCCACCTAGTGGTAAACGTGAGAAACCAGTTTACCACTAGGTGGCGCTGTACAAATCACATACAAATTCCTAGTAAACTCGAAACGCGCTCACGATCGAATGCGAAAAGAAAAACTCACACTTAGCACTCTGAACATACTAACTGCTGTAGTTGGCAAACGAGGTAGTTTTATATAAACTTGTATCAAATGTGCTCCTCTCTCCTCAGCCTCATGGAAATGCGCTCCATTTAAATGAATTTCAAGTTACTACCTGCCTACAGACCTGTATACATTTAGAGATTTTTTTGTAATATAAGATAGCAAACAAGCAGCTCCCCCGCGTTGGTTCCGGGCTCCTTCGAAAAATAGACCAACTGCCGTTCTGCCAGGCAGGTCGTAAAAGGCGACCGATTGGCTATGCGAGTCACTACCATCGAGGCTACTAGGTGGTAGAGTTCTGCATTGTCTCGCCCGAGTTTGGTACTAACGCTTTACCTATTCCTGTCGCAATAGCGTCAGTGCTAGTCACTGTCGTGTTTCGATTTGGAGGGTAAGGTAGACGGTAAACTTATGCATGTGACATTAGACCTCGTCACAAGATAGCAACGCACCATTAAAATCTTTGGTGTCTATAAGCGATGGTTGACTCTTTCCATCATTAGAACCATGTGCTTGTTTGCTATCTTATGATATAAAAAAAGCAGATAGGTCTTTTGATGGAAAGAGTCAACCATCGTCTATAGACAGCAAAGAAAGTTGCTAGCTTGTGGCGAGTTCTAATGCATCATGCAGAAGTTATTCACGCCCTAAATATTCGGTTACTAATCGATATATGGCCGAATATTGGGGACTATTCGGTCGAATACCGAATCATTGGAATAAAAAACGCAAATAATACTCAAAAAATATATATTTTACCAAGAAATATAACAATACTTAAAATCCATCCGAAGTAAGTTGTTATGAAAGAAAACATTATTTTCAGCATTTGTCAACCAGAATCATCCTTTGGATAAGCCATATAGACAATATTTTTAGCAATACAATACAACGGGACTATTAGTTACTCAATCTGTAATAAACAAGTGAGACATGTCTACGAGCAACCCGCTAATGAAACAAATACGCTGTCGAATATTCGGTATTCGGCCAAAGGCCTGGCCGGATATTGGTCTTCAGTATTCGAAAAAATCACTATTCGTGGCATCTCTCTTCTAAATGAATAAAAACATAAATCGAAACATATTTAATCCTGCATGTGTATACGTCGCATTTTTATATTTAACGATCCGTTATTCGAAGCAGTAACCATCAGCAACTAATTTAATAATAACTAGGCGTTTCACAAGTTGTTTAGACATTTGGTAATTTACTAAGAACTGTTTTTATTTATGCCTCGTCGAAAATTTTACTACTTGTAACAGAGTCGTTTTACTGTTATGGGGACCGGGACAATAGTGAGTAACCGAAACACTGTCCATCCCCAAACGAGCATATAATTAAAACGATTTTTTTTCGGAAACACGGAATCACTGATGGTCCGGTGACCGGGCGCGATGGCGAGCAGAGTGTGGTAGTGAGGGAGAACAGTGGTAGCGACTGACCGAAAGGTGGTTTGAGGTTTTGGCTTCTTCGGCACTTTAGTAAGTTTACTACACCTGCCGAAGACGCAAAAGAAATTTCAAATACCGTATTATAATTCAAATCCCATTGGCTCCTTATCTTGCTGGAATAACCGACCAAAGCAATGTAGAACTCTACCATCTAGTAATCAAGATGGTAGTGTCATGTTCGACCTTCGCTCGCCTATATTATTCACCTGGCTTGACTCTTTGGAGTTACGCAGAGATGTAAGTTTCGCTCTGCATCTTTTACCGCATTTATCATGGAGTGTTCCGGCGAGTTGTTCGGATTAATTCCTGCCGCAAAATTCCATCATCGGACATCAAGTTCCATCCTCACCAATCGATGTCTGGAAATCACAACCGTGCGCTTTTGTCGACACTTCCTACCTCTCACTACTCCTTTGCGGAGCCAATTACCCGCGGGGGTGTTTCCAAACGGATACGACTTAGGGAATTTCAAGAAACGAGCTCACTCATTCTTAAAAGGAGTGGAAACGCAACTGCAAGACCTCTGAGGCCTAATTCACGTAATCAAGTGGCAAGCGTGTCGAAGCATTTAAGACACACAATTTCTTACATATTGTGCCGCCTCGTAGTACGTCTCGACGTTCTGTCGTATTTATGTGTGTGAAAGCCCTAAGCGCTTTGACTCAATTACGTGAATTGGGGGGCTGATATTGCGGATGTCCATGGGCGGCGGTGATCACTCAACATCAGGTGTACCTCCTGCTCGTTTGTCCCCTCCTTGTGCCCTAAAAAAATGGCGTTAAACAGACAAAACGGGAACAAAATTGATTACTACGATTGAAGATATGTAATACGAGATAGTCCTAAAACTTATATAAATTAAAACATACTTATAGCTACATTCTGGCCTGTTCCCGGTTCTCCCTAAACCACTTGACGGTTTCTCGTATCGCGCTCTCGAAGGGCGTGAAAGTGAACTGTTTGTTCAGGGAGCGGAGTTTCTTGTTGGAGGCGGTTTTTTTATACTGTCCGTCGGCCTTGCTCGTGTCGTACACGATCTGGCCCTCATAGCCGTATGCTTTCTTTATGGCTTCCGCCGCTGCGCTTATTGTTACTTCATCCTCTTCATCCACTGAGAAAAATGAAAAATATTTTATTTATAGTGTTGGGAAACACATGGCTAACTATTTAGATGATACAAAATAGAAGGATACCAAAGCCCATCCACTAAATACACAAAACAATTATTATGTTAATGAGTACTGTCCAAACGGGAACGTCAAAAAGCATGGGGGGAACCAGTATTAGAACTAATTAATTGGTTGTTTGTAAAGTCGGTTTACGGACTATGATTTTACGTGATAACGTCATAAGAAAACATTATACCTTGTTCCGCGCTCTCGCTTGCACGCTCGGCTCAGGCGGAACGTGACAACGAGTCATGCGTGTGTTAGAATAATAATAATATGTATGTTTAAAATTACTTTGTAACTAATTTTGTGATCAATAATCATCGACCGTTATAGCAACGGTTTCAGTTATTATCGACAATTCTTTTCAAATTTGAAGTAAACAACGGTCGTTTGTGATTGGTCGAAATATTAGCTCTGTGAGAGTATAAAAGGCCAAGATATTTCTTGGGGAAACCATTCTTGTTCTACACGGCAGACCGGACAGATGTAAGTAATACTTTTGCTAAATTACCTGTAAATTCTTATATTTTGTGTGTACTTTTGTTATTATGCTTTATTTTTAAATTGAAAAATGTGATGGTTGATTTAAATTATGTGCTGTGATATAATTTTCTTATTGTTGTGAAAACTATGGTGATATTAACTATTCCAAATACGAAAATGATAAAATATGTAATGTGTATTGAATAATATCTCTATAATATAACAAATTATAAATTATTATAAACACCTCCTTTTGTTATTCTTTTATGGTGATATTTTTAATATTTTTAATTAAAATATAAATATCAAATAAAAATATGAAAAAATATATTTTATTATTTAGAAATACGTAGTTTCCGATCAAAATAAAACAATGTGTAAATAATACATATTTTTATTTCCATGTTTTGATAAACTGGCACCAATAACATTAGCGACTGTATTATTTTTTCCCTTTTTTTAATTACAACATCAGATAGTGGGATCCTCAGGCCTTTTCATTAATACGTATTTGTACAAGTTTCAGAATGGATGCCGAAGCTATGACTGAACTTCTCCGGGCAATCCGCGGCGCAGTTACCACTACACATCAGAAAGACGATGATCTGGCGCTGTCCCTATTTGACCCCGAGCGGCATGACTGCGGAGCTGTAAGCTGGTGTAACAGCGTGGAAGCCCTGGCCAAGGAACTGAAATGGTCAAGTATCAGAACAGCTGCTAAAGCCGGTAAGGCCCTTAAGGGCTCTGCATTATTATGGTATGAATCTTGGAAACCCTCGGAAGGCAGGTCATGGGAAAATCTACGACAAGATATAATAGATGCTTATCCCGAAAAAAAGAACCTGTCTGAAAGACTTTCTAAGGCAGTCCTTTATACATCTGATTTCGTTGAGTCATATTGCGAATATGCCAGAGAAAAATTAAGACTGTTACGCAACACTAAAATATTATTTACGGATAAACAGCTAATTGAGCTAGTTTGTGGTGGCATAAGTGACATTGACGTCAAAATGGCTTCCTTAAATAGTTCCGTTAAGTCTACTGCAGCTCTTATCACTTTACTGACAACATACACTAAAAGTAGAAAAAGATTCTTAGTTAATGATAATAATAAATATGACAGTGGTTCAGGACCCAGTGGCGTCAAGCGACCAAAGCTTAATACAACTAAAAAGTGTTTTAACTGGAATCAAACTGGACATTTCCAGACTCACTGTCCGAAAAATCCCATTTACCAAATTAACCAAGCTCCACAGGGTTCTAAACCAACTGACATCCAAATAAAATTTTGTACTTATTGTAAACGAGTAGGTCATACTGAAAATATTTGTTATCATAAACAGCGTGCCGAGTCAAAAAAAAAATTTACGCCGATTCCTACTCAAGAAGTTAATTTTTTAGGAAAGTAGAATTAAACCTCACGCCAGTTTCTATTGACGGTTTGTTAGTAAAGTCACTTGTAGATACGGGAGCACATTGTAGTTTAATTAAAGAATCGATAGCGAGGAAACTGGGATGTTGTTTAATTCCGATATCATTGTGCTTAAATGGAATTGGAAATAATAACGTACATGTGTCTGCATGTATTACAGCATGTGTACAGTTTGGAGGTATAGGCTTAGAACTTGATATATACGTAATTAAAGACTCTGATTTTCAGTATGACTTGCTTATAGGCAGAAATGCTGTACAATATCCGGACATAGAAATAGTAATAGATTCAACTAGCTGTCGTTTAGTCAGGAAACCTATCTTGAACAAAACAGAGGTGAACTTCATTTCTCCAAAATCAGAATTATCTGAATTGACTTCACGAATTGACCATTTATCTTTAGAATTACAAGATAAAGTAAAAAATATATTTCAAAAATATCCCTCTATTTTGAATGACATAGGCACAGTAAAAACAGGTGAACTGACCCTTCGGTTGAAAAGGAATGAGAATGTCTATTATCGTCCTTATCGATTAGCTCCAGTAGAAAAGCAGAAAGTAGATGAAATTGTAAAAGAACTCTTGGACAAAACATAATTTGTGAAAGCAACTCTTCATTTGCAAGTCCCATCATATCAGTTAAAAAAAAAGATGGAAGTGATAGATTGTGTGTTGACTATAGAGCTTTAAATAAAATTTTAGAAAAAGATCGTTATCCACTTCCTTTCATCGAGGATCAAATCGATAAGCTTGGTAAAGCAAACTATTTTATTTCAATTGATGAAAAATGGGTTCTATCAAATTCCAGTGGCTTTAGACTCAAGAAAATACACAGCTTTTGTAACGCCGAGTGGACATTATGAATTTATTAAAATGCCGTTTGGTATTTGTAATGGTCCGGCTGTATTTCAAAAGGCAATTACAAAGGCTGTTCAGCACCTAAAATTTCTGTTAGTTTATATTGATGACATTCTTATTCCATTTTCAACCATAGACGAAGGATTAGATTATTTAGAGCAAACAGTTCATGCTCTAAGTACTGCAGGATTTACGATTAATTTAAAAAAATGTAAATTTTTTGTGGACAATATTGAATATCTCGGTAGACACATATCGAAAAATGGTGTAAGACCTAGCGAAACAAAAGTGGCTGCCTTAGTGAATTCGCCCGTCCCTAATAATGTTAAGCAAGTACGCCAATTTATGGGTCTTGCTAGCTACTTTAGAAAATTCATTCCAAGTTTTGCAACTCGTACGGCTTGTATATCAAAATTAACTAGAAAAAATCAAAACTGGCAATGGGAACATGAACAGGATGAGGCTAGGAATTATGTAATCAAACATCTATCGTCTAAACCCCTTTTAACTGTGTTTGACCCAAAATATCCGACAGAGCTTCATACAGATGCTAGTTCACTCGGCTATGGAGCAGTTTTAATACAGCTAGTAGACAATGTAAAAAAAGTGGTAGCTTATTTTAGTAAGAGAACGTCTCCAATTGAAGCAAAGTATTGCTCTTATGACTTGGAAACTTTAGCTATTTATAATGCCCTAAAACAATTCCGTGTATATCTTTTAGGCACAAAATTCAAAATTTATACAGATTGTAATGCCATTAAGGCTACAATGAACAAAAAAGATTTATCCCCACGTGTTGCTCGTTGGTGGACATTTATGCAAGATTTCGATTTCGATATCGTATATAAAAAGGGCAAGTACATTGGACACGTTGATTTTCTAAGCCGTAATCCTGTCGTGGACCCTGTTCCCACTGATTTTGCTGAAAAAACTACCATCCCCTCTTCAGCAGGAATTTTCTCAATTCCAAAGCCATTAATTAGCCAGAAATTACCTACAGGTAACGTTAATGTTATTAATGATTCGCCATCATGGTTAGAAACTGCTCAACAGAATGACCCAGAAATTCGAAATTTAATTAGTCAAGTTGTAGCAGGAGATTTTGATGATAGCCGATATATTTTACAAAATAATTTATTGTTCTATAAAATTCCATCTGGAGAACCAAAACTATATGTCCCTAAAGGATCAAGATTTAGTCTTCTACGACTTTTTCATGATAAAAATTGCCACGTAGGTTTGGAAAAGACCTTAGTGAGCACTTTTGGTTTCCGAAAATGGCCGCATTTGTTAAGAAATATGTGAAACATTGTTTAGTTTGTACTGAAAGAAAAAGCCACTCTGGCCCAAAGCAGGGCTTCCTGCATCCAATCGAGAAAATTCCTATTCCTTTTCATACAATTCACTTAAACTGTACAGGCCCATTTACACAAACAAATTAAGGCTTTAAATACATTTTGTTGCTTATAGACGGATTTACTAAGTTTTGTTTATTAAAACCCCTTAAAACTCTTAGCGCTGCAGAACTAGTACCACTTATTAGAGATAATATAACGATATTCGGCACTCCTTCAGTAGTTATCACAGACAGGGGAACTAACTTTAGTTCCATTCAAGTTAGATCATTATTTACTGAATTACAAATTGAACATCATATGGTTGCTACGGGTACCCCAAGGGGAAATGGTCAAGCAGAGCGATATGTAGCAACACTTGTTAATATGTTAAATACTAGCTGTAATGGTTCGTCAGACTGGCCAAGCGGGTTATGGAAAGTCCAACAATCCATTAACACAACTGTACAAAAATCGACAGGATTTACTCCAATTCGCTTGCTTTTAGGTTGTAATGCGAACATACCTTGCATCCAAGCCAGTTTAAATGATGTTCAAATTTCAGAAAATAATTTCGATGTAAGGGCAGACCGCGAATTAGCAAATAGACGATTACAATCCAATTCCGAAAAGTTTAAAACCCGCTTCGATAA
This sequence comes from Apodemia mormo, assembly GCA_036924255.1. Classification (NCBI taxonomy): domain Eukaryota; kingdom Metazoa; phylum Arthropoda; class Insecta; order Lepidoptera; family Riodinidae; genus Apodemia; species Apodemia mormo. Next base: position 39,522,363 of record JAUPFN010000011.1, on the reverse strand, counting down.
AGTAAGGCGAGATAATGTGTCTTTCGATATAGGCAATGTAGTCTACGTAAATCAAGAACATAGACGTTGTGACAAACTAAGTCCTAGATTTAAAGGACCATATAAAATTACTGCAATACTTCCAAATGACAGATATTTCCTTCGAGGTCAAGGTAATTTGTCAGTCTGGCCGTGTTAGAATAATAATAATATGTATGTTTAAAATTACTTTGTAACTAATTTTATGATCAATAATCATCGACCGTTATAGCAACGGTTTCAGTTATTATCGACAATTCTTTTCAAATTTAAAGTAAACAACGGTCGTTTGTGATTGGTCGAAATATTAGCTCTGTGAGAGCATAAAAGGCCAAGATATTTCTTGGGGAAACCATTCTTGTTCTACACGGCAGACCGGACAGATGTAAGTAATACCTTTTGCTAAATTACCTTTAAATTCTTATATTTTGTGTGTACTTTTGTTATTATGCTTTATTTTTAAATTGAAAAATGTGATGGTTGATTTAAATTATTTGCTGTGATATAATTTTCTTATTGTTGTGAAAACTATGGTGATATTAACTATTCCAAATACGAAAATGATAAAATATGTAATGTGTATTGAATAATATCTCTATAATATAACAAATTATAAATTATTATAAACACCTTTTATTATTCTTTTATGGTGATATTTTTAATATTTTTAATTAAAATATAAATATCAAATAAAAATATGAAAAAATATATTTTATTATTTAGAAATACGTAGTTTCCGATCAAAATAAAACAATGTGTAAATAGTACATATTTTTATTTCCATGTTTTGATAAACTGGCACCAATAACAATAGGGACTGTATTATTTTCCCTTTTTTTTAATTATAACACGTGCGTGCAACCGACATTCATTGATTTACAAGGCGTTATCACATCAAAAATTGACTTTGCTTTTCGACGAAAGACGAAAAAAGTTCAAGCAGGAGCCTTTATTGATTTTTAACGATCTGTGACTTGTCCGATTCTTTTTAAAATTATCTTTACCTATTTTTTTTTTCAATTAATGTGTAAGACAAGTTAAATGTTTCACCGTTTATATTAATAAAGAAAGGTCGGAGAGTTGAATATACGTGTATGCTATGCTAGGTAGAAATCGTGTTCCATTTCGTTAACTATAGCAGCGCGTTTCTGCAGCGCTGAAATATTAATAAATCGTCCAACCAAAGTCAACATTAAGCAGCATTGCAGCTTATATGCTGCTGCTGCTAACAGAGGTTGATATATATTCGCGACCAAATGGTCATACCCCTTGTGAATTTCATGGCACTTACGCGTTTTATTTAACGGTCGATTTTTTTTCGATTTTCGATTGTTTTTGACGGATCTCGTTTGGACTATTAGTTGCTGTTCGTTTCAACTCCGGTTTCAATCACTATTATCATGTTCATACTTAGATTATATCACCGCCTTACCTATTCCTGATGCAAATCTTCTTGTCGCTGTCATTCTCTTTTACACTTTTCTTTTACTTTGTCTTTTACACATCTCTTTTACTTTCTCTTTTACACTTCTTTCACTTTCCATTTTACACTTTTCTTTCAATTTATCTTTTACATTTCTCTTTCACTATCTTTTTTACACTTCACTTTTATTTTCTCTTTTACAGTTCTCTCATTTTCTCTTTTACACTTCTCTTTCACTTTCTCTTTTACACTTCTTTTTCACTATCACTTTTACACTTTACTTTCATTTTCTCTTTAACACTTCTCCTTCACTTTCTCTTTTACACTTCTCTTTCACTAAGTTAAATGGTATTTTAATGTAACGATCATTTTTTTTCATATTTTTCATACCTTCATTCTTTCTTTCAAAGTTTTCGTTCTGCTATGCATCTCCTTCCATTGACTTGTTCAATTTTTAATTACCACATACTTCTTTTTTCACAATCACGATATTGTCAGGTTGACAAAACCTTACAACATGGATGGATCTACGTTAAAGTTCGGTAGGTTTATTATTTTATATTATAAGACAGCAAACAAGCAAACGGCTCTCCTGATGGAAAGAGAAATCATCACATATATACACCAAAGACGTTAATGGTGCGTAGTTATCTGTGTGGCAAGATGGCAATGCCACATACATAAATCTACCGACTACCTTACCCTCCAAACCGTAACAGGACAACGACAAGTACTGACGCTATTGCAGCAGGAACAGGTAAGGCGATGGTACCAATTAGCGGCGAGATGTTGCGGAACTCCACCACCTAGTAAAAGCTTCTTCCCGTCCAGTCCGCCAGCCAGTGCAGCCACTGCGGGAACGACATCACCACGCTTATTATCAATTATTTTCTTATCTAAAATCCCCATACACATTTCATATTAGAGCTAGTTACGGTGTTTGTAATAGCGATGGATGCAATAGAGCTCACCCGACAGTATGAGCGGCTCCACACTGTGGTAGTGCCACAGTGTCCACAGGAACAGTCGCGCCAGGTCCAGCGAGTAGATGTAGTAGTGATGGATGCAGTAGAGCTCACCCGACAGTATGAGCGGCTCCACACTGTGGTAGTGCCACAGTGTCCACAGGAACAGTCGCGCCAGGTCCAGCGAGTAGATGTAGTAGTGATGGATGCAGTAGAGCTCACCCGACAGTATGAGCGGCTCCACACTGTGGTAGTGCCACAGTGTCCACAGGAACAGTCGCGCCAGGTCCAGCGAGTAGATGTAGTAGTGATGGATGCAGTAGAGCTCACCCGACAGTATGAGCGGCTCCACACTGTGGTAGTGCCACAGTGTCCACAGGAACAGTCGCGCCAGGTCCAGCGAGTAGATGTAGTAGTGATGGATGCAGTGGAGCTCACCCGACAGTATGAGCGGCTCCACACTGTGGTAGTGCCACAGTGTCCACAGGAACAGTCGCGCCAGGTCCAGCGAGTAGATGTAGTAGTGATGGATGCAGTAGAGCTCACCCGACAGTATGAGCGGCTCCACACTGTGGTAGTGCCACAGTGTCCACAGGAACAGTCGCGCCAGGTCCAGCGAGTAGATGTAGTAGTGATGGATGCAGTAGAGCTCACCCGACAGTATGAGCGGCTCCACACTGTGGTAGTGCCACAGTGTCCACAGGAACAGTCGCGCCAGGTCCAGCGAGTAGATGTAGTAGTGATGGATGCAGTAGAGCTCACCCGACAGTATGAGCGGCTCCACACTGTGGTAGTGCCACAGTGTCCACAGGAACAGTCGCGCCAGGTCCAGCGAGTAGATGTAGTAGTGATGGATGCAGTAGAGCTCACCCGACAGTATGAGCGGCTCCACACTGTGGTAGTGCCACAGTGTCCACAGGAACAGTCGCGCCAGGTCCAGCGAGTAGATGTAGTAGTGATGGATGCAGTGGAGCTCACCCGACAGTATGAGCGGCTCCACACTGTGGTAGTGCCACAGTGTCCACAGGAACAGTCGCGCCAGGTCCAGCGAGTAGATGTAGTAGTGATGGATGCAGTAGAGCTCACCCGACAGTATGAGCGGCTCCACACTGTGGTAGTGCCACAGTGTCCACAGGAACAGTCGCGCCAGGTCCAGCGAGTAGATGTAGTAGTGATGGATGCAGTAGAGCTCACCCGACAGTATGAGCGGCTCCACACTGTGGTAGTGCCACAGTGTCCACAGGAACAGTCGCGCCAGGTCCAGCGAGTAGATGTAGTAGTGATGGATGCAGTAGAGCTCACCCGACAGTATGAGCGGCTCCACACTGTGGTAGTGCCACAGTGTCCACAGGAACAGTCGCGCCAGGTCCAGCGAGTAGATGTAGTAGTGATGGATGCAGTAGAGCTCACCCGACAGTATGAGCGGCTCCACACTGTGGTAGTGCCACAGTGTCCACAGGAACAGTCGCGCCAGGTCCAGCGAGTAGATGTAGTAGTGATGGATGCAGTGGAGCTCACCCGACAGTATGAGCGGCTCCACACTGTGGTAGTGCCACAGTGTCCACAGGAACAGTCGCGCTAGGTCCAGCGAGTAGATGTAGTAGTGATGGATGCAGTAGAGCTCACCCGACAGTATGAGCGGCTCCACACTGTGGTAGTGCCACAGTGTCCACAGGAACAGTCGCGCCAGGTCCAGCGAGTAGATGTAGTAGTGATGGATGCAGTAGAGCTCACCCGACAGTATGAGCGGCTCCACACTGTGGTAGTGCCACAGTGTCCACAGGAACAGTCGCGCCAGGTCCAGCGAGTAGATGTAGTAGTGATGGATGCAGTAGAGCTCACCCGACAGTATGAGCGGCTCCACACTGTGGTAGTGCCACAGTGTCCACAGGAACAGTCGCGCCAGGTCCAGCGAGTAGATGTAGTAGTGATGGATGCAGTGGAGCTCACCCGACAGTATGAGCGGCTCCACACTGTGGTAGTGCCACAGTGTCCACAGGAACAGTCGCGCCAGGTCCAGCGAGTAGATGTAGTAGTGATGGATGCAGTAGAGCTCACCCGACAGTATGAGCGGCTCCACACTGTGGTAGTGCCACAGTGTCCACAGGAACAGTCGCGCCAGGTCCAGCGAGTAGATGTAGTAGTGATGGATGCAGTAGAGCTCACCCGACAGTATGAGCGGCTCCACACTGTGGTAGTGCCACAGTGTCCACAGGAACAGTCGCGCCAGGTCCAGCGAGTAGATGTAGTAGTGATGGATGCAGTAGAGCTCACCCGACAGTATGAGCGGCTCCACACTGTGGTAGTGCCACAGTGTCCACAGGAACAGTCGCGCCAGGTCCAGCGAGTAGATGTAGTAGTGATGGATGCAGTAGAGCTCACCCGACAGTATGAGCGGCTCCACACTGTGGTAGTGCCACAGTGTCCACAGGAACAGTCGCGCCAGGTCCAGCGAGTAGATGTAGTAGTGATGGATGCAGTGGAGCTCACCCGACAGTATGAGCGGCTCCACACTGTGGTAGTGCCACAGTGTCCACAGGAACAGTCGCGCCAGGTCCAGCGAGTAGATGTAGTAGTGATGGATGCAGTAGAGCTCACCCGACAGTATGAGCGGCTCCACACTGTGGTAGTGCCACAGTGTCCACAGGAACAGTCGCGCCAGGTCCAGCGAGTAGATGTAGTAGTGATGGATGCAGTAGAGCTCACCCGACAGTATGAGCGGCTCCACACTGTGGTAGTGCCACAGTGTCCACAGGAACAGTCGCGCCAGGTCCAGCGAGTAGATGTAGTAGTGATGGATGCAGTAGAGCTCACCCGACAGTATGAGCGGCTCCACACTGTGGTAGTGCCACAGTGTCCACAGGAACAGTCGCGCCAGGTCCAGCGAGTAGATGAACTGCCGCAGCGGCCGCCCGCTGCCCCACACCGTGAATGTCGGATCCTCTGAAACCCGATATCTTATGTATAATGCTATATATTTCGATACAAGTGCGGACACTTAGTAATTTTGCATCTTTTCAGACTATTTTCACACACATACATACAGACGTAGGTATGTCTATATGTGTGTGTGTGTGCGTGTGTGTGTTCGTGCATACATGTGTGCGTGCATACATGTGTACGTGTCTGCTTGTGTGAATGAGGGCGTGCCTGCGTGCGTGCGTACAGTTTTTCAAAAGTCAATATCCTTGTCATTGTTAACAAACTAGATGTTTGAACTGAAAAAATCCATGCTTATACTTTTTACATACGACCAATGGACTACCTGATGGAAAGCAGTCACCATTGCTCATAGACAATTAGCAACAAAATTAGCTAACCGCTAATGCGATACCGACATCTAAAAATACTGTTAAACCCTGTCTTAAAAATACCCATGTCAAAGCTCCTTGCAAAGATCATGTGAGGGAGATTATGCCAGTTTTACTGTTCGGATGGGGGCTGAATCACCATTGTCGGTAGGAAAACACCCGGAATTCTGTATCTCTACACGTGAGCTCTGGTGGTAGTGGTGGTGGCTAATCAAGAGATATGATGGGAGATATATGTCGCGGCTATAGGGATCACCCAGCAGCTAAAGTCGTGTCGCCCAGCGTCCGTTTTCCGTCACGTTAACTCTGATGTAGCTTTAGTGAAAACGGTTCAATCAAAACAAATCAGTTCAACAAATCAAATCAGTTACGCCTGTGCAATCTGGACGATCTGATGCACAGTGACGTTGATGCATCTGGAGAGCAGTCATGGAGGGTAGCAGGATCCGAGGCACGGTGCACCGCTGGCCGACCGCTAGTCACTAGGGGGCCCAAGTAGCGTGCTAGCTACACGTGAAAGGCTGCCCTACTAACTAGCGAAAAACCCTAAAATGAGCCATAGGGCCGGTCGGCGACCGGATGAGGGCCCATTAGACATTCTTGGAAAGCTCGGGTGTCCCCGCAGTTTCCAGGCTAGTCCCCAACAATGTAACTTCTAAGTGTGTGTCCGATTACTGTCTGGTGAAATCCGTATGTTTACTCGCCGCCCGATCCTAGTCCCAGGGGCTCTCGGCGCGTATGACGGTACCAGTCAGCATATTAGGACGAGATGCGTTCCTTCTTTGCATCTTATCCCTGGCGGCCTGTCTGCTTTTCTTCTGAAGACCTCGACCTGCGCGGATGCTGTGACAGATGTGCTGCGACACGGAATGGAGTACTTTATCCCTTTCTCCGACGTAGCCGTATTCAGTAAAGCTCAACCCTGGTTCAGAGCCGATTGTAGACGCACTGAAGCGCTAAAGCATGAGGCATATCTGGCTTGGGCAGATTCTTAACGCCGCGAGGCCAAGGACGTAAAAGAGAATAAGAAAGCATTCAACCGGGCCGCCAAGTCCTGCAAAAAGGCTCTACTGAAAGCTGTATTTGACCAAAGCGTAGTGCAAATTGGAAACAAAGCAATTGGGTAGTAAAGCGTTTTGGTCCTTGGCAAAGTCGGTTGAATCGAATTTCTGCCGCTCCTTACTTCCTCCACTGCTAAAACCGGATGGGAAGCTGGCTCTCACTGCCGTAGAGAAAGCGAACCTAATCACTACCCACCAACGCGAAACCTCCCAAACTACCTGAATACGAGGTGAATATGCCGGAAATTCGCACTCGTCAGACTGAGGTTTTTAAATTGCTGGGGAATCTGGACGTGAACAAAGCCAGTGGCCCTGATGGGGATTCCAGCGATAGTGCTTAAAACCTGTGCGCCTTAACTCGCTCCTGTTTTGACACGCCTCTTTCGCCTTTCGGTGACGACTAGAAAAGTACCGAAATCATGGCAGCTTGCCAACGTGCAGCCTGTGCCCAAAAAAGGCAGTCGTGCCGACCCCTCCAACTATAGGCCAATATCAGTCACGCCCATACTCTACAAGACTATGGAGCATGTACTGAAAAGCAGGCTAATGGTACATCTGGAAAAGAAAGATCTACTCAGTAACCGCCAATAAGGTTTTCACCGAAATCGGTCCACTGGGGATCTTCTATCGTATGCCACCTACATCTGGAGCGGGCCCATCGACAATCATGGTAAAGCACTAGATGTTTTCCTTGATACCTCCAAGGCCTTTGACAGGGTCCGGCATGATAGTCTTATTGGCAAGCTTCCATCGTGCGGTCTGCCTACTGATCTCTGCGCCTGGAGCAGTCCTTACAGGCAGTCTCAGATTGGAGCAAGACCAATCTGGTCAAGTTTAATGCGACTATGACCCAGGCGTGTCTATTTTCCGCTAAACGGGGTTCAATCCACCTTTATCCGTCTTTCCAGGGTGTGTTCGTGCCGATATCTGACCACCTCGGTACCTTCTAGGGAAACGCGTTCCATCTTTGGCCACATATTTAATACACAAAAATTATTGCTATAAAAATTTCAGATTACTCAACCTAAGATTATATTCAACCAATAATAATAATAATAAATTTGTATGATAAATATGATAACTATTGTGCAACAAGTTTAAATATTCAAAAATATTTATAACAGTATGCTATTTACATTTTGGTCTTTGGCAACAACAAATGTTTTAAAGTGCCATTTGATGTTATTAATTGAAAGTTTGTCATCTTTAACTTTAAAACTTTAAAATTTTTTCGTTTTGAGCACAATTTGTGTTTATTATAGTGACTTGAAATTTGTGGCACAAAGAAAATATTAGCTTACCATCAGGCAAGATCGTGATCAAGCGGTTCCCTATCGACAGGAATGTACGTGAAAAGCGAACAGTGTTCAGTTCCAATACTTACTGTTAGCAACAGCGTCGTCCATCCGCCGTATGAGCGCGGGAATCACGTGGCTGGCGTGCGCGGCGAAGTTGTCGTGCGGACCGAACACGTTACACGGCACCACGGACGTGAACGCGCACCCGTGCTGCGAGTGGTAGCCTCTACAACACACGACCGACTCCGGGTGGGGGACAATACACCTTAGCTTATAATAATTAATATTCTACTTTAATATATGCCCTGATTACACTTTGATTAGAGCGGGTGCGAGTGTTTAATGCAGGTGCTTAGTATTAACCAAAAAACACGTGTAAACAGCCGTTGATTAGTGCGAGTGACTAATAATCAGCGTAGTAAAAGTGAATAGACGCTGATTACTAATCACTTGCACCAATCAACGGATGTTTACACGTGCTTTTGGTTAATACTAAGCACCTGCATTAAACACTCACTCTCTCTTATCAAAGTGTAATCGGGGCCATACAATAAGTAACAAAAACCTCCGTCCAATAGTCAAAAGAGATACTAGTTCTTCACTATCATAAAATCATAATTATATGTGTAAATATTTTGTTGACATTGATATGTCAATTTTATGTTTCGTTGTTATTCAAACGGCGTCGTCATTTTATAAACGTAAACGTTCAAAACGCAAACGTTGCCGAAGGCAAATTGTTGATGACATAAATTGCGTCAATGTCAGCTATGAACTTCGATGTCACCGACGGTCGACAAAGCCTCAATTTGCAGGGCTTCTTATTCCAGGTGCGGGACCTAAAAGGAATTCTGCATTGTCTCGCCAGGATCAGCCATCAATCAGCCGGGACCGCCTTACCAATTCCTGCCGCAATAGCGTCAGAGCTTGCCACTGTCGTGTTCCGGTTTGGAAGATAAGGTAACCGGTAAACTTACGCATCTGGCATTAGACCTCGACACAAGATAGCAACGCACCATTAATATAGGTTTCTAGTTCTAAATAAACGGCCCATTTACATAAGTAATTTTATGCCACGGCAATTTGTTAACGGCGGCTGTATTGTCATGCATATTATAAAATGACGACATTTTACATTCAGCGTAAGATTTTTTATAAAAAAAAAGTATTTGTCTTTTTCTTTGTAATATGACAACGCTACTTGTATACAGACGAATTTGCCAAAGTGATAAATTTTTCCAGATCAAAATTATTTTTTTATAAATATTACATAGGTTATATGTCAACAAAAACTATTATCCTTTTTACAAACACATGTAGTAAAAAGGTTACGACATTAAAGATGCCACCGCCGCTGCCGCGACGTGGTATTGCGGTGGTTAAAATACTTGCTAAGTGTTAGGGAAATTGAAAGGTTAAATACGAGCATTTTAAAGTGCCTTAATTTTTTATTTATAAATATACTTATTTTACTATTTTTGTAGTAGTGCTATCGACCTATCAATATGTCCCTTTCGGGTCAGACAGGGTGTTCGTTACTCAATGTTTACAACACAACCTGTATTGGTAAAAGACTTCAAATTATAGGACATATAATTTAAATTTGTCTGCTGTAATTTGTTTCCTTGTGGAAAAAACAATCATGCTCTGTATGTATTACGTCTCCACAGAATTACTAACTCTTTTATGGGGCAATCTATACGCTTTTACCATAAACTTCCAAATGCTACTAAAGATCTACCAAACACAAATAAAAATTTAAATAATGTGTAAAATCAAAACTCTGTAAAAAGGTTATTATATAATATCTGAATATTTGGAAGATAATAAAGCATGGGATTAATTGCTTCTCATACTAATCTCTCTCATTGTTTTTTTTTTAAATAATGTCTACAAATAAATTATTGTAAAGACATTATTTTAAAAAAAATATACACATAAAAAAGACAAGCCCGCTGACTTTTTTCCGTCTGATCTTATCAGTGTGTGGCAACATTTCCGATATGGTAGTAAATCAAAAATTATGACTCGCCAAAAGTGCCTGTAAAGGATAATTTGAATAAAAATGTTTTGACCTTGACGATTGTTAACAGCCATATGTAACCAACAAAAAATATAATAAAAAACTGGCTGTCTGTAAAGTCGGTTTACAGATGATAATTTTACGTGACAACATCATAAGAAAACTTCTTCCTTTCTATAGCTTGTTCCGCGCTCTTGCTTGCACACGGCTCAGGCGGAATGTGACAATGAGTCATGCTTTTTCGTGCGCGCAGCCGGGGTTTTTCGATTTATATGACGATATCACGTCAAAAGGGAATTTTGATACACCTCGACAAAATTAGTGTAGTCATATTCAATAATAATCACAGTCACGCGGGCAGTGGACGCGCGCTTAGTTCGACGTGTGCCGCGGCGGCAATTACTGTTTGTAAACAATGAACTTCAATATCTACGCGCGGGTGCCTGTACTAAACATTTTAATTTGATAATGGGGTTGAAATTTAAGAACCTCTTTAACATATTTGGTATTAAAATCGAGTAAGTACTTAACATTTTCCTTGAATATGTACAGTCTAACCAGTCAACCTATATAAATCAATAGTATGAAAGGTATTACCTGTTTAAAATATCAATCATCCTTTTCGCATAGGAGTATCCGTAATTACTGTCATGTGGGGGTCCATTGTGTACCTGTGCATAAACAATGCTTTGTACATTTAGTTAAAAGTGTTCCTTCCACATATTCCAGGCATTTTGTAAAAGCCGACCGATTATCTGTACGTGACACTACCATCGTGACTACTAGGTGGTACAGTTCTGCAAACTATCGCTGAATTTATTTGGTACAACCGCCTTACCTATTCCTGCATCAATAGTGTTAGCGTTTGTCGCTGTCATATTACGGTTTCGAGGGTAAAGAAGTCGGTAAAACGCAATTGCCATCACTATCCCGCCACATGGATAGCAACGCGCTAATAACACCATTCGTGTCTATAAGCGCTAGTGGTCTCTTTCCATCAGGAGAGCCATTGGTTTGTCTTGAACTTTGAACTTGTTTGCTATCTGATGGTAAACAAAATACATAATATCTTAACAAGCTGCGAGAATCTTACCATAGTTTCATCAATCGGGTATGTAGTCTTGTCGGGAAATATGCATGTCGATAGACAGGACACAACTTTCTTCACTTTATATTTGTAGCACGCTTGTAACACATTGTCATTTATGGCCATGTTCTTTCTCTGAAATAATAAGACATAGGACGTTTAATGGATTTGAATCTAACTACTTTTCCCCGTGTTGGGCAAGGATCCTTTTGAAGAAAGACTATCTATCAGTATGCCAAGCAGCTCGTAAAAGGCGGCTCGAAAAAGTCAACCATCGCCTATAGATACCAAAGGTGGTAATGGTGCGTTGCTATCTTGTGGCGAGGTCTAATGCCACATGCATATGTTTACCGGCTACCTTACCCTCCAAACCGGAACACGACAGTGACAAGCACTGACGCTATTGCGACAGGAATAGGTAAGGCGGTGGTACCAGACAAGACAATAGCGAGATTATGCAGAACTCTACCACATAGTAGCCACGATGGTAGTGACTCGCGTAGTCAAACGGTCGCCTTTCACGACTTGCCTGGCAGAAGGACAGTTGGCCTATTCTTCAAAGGAGCCCGGGACCAACACGGGATGAAACGGTGACGGGGTTTTCTTCAGGTTCTCTTGCTTGCTCGCATCTGTGGTCTAGTGGTCCAGTCTCGGTGTTGACCACATGAGGTCCCGCGTCCGATTCCCAGTCCAGGTAAATCAAAAATGTGTTTTTTTTTGTTTACGATTGGCGATAGGCTTGCCATCTATTACATTGTGGGACTTAGTATCTTTGGCAATCGTGGGTGCATTGGTTGTACCTCTGCCTACATTTCCAGGGATACGGCCATGAAGATACTCTTGCTTCCAGAATCTTTGGACCATAAGCCTAAATCGTGCCGACTACGGGAAAACGCACAACCGAACACTCTTGGCTCGCCTACGCGATATGGCATACCTACTCATGCCACTATCACCTTCAATCGGCAGTTCGCTGAATAACGATTTCCGTATTTCATGATATTTACCCTTATATAAATTATATGCTGTGTTTTCCAGCTACATCTATCATACATAACTTTAATCCTTATACAATTACCTAACTAACTACGCAGGAAAGTAGACGAAAAACACAGAAACATAATACAAATATTCGACCAACTTTATTTAGCATAACAATAACATGCACTAAGTCGTGCTGTTTCCAACATACATCTCAATGTATCAGTCATGACTACTAGGTGCCCTATCTGCCCCTTAAATGTCACTGTCATGTCCCAGCTTGGAGCGTAGACTTTTAACGGGTATTTAATTACAACCTTGTCACCTTGATATTGCTTCATATCTTTTGTATCTTATCATATGAATAAATAAATAGAAATAATCTTATCATATGTTACAGTAAGTAACAAAAATTCTATCCAATCATTAATGACATAATTTGTTTGCTTATCACCTGCTTGTATAATGTACACAGATTTTTTTTTCTGATCAAAACAATTGTTCTTAGATAATATTGTTACGTGCTTTAAGTTCTTTTTGTACAAGAAAACACCACTTATATTAAAACTGTGTATTTACAACACTAATGTACAATACACTATGATGAAATACGTAAATACACCGATACACAGTGTTTCGTCTAGTACAAGCTAGCTGGACAAAATTATTTTTTAACGGATATAGGTTTAAAAGTCCCTATTAAGCAAATTATTGTATGTTTTAATATTTTAAAAACTTATAAATCTTTCAAAAAGGCCACTTCGAAAATAAAATGCATTAATTAAAAAACAAAAATGTTTATTGCATGAATTGAAAACAGTAACAGATACGTTAACAGTAACAGAAATTAACAATTAATTACTTGTTAATTACGTAACAATTTAACTAACATTAATTAACTAATGATAACGAGAATGTGTATATTTACATAATAATAATAATTAAAACAATAAATACAATGAATCTATATTTTACAACGATGTACATATTTGTTGCGAGGTTGCGAGGCATTGCGCAGAGATGTAGGTTCTCTCTGTGTCTTTTATCGTATATATCATGGAGAGTGTTCCGACGAGTTGTTTGGATTAATTCCTGCCGCCGAATTCCACCATCGGACATCGCGTCAAAACTTGAAGTTCCATCCTCACCATCTCGATGTCTGGAAATCCACAACTGTGCGTTTCTCCCGACACTTTTTACCTCGCACTACTCTGTTATGGAACCAATTACCGGCAGGGGTATTTCCGAACGGATACGACATAGGGACCTTCAAGAAAAGAGCTTACTCATTCTTAAAAGGCCGGCAACGCAACTGCAAGACCTCTGGTATTGCAGATGTCCATGGGCGGCGGTGATCACTTACCATCAGGTGCACCTCTTGCTCGTTTGCCCCCTCTTCTATAAAAAAAAAAAAACATAATAAATCTACTTTTAATTACTAAAACATCGCCAACTACCTAGTATTGAAGAAAATTATTATAATGAGGATTAAATTAGAAATTACTCACAATCACTAATTTTATCTTCATTAGAAAAATCCTCTTCATAATAATCTACTAAATTAATATTTACATTAGTGTTTACATTTCTTACAATATTTACAGGTGGACTTACAAGATCTAAGACTGCAGAAGGGAGGCTACCTAATTTTTATATTTAGGATATCTCGGAGGCTGTTAATTACGGCATCAGATGTGATGATTATTAAGCAAATCAATACGAGAGCGTTTTCGGGTATTATCCCTTCGGAATCTTCTGAAATCTTTATTGCGAGCTTCTTGAGCTTCCTCAGAAAGCTGCCCAATTGGCAAAATAGCCGATTGAATAATATCCACACTATGCACAAGAATTTTGTGGACAGTAATGGGCATGCAATACCGCGAATATAAATCCAAGTAAAGTTTTCTGGTAAGGGAAGCTAATTTTTGAAAGTTATTTATATTAATATCAAAACCACTAGATAAAGCGCAAAGTAACGTATCAAAATTTCTGGTCCCGTAATTTCAGCGCTCTGTTCAGGATTCTTACATAAACTATTTAACATTTCTTGGCCCTACATAAACTATGAAATGATGGAAACACCTGATGTTCAATGATGGAGACACCACTTCCGCGTCTGTCTATAGGAGTGACTCGTAGATTTTGAGTCTATATAATACGCAAGTGCCTCGTCACTCGTAAGGCATCTTTGCTGCTCACTGGACTTTCTTGTATTAAACTTCTCAGGACTCTCAGAATCTTCCCGAATCAGTTTTGCCACGTTGCGCTTGCCTGATTGACGAAAAGCTTTTTCAGCTGCAGCCAAAAGTTCTTCAGATGTTCGCGACTGAACCAAATCATCGACACGTCGACGTTTTGTTTTGGCACATGCGTTTGACATATCCACTGGCGGTCTTCCGGAACCTTGCAGTGAATTTGAGGACGTCGATGCCTCCGCAAGGTCACAAGAGACATTAAAAATTATGTCTTCGCCTCCTATCCACTTGGCATTGCAAGCCAAAAAGCGATCTCGTGTTCGTCTAGAAGCCTCCCATTTCTCCGAAAGTTTCGCAGACAAACGGGAAATAGAAGTCTTGATTTCCTGTACTGATGCTTTGGTTATGCCACTAAGGTCGTGTTGTTGGTAACAAACATTAAAAGTGCCGTGTTACGCTCACTTTTTGAATGTTTTACCCACTCATCGAAAAACTCCGTTTTCGAGATTTTGAAACTGCTATCTGGAAAAATAAATGAAAACGGGTTATGGGCAAACACGGGCAAGAAAAAATAGTTTAGTTATAATTAAGAAATATGTACCTATCACCTGAAAAAAATACAGGCCGGGGACCCGAGGGGGTTTTTAGTTATCGTCTTTTAAATTTGAAATCTTTGAAAAAAAAAACGATTTTCTAATTTCTAATGCCCAAATTTTAATATATAATAGATATTATTTCATAATTACTGAAACAGAAAAATATACTCACCCTTAGTAGTAGAATCCATCACTAAAATTCACCACAACTAGTAAAACAACCTTTAGAGATGCAATCGTGTCAGTAGCAAAAATGCAAATAATATTATGCATTTCACTCAACTGTTTTATATACTAACCCTCATCAACGATGTGTCTTATGAATTATACCAAAGTAATGTATGTCAGTGTATTACCAACTAATACCCTAATTACCCTCATTAATGTTTCTAAGAAATCTTAATGTTGTTTTTGTCCAGCTAGCTTGTTCTAGACAAAACACCGTGCGATAACCTAACGTGTATATTATATGGATATAATATACACGTTATATGGATATATTATATGGATAATATATATACAATATATACATATAATAAAATCTTAGGAAAATCAAAACTGTACATTGAATATTTTTTTAAAAGAATACTTGTGGCGTGATCTACAATCGATATCGAGGCCAAAAATACAGTTTTTAGAATTTTTGTCTGTTTGTCTGTATGTATGTCCAGAGTAAACTCAAAAAGTACTGCATGGATTTACTTCAAATTTTGCATGAATATTACTAATAGGTTGGGTCAACATATAGGCTACATATTATCACGCTATCACCTACGGGTAGGGGCTGTGCGGAATAAACGAAGTCCACACGGACAAAGTCGCTGGCAACAGCTAGTAAGTAATAAAATAAATAATCAACGATACTAGCCAAAAAAAATACACTATACACACTAGTCAAACTCGCTGTGCTAACACTAAACTTCACCGACTACGTTGAACGAAAACACTTATTTACTGTACTACACACTAGTCACTTCGCTTCTCACTGGCCGCTCCTAGTATTGCTTCCGATCGCTGTAGAAAAACTGTAGCAACATCCATGTCGAGGAGGCTACGTCATCAAAGGCATGCCGCTGCTATCATGACGTCATGATGTACAGTTTAAAGTATTTTTTAAATTCTAGGGAAATCAAATGAAAAACACCATCCCGTTCTTACTTTCATAAATAGTAAACTTGTCATTATATTTTTTGTACAATGTCGTCGACTCACCCATAGACCTTTTAAACTGTATACAAAAATGATTTGCTGTTCATTATCCCCGTGTTGGTCCCTGGTCGTAAAAGGCGACCGATTGGCCACACGAGTCACTAACATCGTGGCTATTAGGTGATAGAGCTCTGCATTGTCTCACCCGGGTCTGGTACCACCGCCTTACCTATTCCTGCCACAATAGCATCGGTATTTGTAAATGTCGTATTCCGGTTTGAAGAGTAATGTAGTCGGTAAACTTATGCATGTGGCATAAGACCTCGCCACAAGATAGCGACGCACCGTTAACATCTTTGGTGTCTTTAAGCGATGGTTGACTCTTTCCATCAGGAGACCCATCTGCTTGTTTGCTATCTTATAAAATATAAAAAAAATATATTCTCAGTATATCACAAAAATGAATATAGGGATAATGTAACAATATTATTTTACATATTATACCAATAGGAAAAATGGGAGGTTGATTAAGATAAACGAAAGATAATCAAAAGATACAAAAAAATTAAATTGTCGTTTCTGAGTTTTGTTCAACACCAACCACCTCAACCGATAAACAACTGTTGTTTTTATATATATAGAAGGAAGATTATCTACGAAGTTCATCAGGTCAACTCCTAATTATATGTATACATTGCTTTATTTTTTCTTTATTTTGGGTGACCCTGGGCTAATTGTCTCTTAACATAAAGAGAGCCACTTGTTTGCTGGTCATCTTGTGCTATAAAAAACCCTCTGTCAAATAAAGTACTTACGAAAAAATCTAGATTGTTGGCCATATTGTGAAACAGACCACCAACCATTGCGGCTAAATGTATTACATGTGTAGGCTTATGCTTCTCAAATAAAGCCTCCGTCTGTTCTCTGTCTCTGCAAACCAAAATCACAAATGTAAGAATTGAAATTAATATTTGTTAGAAATTAAGAAAAATACAAAATATATGTGACAAAATTATCTTGGTAATATTGAAAGGTTATTTTACATAAAATATTTGTTTTTTCACCCTCAGATTTGTGTAAAAGTACACACATCTGAGTGATTATGTAAAATATAGGTAAAATAAGTACACCTAATATTGTACATATTTGTAATAAATTTTCCCCCTTTCCCCCGTGTTGATCCCAGGCTCCTTTGAAGAATAGGCCAACTGGCTATCTGCCAGACAGTTCGTAAAAAGGGACCGATTGACTATGCGAGTCACTACGATTGTGGCTTCTAGGTGGTAGAGTTTTGCATTGTTTCCCCCGGGTTT
Source organism: Apodemia mormo (assembly GCA_036924255.1). Lineage (NCBI taxonomy): Eukaryota > Metazoa > Arthropoda > Insecta > Lepidoptera > Riodinidae > Apodemia > Apodemia mormo. Next base: position 39,504,943 of record JAUPFN010000011.1, on the reverse strand, counting down.
GGTACCACTGCCTTATCTATTCTTGCTATAATAGCGTCAGTGCTTGTCGCTGTCTTCTTCTTCTTCTTGTGGGCGGGTATCCACAACTCAACGACTAGCTTTCAGCAGTAGAGAGGTTCTAGAAACCTTCAGCTGTGCAAATCTTTAGAGGTACTGAAAATTATGATTGAACGCAATAACACCCTAATCATTACAAGTACTTTCAAGACAAGCTAAAATTACAGATTTCGAAAACCCACGACAAAGGCTCAGACCACCAGTCAGCTACATATGCATAATTTTAAGAGCAAAACGTGAAAGGTGATGATCTTCAAAGTGGATCTTACAGCATCAGGTTAAGGTTACCACGGTTTTCTATTCAATGAGCATGAGTTGTTTTATTGCAAACCTGTGGCCTCTAGCTCCACTATATACCCCTGGAAATCATTTTGATTCGACGTGTATGTAAAAATATTACAAATGAGACCACATTCAATTTTGGTTAGTGCAGGAGGTCCATAGACACTTTCTAGTTCCATTATCAAACCCTACGAATCTCCTAGTAATAAATTCCAACTATATCAGCCCAATCTCCGATGGCCACCTTCCAGTTCCATTATTATTATAATAAAGCCATTTATTTCAAGTTTTGGGTACATCATTATCAATTCAGAAAAATAAAGAAAGTTATAGTAAGTCCCACAACTCGGTGTGCCTCTTGGCATAGGCCTCCTCCAGCTCTCTCCATTGTTTCCTGTCTTTTGCCACTCTAGTTCAATACGGTCCTACAGTAAGGCGGATGTCATCATTCCATCTTATTATTAGACGTCCCTGCTTTCTGCTCCCATCTCTTGGATACCACAGGGTTACTTGTTGGCTCCATTTGTTGGTTTTGCATCTCAACATGTGTCCTGTCCAATTCCATTTGAGATGTTCTATACGAGTTGTTATATCTGTAACTTTCGTCTTTTTTCTTATCTTAGTGTTTCTGATTCTATCACTTAGTCTGACTCCTAACATACTTCTTTCCATTGCTCTTTGGCAATTTTTTAATTGTTCTCTATGTTTATCAGTAAGTGACCAAGTTTCACAACCATATGTCATACAGGGGAGAATGCAAGTATTAAAAGTTTTCCTCTTAATTTTTACACTCAAATCCCTGCTTTTCATTATTTTCCTTAAGTAATAAATTCCAACTATATCAGCCCAATCTCCGATGGCCACATATCGGTTCCATCATTATTATATCTTGGAAAACATCCGGCACTTAAGGCTTTGTCAAAATAAACCGAATTAGCAGACATTCGATGTGTTTATCTAGATTAGCTTAAAAGTTCTCATGGACTTCTTCCAGCTCTATCATCAGACAATGGAAAACATCATGTTCCAAAGTCCTTAAAAGAATAAAAAATCAAACGAGAACAAAATCAATAGTACTGCTAAATTTTCATTAATTTGTTTGTTTCATTCTCATGACCTTCAGGTTACATCAACAGATTTTTAAAATCATTCAGTGCCAAACAGTAAGCCAAAAAAAACCCAAATAAACCCACACCCGATGGTTTTATCTGGTTTATCGAGATTTCATGGGACTTCTTCCAGTTTACCTTCAGAAACTGGAAGTCATTCTTTCCAAAGTCCTTATTAGAACGAACCTAATGAGATCAAAATCAATGGCATTGCTCAATTTAAATTCAAAGTTCTCATAGCCTCCTTCCTGCTTCATCAGCTCATTGAGTGTGCGTTGCTTCGATTTGTTTTAGCATATTTTTCGGTGCTACATGATTATTTAGAATTTAATAATAGAAACTGAGAGTGGCTATGGGAGCCTTTAAACTAAATAAGATAATACCATTGATTTTGGACTCATTTGTTCTGTTTTAAGAAATATCCTGGTGATAGATAATTTCTATGGTGCTACCACAGAAATTATCTATCAAATGAGTCCAACCTCGATGGTTTTATCTTGTTTAGTTTAAAGGTTTCGATAGCCACCTTCAATTTCCATTATAAAATCCAATAAAATCATCTAGCACCGAAAATTATGCCAAAACAAACCGAAGCAACCCACACTCAATATGTTTTCCTTTATTTGCTTAAAAGTTCTTATAGACTTCCAGTTCTATCATCAGGCACTGATAACCATTGTGTTTCAAAATCCTTGTAAAAATTTACTCCATTTTATTCCAAAGTTCCCATGACCTCCTTCACCAGCTCTATTATAAGACCCCAGAAATCGTCTAGCACCAGCATGTTTATTAAAACAGAACAAAGGATCCCAAACTCGATAGGTTCATCTTGTTTAGTTTAGAAGTTCTTATGTTTACCTTCCAATTCCATGATGTGATATAAGGCAAAAAAATCGTCCAGCACTAAATTGTTTGCCAAAACAAACCGAATTAGTCCCCACTTGATGGGTTACCCTGTTTTAGCTTAGGAGTTCTCAGGTACATTATCCAGCTCTGTCGTCAGGCACTGGAAGCCATTCCGCTCCAAAGTCCTCATAATAACGAATCAAACGACCCCAAAGTCGACAGTGTTGCTCTATTTTATTTCAAATTACCCATAACATACTTCTAGCTCTATTATGAGACTCTGGAAATCATCTAGCACTAGAGTGTTTGTGGAAACAGAACAAATGAGTCCAATTTCGATTAGTTTATCTTATTTAGTTTAGGAGTTCTCATGGTTACCTTCCAGTTCCATCATCAGGTCCTGAAAATCATCCAGCACTAAGATGTTTGCCTTTTTAAATTAAGTGCTAATTGAAAAACATTACCTTGTTTAGTTTAGGAGTTCATTGTAGTTGCATTTTGAATCTGGATTCTTGAAGTTCCAGTGTCACTTTTTTGGCTCAATCAAAAGAGTCTTATCATCACGAAAAAGAACTTACTGTAACAAATGAAACGATTCCAAACTCCACTATATTAGCAATTTCTATCTGAGAGTTACAATGGCACACTTACGGCCCCATTTTCAGATATTCGACTCACACGTAGTACACGAAAAGTACAAGTCATCAAAAATACATCAAGTCCAAACTTGACAATCTTATCTCTTTCTACATTCTATGCATGAGTTTCGGTAGTACTTTTCCAGCTCCATCTTCAGATCCTCGTCATTATGAGCACTAATCAAACTTAGTACTTGTAGAAATAAGACTAATGAGACCAAACAAGGTTGTTTTGTTTAAACTCTGCATCAGAGTTCTGGTCCCTACGTCCAAGCTACATCATGAGCTCACTTGGAGGGTTCCATAGTATTGTATTGTCACTGAGCTTTCACAAGTCTGCCAAGTTTTTGTAGAAAGAGATATCAGAAATTCGTTAAAAAGTGGCTTGCAATATTTCGAAAATCTGTTATTTACATATGAAAATTGCCAGTTAAATAGCTGCTGATGATCTTTGAATGAGGAACTTAAAGTATCAGGGCAAGGTTACAATGCAATTGCAATATAAATTAAGTAACAGAATACAAAATTTAGTATTGATAATGCCTCGTCTCTTAATTCCTTTCATCAATTTGAAAAGAACTTGTACTCTTGAAACGGCTGAACAGATTCTATTGAATCATAGCTAAGAACTACCTCGCAAAACAGGGCTTTCAATTAAAAAAAAACTGCAACCAAATCTGACCATCCGTGTGACCTTTACGATGCCACAGATAGAGACACTAGATACACACACAGATACACACCTGAAACTTATAACACCACTCGTTTTGCATCGGGGGTTAAAAATATAGAGAAATATTTTGTGGTCTAGTATCATCAGAATAACAAATGATGATACATATTTATAATGAGAAAAAAATGAAAATTTCAATACTGAATAATATTTGCAAACATTAAAACGGCAAAATATGCATAAAATATTCACTACCAGAATATTTTATGCATATTTCCGTATTTTTAATGCATATTTGCATGCACATTTTAGACTTTTGATAGTGCTTGTATCAATCTCTACTAGTAAAAATCTTACACACTCACTCAAGTTTCTAAACGCATGTTTCTAAACAAATCATTATAATGAATTATGAACATACAATATGATCCTGAAAATCGCAGCCAGCTGCCAGAAAAAAAACAGGGATATCTCTGCATTGAAGTGTGCTTATGACATGTACCAAACAGAAAATTATTTGTTGTCACATTGCCTGCTAAAAAAATATTTTTTTTCATTTCTGAATTTTTTAATTCAAAAGCAAAATTTTGGGAAGCACTCACTAAGCCGCCCGAATTTTCTGGCAGCTGACTGCCACTTTCAGGATCATCATATAATTTATTTTCATAGTTAGTAATCCTTTCTACAAATTAATTAACTACTGCATATTTTAAACTTGATAAAACAAAAACTGAGCAATTTTATGGACCACTTTGCTCTATTATTTTTGAAATGAAGTTCCTTATCCCACATTATCATCATCTGTGAGCTGTGGAAGGGAGTAGACCAAAAAATATATAACAAAAAAATGACACCAAATTACTATACAAAAAAAAAACTAGCATTCTTTGTCAGGCTAAATTTCAATAAATTTTTAAAATGGTGAAAAGTGTGGAAGCAAAAAACTTCTATAGATGGAATTTTTCAAAGTTTCTCAGATTGCATAAAGTTTTGCAATTGTTGCTCCACCGAGATTTAGAAATTGTAGAGGTTTAGATATCTCAGTAACATTCTAGAGGGAGATACTTTCCTAACCAAAAATTTAATTTGAGAAAAAACTTACGTTAGGTCAGCATCCTTTGAACCACAGAATATCCAGGTGTCATCTCTTCCTGTATTTGTTTCATTAATAACAGATCTAATTGCATGTCCTACAAGTCCAGTGCCTCCTGTTACTAAGACTATGTTTTTAGAACTCATCTAAAAAAAATGTTCATGTAAATAAAGTACATAAGAAAAAATTACAAGTACCTATCACAACCCTTAAGTTCACTTTAAACTGTCCTGTTTAGTTGAATATGTTATATTATGAATAATGAAAACTGCAAACCGTGAAAGGTATTTATTTTTTTATCGATTCAGAGCACAATATATTTAATTTAGTACAAAAGAAACGAAATTACTTTAATCTGAATAGTTACGAGAGATACAGCAAACGGTAAACCGTGAAAATTGGTTTTTATCAATTCAGAGCTTAAGACAAAGAGGCTTAAGAGGCATATGGTTAAATAAAATAATTACTTTTGTGTATATGTTTATCTCTCGTAAGGAGTATCAAAGAGTATATAATATTACTTATGATGAAGAGTTTTATAGTATATTAGTATGTGGAGAGTATGGAGTATCTTAGATGTTTATATATCCAAGTCACAGAACAATATAACCAAGTTCTTTTACAATTTTCCCGAGTTTCACTAATCACCAATTCACCAGCAAAAATTTAAAAACAAATCAATTCTTCTTCCTCTTCTTTTTTGAGCTTACTGACAGTTGACAGTTGACACCGTCAGTTAATTTAGTGTTGGCAGACCCGTGAAAAATTATTATTATGTTGGAGCCGTAAAATTATTGTAGGTACAATTTAAAATTAGATTAAATTATCATCTGAAAGCTTTAGTTTAAATGAAAATTACTGAAGTAAATTATTTATTTAAATGATATTCCGGAAATTCAGTCAAGTAAATCTATGTACTATGCGTTCCAACCATGTTCCAACTGAGAATAGGACCGCACGTGTTAACTAACGACTTCATATACATATATATTTCATGCTTCATACATACTTTTTGCTGACATTACTAATTTCATACTCCTGAAGCGAGAAATTAGTAATGTCAGCAAAAAATATTTGTTCAAAAATCATTGCTGATTTATTGAAGAAGAAATAACGTTTTATTAATATTATTTTTCATATCGTATCTAGGATTGCCACCGTTTCTTTGTAAAATTGGTTTTATTTACTTTTCGGCCCAATTTTCTTGCAATTGTTGTAGATTTGGGTTGTCTTTGTCCGGAATAGGCTAAAAAGTATGTAATTTTACTTTAAAAAGTGTTTTTTACGTATAATGTTGGTTCTCTCAACAGCTTCTAATGTTTTTATCACGAGATGTGTTCTGGGGAGTTGTTGGGCTTTATTCCACACACTGAATTCCATCTTCTGACATCACATCAAAACTCAAAATTTCAAACATATCATCTTGATGTCTGGAAGTCCTACAGTGCAATTTTCAAAGCATTTTTTGCCACGAATGATAACTCTGAAATCAATTGGAGTTGTTTCCGAGCTAATACGACTTAGGAGACGACTTCAAGAAAAGAAGACTTACTCATTCCTTAAAAGCTGGCAAAACACCTGTAAGACCTTCATAGGCGGCAGCGATTACTTACCATCAGGTGACCTTTGTCGGTTTTCCCCATTTTCCATAAAAATTATGAAACAAAATTATATTTTTGATTAGTTTTTTTACATGTTTGAATGTACGTCAACTAAAATAATAACCAAAACTCGTTCATCTTTTAGTTTGAAATGGAATAAAATCTCTCAAAGAAATTAACTCAAATCCAAATTTATTATATTCTCAACGTTCTCAAATAGACGGAAATTTTTTGTTAATTTTCCTAATAAATAGCCATTATTGTTGATAGCTCACGTTTGATAAAAAGTTAAGATTGGAGTTCCATTTCAGCAGTAGTTTATGATATTTCTATCACATTTCTTCCCCATGTCAAAGATTCAAAAAAAGAAGAGCATTCAAAATTGATCAAACTCTGTCTTGGTCATCACACACTACAGATTTGACGTAAAGTTAATGTGGCTTTGCGAACCCTTTATCGTAACAAAAACTTATTGCCTACTAAATCGAAGCTTAAACTAGTGCAGACCATAGTTATAGCAGTTCTCGATCTCGATGTGTGTTTCATGGTTTTAAGTCAATTTTTTTAAACAGATTAGAACGCATGCGTAATAATTGTGTACGTTTCGTCTTTGGCCTGCAAAAATACGGATACCTCTCACTATATCGCTTTAAACGAAATAGCTTACGATCCACCAACAAGACAGATGAGAATGCTCTGTACATTATTTAATATTCTTTATAATCGTGATGTACATGAACATCTTAAGTACAAATTCCAATATTAGTATGCCACACATTCACGTCAAGTTCGTTCAGAAAATATTCTTACTCTTTAAGTATCTTTTGCAGTATCTTCTTATCAAATCTTTTACTTCCGAGGCTGTAATGCTTTGGAACACCCATTGATATTACGAATCTAAATATATATATATATATAATATATATATATATATATATATATATATATATATATATATATATATATATATATATATATATATATATATATTAGGCTGTATCAAAAAAATCGACTATTTTTTTTTTGAAAAATATAATGAAAATCTTGTTCAGAATACCGAAAAAATACGCCAGTATAACGGACAGCTCTTAATTTTAATATTAAGATGTCCCGCTTCACGATTTTCCATTTCCCGTTTAAATAACATGGGAAAATCTGATTCTTCAAGTTTGGAATTTTGTAGCTCTGCAACGAATTATCAAATTGGTTAAACCATGACATATTCTTATAGGAAATTTAATGCTCTACAAAAAAGGTCTCTTACAAAATTTTGATTAATGTACTCCTTCAAAAGTTATTCAAGGTCAAAGTTGAAACTATTGTAAATTGTAAGAAATTTTCACTTTTTTGGAGCATTTATCATACTTATTACAATATTTTGTCAGAAATAAGCTTTTTTAAAACTTTTTGGAGTTCCACAATTTTTTTCTGACTATTGATTTATATTAATTATCAAAATTTCCATCAAAATCAGGATTCTAAAGAATTTTTTTTTGTTATTTTGTTATTTTATTATTATACTCAATAATTTTAATATCAAGGATAATTAATATAAATCAATAGTCAGAAAAAAATTGTGGAACTCCAAAAAGTTTTAAAAAAGCTTATTTATGACAAAATATTGTAATAAGTATGATAAATGCTCCAAAAAAGTGAAAATTTCTTACAATTTACAATGGTTTCAACTTTGACCTTGAATAACTTTTCAAGGAGTACATTAATCAAAACTTTGTAAGAGACCTTTTTTGTAGAGCATTAAATTTCCTATAAGAATATGTCATGATTTAACCAATTTGATAATTCGTTGCAGAGCTACAAAATTCCAAACTTGAAGAATCAGATTTTCCAATGTTATTTAAACGGGAAATGGAAAATCATGAAGCGGGACATCTTAATATTAAAATTAAGAGCTGTCCGTTATACTGGCGTATTTTTTCGGTATTCTGAACAAGATTTTCATTATATTTTTCAAAAAAAAAAATAGTCGATTTTTTTGATACAGCCTAATATATATATATATATATATATATATATATATATATATATATATATATATATATATATATATATATATATATATGTAAATTAAATATGCTTTGTTAGTAGAGAATGCCGTGTTGCATTAAGTCCACCTCAGTACATTATTGCCCATAAAATTTAAAAAATATATATAAACTATATTATAGCTTTAATATAACTAGCGATCGCCCTCGTTGAAATTTGATCTTAGACCAAATAATGAACCTCCTCAAAATTTGGCAACTGACTTTAGCTATAAACAGTGATAAACATAATAGTAAGCGTTGTTATTCTATGAGTATATATGTGTGTAAAATATTATGAATTTCAAATGAATGTAATGTGTATGATGTTTATTTATTATTATATTAATATATTTCTAATGCATATTATATTAAAAGGTTTCTAGTCTGATCTGCAATGTGAAATTTAATTATGCGCATAACTTTTTTTTTATAGAAGAGGGGGCAAACGAGCAAGAGGTGCACCTGATGGTAAGTGATCACCGCCGCCCATGGACATCTGCAATACCAGAGGTCTTGCAGTTGCGTTGCCGGCCTTTTAAGAATGAGTAAGCTCTTTTCTTGAAGGTCCCTATGTCGTATCCGTTCGGAAATACCCCTGCCGGTAATTGATTCCACAACAGAGTAGTGCGAGGCAAAAAGTGTCGGGAGAATGCCCTAGTATGTACATTTGGTGCAATTATCAAATCAGATTTCTGTTTCCTTGCTGACGAAGTCAAATATTTTGGCAACCCGTTAACTGATAGGCAAATCTTCCAGGAAGACTTAAATGACATTCACGAGTAGATTAATGAATGTATCGTAAGTCTTAATTCAAGCAAGTGTTGTGTATAACACACATGCTGCAACCCGCGTCACTCATACGTTCTTGCAAATATAAAATTAACATCGGTAACATCACAAAGGGATCTCGGAGTGACTATAACAAACAATTTGAAGTGAGCATCAAATATAGACGTATGGTAAAGTGTGTTAAACGTCTTATGTACACCATCACACGCGCCTTTCAGCACCTAACGCTTCCAACTTTTACTAAAATTTATAATACATTATATATGAGACCAGCTATAGAATATGCCTTCCGAATTTGGAATTCTCATTTTTACAAAGACATTGATCTCATTGAGAGTGTTCAAAAAATGGCTACAAAAATACCACGATGTCTGCGAAAACTACCTTATGGGAAAAGGCTGGAGAAGTTGAATCTACCTACATTAAAGGACCGAAAGCTTAAGGGCGATGTTGCAGAAGTGTTCAAGATTGTATCTAATAAGTATGATTGTGATGAGTTACCATCTATAATCAATACCAGTCTGTTCAGACGAGGTAGACGCATAAACGACTATGAACTTGTAAAGAGACTATCTCACACGAAAGTTAGACACCACATCCTTAACAATCGTGTCTTAAGCACATGGAACAGATTACGACAGGAAATTATTGAAGCTACTTCAATTAATGCATTCAAGAATCAATTTGATAAATGTCAAAATGGAAACACTGAAACATAGATATGGACGTATCAGCCAAGGGCTGCTTGTCCATTAATAAATAATAATAATAATAACAATGTATCAGTCAATTCATTCACTTATTTTTATGTATATATAAAAGTCGTGCTAGTTACGTTATACCTTATTTTAATACATGGCAACATGGTCAGAAGGAAATCTAAATAAAAAAATTAGCAATTACTTTTTTTATATCATAAGATAGCAAACAAGCTGATGGAAAGAGTCAATCCTCGCCTATGGACACCAAAGATTTTAATGGTGCGTTGCTATCTTGTGGCGAGGTCTTGTGACACATGCATAAGTTTACCGGATACTTTACCCTCCAAAGGAGAACACGACAGCGACAAGCACTGACGCTGTTGCGGCAGGATTAGATAAGGTGGTGGTACTAGACCCCGGGTGAGACAATGCAGAACTCTATCACCTAGTAGTCACGATGGTAGTGACTCGCATAAGCAATCGGTCGCGTTTTACAACCTGCCTGGCAAAACGGCAGTTGGCCTATTCTTGAAAGGAGATCGGGACCAATATGGGGAAACAAAAAATAATGAAAGTATATATTTTTAAGTATTTCTTTGTTAGAACTTATTTGCACACCTTACTCAACATTTATGAAGTTTTTGCGAAATCCGGAGCAACATGTCACCCTGACAGTCCTATTCTCAGTTGGAACGCATAGTACTTTAGAACTCACTAAATTGGTACGGTGGGGCGTCAAATATTAAAATAATAATATTTTTAAAGAAAATAGTTATTTTACATAGAAAATTGCTATCCTTCAAAATTATTGTATTTTGTCAAGATTGTACGCTTTTGGTTGAGGATTAAAAAGTTCATAAGATTATGGTACATTTACAATAATTATTGTACATCTGCTGCCGCTGCAGTCAGTTCAATATCATCTTCTTGTTTTTTGTCAAACTTCAGTATACAAATACATGGTGCACACTAAAAGTTTTGCACTTCTAGCTAATCGGAACTATTTGAATATCGAATGTTATATTTTTAAAACGTTGCAAACTTCTTAGTAATAAAAAAAACAATTGGCGGGAAATGATTTGTCAATTGTTTTTTATCACACATGAAAGTTCTAAGTTCTACGTCACATGAAACAAATTATACAACTTGTATGGGTACGTTGTAAAGTGCCGTTCTTTAAATAGCTGAGCTGAATAGATTTTATTGAATCACAAAAAAACATCTAGACAGACAGGGTTTTCGGTTAAGAAAACCGCAATCAAATCGGATCATTCTCTTGTGAGCAACGATGCCACAACAGGCACATAGCCACTCGTTAAACTTGTAGCACTCCTCGTTTTTGCGTCGAGGTTTAAAAATGCGATAAGGCATCCTCCATTGATTCGGACATGTACAAAGAAATGAAAAGAAAGGTTTGCACTTCTAGCTAATTCTTCTAAAGCTAAAGCTTCTAGCTTCATTTGAGTTTCGAATGTTATATTTTTAAAACGTTGCAACCTTCTTAGTAATAAAAAAAACAATTGGCGGGAAATTATTTGTCAATTGTTTTTTATCACACATGAAAGTTCTACGTACGCAACCAAAATGGAATTAAGTCGAAAAGATTTTAGAGCGATGATTTTTTATGATTTTAAAAGTTCTCTTTCTCCGTAAGACTGTGCCGCTCGTCTTCAATATGCTTTTGGGAGAGAAGCACCTTGTTTGAGCACCGTGAGGCGATGGTTTGCTGAATTTGAGAGAGGTCGAGTTTCTTTACATGACAAATTTGTTTTGACGAATTGTTGTCGTTGACGGCAGTTGAAGGCCGCTTTTCACGGCCTTCAACTGCCGTCAACGACAACAATGTGGCTACTGTTTAGCGGTTAATTGAAGAAAACCCCTGAATTACCTATGAGACAATTCGAGGAAACGTTCGTAAAAAAATGATCGCGTTTTTTTATCAGCTACGGGTCCCATCTGTACAATTCCACTTGAAGATCAAAAGAGAGTTAATGCCGAGTGGTATTCTACCATTTGTTTACCCAGGGTGTAAGCAAAAGTTCGCGAAAGACGACCCAAAAGCCGCATTCTCCTACACCATGATAACGCTTTTTCATACACGGCTAACAAAACAAAGTCATTTTTAGCTTCTGAAAAAGTACATCTCGTCACTCATCCTGCGCATAGCCCCAACCTAGCACCCTGTGATTTCTGTATTTTCCCCAAAATCAAAGATTTGACGAGAGGTTTTACTTTTACCAACTCCGAAGAGGCAGTGATAGCGTTCAATCAGCACGTAGAAAACATTCCTTCAGATCTTTGGTTCTCCTGTTTTAAAAAATGGTTCGATCGCATGAAAAAATGTTTAAAATGTAAAGGAGATTATTTTGAAAAGCAATAAACATAATATTTTGGTTTTAACATGTTGTTTTTTTAAGTTACGCAAAACTTATAGTGTGACCTACGTATTAGTCTATTAATGATTAATGAATAATAATCATCAATCATGATTTTGCCCCGATTTTCGAAAATCGAGTTTCCATTAGATCTCTACGTTTTGAGGTCCTAGCTTTGACAAGAGAAGGATAGTTTCCTTCGTCTAAGGTGCTCCATAGACCTACAATAATCTTGCGCAATATTACGTATTGTGCAATAATATTATTGACCGTTTAGGGTTAATAGGTATATGTATATATAAACAACATATATATATATATATATATATATATATATATATATATATATATATATATATATATATATATATATATATATATATATATATATATATATATGTATATATTTCTAGCACTGTGCATAAAATTGCATAAAATTTTTCACTTTTGTATTTGGAGCGGTCGCGTTCAGTCAGTCACGTTGTTTAGTATATGGTCGTCTCGTAAATTTAAGCAAAATGGCGAGCTAGAATGCTATAAAAGCTAAAGAACGGGAGTTTTTACTTGAGTATATAGAATTGTATAGAGATTTATTTAACGAAATCACCAGCATGGTTGCCCCAAAACTTCATCGTCAGCCATATTGCTCGCTGGAAAATATTGATGGTTTTTATTGAGCGAATTTATTGAAAGTTTGAAGTCAAAGGGGGTATTCAATATTATTGCACAATAGAAGTATTGCGCAATGCTATTGTAGGTCTATGGGGCGCCTAAGGGTCCTAGGAACCTTTTCCGACTATTTTCACGATGACGTCAATATATGTGTATATATTTATGTATGTATGTAAATATCTTGACTTTGGAACGGCTTGACCGATCGAAACGTAGTTGATGGGATTTGATTGCATTTCACTCAACTACTGAGTTAACGAATTATTACTAGTAGTAACTAGTAATTACTGATAGTAACGAATATGTCTAGATTTTGTGTCAGCTTATGTATAACAATTGTTTTATTCAGCAATTAGAAAAAAATAGGTCAAGTTGAGTAGTTTGTAATGTTTTTGGTATGACCATACTAGATTTTATAAAACGGGATTTCCCCGGTTGGTTTGATTTACTCAAAAATAAATCTGCTTCAACTTTTAAGAACTATGCGTTCCAACTGAGAATAGGATCACGCTTGTTATCAACTTCACAGATTATTTATGTATAAAATCAACTTCATATCACAAGTGTGAAATTAGTAATATGCTTCGACCAAAATAAAATAGATGGCCGGGCCTAAGCGAGCCGATTTTGAAGACTCAAAGCATAATATTATATACTAGTCTATGAAGTGACCTACCTCGCTCACTTTGTGTTATGACGTCATTAGACTGTATGTACATCAGTGTTGCCAACTCTATATGTTAAAAAGTCGTTAGCGTAAGTTTGAAAAGTCGCTAGATGTCGCTAGCTACGGACAAAGGTCAAAAGTCGCTTTAAGTCGCTAAATGATCCTAAAAAAACTGAGCCTTCGGCAGAACACTCAAGTCTCAAATATACAATATCGTAAAAATTCACGCGGGGATTCTCCTACTTTGTACACAAGTACAGCATTGGAGGAATCCCGGCTTAAGCATAAAAGCCGAGCTGCACACTGTTGGAAACAAGCTTTCCACATGGGCCTCCACCTGCGGTTTACAACAGTGTAAACACTTATTTGCAACTAAAATTCATCTGAACTCTACCAAGGTCACCCGTGTTGGAAGCTTGTTTCCAACAGTGTTGCTCGGCTATAAGAATTTATGGTAACGTTCCGAAATTAGATAAATAATAAGTCTTTACCTATGAAATTGCCGTTTGTCACGAAATGAATGAAGCTTTTTTTTCTATATTTTTTTATTACTCTGACTAGAAATTGTCTCCTTCAAAGGCTACAAGTGGGATAAAGATAGACTTGTCAGAATGACGTCCGATTTCGGAACGAAGTTCTGAATATAGAGAACATAGATTTCTGGGCTGAGATCTTGCCATATTTTATGAAGGTTAAAATACTTATTTATATTTGTTTATTTGAACTCCAGAAGTCGTTAGAATAGTTTTTTTGTCGCTAGACACGTAATTTAAGCCGCTGTAGAAGACGAAATGTCGCTAGATCTAGCGACAAAGTCGCTAAATTGGCATCACTGATGTACATGCGCGATGTGCGATATCCACTGTTTTAACCATAGAATAATAACGCATTATTTTACTTTGGTCAAAGGTAATATCAGCAAAAACATTTATCAAAAAAATTTTTTTTTAATGTTGATAGGGAAGCGCTTGACCATGATCTTGCCTGATAGTAAGCTAAGATGCGACCTAAGATGAAACGCGTTTCCCTAGAAGATACCTGTTCACTTTTCTCTTGAAGATCCCCAGGTTGTACCCGGCGGGGAACACAGACTCAGGTAGCATATTCCAGTCCCTTGCGGTTCGGATCAAGAATATCGAGTCGAACCGCTTTGTTCGGGTACGTGGAACGTCCACCATATGGCGATGCCTAGTTCCTGTGCGCCTCGACGATCGATATAAAAACGGGTATGGCGGAATTAAGTCATGAAATTGCGCAGCGCACTCTCCAAAATGTATCCGATAAAAGACCGATAAACTAGCCACCCTGCGGCGATAAGCAAGGCTCTGGAGTTTTTTGCCTACCAGATCATCGTCGTTTATGAGCCTCTTGGCACGCCTCTCTATCGCCTCATCGCCTCAAGTATCTCCAGCTGGTATTTGGCGGATCCACCCCAGAGGTGAGAGCAGTATTCCATGCACCGCATGCATGCATGCATGGCTTGACCGATTTCGCTAATTCTTTTTTGTTGTGATTGTAATTGTCAATTCTTTTAAAAGAAAATATTTAAAAAATTGCGCAGAAACTTAGAAAATTTAAGAACATTTAACCCTTAACCACTATATAAAGTTCTCCGTCCACTTATTTAAAGACATTCCCGTATACTGCCGTATACTGATATATATTATGTGTCACGTTGTATGTCCTCTATAGATTCCTAATATTATGTATGGCAAAACAACGTTTGCCGGGTTAGCTAGTTTATCAATAAAAAACACTTAAATATATCAATCTAGCCGTTCATCTATATATACGTATACCTATATAAAAGTCGTGTTGGTTATTTTACACCTTATTTTAATAGATGGTAACATGATGATGGGAATTTATATAAAAATATACCAATTAAAATGGAAAAAAAATTTCAAGTATTTCTTTGTTGTCACGTTTGTTTGGTAAATGAGAGTTACCGGGGAAAAAGTGTCCTTCTCTTTTGTAGAGAGTATTGGTAAATATTCTGTGGTTCTACTAAATATTTTACTATTATATACACCTTGCAGCAGACAGCTGTACATTTTGCGTAGTGCAGTTATATCTTAGATAGAGACAGAGAGAGAGTACAAGCGATCTGTTTTAACAATCCGTACACGTCTTAATACAATGATAGTAGCTACGTATCACTCAATAATCTACATTATTATGTATTATAATCTATACTTCTGTACTGCGTGTTACTGCGGTCACTTCCATAGCGTAAAAATATTCATGGAATCCTTGGAAGTGACATCCATATACACGTCATTGCTTCCATGGTAAAGAAATTTTTTAGTTCATGCACGTAAAACTCACTACAAAAATATCGTCCTATCAGTTTATTCTGGGTTTTGTCTTTTGAGCATGAAAACGGTGAAATTAATTAAATTTGCTATTATCCGCGAACTATTCTATGTATAATATAGTAATCAATAAAATATTTTGAGCATGAAACCAACAAAAATTGATTTAAACTAATGTTAGTTAAACAATTATACTTGTCAAAACTACCACTGTAGTGATCATATAATATGCTCGACGATATTTAATTCGGTAATTTAGTTAATTTTGTCCTACAAACGTAAAGCAGTAGTTTTGTGTAGTTCGTGAACGAACTAGGTCGGAAGAGCGATCTTATGGACGAACTACACGAACTAGTTCGCAGACTTTAGTTCACTTTACTTCTTTCGTTCGACGGCGTGAAATCTAGAGCGCGGTGCGTCACCACTGTATAGTTCACAGTTCACCATACAACGCGCAATGCGCATCGATTATTAGTAAGTCAAAATATGAAGTTAGTAGTTCGTTTACGACTTTGCGCGCGAAATTGAGCGGTGCGTGGTGATTTGGTGACGATACCCGTATTTTAATTTATTGTTAACAGGTAAATACAATTTATAAATGTTTGTTTGGTTTTTGGTGTGGTTTATTAACAAAAATAAGTACTTACTATATGATGCAACTGTTAAAATAACACCACAACTTATGTTTTTTTATGATAAGAACATGTCTAAATTTATTTTAAAGTGTGTAAGAACATACCAGTTTTCTGTGCCTTTATTAGTAGATAGATAAATACAAATTAATATGTACTAGATACTAATTACAAAGATTAAAAGTTGATTATTTTCAAACAGGTTTTGTCATTTATTTTTACCTAATTAAATTGTTGAACAAGACAACAAGTAGGTCTTTCGCGAATTGAAGTAGTGAACTAAGGAACTAAAAGATCGAACTAGTTCGTTTAAGAGCTGCGAACTAAAATGAGCGCTCCCAATTGTGAACTATAATGCGCAAGACTATAAAGCAGCCGTAACGTAATTGACAGGTATCTAATTAGGGTAGTAACATGTCTTGCCGTGTCAATGCACAGCTAAGTTCCGGCACAGACACTTTTATTCCTTAATTTTAATTCTTTTTTGACATTCGATATTATAATAAAATATTTGATTATTATAAAAGTTAATAAAATCTAATGACTTAAACATGTACTTATATAAATTATTTAAATCAGAATATTAAGAGTAAGAATGTTGAATGTTATTTTAAGTAAATATGTATGGAAACAAGAAACAAGTAATTTAAAAAAAAAACATAATTTGTAAATTTTAATATTGCATGCCGTTTGGTAGAATGCGTGGTACTTCTTAATTTTAATAACTGCATATTTTTTGCTGTAACCGTATTCTGAGCAATAAATTTTATTTCATTATTTCATTTCATTATTTCATTATGAAATGTTGTTGTGACCTTCATCCATGAAAGTGACTAAGATTTCAAGTAACATGGCTTAATCGGATTTTTTTTAGGCTTGGGATTAACCGGTCACTACAGAGAGCGCTCAATTTAGTTCATAATACAAGGATGAACTAGTTCGTTCTATTAGTTCATTAGTTCTTTTTTGAAATAATTTATTAAGAAAAATGAATAAAGAAAAAATATAGTTATTGTTGTAAGTTTTATTTATTGTTATTTAAAAAATACAAAGTATTACATGAAAATTTTACACGTCCATTTATGTAATATGAGATTTTTTATTTAAATAATGAAAAATAAAATAATTTATATTAATGATTACTCAACAGCTAGGCTAGTTTCTAGTATAATGTGTAATTATATTAGAATACTTAAAAGGTATGAATTTTTACAATTAAAGTTGACTTTTTTGTTACGGCACATAAAATCTTTTATCATAATAAAAACGAAAAAATAAAATTATTTATATTAATAATTAGTCATAATTAACGTGATATATAATAATAATTAATTATTTGTAACAATAAATGGGAATAAAAGAGATTTTTTTTAATTTTAATTAAACTTACCGTAAAATAAGACATAAATGGTATTAGTATTCTGTTTGATAATTAGCCAGCAATACTTCAGTTGACGATTGTTATGATTTCATATTATGATTTAATAAAATTTCAACCATGGGGATTTATATGTCTTCGTGTATTCTTCACAAGTTGCGGTAGCATAACAATAAAATATGTTTGATCCTCGTACATTATGTTAGTAAAGAAAAATACGTCAGTCACACATGATTTTACTGAAAATGAAAAATACGCATATAATATAGGTTGTAAACATAGGTTTCGTATGAAAAAATATACTTACCTTTTTTGTAGCTTTTATAAGTCTGTACCTATCTTGTAACAACGTAGTACTTACCTAATATGTTGCCAGTATTTTTAAAAGTAAAAAATAATATTATAGTCTATCCATGATTTCTGTTACATGATTGGTTAGTAGATTTTCTTCGGGCTTCATTCTTGCTCTGAAAACGCCAAATACGCTTTCAAACCAAAATGGAGGATTTGTCGGTCGAGGTGTACGGTGAAAATGGTGCTTATTATAAGGTTTGTAAGTTGTGAAGTACGTTTAATATTTAATAGAAACGCGTCATTTTTACTAGTGATTTATTATTTCAGTTATATTATGTTATCATTTCTGAGTTTTGTTATATACTTACTAAAATATTTTTCCGGGAAGATCATCGCGGCTGGAATGGACGCCATGTCCGATTGACAGGGCGTGAATTTTCCATGTGTTTTATGCCTCCGAGCTTCTATATTTACATTTTTAATCATATAATCTACTTAAGAAACCTAACCTCTTTATGTTCAACCATCCTTTACGAGACCTTTCACCCAGAAAAGTTGGTTTTTATTTGGTATCTGGCAATTGGATCATCATTATATTCTGAAAATTCCATATTTTTAGGCCATTGTCACCGACGTGCTCGACAACGAGGTTCTTGTAGCATTTGAAAATGAGTAAGTTGAACAGTTAATTATTCTTGTTTAAAAATTAATTTGTATCGGATGCTATTTATTTACATACAATTTCGTTTTTAGCTGGCAACCAGAGTCTAAGTTTCCTTTTTCTCAAGTATTTTTACCACCTAAGGACACTGGAAAACACACAGAATTTGTGGAGAATCAAGAGGTGGAAGTATTTGCGAGGTCAAACGAGAAAGAAGCATGTGGGTGGTGGACCGCAAATATCAAGGTATTGAATTACATTTTATTTATTACCCAAAATACATTCTTTCACTTTTACACAGACA
Source organism: Apodemia mormo (assembly GCA_036924255.1). Lineage (NCBI taxonomy): Eukaryota > Metazoa > Arthropoda > Insecta > Lepidoptera > Riodinidae > Apodemia > Apodemia mormo. The sequence continues at coordinate 39,485,811 of JAUPFN010000011.1, read as the reverse complement.
GACAGTTATGCATGCACCCTAGTTAGTTGGACTTTGTTTACATATTACCCTCAAGTATTTTTTTTAAATTAACAATTACTGAAATTTTATAAATTCATTAGAGTTAATCCCAATTAAATTTACTTACCGTTGTTTTATAACCTTGATAAAGTTTAGTGTTTATTATTGTTATGTATAACAAATAATAATAAAAACTACACTAAATTTCATAAATAAAGTTTTTCTATTTTGACACATTAATATATTAATTTTATATGAGTACATTCAGGTTTTAAACATTTGATTTAATAATGATAGTGTGGACCTTAATATTTCTAATTTATTTTTTAATCATAAGTACTTAGATCACTTTATCAAATTAAACCAATTGGAAGTAAGTTTAATGCTGTTAATAAAAATGTTTAGTTTTTGTGTGGTAGATATATTATGTATACCTTTTTTATTATTCTTATAAGAATACACTCAAATTATTTTGAGATTGATGAAAGTGTGTATTTAGAGGCACAATTACTTAATTAAACTATAACAATTTTATAAAAATAGGTATTTTTCATTAAATGTTTCGTGAAGTTTACATTTCAAATTTTAAAACTTCATTTATATTTTTTCTTTTTTTTACTCTGTATAGTTTTTAATAAATGAAGAACTTACTAGAGAATTACAAGAACCTGTATCTATAAATGCAGGTTCTTGTTATTCTCTAGTAAGTTTGCAGAAATCAACTTAATTTGTAACAATGTGACATGTGGATTCAATGTGACATCTACAGTCTCACTCAAAATAGAAAAATTGTGTTAGAATAAACTCACAAGTTGGGAAAACAAAGACCACAGTGATACAAACCTCACGATGCCCACATAAACAGCAATATAATAGTTTCCTGTATATGTGCTCAATGCATGTTTCACTTCGTAACTGAAGAATCCTCAGGAGAAATAAATATCGCTTTATTCAACCAGTTTCCTGTGTTGGTCCGTTTGCCTTTTTAAGAGTAGACACTGCCAGGAAGTTGGTCAAATGATTAGCTACACATCTCACTACTATTGACTACTATGACTCACTCAGGTTTTTTGTTACCACTTCCTTACCTGTTCCAGTTGCAATAGTGTCAGTGTTTGTCCCTGTTGTGTTTCAGTTGGGAAAAGGTAAGGTAGCCAGTTAACTTATGCAAGTATTACCATCTCACCACATGGATAGCACAGACATATACACACATTAACACTATTGGTGTGTATAGGCGGTGGTTGTGTATTTCCATCAGGATTGCCATCTTGTTTGCTATCTTAGATATATAAAAAATATGCTTAAAAAACAGGTATAGTATTATAGTTAATTGAAGTGGTACATATTCATTTCCCCCAACCACTCTATTTATTTATTTTAACTGAAAAACCACAGCCGAATATCAAAAAGGTACAATAATATAATATTGACATCATAAAGGGAAAACGTAGGAGTCCACAAGTTACAAAATAAAGTTTTATTACCTGTTCGAATTAAAAAAATCCACATTGCACCATCTCGGTCTCGTAGATGTACGATAAACAGTAAATAAAATGACATTTTAAAAAAATAATTTAACTTTAACAGAAGCTGCCGCAATGTGGATATTTTTAAATTCAAACAGTTCAATAAAACTTTTTTTGTAACTGGTGGACTACTATGTTTTTGATTTCCGGCGTCGATAGTTGCATTAAATTGGCCAATTAAGAATTTTCGTTTTGTACACTGTTACTGCTTTTCTTTTATTGCGGATGTCACACAAGAGTTCACAGAAACTTGAAAATTGAGTAATTCTTCTGTGGTAGTATCTGATATCTGGTGATTGAATTATGTATAAAATGTACAGTCAGTTTTAAGTTATTATTAAGTAATGGAGAACTTAACATATAGGAATTATATTATTGGAATAATGGAAAATTTAATATATAGGAATTGTATTATTGGAATAATTTGAAAAAAAATTGGAATAATGGAAATTTTAACATATAGGAATTGTATTTATTTATTTGTCAAATTGTGATAGACTGCAAGTGTTTTATGACATTAGGCACAGGAGTCGTGAGTTGCTGTAAGGAAATAGGGATGATATGTTATTTAAAGGGTTTCAGAAGTTAACACAGGTGGATAATGTGAGGTTGCTCCTATTTTGACAGTATCATTTTTTCATTTCTACTGGTCCCTACACAAAACTTATCCATCTCTCCAAGAAAATGCATTATCTGGTGTGGGTCTCTTTTGCAGAATTACCTAAATTTTTTTATATCATTAGCAAAAAAGCAGATGGCTTTCGTGATGGAAAGGGAAATGATCCATGTGGCCGGTTTGCAATACCATATACATAAGTCCACCTTACTCTCCAAACCAGAACATGACAGATGACAAGAATAGATAAGGTGGTGGTACCAAATACCTTATCTATCTGAGTCCTCTCCATTGCTTTCTGACAGGCGACAGGTTTGTAACCTGTATCAAGGCTTAAGTTCGGCAACTATGTTAGTGTGGGTAGTATTCTTGTAAAGTTTGCTTTTCCTTGCAATATCAAGGTTTTGGTTCTTCTGTTTTTTAAGAAAGAGTAAACAAGTATACAGTTCTTCACATGATGAGTGATTACAATTAACCAGGACATTCATAAAACCAGAAACTTTGCATTTATAGCTAATTTAGTTAGAGTGTGCCGGCCAGTGGCAAGGTACACATTCAAATCCTGTTGTCCTAATTTTTCTATAAGTATAAATTTTTTTTTAAATGAAATGAAAAGTTCTCTACCTTACATATTTCTGCCACAATAGCGTCAGTGCTTGTCATTGTTGTATTCCAGTTAGGAGAGTAAAGGCTACTTTAGCTACTTTACTAAAACTTATCCCTTTCAGCACGAGAAAAAAAAACTCGATTTGTAAGATATCTGGTTAATTTTCTGGGTTCTTAGAGTCTAAGCAATTAGGGAAAAATTAAAAAAAAATTTGGGACATCTTAGGCGGGTCCTAGACCCCCCCACACGATCGTATCAATCCGTCACGACCCTATGAACGACATTTTCATTAGAGATACAATTCTGAGGGGTAAATAAAAGGCATATGTATCAACATTAAGCATATTATGTATTTTTCTTTGTCAAGGAATCATGGCTTTTTCTTGACATTATTAATAACACCAGTAAAAACAACATAAATCAAAAAAAAAAAACTTAACCATGTAATCTTTTGGCTTAACCATTTTACAATTCTTAGAATATTTATCATTTATAGTTAATCAGTCTTAGTTCTGTAAGAAACTACTATTTAAATAACTATTAGAGATCATAAGCATTGAGCTTATTAAGTTTTAATTATTATTGCTGAAAAGATTTTTTTTGTGATAGTCATAAAAGCAATTATTAGCTCGAGAAAGGCACAAGCAAATGTTGCATTTGGAACATAGCACCTTTGACCTAGATTTACAATCTTCCATGCGACAACTTCTTGAAACTTTTATGGTGTCAAATATTGGTAGATGATCATATCCGTCATATCTCTTATCAACCAAAGGAGGAGGGGGAGGCTTGTAACGACCAGGACCATGATTTATGTCAGGGCTTTCATCAACGACTTCTTCATGTCTATTTTTGTCAGGGGTATTCAACAATGAATCTGCAATAGCCAACCTGAACCAAAGAAGGTCTTTTACATTTTTGTTACTGGTATCTGAAATCTCTGAATCAATTTTATATTGACGCCAAGCGTTAGCAACTGACAAATCAAGTAAATGTATTAATACTTTCACCATCCATTTCTTGGTTTTTTGGAAAGTCCGATAATATTCAATAGTCTGGTCTAAGACGTCCACTCCACACATATTTTTATTATAGTTTAAGACAATTCTTGGTGCTTTCACAGGCACGTAACTTTTTTGCTTTTTGTCCCACCTGGGAACGTAAGAGACATTATCACCACCAGTGCAATTAGATGCCATCAATACAATATTATTATCTCTCCATTTAACTAATGTTATTTCCCCAGATACATACTGAAATTTCATTCCAGAATTTTCAGTTAGTTATAGTTTTTTCCCGTTGGGAACACGGTTTGCCATAATAGTCCCTGTTCCGTGTAAGCTTATTTCATGTAATTTTTCCAAAAGAGGAATCGTATTAAAATACCAGTCAAAGTATATGCAACTACCGTTTGGGATGCTTTTTGCCAAATGCAAGATGACTCCAGGTCCTTCTCCTAGGCTTCTATCAAAAGCTGGATTCTGGGGATAGTAAATCTCAAAGTTGACCATGAGGCCTTCTTTTGTAGTAACTACGTAGTTTTTTAACCCCAAAGGTCGCGGTTTATTACGAACTAATACACGAATGCGACATCTTCCTGTAAAAGGAATCATTTGTTCGTCTATACTGTAGTAGCCCGGTGTTCTCTCAATTGCTTCACAAGCATTGCGAACAGCCTGAATGGCTGGTTGTATTTTCCAGAGCGAGTTTAAATTATTTGATGGTGGTGTGTCAGAAGAAACAACATGCAAATTGTTACGGAGCAAAAAGAAGCGGTCCCGGGTCATAACACTAGATACTAGTTGCAGATCCATACCTTGACGCCAATAAATATGAATTCTTGGATAGCTAACACATCCCATCACTATTAAAACCCCATAAAACTTTTTTAACTCTGCTGCTGTCGTATTAAGAACCTTACCAGTTTTTGTCATGTAATATATATTCATGCAAATTGCAGTGTTTTCAAAAAATTGGTCATCAAAATATCTCTTAAAATACTCCAAAGGTGTGAGAGGGGTAGCTTTGGGGCGCGATGCATATCCGGAGTGATCTTTATCTTGAAATGGCCTTATTCTCCAGTTTCTAAGTCGCTGGTTTGTCTGTGTGGAAGTACGTACAGTAGTACTAGCTGCAGAAGAAGATCGACTACGTTCACGACGACCATAACTTATGTGTGATCTACCCTTGGTGGCTGAAGATAGTCGACGACTTGTTGGCGACTGAGTGCGAACTGATGACGATGGCTGTATATCATTTGTGCGACGATGGTCTGATGAACGGTTGCGGGTAGAAACACGACGGATGTTATCGATATTAGGCTCTGGCATCTGGCATCTGGAACTCTGAATCTTGTACTGGAATATCTGTTTCCGCGTTAGACCTTACAGTGGACTCTGTCCCTACATCCGGTTCATCCTCTGAGCAAGTTTCTGCTGATGCGGCTGCTCTGCTCTTCGACATCTGAATCTTCAAGCTCTGAGTTACGACCATCCCCGATGAGCTCATGTACCAAATCTGATGTCAAAGGCCCTAAAACATACAAAACCTTTACGTTAGTATCAAAAACCAAAAATATAAGCACCGTCCTGACACGTACGATCGTGTTTTATAAATTTAGAAGAACCCCCCTACCCAACATTTAAAAGTTTTGATTGAAAATAAAACGAATTCTACATATTTACAATACATTAAAAATAAACACAAGCAGAAGAAATAAATATCCATTGCTTATCATACTCCACTAGAGTTTTTTAAAGTTGAACGCACTATCATATCATTCTGTGCTGAAAGGGTTATGCATGTGGCATTACCATTTCGCCACACAGTTACAATGTACCATCAACACTTTTGATGTCTATAGGTGATGGTTTCTCTTTCCATCAGGATGCTGGTTTCTTATCCTATCCTATTATATATAAAACAAAAAAAAAGACATCATGTTTACAAATTATATTTCTTTTACAAATATGGACAACAATGTTATATTATGAAAAAAAACTGTACCATTGTTACGTAATTCAGACACAGCGGAGTTGATAGTCTTTTCATTCGTCTGTTTCGGTTTGGTAGGTAAGGTACCTGGTAGACTTATGTATGGGCATTGCCATCCTGTCACATGGATAGCAATGCACCATTAACATCTTTGGTGTCTATAGCCGATGGCTTCTCTTTCCATCAGGAGAGCTATTTGCTTGTTTGCTATATAATGATAAAAAAAATAAAGCCTATCGGCTTATTTACTATCCTTATGATATATAAAAATATCCATGCAGAAACAGCTCAGCCAATAATCAATATTTAGGCTCTAGTATCTTTACAAGCTATTTGTTGTTTCCATTTTTGTTAATATATTATCTTGTAATTGGTCATTAATTTGTTTTTCTGGGTTAAATCTTAGACTTACTTTCTCAATTTTTATAATATCCATAATAATACTATTTACTTTCTACACAATTTTGCAAGTAATACAATGAGTGCGATCAATATAACTTTTGGGTGTTAAACTATCTTAATGTCAAATTTTTTTTAATAATAATATATTGAAAAATTTTTTAAATCATATTTTAGGATAGTAAGCAATTTTTTCATGATGCAAAAAACAAGCAGTTGGTGGCTCTCCTGTGTGAAACAGATAATCATCACCTACAGACAGTAAAGAATTTAATAGTGAGTGATGCCCTATTCATCTAGGTGGGGGAGTAATGACAACCATAAGTTGGCCACCTTATTCTTCAAACTGAAATCCTCCAGCAACATGCACATATGCTATTGCCCCAGGAAAATATTAAGCAGCTTTTACTAAATCCAGACAATATGTTACAAAAAAATTATTACTGTAGTTAAGTGACAGGTTTAGTCAATTGTTTGCCTTTTACATAGGAATAGGACAGGATGAGTACAATACACAATTTATATTCAAATCAGAGATTCTTCATTCAATTAAATTTTTTATAAGTTATTTTGATGCTTTAAAAAATAAAATGCTACCGATCGGAAACACAGCCACAAGAAATACAAACATCCTATGCTCATCACTTAAATGCTTGTTCCTGTTGGGTTTTTTTTATTGATAGGGAAGCACTTGACCACAATCTTGTCTAATGATAAGCTAAGATGCCGCCTAAGATGGAACACTCTTCCCTAGATGGTACCTGTTCACTCTTCTCTTGAAGATCCCTAGATGGTACTCGTCGGGTAACACAGACTCAGGAAGCATGTTCCAGACCTTTTTTGGTTCGAATGAAGATAAATGAAATTTTTACTCATAAATGTCTTCTCTCATAAATGAAATTTTTACTCATAAATGTCTTATCTCATAAATGAAATTTTTACTCATAAATGTCTTATCTGATAAATGAAATTTTTACTCATAAATGTCTTATCTCATAAATGAAATTTTTACTCATAAATGTCTTCTCATAAATGAAATTTTTCTCATAAATGTCATATCTCATAAATTAAATTTCTACTCATATATGTCTTATCTCATAAATGAAGTTTTTACTCATAAATGTCTATCAGTACAAGTCTATTTTCCACTATCTTCCCAAAAAAGAAAAAGGTTCTCAATTCAGTTTTTTTTATGGGTACATCATAAGGAAAAAACGGAATCCTTACAGGATCACTTTTTTTGTCTGTCTGTCAAGAACCATTTTTTAGGAATACATAGAGTTATTAAGTTATTTATATCAAATACCCAGATCTACGGTCAGCTTTGAAAAAATCAAACTTCTAAGTCAATGCAAACAAAAGAAGTGACCATTTATGTCGCATATTTTGTGATTTCAAAAGGGAATCAAAATCTATAGAGTACTTCCCATTGACCTACAATTATGACATTTGGCAAGAAGCAATGACTTACAGCACATGCAAAGGAAAAATCCGAAAACCGTAAATTTTTTCTTTCATCAACAAAAAACGCGATTAAAAGATATAATCGTTTATTTCGTATATTTTGCGGTTTCACAGGCGAATCGGAACCTATAGGGTACTGTCTGTAGGGGCAGGTAAAATCATGAAATTTATGTGTAGCTCATAGAGTAATAACGCTTAGAGGGATAATTGCATTCAACGCTTCGTTCATATTTTAGGCCAAAACCGTGTCAATGTCCGTGTAAGCTTCGTGTAATCACTTGCGTCGTCACGCACACAAAGACTCCAAAGACTCGAATAGTGTTGCAAGTAAATAAATATTTTCCCAAGACGGTATTTAAAATATATCTACCTGACCGGTATACAAATAATCTTTCATACTATAACATTATTAATCATTTAGTATAAACTTGAAACTTACACTTTTTATTCGGTTAGGTAAAATATGTTAAATGCCGGGAAATATTCTAGATGTTCTCAAGATGATTCCAAAGCTATTTAACCTTATATTTTTTAGCTTTTGTGCTTTTATTTGTGATTTAAAATATTTTTACCTCACTGAAATAAAGATTGTCTGTCTTTCCAATAGTATTATTAGTCATATAGAAAATTTAGAACTTACAATTTTTATTCTGGTGAGGTAAAATGAGTAGAATTACAGGAAAATGTTTTAGAGGTTCTCAAGATTTTTTTTTTAAATTTCAGTAATTAAACAGCGATAACCAACCGGCACCGAGCGTAAATAAAAAATATGGTCAATACGAATTTACGTTATTTAAGTTATAAAAACAGTGATTGAAGTAATTCTTACAAAAAAAAAACCTTATTGATATGTATCTACTAATATATTATCCTATATCATACAAATGTTTGAAATACATTGCTTGGCAAATACTTGTGTGTTATTATGTGTATGTCTGTGTGCGTGTATGTGTATGTATGTTTGTTCAAAGCTATTACCTTGGAACCTTTTTTATTTTAACTTTCATACAAATCTTGCCATGGTTCTAAACCTTAAACTATCTTGAAAATTAGCAAATGGGTGGGCAAGCAGAAACAATACTTACGTTATAGACGAACGTTTTAAGGTAAAAATTAATAAAATACTTATTAATCAAGTATTTATTTAAATCAACTTAAAAAATTTAAATGTTTTAAGCTAAACGTACTATATTGGCTACTATTGGCTCTGTGCACGACTTGAGCACCACATAGCGTCCGCAACTGTTTTGGTTCTGATCTTAGAATAATAACGCCTAGAAACCACAAAAAACGAGTAAATAAAACTGAACCAGAAACGGTTCAATTCGTTTTGCGAGTTGTCAATGCTTAATAAGATCAGGTTATATCGGACACAGTTTACGAAAAATAATTCGAAATGACTTATTGCATTATAAAGAAGTGTTTTAACACCTTAGAAAAACAAAAAAAGTGAACATTTCACAGGTAAATACTTACAATTTATAATTTTTCTGTTATGTAAATCGACTAAAAATAGATAATTTGAAACACTTAACTTATCACTATACAGTTGCTAGTTGTGGAAAAAAAATTGCGCACGATATTTTTAGTTAGACCTTAATGTTAAGAAAATTAATTATTGTATTTGCTTTAACTATTATTTATACTAAGTCTTACGAAAATAGTTTAGCTCGAGGGTACTTTTTGATAATTCAGCATTTATTTTATTTGTCTTTTTTTGCCTTTAACAACACAGTAAGTCATATTTTTTTCGAATTGCGAGACCTGCACTCCGTATGACATGTATCGCGATTCTGAGCGGACGGCAAGCGCATGCGTAGCCTTTTAAGGCTACTTTGAAATGGCTTAAAACATCGCGGCCCACTCGGTTTCTACGTGTTATAATTCTACGTTCCAAAGCTATTTCACCTTGGATTTTTTCGTTTTTGTGCAAATTGTGACACGAAAATATGTATACTTAATAATCAAATTATTTATTTAAAATTTTAAAAATTAAAATTAATCTCAGTGATGTAGAAATTTATAGGGTAAAATAGCCAAATTTCGGCCGCCTAACCAAATACATAACTTTCGGACCCTATTAGGCTTAAACCGTTATCGGGAAGAAAATATTAATTTTCTTTTTCGTGTTAATCAATATTTAAATTTTACACTATTGATGTTTCGAATTGATTTCAACAATGAAATAAAAATATGTAAACGTGTTAAGTTTTAAATGATTGACCCTCTCTATCCTGGTTTCTTTTCTATTGTCGGTCAATTTTTCCCTAATTTCAGCCCCATTTTTCTCTAATGTTAGCCAGTAAAGGATGTTTGAAATTGAAATAAGGTATTGACTTTGCATTAAAATTTACTTTAATTTTATTAAATAACTTTTGTAAACATAATATGCCCTCAATTTTTTATGGTATGTATTTAAATGATCTTTTTAATTTGATAAAAACTGTAAAAGAAAAAATCTAAATGGTCACCAATTTTAATGATTGAGTCTCTTTCTTTGAGACATAAAATAAATGAAATAAATTGATATTTTAGTCTCTTTAAAACTACGCAGAAAAAATTTGATATGTAAAAATTACATTAGATCGTTACTTGCTGGTCCTCAAAATTAAGAGAAATGAGCATTAAATATTCAATATTGTGATATTTTTTTAAATAAAACGATTTATATAAATTATTTTTTGTCTATATCAAATAATCTTCAATATAACTATTTTAGGGTACTTATTTTTATTAAGTTGTAGTCAAAGAAAGGAAACAATTTAAAGGCACTTGATATTCAAAGTTTTATTTTTCACTATTAGAATAAAACTAGAATAATTTTCTACGATTGTTAAATCAATTAAATAAAATATATCGCTAGGAACAATTATATAAAAAATATTGAGACTTTAATTTGATTGAATTCTATCATCAAATTTAAGTGTTATCATTGTATAAAACTTAATTTACATTTTCATTAAAACAGCAATAAGTTTATATATTATAATTTTCATTATAAGTATCAAATAAAGACTACTAAGGAGAGAACTGATTGCTTACGTTAACCTTACCTAAATTCCAACTTTATTTAACTACTATTCCCCAAGTTAAAAAAATATTTATTAAATGCGGATAAATTAAGCAGTTGATATAGAATCTTAAGAAACACATTAAACTTTAAGATAATAATTAAAAACGATGTATGAAGTCTTGCCCGCGTTCTTAAAAGTTATGTGGAATATTAGCTTAATTATCAGTATAAACATATTAGGAGGTCGACATTAGGCGCAGACCGATTTTAGGGCACGTTACCCTACATGTTTTCGTGGATAAAAGTCGAAAATATCGCTAATAAAACTACTTGACACTAAGCAATACGAAATAATGCAGTAAGATGGCATATTATTTAATAAGAAAATTAAAAAAAAAATGACTTTGGTAGTGACAGAGTTTTTTTCTGATGGTCACTGTGGCATCTAGAATGCTAGTTGGAACATTTTTTTTGTCTTCTAAAAGTCCTCATTATATACGAATAAATGCTTCATAATATTGGTCTGACAAACGGATTTGTAATATTTGTGTCAGTATAATGGGTGAGTCTCAACACTTAAAAACTATTTTTTATGCAAAAGCAAAGTCCAGGCTATGTAATATCGCACATAAAATAGGAATACACATATTATTAATTATAATGAAAATAGGTAAAAACAAATACGTGGTAGAATATTTTTCCCTTTGGCTGGCAACATTTTGAATATCGTTCTACTTAGATATTTATGATTTATTTGTTTGGATTTTATACAAAAATATCCGATGCCAAGTAGTTTTTATCGGTAAAATGTTATCTTCAAGTCCTAAATACGCTTTTGTGAAGCACGGTGACAGCATTTCACCACACAGTAACTCACATTTTTTGAAATTGCGAGAGCTGTACTCCGCGTGGCACGTGTCGCATGCCTGAGGGGCCGGCGAACGTAAGAGGCCTTTTCAGGCTTCTTTGAAATGGCTTAATATTGCGCGGGTCGACTCGGTTTCTATGCGTTATTATTCTATGGTGTAGCTACTAGTTAAGGTTGTCTACAAGTTGGTACCGAACCCTCAGTATGCCAGTCCAACTTGCACTTCACCGATTTTTATTTTTCTGTCTGTTACCAAAACTCAGTAATTGATGAATAATTTTAAATAATATTTTTTTGTTTAGTTTTCGCGTTTAATTTCGCATGGTCTCATTTAAATTTCGCCAAGATCTGATGCAGGTTTCCAGAAGTAAAGGAAATGAGAAGTATATTGTTGCAGTTTAAACGATTTTATTGAATAAAGCTGCCTTGTGCTTAATTTGCTCAGATTGTAAGATCTGTCTTTGAATCCCAAGATAAGAAAAAATAGATATTTTTGAAAAAAAAAAAACCGCAACAAGGAACGTGGTGATAGTTAAAACTCCTGTGCTTTGGGCATGTTATTCCTTTATCACAGGAAACACCAAATTAGGCATTACCGGTTATAATATACTATCACCTATCTTGCTATACAACAATCTGGATAAAACACTTCGACTCATCATTCTTCATTCGAACCACAAGGGACTGGAACATGCTTCCTGATTTTGTATTTCGTGACGAGTACAATCTGGGGATCTTCAAGAAAATATTGAACAGGCACCTACTAGTGAAACGTTTCATCTTAGGCCACATCTTAGCCTACCATCTGGCGAGATTGTGGTCAAGCGCTTCCCCATCGACAATTAAAAAAAGCTGGTGAACTGTAGGAACTGAAGTATTTTTTAACAGCCTTAATTTTTAAGTATTTCTTGTACTTGTAAAATTCAACATCTAATCTCCGATACTAATATGTACAATGTAATCCATTGACCTGCACGAATTAAGTAACCAAATGAAAATTATTTTTTAGGTTTAAATGGGTAAATAGAAAGTGGTATATCATTACAATAGTATAAAACAAAGTCGCTTTCTCTGTCTGTCCCTATGTCCTTATGTCCCTATGTATGCTTAAATCTTTAAAACTACGCAACGGATTTTGATGCGGTTTTTTTAATAGATAGATTGATTCTTGAGGAAGGTTTTAGTGTATAAACCTTTCCGATATTCCCACGGGAACAAAAGCTGCGCGGGTGAAACCGCGGGCAGGTCGCTAGTTTACCAATAAAGTAACTAAATGGATTACATACCACAATAAGGTTTAATTTTTTGTGAAAAAATATCTGTATTTTATAATTAACATTAGTAAAAACTGTTATTAGTCTCAATAGGCAAGTTGTAAAATGATATAAGATTTTTGCAAAAAAACATGCAAGTCTGGGTTTTATGACCACTTTAAAGTTCAGGTGTTAGAGGGAGAGAATCTGCTCTATCCAGTGTGTCAGTAGAAAACGCAGTATAGAGCTGGTGCCCATGCTGCTTCCTTTTCTATCATTTTTGATAGTACGTATAAACTTCCTCATACAATTTGGAACAACTGTCTCGGTACGGCCGTAATACACCTGAGTGAGATGTTTGGAACTACCATTTAGTAGTCGCGGGGGTAGTGATACCTTTAGCCGTCCATTTGTTAAAGTGGGCCCAGACAAACACGGATATTTGTGTGGACAGGCAGGTCTTGAAACCAGTTTAAAAATATCGGGGTTTTTAAAATGGTTTTGCTCAGAGCTTGGCGAGCTGAGGTGGGATTGCTTCATGAGCTGTTCGTAGTTATGGCTTAAACCAGTTTATATACTGATTTAAGCCAAAACTACGAACTGTACGCCATGCACAGTGGGGCAAAATTGTGAGCTGCGAATATCAAATAGAAATAAAAAAGCTTGACTACTAACCGGTTTATGGATTCAAACTCTTATAATATTGCCTCATAGGAAACCAATATTTTTGAGGCTTGGGTTGCTGTTTATTGATTCAAACCCTTATAATATTGCCCCATAAGGAAACCCGCATTTTTGAGGTTTAGGTAGCTGTTTTATTGATTCAAACCCTTATAATATTGCCCCATAAGAAAACCGGTATTCTTGAGGTAAACCTCAAAAATACCGGTTATCAATATACAGCTATCTAAAGGTAGCTGTTTATTGATTTAAACCATTATAATATTGCTCCTACTATGAGGAAACTAGTATGTTTGAGGTTAAGGTAGGGCTGATTTACGTTTGAAAATTATCTGGTTAAAAAGCTCCATTGGCAGGAATAATATGTACTGTGAATATCACCGCAGTGCTTCAGTAACACATTTTTTTTTAACAATCTCTATGACATGTTGGCTTATTTTTCACATAATCCTGAATCAACATGAGAATAAATAAGTTTGCTTAAAGTGAGTACAATTCATTGCACTAAGCTAAGTCGCTTCAATGAACAAGTTGCAACGAAGATGACGTGTTTTTAAGTGGACCTCAATTAAATAATGGGCTGGTCAATCTGACAAAATAGGTGGTTTATCTCATGTGAATACATATCGCGATAATTTGCTGTATATTGGGACAAGCTTTTTACCTTATATCTTGAAGTTTCTGATTTCCCTTTGTTGGTTCCAACCACGGATTACGCATTTTAAGACAATTTCTTAGTTTGCCAGCGTAACTTGCATTTACACACAGAAATACTACTTACTGATGAAATAAAATCACTTCAAGGGGAAATTTTTAAACATTGTTATCTCATTCAGTACGATAAAACAGTACAAGATGGTTTATTTCTATTTTTTCACAATATAACCTACAAATGTATGACATTTTTGACAGTAATAGAAGCGTCTGCTCATATGCGTGGCGACATGTATTTTCCCAATGGCGTGTGTATTAGTATTCATGTGGTATGTGGTTCCAACGCTGTAGGAGAATAAACCATCTATTTTTTACGTCGTATGGATCTGGGCTCCTTTGAAAAATATACCATCTGCCATTCTGCCAGGCACTTCGTAAAGGGCGAACGAGTCAATACCGTCTTGACTACTGGGTGGTAGTTCTGTAACGTCTCGCCCGGGTGGTTGGTACTGTAACGATGTCGACGATTGCCTTTGAGGGTTTCTCTGCTTGCAACGAATTTGGAGTGGCTCTCCTGGTACCGGTGCTCGGCGTTACGTATTTTCGTTGTAGAAGAAAATATTTATTTTAACAGACTTCATTTATTGCGACTCATGTCCGAGGCAACTTATAGACTAATACGTATGTAGGTCACACTATAAGTTTTACGTAACTTAAAAAGACAACATGTTATAACCAAAATTTTATGTTTATTGCTTTTCAAAATAATCCCCTTTACATTTTAAACATTTTTCATGCGATCAAACCATTTTTTTTAAAACAGGAGGACCACAGATCTTAAGGCATGTTTTCTACGTGCTGATTGAACGCTATCACTGCCTCTTTGGAGTTGGTAAAAGTAAAACCTCTCGTCAAATCTTTGATTTTGGGGAAAATACTGAAATCACAGGGTGCTGGGTCGAGGCTATGCGCAGGATGAGTGACGAGATGTACTTTTTCGGAAGCTAAAAATGACTTTCTTTTGTTGGCCCTGAGTGAAGAAGCGTTTAGGAGAATGCGGCTTTAAGGTCGTTTTTCGCGAACTCTTTCTAACACCCTGGGTATTCTACCATTTGGTAGAATACCACTCGGCATTAACACTTTTGATCTTCAAGTGGAATTGTACAGATGGGACCCGTAGCTGAGAAAAAAAGCGCGATCATTTTTTTACCAACGTTTCTCACCTGTCTCAATTTTGTTGGCCTGTTCTCATTTTACCAAATACCCATGCACAAGATTGCTGTTTTTTTTCGGGTTCAAAACAGTAAATCCATGTTTCGTCTCCTGTGAAAATGTCATAAAAAGCATTAGAATGTCCGTGGTCGTACTTCAGTAGCATGTGTGAGCACCATTCCACGCGAAAGCGCTTCTGCTCCGCTGTCAGTTCATGAAGGATCCAACGACAACAAAGTTTCCGAACTTTCAATCCTTCGTGTAAAATTTTCTGAATTTGGCTCATACCAATCCCCAATAGTCCTCGAATTGTCTCAGGTAATCCGGGGTTTTCTTCAATTAACCGCTTAACAGTAGCCACATTATTTTCGTTGACGGCAGTTGAAGGCCGCCCTTCACGAAATTCGTCATGTAAAGAAACTCGACCTCTCTCAAATTCAGCAAACCATCGCCTCACGGTGCTCAAATAAGGTGCTTCTCTCCCAAAAGCATTTTGAAGACGAGTGGCACAGTCTTGCGGACATAGAGAACTTTTAAAATCATAAAATATCATCGTTCTAAAATCTTTTCGACTTAATTCCATTTTCGTTGCGTACTGTGATTAATTAACTTTGATGTGTGATAAAAAAAAATGACAAATCATTCCCGCCAATTGTTTTTTTTTTATTACTAAGAAGGTTGCAACGTTTTAAAAATATAACATTCGACACTCAAATAGTTCCGATTAGCTAGAAGTGCAAAACTTTCTTTTCATTTCTTTGTACATGTCCGAATCAACGGAGGATGCCTTATCGCATTTTTAAACCTCGACGCAAAAAACGAGGAGTGCTACAAGTTTAACGAGTGGCTATGTGCCTGTTGTGGCATCGTTGCTCACAAGAGAATGATCCGATTTGATTGCGGTTTTCTTAACCGAAAACCCTGTCTGTCTAGATGGTTTTTTGTGATTCAATAAAATCTATTCAGCTCAGCTATTTAAAGAACGGCACTTTACAACGTACCCGTACAAGTTGTATAATTTGTTTCATCAAAAACAAATTATACAACTTGTACGGGCTTGATGAATATGAAATTTGGTGTTAACCATGACCTGTTGCTGCAAGATGCCCATTCGAAGTTTTCTTGTTTTGCTCTGCAAATGATGTACACGAAGCAGGAAGGTGGTCTGATGGTAAAGGAATGTGTTGTGGGCTTTTTAAAATTTCAGATCCGACGAGGTGGATAAAATTTAGTGTAACTAATGATTGAATATGTCAATCATAATTGGTAACTAACGACTAATAATGCAAAAAATCATTAAATTTGGTTTTTACCTATAACGAATGATCGGATATAACGAATGATTAGAGGTTACAATGATATTAAAGGTAAAAAGTTATTGAATCGGGTCATGTTTTAAATGTTACTGAAACTGAACATGTAAATAAACGATCGGTGTTCGCTCGCTGTAGTCTATACTGCTGTTTTTTTCTCAGAATCACGGAAGGTAAAATGTGAAAAAATGTTTAATATTATAAGGTTACCATAAATTCCCAATGTCCTGTCAGGTCATATACAATTTTGGGTCCTTTTGTTTTAGTACTTATTTATTGTGTTCATCGGTGCGCGGGAGTTTCATATAAACGAGGTAAAGCAATCGCGTCTTAAATTAAGAAAAGGAATGTTTAAAAAAACATTTTTAATTATTTATACTCATTAATTATCGAGGATAACAACAATTAAACAAGATCGTTTTATTTTTATCTTTATCGTTTTATTTTTATTTTTATCGTTTTATTTTTATCGTTTTATTTTTACCTGGGACAGTAATTATCGGTTACCTTTTACGAAGTTATAAAATCCTTCACAACTCATTTTAATATTAATTTTATATTAAAAAATAACTTCCACTGTGTTTTTTTTTTAAAAACTTGTAGCTCTGCACTCAACTTTGTTTGTCGGGATATTTTATAGCTTGTCGGAAAGCTGCGCCTGATGCCGCAAATTGTATCTACATCGGTTTATCCATTTGGGAGTTGACGAAAAATTTCGAAAAAAGTTTTTCGGTATTATTTTTCAACCAATCATTTTTTATCTTTATAAAATTTTTGTTCCTAAGAAACGGCGTCAAATGCCGTTTTAAAAATCAAAATCGAACCAAGTTTTAAAAATTACAGCTTTTCAAAAACTGTATTCAAAATTCAAATAATGTTCAAGTTCCAAAATCTAATTAGTTTTTCTACTTAAAACACTGCGTCAAATACCGTAAATCGAATTAAAAACAATTGAAAATATTCGTGATTTATTAATGGCGAAAAGTTTTGGAAAAGTTTTTTGACGTTCGACATTTTTCTATGTATGGATTTTCTAGTCAATAAATTATTTCAGAGCTCAAAAATTGCCATTCAAAGTCGATCATTATTTTGAAAATATACAAATATTAAAACACTGTCATTTTTGAACTCTGAGCTCATAAATCTATGCTTTCTGTATAGTTTTTGCATTTTTGATCTTAAAATACCTCAATTAGGCGGAAAGTTTCAGGAAAGGGAAGTGATGGCCTGCCGGATCAACCGGCTTATAGATTTTTTAGTTTGTGACGCAGTCAACTTTTTGTATTTATAATATTACTTGTTTGCTCCTATCCTGTAATTAGAAACATTACTTTATGGTTTTTCATTTGTACGCCGATACTTTCTATCAGTCGTAAAACTTAGGTGTGCAGTACTTAAACGAACATAATATTCATTATTAAATTAGATAATGTTTTGTAGAAATCAGACATCTATTATTTGTATAATTATTTCATTTTGCACTGATGTTAGTTGTTAATTAAAATGATATATTATGTCTTGATAATACCGACATGAAAATCTTTACGCTTTTAAAATAGCTTCGCTTGAATAAATTCGTGATAAAAATTCTCCCTAATGTCATTCATCTATATAGCATTATCTTAATTCATTCTTTATTTGATTTTAACGTTGTTCCATAGTGAATTGTATCACGTCGATTTCCACATTAATGCTATTCCGAGACAAATACATAATAATTGCCTGTGAGTTAATACTGAATTTTTCTTAAAAAAAAAAACTTCATTAGGTTAGGCTGATTCCAGGGTCAAAAACCTCATGATTTGATTCAAATATGCAAATTTCAAAGGAACGGAGAAGTCTGTAGCAGTATAAAACTAAAAATAAAGACAATAAGTTTTACATATTTATATTTTTACTAGCTGTGCCCGCGACTTCGTTCGTGTGGAAAAAATCTAAAATAAAAACCCGCATAGTTCCCGTTCCCGTGGGATTTCCGGGATAAGAACTATCCTATGTCCTTTCTTGGGTCTCAAACTATATTTGTACCAAATTTTATCCAAATCGGTTCAGTGGTTTGGCCGTGAAAGCGTAACAGACAGACAGACAGACAGACGGAGAGACAGAGTTACTTTCGCAATTATAATATTAGTATGGATTCATTCATGTTTTTTTAGCTGAAGTATTTATTAATATTTTTTGCTGTCCGGTTTCACTATTATAGCGTTTTTACAGCTTAATTATAACTAAATATTCAGCTTTAAAAAGGCTAATCCTCTTGGCTTAACGAAGCCTCTTGACTAAATACAGTGTGGCGCTGACCATACACCAATAAGTGAGAATTAAGGTAGTACTAGTTAGTACTAGTATTTTTAGTCTATTAAATCAGTCCTGACATCGAAATTAAAAAAACAAAAATTTCGAACAAAATTAATGACACGAAAATATAATAAAGATAAAACATCCTTTGACTTACCTATCACCACCAGGACGGCAACGCCGCACGCGCGGCTTGGCGGCTAGCGCCTCATGTTATTATTATTATTTTTACGTGTGACATAATATTTAGGCGCCTTTTTAAACCACACTCATCCTCAATAATTATTTTGATAAATTATTATTATTAATCACAATCATTTTGTACAATAAGTAATTACGTAGCTATAGAATTATTTTTGCGTATATTGTAAGAATAAAGACCGTATCAATCTAGGTTTCGTGCCACATATTGACTAAAAGTAAAGAAGAAAAAAACATGTTGTTCACTTCACAATAATAATAATAGGTACCTAACGTGTCTTATCACAAAATAGCACTAATTAGCACAAACATCATGGCCATGGCCGGCCATCACAATAAAAATTAAGCGTCTACTTTCGCACAATTTAACTCGTATTTTACCATAATAAAAATTAAAATGAAGCGTCTACTTTCGCATAATTTATAAGTCTAGAATAATAAAAGAAAAAAATAAAAACTCAGTACATTACAAGTAATAACGTAATATCAATTACCACGGCAAAATCTTTGATCGTACTAAACAATAACATTAAACAATAATGACCGTGACCTACGTACCGTAGGTACGTGACACGTGTAATCAACGGCTTTCATCAAGAAAGCGCAAAATGCGCTTTTTTGTATCACTACACACTGTGTATGCACTCAAGATAAAGCGACTTTTCGCTTTCTTTTCAAATTCTCCTAATGACAATATCGGGTTGTTATTGGTCAGTTGTAAAGGATAAAAAATTAAAATAACCAATGAATGCAAGGATTTTCTGCTAGTATTGCGAGTTGGCAACTTACTTATAATAGTTCTTTCAAACCATTCGGGTCACGTACAGCCATTGACCTCTATATATTTCTATGCGTACAGCTGATAATCTACATCATGTTCGCAAAATTAGAAATGAAAACTAAAAAATTGTCCTGTGGCTAAACCAGTGGATGTATTTGTCTGATTTTTTGTATTCAGGCTGAGAACATTATTACATATACTAAGTTTAATTAATTGGTGTATAGTCAGCGGCACACTGTATATTGATTTTAGTGATCATATAGACCACGCGGTCTATCTTTTCATGGTTCCTGGGACCACTGCCAGGAACATATTTTTGATGAGACTATGGTCCATATAGATGTGTTCTTTGTAAAATTTTTCCGAGTGCCAATGATAGAAGTAATAAAAACAAACTCATTACGCTCGTTTTATTTCAAAAATAATTGAACGTCATTGTATTAGATAGTAATTTTCTGTGTGATGGTGATAGTGACATACTGAAGCTGTCAAAAAATGGTAACAATACGTTACGTCTTTCGAGCGTAATCGTGGCAAAGATGCACGCGTGGCACACATGTTTACCCCGTGTTGGTCCCGGGCTCCTTTGAAGAATAGACCAACTGCCGTTCTGCCAGGCATGTCGTAAAAAGCTACCGATTGGCTATGCGAGTCACTACCATCGTGGCTACTACTACTACTACTAGAGTTCTGTATTGTATCGCCCGGGTCTGGTACCACCGCCTTACCTATTCCTGTCACACTATATATACACAATAGCGTCAGTGTCGTGTTCCGGTTTGGAGGGTAAGGTAGCCGGTAAACTTATGCATGTGGCGTTAGACCTCGCCACAAGATAGCAACGCACCATTTGCACCTTTGGTGTCTATAGGCGATGGTTGACTCTTTCCATCAGGAGACCCATCTGCTTGTTTGCTATCTTATGATATAAAAAAAAATTACATAAATCCTGACGTCCTTAATTTTTTTTTCAAAACAGTTTTATATATTATACTTGATAAATATTCTTTAAAAGTATTAAATGTGATTATAAATGGGTAATTTATAAGTTTGGTCAGATGTCCTGAAACACACTCTAGACATGAGTCTCCCACGGAAGAAAGAGTCTGCTACTATATGACTATACATATTTTATAAAACTCTGTCATATAGTATATGTCTAGTGCTGAGAAAAGAAAATTATTAACTTTATCTGCGTACATACTTAAATTATTATATTAGTGAAATAAAATTTCTTGGCCTTGATACGTTGAGAGTAAGAAACTCCCACAACGTTCCGCATATTATGATGCGTGCAATCAAAACAAATAAACATAAGTCTATAAACATATAGGACAGATTTTTTTTTATTTCTGTTGAGATACCAAAGGCGAGAAAAAATATCGTGACATGCTAGATTTAAATCAGCGACCTTCTTTGCATTGAAAATGGTCGCTGAGCATTTTCAAGAATCGCTTAAAACAACATTGATTTTTCTCTATTTATCTTTACCCGGCTGGCGATAGGCTTGCCATAAAGCCAGTGGCGTAGCGTGCCTTAGGGGGGCCCCGTATAAAAATTGTTTGGGGGCCCTATTGAAGGGTAGAGATTTCTCACAATAAGAAAATGTTTGTATAAAATTTAAAGAAATATGTACTTATATTCATCATAATTATCTATTTGTCACTTTTTCCAAAATCTTTACAAATTATTCAAATTATTGACTTTTGGGAAGTTTTTATTAATTTTTGCTGACGTACGTTGGGTACCCGGGTAACGGAGGCCCCGTTACACGGGGGCCCCGTATAATTGATATGGCAGATGCGGCGGTAGCTACGCTCCTGCACAAATCACATTATGGGAATAAGTATTAAGGCTAGGTACTAGCTGTTGCCTGCGACTTCGTCCGCGCGGACTGCGTTTACTTCGCACTGCTCCTCCCCTATAGGTGATAATATGTAGCCTATATGTTGACCCGAACTGTTAGTAATATTCATGCAAAATTTGAAGTAAATCCATGCAGTACTTTTTGAGTTTACCCCGGACATACGCACAGACAAACAGACAAAAAGACAAACATACAAAAATTCTAAAAACTATATTTTTGGCTTCGATATCAATTGTAGATCACGCCCCAAGTATTTTTTAAAAAAAATATTCAATGTACAGTTTTGACTTTCCTACGATTTTATTATATGTATAGATATAGATGATATAACTATTTTTGATGTACTACATGCGTGGATTTAATTTTTGACGATATTCATATAAATATTTCATTGTATTGGTAAAATATTTCGTTTTTTGCTACTTTATTCAGAGATTTTCTATTAATATATAGGTGACTATTAATTATCTCGCTAATACCTCAATAGTTGTGATATTCCGTTGCCGAGGCCCGTTACAGCAGCTCTTGCCCTTGATACATAACTAGGCCGCACGGTAAATTTTACGATCTTGTAAATTCGCACTGGAATCGAATATGTGTTTAAATGAGTGTAGGATTTGGCTACTATCTTGTTTATTTTATAACTTGTAACCCAACTAAGTACCTAATCTTAATCTGCGCATTTTTTCATGCACGATAAATTCCAATTTCCAAAATTCAAATCAGATCAACTTTTTATATAAAATACTAGCTGTTGCCCACGACTTTGTCCGCGCGGACTTCGTTTACTCCGCACAGCCACAGAATACTTAGAGACTACCAGAAGTCAATGTTACATACAAGTATTCGAGCATAGCACACATAGATACCTTTCACGGACGCGATATCTCCGACTGGTGCGATGCAAACTGTACCTAACCATTCCGAGATATCGTGTCTGTGAAAGGTGTCTATGTGTGCGTTGCTCGAATATCACATGTATGTAGATTGACTACTGAGTCTCCAGTATACTGTGGCACAGCTCCTCCCCCGTAGGTGATTGCGTGATAATATGTAGCCTATATGTGGACCCGACCTATTAGTAATATTCATGCAAAATTTGAAGTAAATCCATGCAGTACTTTTTGAGTTTACCCCGGACATACATACAGAAAAACAGACAATACTTAAAAACTATATTTTTGGCTTCAATATCGATTGTAGATCACGCCCCAAGTATTTTTTAAAAAAAATATTCAATGTACAGTTTTGACTTCCCTACGATTTTATTATATTATGTATAGATATAGATAACGATGGTGATGTCTGGGTGACTACTGACTATCCAATACATATTGGAGACATAACTAATTCTGCTTTGTATGGTATTAAAAAATTCATGTGTGTGACAAATTAATATAAAATGAAATTACATATCAAAGAATGATTTTTCCCAGTTGTAATATTCTATAATTAAAATCCCTTTAATTTTTAAATATTACACAACTCCTGCGGAAAAAACATTCTTTGATATTTATTTATATTTTTATTCATATTAATTTTGAGATTGAATTATTTATTCATATTTCCATCCGGTTTCACCCTTATAGCGTTTTTATAGCTTAATTATGACTAGATATTCAGCCTTAAAAAGGCTGTAAAGACGAATTCGTTTGGCTAAATATATTAAGTGCACATATGGCATAGATTATTTATCTGACAGTACATTTCTGTACGATTGATTATTTTTAATCATTGATTATTTTATTTACAGATGATGAGAGGGGAATTTTTGGTAATAGAATATTTAGAATGGGACAACTGTTATACAGAGATAGTGCCAAAGGACCGCCTACGAGTAAAAACGCCCAAGACGCCCATTGACAAGAACACATTTCACAAATTTGAAATAACAGTACCAGATGATCTCAAGGACTAGTGAGTTGTGTTCAATTATTATGTAGCTTATACGGCCGAGTGGTAATAGTGTTTAACATCTATGTATTATATTAGTTGAAATTAGTTTATAACTCACTTGTACTTTTATTCCACTATAGCTATAGACTAAATTATTTTAATTAATTGGCTGGTTTCGCTTTTTAAAGCATCTTCAGGACGTAATATTCTTTATTGAATGTTTAGTTTTAGATATCACATAGACTATAGGTTTATGTAAACTGTCAGTAGAAAATATTACGATCACTTACCATCAGGTGCACCTCTTGATTCTTTTCCCCCTCTTCTATAAAAAAATTAAAAATATTACTCTTGAAAATGCTTTAAAAAGCATAACCGGTCGATTAATTTAAATAATTTATTCTATACCTACAGTGAAATAAAAGTATAAGTAGTATTAAACTACTTTCAACTGATAATAAAAGAATTCCACCAAGTGCTGACCATTGAAAGTATAAAATGTACATAATTTATAATATTAACTTATACATTTGATATGTCCCTATTACACATATAGCAATGTAACATCACCTTCTTAGTGTTTGTAGGTTTCTCTATCGGGAAAGTGATCATCTTGTTTGCTTTTATATAAAAAAATAGTATAATGTATAATTTTTATCAACTTCTAAGAAGGAAGTCTTTAATTAATTTAAATGTTTTTATGTATCTATCTATAGATGTAATTTTTTATGTTAGGATGTAGGTTGATTCCAATAATTTTTAATATAATATAAAAATCAAGAAAAGAGCTTACTCACTCTTAAAAGGCCGGCAACGCAACTGCAAGACCTCTGGTATTGTAGATGTCCATGGGCAGCGGTGATCACTTACCATCAGGTGCACCTCCTGCTCGTTTGCCCCCTCTTCTATAAAAAAAAAAAAAAATCAATCCCTATTTCCCTTGGTCACGACGTCACGCCTGAATGGCTGGACCAATTTCGGTAATTTTTTTTTTGTTGTGTTTGTAATTGTAAGGAGAAAGTTCTTATAAAAGAAAATATTAAGAAAATTGCGCGGAAAAATAAAAAATTTAAGAATACTTAACCACCATATAAAGTTTAATACCATTTTTGCTGCGTGGAAGGACAATCCCGTAGACTTATATAAATTACATGTCACATTATTTGTCCACTATGGATTCCTAATATGAATGGCAAAAAAACCTTTGCCGGGTCAGCTAGTTTTTAATATTTGAAAGCTGATATTGTTGTATGTGGTCTCAATTTATTCAAGTTCTGATGAAAGGCCAGGAAGTTTTTAGATTAAGATTACTTGGATTCATCTTACTTTTTTATACTGTAAACCAGAGCAACAATTCTGAGACATCAGTTAGCATCCCGATTGAGTGCTATTAAAGTAGCATTTTAAAGTAGAATTATGTTTCCTCAAGTATGTTCACTTACACATGCGAACACATAAATATAATCCAGAATATCTAAAATAGAATAAATGAATATTAAATGAAATATGGTCAAATTGCCCTTCTATGAATAAATTATTTACAAGCTGTTTAACATGTGAGGGATACAGATATGGGACCTTGCACCAACTATTGATGTATTGGACAAACATATCACAATGTGAATATCCTATTTTTTATATTATTTATTATAAAGATAGCAAACAAGATGATGGCACTCCTGATGGAAAGACAACCATCACCTATAGACATCAAAGGCGTTAATGGTATATTGCTTTTTTTTATATCATAAGATAGCAAACAAGCAGATGGGTCTCCTGATGGAAAGAGTCAACCATCGCCTATAGACACCAAAGATGTTAATGGTGCGTTGCTATCTTGTGGCGAGGTCTAATGGCACGTGCATAAGTTTACCGGCTACATTACTCTCCAAACCCGAACACGACAGTGACCAGCACGGACGCTATTGTGGCAGGAATAGGTAAGGCGGTGGTATCAGACCCGGTCGAGCCGATGCAGAACTCTACCACGTAGTAGTCACTATGGTAGTGATGCAAATAGCCACTCAGTCGCCTTTTACGACCTGCCTGGCAGAACGGCAGTTGGCCTGTTCTTCAAAGGAGCCAGGGACCAACACGGGGAAAATGCTATCCATGTTGATCTCAATTGCATAAGTCTACCGGCTACTTAGCCTCCACACTGGAACTCGACAGTGACAAGTACTGACACTATTGCGGCAGGAATAGGTAAGGTGGTGATACCAGACATGACTGAGACAATACTGAACTCTACCCCCTAGTAGCCACAATGATAGTGGCTTATTCGCACAGCCAATTGTTTGCTTTTCATGAACTGCCTGGGTGATCGGCAGATAGTCTTCTTCGAAGGAGCCCCAAGTATTCTTTTAAAAAAATATTCAATGTACAGTTTCAGAAATCAGAAGCAATTTATTCAATAAAACTTTTTACAAGTTATTTTGACTCGTCTTGACATTCCTACGATTTTATTATATTTATAGATATGAAAGTCTGTCTATTTCCCACTGAATTGATTTCGACGAAATTGGGCATGGAGATCCGGGGTCAACTAATCGCGGGCGAAGCTGTGCGGGTCAGATAGTTTTATATATTTGTGGTTTTCTGTCTATTTGATTTTGATTTTAGATAAAAGAATTGATTGGGCCATCCTTACAATAATATAAATTATATTTGTTTGTTATCAAAAAGCTTATCTGATTAGATTATGACATATATTAAATGTCCTAGAATAACTCCTCATGAAAGAACAATGTAATTTCACTTTGCCTTTCTATAATTAGCAGCAGATTTTTATTGGTTATATATTAACGTTTTTTTTAGTAAGAGAATCGCAATACATTATATTGACTACTGATTATTTTGTAAAAGACTGCTTTGTTGGTCTGGTTGTTAAGCTAGGTAGTTTGTCATGAGGTTCACTTCACAAACGTGGTATTAATTTTTTCTTATTCAGAAAGATGATAGTGGCAGCTTTAGAGCCTACTTGTGATGTGTTAAATCTCCGTGCTTTGTAGATGCATGCATTACGTGCAACTTTTTCAGATAAACGAGTAATAGTTGTATAAGAGAAACCACCATTATCTGGTAAAGTGTTTTAAATCGGAATGTCTTGACATTTGGTTTATTTTGCCTAATTCATTAGAAAACTGTTATGATTGATCACTACATAGTATAAAACAAAAGCGCTTTCCGCTGTCTGTTCCTATGTATGCTTAGATCTTAAAAACTACGCGGCGGATTTTGATGCGGTTTTTTTAATAGATAGAGTGATTCAAGAGGAAGGTTTATATATAGAATAATTAATACAGTAAAACAACGTTTGCTGGGTCAGCTAGTAATATAAACTGCTGAACAAATTATAAATGGATTTTTTTAATTAAAAAAACGGGGCAATATGTATTGTCTCGCTTGGGTCTGGTACTACCTCCTTATCTATTCCTGCCGCAATAGCGTCAGTGTTTGTCACTGTCGTGTTCCGGTTTGGAGGGTAAGGCAGCCGATAACCTTGTGCATGTGGCATTAAACCTAGCCACAAGATAGCAACGCACCATTAACATCTTTGGTGTCTATAGGCGATGGTAGACTTTTCCATCAGGAGGGCCATCTGCTTGTTTGCTATTTTATGATATAAAAAAAATTGAAACATTAAAATTGTAAACGTACAAAAAATGTAAGGTGAAGCAGAGGTCGGTTGAGTGGTGCGTGTGGTGGGTATGGTATGGTATTGCAGCGTGGTCGACATCCACAGCGCCAAGGTGGAGAACGCGCACAAGGAGTTCCAGAAGGCGATCGGCGCGGCGCTGGTGTGGTACGTGCCCGAGCGCGGCGTGCTCGCCGTCATCTCCCGCTGCGAGACCTCGCAGAAGCGCGCGCAGATGCTGCACGAGATGCACTTTAGGTCGGTGCGCACACACGCAAACACACGCACACACACACGCGCGCACGCATACACACACACACACGCCAAAGTCAAAAAAAGTCAAAGTCAAAACTTTTTTGACTTTGACTTTTTTTGACACACGCGCCGTCAGAAAGCCATATTGCTCCGCGTTTTGCAAAAACTTCATTATTGATGAGTATGGTGAGCAAAAAATACGAACAAAGAAATTCATCAAAAAAAAATTGCACTGTAATTGGTATATTTTCTATTCAGGACATATATAAATGACAGTCAATTTAATGACTTCTCACTGAGCGCATCTAAATATATCAGGGCCAAAGAAAAGAAGCTTGGTTGTAAGTGCACTCAACTTTATATGAAAAACTTTTATCGAGGGAACAAGTTACTAAATTGGTATAGCCATCCATACTAGTTTTCCCCTAATTTACCCAAAAATATTCTTAATTTATTAAAAATAAATATTGATTGAATATTTATTACATAAAGATAAAAAGAAGAGTTTAATGAATGCACGCAATTGAGACACTACACTAGACAATTAATTGATTGCAGTGTAGATTTGTTTGTATGTTTGTCCAAAAATTTCTCGGGAACTAAAAGTCATATCGAGATATTTGATTTTTAAATCTGGCATATTCCAACTTTTAGATCAGTCAATTATAAAGTATTATTGATATTTGAGTTGGTTTAAATATTTTAATTACTGTTATTATTATTATTTTTTTAATAATAAGAAAATGTTTTGGAATAATTTAAATTACTGGTATAGTCTGTCTGAGTTATAAGTTACTTGAAATTTGTTTCATAGCCCAGTTCTTTAATTTTAGACATTGAAAAAAATACATTTTTTCTTAGGAGTATATAATCCATACTAGTAAGATATTATGAATGCGATAGTAACTTTATCTGTGTGTCACGTTATCACGGCCAAACCGCTAGGACGATTGTGATGAAATTCATATTTCATCACAATCATCCTAGTTACTTCTTAGTACTTATCGTTTTCCAATTTTTTTTAACTTATATTGTCCTTACTAATATTATAGATGCGAGTCTGTTTATCTGTTACTCTTTTCACGACTAAACCGTTAAACCGATTTTTATGATACTTGGCTTGGAGATATTTGAAGATCCAGCTTCAAACATAAGCTAACTTTTTTTTTAAAAATCAACCCCTAAAACAAAAGTTTGTTTAAAAAGCTGTATTGACGACATGATAATTCGCGGGCAAAGCTATATCTCGCAGTGAAATTGTCAATATTGTTAGATTATAATCTACCTAAGTGATATTATAATTTAACTGCTAACCTAACCTAACCAAATTATAAAATCCCTAGGTAGATTATAATCTAACGTCTATTGACAATTTCACTGCGACATATATATATATTTAAAAACTACAAGTCGTTTGTTACAAGTGCTGGAGAATTAAATATATTATATTGTTATTGTAAGACTAACTTTGATAGGCAAATTAAATTAATGATTTTAGTCATGGACATTGTTACAAGTATTATAAAACAAGAAAATATAACAATCCACCTTGAATTGTTGATAAAAATTAATCTAGGCCGCTTTTTAGAGCAACGCGATAACAATGACCAGGGTATTCGGCGGTAGGGTACAGCTTCACCGTCCACTGCTAGAGTAGTAAATGTACCCTAGATTTTGACAGGACACTTTTACTTCCTTCATTTGCAAATTTGTTTAGTTCAATTTGCAGAATTTATTTTGGCACCAAAACTTAAGATCCCTAAGCTTCTATGGGATAGTAGTCTTAGCCGGTTTTTCACTAGGTTCAGTAACATTTATGATGACTAATTTTACATTCGTTCTTTTAAATTGGTTGGCGTTTTTATTGTCTATTTATTTTATATTTTATTTATTTTATATCATAAGATAGCAAACAAGCAGATGGATCTCCTGATGGAAAGAGTCAACCATCGCCTATAGACACCAAAGATGTTAATGGTGCGTTGCTATCTTCTGGCGACGTCTAATGCCACATACATAAGTCTACTTACTGGATTTAAATGCAATGTAATTAATATGTAAAATTCAATGTTAGAAAATTATCTGAGAAAATAAATGTGAATTTCAGGAATCTAGGACAAAAATTGTTACTCCTCAAAAAGACTGAAGAGGCCGCCAGACAACTGGAGTCAACCAAAATACACAATCAAGGGGGGTAAGTTATGAATTTGAATACAGAAATTAAATGTTTATTACTACTGACCTTTGAGTCAGATGTCTTTTGTGTTGCACATATGCACGGTGGTTATTACTATTTGATGAGCCTAATTTATATTGTGTGTATATATATATATATATATATATATATATATATATATATATATATATATATATATATATATATATATATATATATATATATATATATATATATATATATATACACACTATTAACCGTTAATTGAGGCTTTTGAATAATCAACATAGGAACTTTAAGTTTAAGGCATTATGTGTGATAATAATTGTTTAAAAACGAAGATTTTTTATTTTAATTTCATTAGCCTAAAGTTTAGCTATTTTATAATAACACATCGTTTTGAAGAGGTAAGAGACCTAATGTAATACGTTGGTTGAATTTAATTAGCATCTTACAGATGAAGAATTAAACATAGTAATAACAATTTTAGTAATGTCTGTTTGTGTACAGTTTTCTGCAAGAAGTGATGTGTACAGTTTTTTGCAAGAAGTGATGAACAAATAAAAGTGCAATAGTAACTGTGGTGAGACAGCTGCGTCTCAACTTAAATTTATTAATTGATTTATTTATTATTAATTTATTATAAATTTATTTATTATTTTTCATGTGTAGACTAAGCACATTTTATCATTTTGTAAGTAGGTTAAGGCTTTCGGTAGATATGATATTTAACTCCGCCCTATTGTCGTGATGGGCGGCGCCAGCGCACATTTTGCAAACGCTAACCTCAGGTCCCTTGAGTACGCACCGCAGGACGGACCCTTGCCGTCCTGCGTCACGCGAGCGCGCTCGATACCCGTGTAGTGCCCTGTCGTGAACGTTTATATCTATCCTGTGTATTGTTTGTGTAAAGAACTCATTGAGACCAAATAATAAAGAACAATTTAATGTATAAGTGACTTTTATTGATATATATTTGTTTTATTTAATGGGGGTATCAAACACCACCATGTGTTCGTGAATACCTAACAATATTGTTTCTATGTCACCTAAATAAATTCGTCAGTACATTGACATCACTTATTGTGCGATAATCTATACAAGAATTAATACAGTTTGATACTGTTATCTCTTAATAACCATGCAGTTGTCAATCTTTCTTTAGTTATTTAGCTCCAATGCAAAAGACAGATATTATAAATTTGATATATTTAATGTCTGCAGCATAATAATATCATCCAAAAAGGTGAATCGATTACGTTTGTTTTTTTTTTTTCATAAAAGAAATTCGCGAAACCCAATCAGGTTCTCTGAATGAATTTTGAACCGGATTGACATACTTGAAATTTTCTGTTTGGATAGGTACAGTAAGAACATGGTAACTGACTGACTTCGAACTTGCGTGTGCCTTTAACCGGTTGAACGACAAGCGCGGAAATGCGACGTGTTGCGATGAGACGCGAAAATATCAAGTTGTCGGTCGTATTTGTGACCTACGTTGCGGCCTTAATCAGTCTACGATGAGGCGACCAAGTGCTTGATGCGCGACGAAACGCGACGCAGTTTGAGTCATAACCACACGTTAGATAGTTGAATTCACTTGAATTACTTGCTGTAACAATATAATCGAAAGTGGTTTGGTAATAAGCCACAATACTTTTTAAACAAAGATGG
This sequence comes from Apodemia mormo, assembly GCA_036924255.1. NCBI lineage: Eukaryota > Metazoa > Arthropoda > Insecta > Lepidoptera > Riodinidae > Apodemia > Apodemia mormo. The sequence continues at coordinate 39,454,423 of JAUPFN010000011.1, read as the reverse complement.
ATTATTTCATAGCTACGGATATAAATTATTTCGTAATATTTGTAGTCTTTCCTCTTATTTTACGAAGTTTTTATAGGACTTAAAATTATAAATACTTACTTAAAATTATAATCAAAAAATTTTAGACCTGAGATCGTCGATTTTTGCGCTCATCGATGATTGCAAAATAAGACAAGTCGCATTATGTCGCATAATATTGCGTCGCGTTAATATAATGTCGCGTTCCGTCGCTCACCTTGGACAACTGGTTACATAGTAAATAGCACAAGTGTGAAATCTCATTTGTTAAGTAACACTTGGGGTTTCGTTTGCACAGCTTAGCAGACTCACTATCTGTGCAAACTGCGTGCTAACATAATATGACAGCTACAGGGCCACCGGCAATTAGACTTTTGTCGTGATGGTAGTATAAAGCTGTCTACAAACATTACGATGCCTAATATTTTAATATTTGAACTTTCTTGTTGACTTAAATGTCATCGAAAGACATAAAAAATCATAGCAAGAAATATAGCCTAAATTTCTGGCGTTAAATTTAGGCTGATGTGACTGACTGACATTTTTTAATTTGCCATCAAATCTTAAAACAAATGACAAATGAATGAAAAACATACTCAATAATATCGGCAAAGAATTCCATCTCCAAAATTTAAACTTATTTATATTATTATATTGTTTACAAGTGGCCAGTTCTAAACCTTTCAATATGTGAAGGAAAAATGTTTCCCTTTTTAAGATTATTGTGTGAACGGTGAAGTATGAAATTTAGTACACTTAATTGTACATTGCGAAGGACTGTAGAAGCCTAATATTTTTGAATGATATGCACTAGATACATTAAATTAGTACAAATAAACGTTACGTTCATGTAACATACATATTATTATACACACGTACTATACCGTAGTTTTTGCTACGGCTAAAGTCAGTTGTCAAACTTGAGATTTTATCGTTGGTCTTAATGGTCAAATTTCAGCCATAGACGATCGCTAGTAAAAATAATTGTCGCTAAAGCCACCAATGACGTTAATGACGGAAATCAATATATTGGTTGACATGAATGATAAAATATTTTAGAATTGGTATTGTATGAGATGATGTGATATCGTCAGGTACACGGACGAGTTCAGCGTGCGCGAGGACCTGATGGGGCTGGCCATCGGCACGCACGGAGCCAACATCCAGCAGGCGCGCAAGGTGCCCGGCATCACCAACATCGAGCTCGAGGAGGTCTCCTGCACCTTCAAGATATGCGGGGAGGTATGCTGACAAACACACACAACAAACACTTGTCTCATACTCAATATATATCTTCAAACATTTTGAAAATACAAATGCGCACGCCTTACATGCTTATGGTGTTACAATTTAAAAAGAATAATTGACTAAATAGGATATCTATCAAAAATATATATGTAACTTGAAAAAAATCCACCGTATTTTATTGATATCTTTAAAACGGTAATTCAGTCATAATAATGAATAGAGATCATCCTTGGAATAAGTAAAAGATTGTTTAAAATAAATTATAATATTCAGTTGTCTATATTTTTCTAAAATGTGAAGAAAACAAAAATTGCACAGACCAATGGACAGCAGTAACTATAATCCTTTGACTCCATTTTTGTAATATATACTAAACGCGGAGGAGTGTCCGCGTGTGTTGTGGATGTGTGTTGTGAATGTGTTTTGTGAGCTGTGTGTGTCGCGTGTGTTACAGTTGGCGGAGGCGGTGCGGCGCGGGCGCGCGCTGCTGGAGTACGCGGAGGAGAGTGTCCGCGTGTGTTGTGGATGTGTGTTGTGAGCTGTGTGTGTCGCGTGTGTTACAGTTGGCGGAGGCGGTGCGGCGCGGGCGCGCGCTGCTGGAGTACGCGGAGGAGAGTGTCCGCGTGTGTTGTGGATGTGTGTTGTGAGCTGTGTGTGTCGCGTGTGTTACAGTCGGCGGAGGCAGTGCGGCGCGGACGCGCGCTGCTGGAGTACGCGGCGGAGAGTGTCCGCGTGTGTTGTGGATGTGTGTTGTGAGCTGTGTGTGTCGCGTGTGTTACAGTCGGCGGAGGCGGTGCGGCGCGGGCGCGCGCTGCTGGAGTACGCGGAGGAGAGTGTCCGCGTGTGTTGTGGATGTGTGTTGTGAGCTGTGTGTGTCGCGTGTGTTACAGTCGGCGGAGGCGGTGCGGCGCGGGCGCGCGCTGCTGGAGTACGCGGAGGAGAGTGTCCGCGTGTGTTGTGGATGTGTGTTGTGAGCTGTGTGTGTCGCGTGTGTTACAGTCGGCGGAGGCAGTGCGGCGCGGACGCGCGCTGCTGGAGTACGCGGCGGAGAGTGTCCGCGTGTGTTGTGGATGTGTGTTGTGAGCTGTGTGTGTCGCGTGTGTTACAGTCGGCGGAGGCGGTGCGGCGCGGGCGCGCGCTGCTGGAGTACGCGGAGGAGAGTGTCCGCGTGTGTTGTGGATGTGTGTTGTGAGCTGTGTGTGTCGCGTGTGTTACAGTCGGCGGAGGCGGTGCGGCGCGGGCGCGCGCTGCTGGAGTACGCGGAGGAGAGTGTCCGCGTGTGTTGTGGATGTGTGTTGTGAGCTGTGTGTGTCGCGTGTGTTACAGTCGGCGGAGGCAGTGCGGCGCGGACGCGCGCTGCTGGAGTACGCGGCGGAGAGTGTCCGCGTGTGTTGTGGATGTGTGTTGTGAGCTGTGTGTGTCGCGTGTGTTACAGTCGGCGGAGGCGGTGCGGCGCGGGCGCGCGCTGCTGGAGTACGCGGAGGAGTGTCCGCGTGTGTTGTGGATGTGTGTTGTGAGCTGTGTGTGTCGCGTGTGTTACAGTCGGCGGAGGCGGTGCGGCGCGGGCGCGCGCTGCTGGAGTACGCGGAGGAGAGTGTCCGCGTGTGTTGTGGATGTGTGTTGTGAGCTGTGTGTGTCGCGTGTGTTACAGTCGGCGGAGGCAGTGCGGCGCGGACGCGCGCTGCTGGAGTACGCGGCGGAGAGTGTCCGCGTGTGTTGTGGATGTGTGTTGTGAGCTGTGTGTGTCGCGTGTGTTACAGTCGGCGGAGGCGGTGCGGCGCGGGCGCGCGCTGCTGGAGTACGCGGCGGAGAGTGTCCGCGTGTGTTGTGGATGTGTGTTGTGAGCTGTGTGTGTCGCGTGTGTTACAGTCGGCGGAGGCGGTGCGGCGCGGGCGCGCGCTGCTGGAGTACGCGGAGGAGAGTGTCCGCGTGTGTTGTGGATGTGTGTTGTGAGCTGTGTGTGTCGCGTGTGTTACAGTCGGCGGAGGCGGTGCGGCGCGGGCGCGCGCTGCTGGAGTACGCGGAGGAGAGTGTCCGCGTGTGTTGTGGATGTGTGTTGTGAGCTGTGTGTGTCGCGTGTGTTACAGTCGGCGGAGGCAGTGCGGCGCGGATGCGCGCTGCTGGAGTACGCGGCGGAGAGTGTCCGCGTGTGTTGTGGATGTGTGTTGTGAGCTGTGTGTGTCGTGTGTGTTACAGTCGGCGGAGGCGGTGCGGCGCGGGCGCGCGCTGCTGGAGTACGCGGAGGAGAGTGTCCGCGTGTGTTGTGGATGTGTGTTGTGAGCTGTGTGTGTCGCGTGTGTTACAGTCGGCGGAGGCGGTGCGGCGCGGGCGCGCGCTGCTGGAGTACGCGGAGGAGAGTGTCCGCGTGTGTTGTGAGCTGTGTGTGTCGCGTGTGTTACAGTCGGCGGAGGCAGTGCGGCGCGGACGCGCGCTGCTGGAGTACGCGGCGGAGAGTGTCCGCGTGTGTTGTGGATGTGTGTTGTGAGCTGTGTGTGTCGCGTGTGTTACAGTCGGCGGAGGCGGTGCGGCGCGGGCGCGCGCTGCTGGAGTACGCGGAGGAGAGTATCCGCGTGTGTTGTGGATGTGTGTTGTGAGCTGTGTGTGTCGCGTGTGTTACAGTCGGCGGAGGCGGTGCGGCGCGGGCGCGCGCTGCTGGAGTACGCGGAGGAGAGTGTCCGCGTGTGTTGTGGATGTGTGTTGTGAGCTGTGTGTGTCGTGTGTGTTACAGTCGGCGGAGGCGGTGCGGCGCGGGCGCGCGCTGCTGGAGTACGCGGAGGAGAGTGTCCGCGTGTGTTGTGGATGTGTGTTGTGAGCTGTGTGTGTCGCGTGTGTTACAGTCGGCGGAGGCGGTGCGGCGCGGGCGCGCGCTGCTGGAGTACGCGGAGGAGAGTGTCCGCGTGTGTTGTGAGCTGTGTGTGTCGCGTGTGTTACAGTCGGCGGAGGCAATGCGGCGCGGACGCGCGCTGCTGGAGTACGCGGCGGAGAGTGTCCGCGTGTGTTGTGGATGTGTGTTGTGAGCTGTGTGTGTCGTGTGTGTTACAGTCGGCGGAGGCGGTGCGGCGCGGGCGCGCGCTGCTGAAGTACGCAGAGGAGAGTGTCCGCGTGTGTTGTGGATGTGTGTTGTGAGCTGTGTGTGTCGCGTGTGTTACAGTCTGCGGAGGCGGTGCGGCGCGGGCGCGCGCTGCTGGAGTACGCGGAAGAGAGTGTCCGCGTGTGTTGTGGATGTGTGTTGTGAGCTGTGTGTGTCGCGTGTGTTACAGTCGGCGGAGGCGGTGCGGCGCGGGCGCGCGCTGCTGGAGTACGCGGAGGAGAGTGTCCGCGTGTGTTGTGGATGTGTGTTGTGAGCTGTGTGTGTCGCGTGTGTTACAGTCGGCGGAGGCGGTGCGGCGCGGGCGCGCGCTGCTGGAGTACGCGGAGGAGAGTGTCCGCGTGTGTTGTGGATGTGTGTTGTGAGCTGTGTGTGTCGTGTGTGTTACAGTCGGCGGAGGCGGTGCGGCGCGGGCGCGCGCTGCTGGAGTACGCGGAGGAGAGTGTCCGCGTGTGTTGTGAGCTGTGTGTGTCGCGTGTGTTACAGTCGGCGGAGGCAGTGCGGCGCGGACGCGCGCTGCTGGAGTACGCGGCGGAGAGTGTCCGCGTGTGTTGTGGATGTGTGTTGTGAGCTGTGTGTGTCGTGTGTGTTACAGTCGGCGGAGGCGGTGCGGCGCGGGCGCGCGCTGCTGAAGTACGCAGAGGAGAGTGTCCGCGTGTGTTGTGGATGTGTGTTGTGAGCTGTGTGTGTCGCGTGTGTTACAGTCTGCGGAGGCGGTGCGGCGCGGGCGCGCGCTGCTGGAGTACGCGGAAGAGAGTGTCCGCGTGTGTTGTGGATGTGTGTTGTGAGCTGTGTGTGTCGCGTGTGTTACAGTCGGCGGAGGCGGTGCGGCGCGGGCGCGCGCTGCTGGAGTACGCGGAGGAGAGTGTCCGCGTGTGTTGTGGATGTGTGTTGTGAGCTGTGTGTGTCGCGTGTGTTACAGTCGGCGGAGGCGGTGCGGCGCGGGCGCGCGCTGCTGGAGTACGCGGAGGAGAGTGTCCGCGTGTGTTGTGGATGTGTGTTGTGAGCTGTGTGTGTCGTGTGTGTTACAGTCGGCGGAGGCGGTGCGGCGCGGGCGCGCGCTGCTGGAGTACGCGGAGGAGAGTGTCCGCGTGTGTTGTGAGCTGTGTGTGTCGCGTGTGTTACAGTCGGCGGAGGCAGTGCGGCGCGGACGCGCGCTGCTGGAGTACGCGGCGGAGAGTGTCCGCGTGTGTTGTGGATGTGTGTTGTGAGCTGTGTGTGTCGTGTGTGTTACAGTCGGCGGAGGCGGTGCGGCGCGGGCGCGCGCTGCTGAAGTACGCAGAGGAGAGTGTCCGCGTGTGTTGTGGATGTGTGTTGTGAGCTGTGTGTGTCGCGTGTGTTACAGTCTGCGGAGGCGGTGCGGCGCGGGCGCGCGCTGCTGGAGTACGCGGAAGAGAGTGTCCGCGTGTGTTGTGGATGTGTGTTGTGAGCTGTGTGTGTCGCGTGTGTTACAGTCGGCGGAGGCGGTGCGGCGCGGGCGCGCGCTGCTGGAGTACGCGGAGGAGAGTGTCCGCGTGTGTTGTGGATGTGTGTTGTGAGCTGTGTGTGTCGCGTGTGTTACAGTCGGCGGAGGCGGTGCGGCGCGGGCGCGCGCTGCTGGAGTACGCGGAGGAGAGTGTCCGCGTGTGTTGTGGATGTGTGTTGTGAGCTGTGTGTGTCGCGTGTGTTACAGTCGGCGGAGGCGGTGCGGCGCGGGCGCGCGCTGCTGGAGTACGCGGAGGAGAGTATCCGCGTGCCGCGCGCGCTGGTGGGCAAGGTGATCGGCAAGAACGGCAAGGTGATCCAGGAGATCGTGGACAAGTCGGGCGTGGTGCGCGTCAAGGTGGAGGGCGACAACGAGCCCGCGCCCTCCGCGCCGCGCGAGGAGGGCGTCGTGCCCTTCGTGTTCGTGGGCACGCGCGAGAACATCGCCAACGCCAAGGTGCTCGTCGAGTACCACGTCGCGCACCTCAAGGTAACACACCACTACATTAACACATCATTTACATCAGCTATTTGCTTATACTAACTAACCTTTTTTAAAATTCCCGAATGTTTTTTTTATGAAGAATTTGTTTACGGCCATTCTGTTTATCATTTTGGAAAACAGTTCTTATTTTTTGACTTTAGCTGTTGGGATCATTTTTAGACAATATAAAATTTTAAAAAATAATCCATGAAAGCATGTTTATTACAACTAGAGTTGAGCAATGCACGTGTACCCAGTCCGCAGCGTTTTTGTTCAGAAGACAAAATATTTCCTTAATACTTCTGACTAGAATGTAGAATGTTTAGCACGGCAGTCTTTTTGTCCAGTACTTACAAGCATACTTTTAGTTCATCTGTAAATCAGACTTGCAAAGATAAAAGAAGGGATGATAGAGCTGGACAAAGTGGAAAGGAGCTGTCTGGAGCATACTGGATCATACTCATAAACTGACAAGAGTCTTGCGAGAACAGTGATGACAATTGTGACCTGTAACGAGGGTGCGATAAGTGTGAGCGTATTTTATCGCGCGATATGACCTTTTTCACTTCATTTTGGTAATTTAGGCCAGAGTGCTAATTGTGACTTTTTCTTTTCGCATTCAGTCGCATAAGAAACCAGTTTACCACTAGTGGCGCTGTACAAATCACATACAAATTCTTAGTAAACTCGAAACGCGCTCACGATCGAATGCATAAAGAAAAACTCACACTTAGCACTCAGAACTACGTTAAATCTTATATAGTAACAAGTTATGACTGCTTTAAGTATGGACTACAGCTAACGAGACATTCCATTGAATATATTAGGTTCCTGTTTCTGGGAAGTTTTTGAGAATATCCCTGTAAGATCACGTCCTATTTGACTGCAGTTTTCATACGGAGGAGATGGAAATATTGTAGAATGAATTTAAAAGGGTGATACTGGAACCTGTTTACTTTGCGGATTTTTTGAGACACCTGCAAATTTAAGCTGTTTGTGGAATTTGCAAAAGCGTAATTTTAGAGGCGGGGAGGTCTTTGATCTTGTAGGGATCAAGCTTATTGTTCTCCCGATGGAAAGAACAATCATCGTCTTTAGGCGCCTAAGATGTTAATGGTGTGTTGCCATTCATGTTGTGGGATTGTAATACCATACATAAATGTACCGGTTTACCCTACCCTCCAAGCTGTGACACGACAATGGCCAGCATTGTCGCTATTGCGGCAGGAGTTGGTTAGGCGATGGTACTTATCTGGGTGAGATGTTACGGGAGTATTCTACTTATGTATGTAAAGTATGTTAAAAGAGATGTTTGATGTTCACTCAGGAAGTAGAGCAGTTACGCGCGGAGAAGCAGGAGATCGACCAGCAGCTGCGAGTAGTGATGTGCGGCTCGGCCGCCTCCTACCCGCCGCCGCGCGGACAACCCGCCGCGCGCGCGCGCCGCGCCCGCCCGCCGCCGCAGCGGTACCCGCCTGGTGCGTACACCGCGCCCCACACCGCGCCCCACACCGCGCCCCACACCGCGCACTACACCGCGCCCCACACCGCGACCCACACCGCGCCCCATACCGCGCCCCATACCGCGCCCCATACCGCGCCCCATACCGCGTCCCACACCGTGCCCCACACCACGCCCCACACCGCGTTCCATACCGTGCCCCACACCGCTGCCTCACATCGCTGCCCCACCACATCTTCACCGCCGTCACACTGTAGCCTGACAACTACTTTAGTCCAATACCGACACACTGCTGCCCGACACCTACTGCAAATCATCGAATAATACTTTTATAGACATCTATTACGTCGACTAAATGACAGTCACACATCAGTTGATAAATGTGTTTTATTAACTGTAATTTACTGAGATTTACATTAAACTTATATACTATTAGCTCACGCGTATGCTGCGTGATAAAATGCGATAACGATGGTACGATATCTGTGCGCGAGCGTGTTCTATCGTTACATCACTCCCTCTTCGAAATTTTTTTTAAGTTTGCTGATAGAAACGTGTTGGGGGTTTTATAACACGTCCTGAGCGTGCTATCTTGATGTTCGAGCGCTACGCAATCGAACAGCTCAGCGTTTTTGTATTTCATTATATTTTATGTTTAATTGAATAAGTGTGGAGTCCGTCGCGAGATACCATTGAGACACCTCGTGCTCACACCATTTACCATATTTACCATTACCAAATTTACCATTGTTTAACCGATTGTAAAGATAGTGTAAACCAGTGCAAATACATAGTAATAACCACAAAGTCCGGTCTCCTCATTTAGTCTCCTTAACCATTCTTCACCAATCACCACAAAGGGGGTAATCACAACCCAAAACCATAACCCCCAACCCTATTTACAAGGTCCTTCTGCCGGATCTCGGGACGCGAATTGCTGGACCATAATATAGTATTTCGTGCTTTCGAGAAATCCTACCAAATAAAATTAAACCAGCGGCTATAGTGATCATCGCATCGAACTGCAGTGAATTGGATACAAATTACCAGCGTAAGGCGATACCCGGGTGAGATCAAACCATTTATTATTTTATTATTTACATACCTACTATTTTACTATTTAATATATTACTTTGAAATGGAGACCTTATATGCCAACCAAATAGAGATCAGCGATTTTTTGACCAAACTTTTAACCAACTTTAAAAAAGATGGGGCTGACCGCAAGACGATTGATTATTGCAAGAAGAAATTAAACACGTTAGAGGGTTATTGGGCAGAGTTCCAACGTAACCATAGGAAGCTTCTGGAATTTGCTATTCTTGACCATGAGTATTTTACCAGTAATTGTTTTGAAACAACGGAAGAGCTTTATTTAACCATAAAAGATTTAATTATGAAAACCATTGACCAGTTAGGAGGTAAACAGAAAGTAAGTAGGCCAGAACAGCAGATTTCGGAAGAAGTTAGGCAGCTACCAAAGGCGTCTGAAAGAAATCAACCAGGCACCTCTTCCAGTTCCGGGCCTGGCCAGCACCAGTCGTATACCTCGTCTAGTGGTTACAGTAAACTAGATGAATTGATTAAAAAACAAACCATTAACTTTAGGGCATTTATGCGTACAGTGAATTCTATGGAAGTCAGTCAGCTGGAAAACAAGTGGGAATTTGAGGACACCTTAAAGTCTCTTCAATTTCGATGGAATGCTATAGATTCTTTACATTGGGAAATAGAGGGTGAGAGTGATGGAGATGATAGGTGGTACCAAAAAGAATTCAACCAATATGAAAAGGTCTATGTGGACTTAAAGAAGACCATCAATACCAAGATGTGGTCTGTGTCTCACCGAGAAAAGTCAACACCACAAATGGATATCCCGGTATTTAGTGGGAGTTATCACCATTGGGTTTCTTTTAAAGATTTATTCAACGAGGCCATCCATAAGAATCCATCCTTATCTAACGCCCAGAAAATGCAATTTTTAAAGAGCAAAATTACGGGGGATGCTGAACGTCTAATTCACCATCTGCAAATAAGTTCTGATAATTACGATGTATGTTGGGATATATTGAACCATCGATACAGTAACAAAAGGCTAATCTTTACGTCTCATATTAACACCTTGCTAGCACTCCCAAACATACAACACCAATCGTCAACCATGATAAAAAAATTGCATGACGTCACTAAAGAAAGTCTGCATGCTATACAAAACCTTGGGGTAGATATTAAGACTTGGGACCCACTTTTGGTGCACCTCTTAGGTCAAAAATTAGATAGCGAATCGTCTGCAGAGTATATAGAATCCATTAAGAACCCTAGGGAGCTACCTATCTTGCAGGAATTCTTGTCATTCTTAGAAAGTAAATTTACGGCATTGGAGGCATCGCGACGTAAATCAGAACATCCCTATCAACCAAAATTGAATAGTTTTAATTTACCGCGTCATACTACAAATAACTTACAATCCAATCATAAGAAACAATTCAATTCAAATCATTATAATTATCATCCTTCATATACACGATATAATTACAATAACTTGAAGCCGAACATGAATACCTTCCACGTGTCGCGGTCAATGACTTGCGTATTGTGTAACGCTGCCCACGGCTTATGGCAATGTAGCAAATTTTTGCAAATGTCCAATGAATTAAAATTAAACACAATAAACCAATTTAATTTATGTCGCAACTGCCTTACGAACCATAACAATAAGGCATGTTTTTCAAGTAAGCGATGCCGCAAGTGTCTAGGTACTCATAATACTTTAATGCACGAAGCTTTAATAAAACATAAACCTGTTGCTATGTCACCTAAACCAAGTAAGCCGGCACAAAATACATATCACATCGAACCCATGCCAAGTAATAGCCTTGTGTCATGGGGTAATAATATGTCCGAAATATTATTAGCAACCGCCATGGTGAAGGTCACGATTTTCAATATATCTATCAATTGATAAAGGTCAAGGCCAGAGTGATGGATAAATATATTATATTCGAGATAACATTTCCTCTTGTTAGTAGAGAAAGCTACCAGTTATATAAGATTTTACCAGTACCCCACCAAATTGAGAGAAACATGATCACTATAGTTCCGGTATCCGAATATGTCGCCGTGAATCTAAAGCAAGGAACATACTTCATCGCTACCATCACCGAATTAACCGCCTGTTTATTCCATAAGGAAACCTACCTCTGCCAGCTGTTTAAACCTATATTGACACTAGAACGAGATGAATGTTTTTGTGATAAAAACAAGCAAAACCATATAACATGTAAGACTGAAAAGTCGGCTTGCGTGAATAGATGGGTTGAATTACACACACCTTCGCAATACTTCTACTTCTGTTGTGATAATTATTCTATTAGAATAATTTGCAATGACAAAATTACTGTCAAGCAGCTGACCCGCGCTGGGGTCATTAGCATGGATCAGGATTGCTTAATCAAGGGCAAAGATTTCACTCTACATTCATTGCAACTTCTGTCCAACCAAATAAATTACTCACCCGCTATTTTGATACCAGAATTCGACCAAATTAACCACATAATAAACCTAAAAATTCCGGACTTGGGAGATTTACCAGATAACCAACAGTTAAATACGTCGCTTACGATCCTGGGAGACCAAATAGAAACCTTAAAATCGAGTAAAGCAGAAGTAGACGATATATCAATACACGATGTTCATCACTACACTTCTACATACGTGTTGCTGACCTTGGGGTTGATCATAGCTGCGGTATGGTATTGGAGGAGTGGACGATGCAGTCGTCGGACACAGCCGACTACTGCGCTGCGCCGCCGCGAGGAGGGTCACGGCCACCAGGTGGACGTGACAGAACCACAACCAGTGTTACCAGCTCCAGTGTATAGTGAAGTGTACCGACAGCATAGTGTTAGTGATTTGCGGTCGAGCGAGACCAATAATAGTGTCCGGGTTCGGTTACAAGGCTTTGCTAAACGGTGGCCCAGTGTTACGCGTAATATTAGTGCGGGTAAAAAGGACGTACAAACGTCGCCTATTCCGCGAAAACCTGTGACGGTTGAAGACTCTTTAGTCTAATAATTAATTACCGACAAATATTGACAATTTTGTAAACAATAATAATTTCACATAATGTTTATTATCTTTCTATGCTTTTACATAGGATATTTTGTATTTTTTTTAAATATTTTACTTTGTTTTCTTTTTATATAGATGAGTAGTATAAATAGATGTTTAATCAGTAGTTGTTCAAATAAGAAATTGTTTTTGTATTCTTGTTATCTCAGGCGCGGGAGTATGTTCGAGCGCTACGCAATCGAACAGCTCAGCGTTTTTGTATTTCATTATATTTTATGTTTAATTGAATAAGTGTGGAGTCCGTCGCGAGATACCATTGAGACACCTCGTGCTCACACCATTTACCATATTTACCATTACCAAATTTACCATTGTTTAACCGATTGTGATAGTGTAAACCAGTGCAAATACATAGTAATAACCACAAAGTCCGGTCTCCTCATTTAGTCTCCTTAACCATTCTTCACCAATCACCACAAAGGGGGTAACCACAACCCAAAACCATAACCCCCAACCCTTTTTACACTTGACTTGTTGTATCTGTTCCTTTTGTTTAATATTGATACGTAACGTATTGGTCGGACGTGTAGCCGTGCATATGAGCGAATGCTCCTATCACTGTCAAAATTATGACAAATTATATAGGTAAATTGACACTAATTGTCATTGAGATTTTATTTTTGACGTATTGTTGCATACATTCTCGTATTTGTCAGTTCAACATTTTAAATGAAATGTCTTAAGAAGGCGCCTCCATTTACTCCGTACCTGAGCGAACCATACGCATGGATAATCTCCAAAAATCTGATATTCTTGTTGTGGATACCACTGCGATTTCCATGGATGTTGCCGAACTCGCTGTTGCTGAAGGGCTTCTGCATGAAATTAGCGCTGAGTTGTTCATTTTCCTTTTTGCGTGTTCACTGGTCGGTGGTCACCAATATTACGTCGACTAAATAACAGTCACACATCGTTAATTAATGTGTTTTACTAACTGCAATTTACTAAGATTTACATTAAACTTATATACTAATGGCTCACGTGTATACTGCGTGATAAAATGTGATAAGAATGGTAAGATATCTGTGCGCGAGCGTGTTCTATCGTTACAACATCCAAAATATTAATGATAATGTAATGTAAAACGTATAATTTCCTTTTAAATTGAAATAATGACAATGTAAAGGGTGAACCCAAAACTTGAGTATGCCGTTACTGAACTTTGCCATCCAGTAGGGGAGAGGTTAGTAATTAATATATTTCGCCAATTTTCTGCTTTGGAATTGTTTACAGGTCTATTCTTTAATAAAGTTTACATTAATACGCAGTTGGAGACAATTTGACAATGTTATTAAAGTGGTGGTCCTTAAAAAAAGATGAAGCCCTGGAGAACGGGTTGAATTATACGGTTGTGAGTAACTCGGGGGTGTGCGTGTTACAGGTGGGCGGCGCACTACGCCGGAGCTTGGCGACGAGCGCGGGGACGGGGCGCCGTACCGCGGCCGCGCCAGGCCGCCGCGACCCAACAGGTACGTCACACCACACATATCGCACACACACACACACACACACACACACACACGGAGCTGGGCGACGAGCGCGGGGACGGGGCGCCGTACCGCGGCCGCGCCAGGCCGCCGCGACCCAACAGGTACGTCACACCACACATATCGCACACACACACACACACACACACACACACACACGGAGCTGGGCGACGAGCGCGGGGACGGGGCGCCGTACCGCGGCCGCGCCAGGCCGCCGCGACCCAACAGGTACGTCACACCACACATATCGCACACACACACACACACACACACACACACGGAGCTGGGCGACGAGCGCGGGGACGGGGCGCCGTACCGCGGCCGCGCCAGGCCGCCGCGACCCAACAGGTACGTCACACCACACATATCGCACACACACACACACACACACACACACACGGAGCTGGGCGACGAGCGCGGGGACGGGGCGCCGTACCGCGGCCGCGCCAGGCCGCCGCGACCCAACAGGTACGTCACACCACACATATCGCACACACACACACACACACACACACACACACACACACACACACACACGGAGCTGGGCGACGAGCGCGGGGACGGGGCGCCGTACCGCGGCCGCGCCAGGCCGCCGCGACCCAACAGGTACGTCACACCACACATATCGCACACACACACACACACACACACACACACACGGAGCTGGGCGACGAGCGCGGGGACGGGGCGCCGTACCGCGGCCGCGCCAGGCCGCCGCGACCCAACAGGTACGTCACACCACACATATCGCACACACACACACACACACACACACACACGGAGCTGGGCGACGAGCGCGGGGACGGGGCGCCGTACCGCGGCCGCGCCAGGCCGCCGCGACCCAACAGGTACGTCACACCACACATATCGCACACACACACACACACACACACACACACACACACACACACACACACGGAGCTGGGCGACGAGCGCGGGGACGGGGCGCCGTACCGCGGCCGCGCCAGGCCGCCGCGACCCAACAGGTACGTCACACCACACATATCGCACACACACACACACACACACACACACACACACGGAGCTTGGCGACGAGCGCGGGGACGGGGCGCCGTACCGCGGCCGCGCCAGGCCGCCGCGACCCAACAGGTACGTCACACCACACATATCGCACACACACACACACACACACACACACACACGGAGCTGGGCGACGAGCGCGGGGACGGGGCGCCGTACCGCGGCCGCGCCAGGCCGCCGCGACCCAACAGGTACGTCACACCACACATATCGCACACACACACACACACACACACACACACACACACACACACGGAGCTGGGCGACGAGCGCGGGGACGGGGCGCCGTACCGCGGCCGCGCCAGGCCGCCGCGACCCAACAGGTACGTCACACCACACATATCGCACACACACACACACACACACACACACACACACGGAGCTGGGCGACGAGCGCGGGGACGGGGCGCCGTACCGCGGCCGCGCCAGGCCGCCGCGACCCAACAGGTACGTCACACCACACATATCGCACACACACACACACACACACACACACACACACACACACGGAGCTGGGCGACGAGCGCGGGGACGGGGCGCCGTACCGCGGCCGCGCCAGGCCGCCGCGACCCAACAGGTACGTCACACCACACATATCGCACACACACACACACACACACACACACACACACGGAGCTGGGCGACGAGCGCGGGGACGGGGCGCCGTACCGCGGCCGCGCCAGGCCGCCGCGACCCAACAGGTACGTCACACCACACATATCGCACACACACACACACACACACACACACACACACACGGAGCTGGGCGACGAGCGCGGGGACGGGGCGCCGTACCGCGGCCGCGCCAGGCCGCCGCGACCCAACAGGTACGTCACACCACACATATCGCACACACACACACACACACACACACACACACGGAGCTGGGCGACGAGCGCGGGGACGGGGCGCCGTACCGCGGCCGCGCCAGGCCGCCGCGACCCAACAGGTACGTCACACCACACATATCGCACACACACACACACACACACACACACACACACACGGAGCTGGGCGACGAGCGCGGGGACGGGGCGCCGTACCGCGGCCGCGCCAGGCCGCCGCGACCCAACAGGTACGTCACACCACACATATCGCACACACACACACACACACACACACACACACACACACGGAGCTGGGCGACGAGCGCGGGGACGGGGCGCCGTACCGCGGCCGCGCCAGGCCGCCGCGACCCAACAGGTACGTCACACCACACATATCGCACACACACACACACACACACACACACACGGAGCTGGGCGACGAGCGCGGGGACGGGGCGCCGTACCGCGGCCGCGCCAGGCCGCCGCGACCCAACAGGTACGTCACACCACACATATCGCACACACACACACACACACACACACACACGGAGCTGGGCGACGAGCGCGGGGACGGGGCGCCGTACCGCGGCCGCGCCAGGCCGCCGCGACCCAACAGGTACGTCACACCACACATATCGCACACACACACACACACACACACACACACACACACACGGAGCTGGGCGACGAGCGCGGGGACGGGGCGCCGTACCGCGGCCGCGCCAGGCCGCCGCGACCCAACAGGTACGTCACACCACACACATCGCACACACACACACACACACACACACACACACACACACGGAGCTGGGCGACGAGCGCGGGGACGGGGCGCCGTACCGCGGCCGCGCCAGGCCGCCGCGACCCAACAGGTACGTCACACCACACACATCGCACACACACTGCTTTTTAGTTTGTATAGTCACTATCTAATGTGCGTGTTGGTGGCAGGTCGAGCGAGCGGCGCGGTGAGGAGCGGCGCGTGCCCCTAGAGAACGGGCGCGCACACCCGCGCCCGCCGCGAGAGCCCCGCTCCGACCGCGAGCCGCGCCCCGACCGCGAGCAGCGCCCCGACCGCGAGCCCCGCCCCGAACGAGAGCCCCGCCCCGACCGAGAGCCCCGCCCCGACCGAGAGCCCCGCGCCGACAGGGAGCCCCGCGAACAGAGGGAGCCGCGCGAACAGAGGGAGCCCCGGGACGCGCGGGACGCGGTGAGTCACTCCTCTAGTGTGGACAGCCGGAATGTAGCGGAACATGTCAGAGAAATTAATTACGATTTGGAAAAGATTTACGAGTGGGCCAAATCATTTGGTGTATTGGTAAACTCATTATGTCAAAAATTAATTCTTGGAGGTCACGTCAAGAAAAAATTTATCAATAACTGTGACTTCCCAACCATACGGTGTAATAATATGCTTATAACTTTCTCCTCACCCGTTACTAATCTGGGAGTAACTTCTAAGGCTGATTTTTCTTAGGACGCACATGATCATAACTTAAGCCGAAAACTGCATCATGCATTTCGCTCTCTTAAACTGCTTCAAACTTGGTTACCTATTAAAACAAAAATATTTTTAATGCATACCCTCATCCTCCCAATAATTGATTATGCTGATTCTTGTTACCTAGATGCTACAGAAGACTTATGTACTTGTCGTTCTCTAACCGTATCGTTAGGACCTTTTTTCTCCTAAAAGCCTATCCTTCCTAGTAACTGCTTCTCGTACTCCTTACGGTACATACAGTAAATTTGTGGAACTTTGTATAGTGAGAATATTTGCCTCTGTCGCACTTTTGATTAGCTAATTTTGCCTCGATTTTCTAAATCGAGTTTTCACTAGATCTTATTTTGAGGTCCTGGGGACCTTTTCCGACTATTTTCACGATAATGTCAGTATGTTACGCATTAAATTACTAAGTTCAAACTTTAGATTTTTGAACTCTTTGAACTCAAAAATCTATGCTTAGGTATAGTTTTTGCTTCTTTGAGCTAAAAGTGCCACAATTTAGCGGGAAGTTTCAGGAATGGCCAGCAGGGTCAACCGATCTACACTATTTTTTTTGCAGCAGCGGCAACTCTTAATTTATATATTTAGTAAGTGTGAGCCCGAGATGCTAAATGGGTATTTACTTTTTTTATTTAATTAAAATTATTTAATGGGGATCTATTGGATTTTGTAGATAAGATGATAGGAAAAATTTACATTCTTCATATCAGTAGAGTCATCTGATTGCTTGCTACCAATGTAACAAAAAACTGAGGTCCGTTTATAAAAAAAAATTGACATTTTATGTCATGAAGTCCAGTTGGCTCTAGTTGTATTAGTGACGTGTGCTGAAAAGCACTCTTATGTGTGTAAACGTGGTGAGCGTTAGGAACGTCCATAAATTACGTAAAGTGTTTTTTTAAATTTTCTGTAACTCCCTCCCCCCTTGGTGAGATTTCATGAAATTTTATTCAACCCTCTACTCCATCCCCTAATCTCACGTGAGATTTTTCAAAACGTGGGTTTCTTAAATCTGTAAACGTATTGGATTATTATTGCAAAAAGAAAAAAAAATTGCTTCGTGTTTTTATTTACGACTAGTTAAGACTAGTAATTTATATTCCTGAGAGTTATATGTGTAATAAAAATTTAACAATAGAATACTTAAATCGTAACTGCTGCGATTAAAAAAAGAATATCTTCTCTAACGCTGACAGTGGTGCGAAATTCAGATGAAATCTTAAATTTTTGGGTGATTTTCAACGAGCTATAACTTAGCCGAAATGATCATACAACAAAAAATGAAAAAGCAAGTGTTTAGGTTTTAGATATGATCACAACATTTTTTTATCATGTTTGGTCTGGAGAAATCCTAACGAAATTAACAAGAAAAAAAAAATTGTTTTTTAACTTTTTTGTTTCTCGTCTAAAAAAGTCCCCTCCCCTCCAAGCCTGCCGTAAGGAACTTCGTTCCAAAAAAATATTTTTTGTTTTGGCTGACGATAATTCCGCGGCAAATCATTGCACGGGCTTCTTGATTATGTCAAATTAAAGGGCATCAAATTTGGTAAAAGATGTTTTGAAAGAAACAATGTATGGAGTTAGGTATGTGCCAGTAGCACAGGAGAGTGAGGTTTTGCCTGTGTGTGCAGAGCGGGCGGCGGCGGCGGGGCGCCGACGAGGACGGCGCCGCGCCGCGCACCTGCGACGACGCCGGTACGTACCCACACGCACACACACACCACCACCTTATACACTCGACGTCTTATCTAGATACAGCTTTATATATTTTTAATTGCGCCTATATACAGCTTTATATATTTTTAATTGCGCCTATATACAGCTTTATATATTTTTAATTGGAATTGTACTCTTTTATCAGCTTAAAATTATTTTCTATTTAAGCAATTGGCAAACGGTCCTCTTAGAATACAATAGGGAATAATGCCAACCAACTGTTTCTCGCTGTTAAAGGGTTTTTTATTATTTTTTATTGGCTTCTCGACAAATTATGCAAGGGGGTCATCAGCTTTTAGACTGACTGGAGTTGGCCGTTTGTATTCCAACCATAAATTGTCTGGTGTTCCCCAAGGTTGTGTTATATCACTGAAACTGTTTTTTTTTTTACATATCAATAAAATGTTGGGAATAAGTAACATTCATTCAATTATAGGACATACACATTCCAGTTTATGTGTACTGTTAAATTGTGCAAGCAAACCTGTCCGGTATAGCTTAGCTTGTATGACCTTAAACAAGTGTAAAGCTTTTTAAACGGGTTACATTGTTTAAAAAACATATATACCTTATAACACTTTAATTTATTGTATCCAGTGACATTAGGGCTGTCAAGATACTCTTTGTATTATTTGGATTGTCTTTTTGAATCGTTGCCCATTTGATACATATATCACACTAGCTGCAGGGTACAGCCCACTGTATTATAGTTTTTGGTGAATCCTGCGGGATCAACTAATTTTCCCAGGATAAAAAGTAGCCCTTGTGCTATTCCAGGTCATCATCTACCTATGTACCAAATTTCATTCAAATACGTTCAGTAGTTTTTACGTGATTGAGTAACAAACATTGAATGGATGTTACATTTAACTATCCAAACATTGAAACTTTAGTACTTATAATATTATAATATAGATATGAACAAGTTGAATACACAGTGCTGCTTCTTGGCGTTATTGCAAATTTAGTGGGTTTTTGGGCTTAATTGGAATGGGTTAATTATTTATGGAAGTGATTTTTTAAAATAAAACAATACATTGATTTACCATAATATATTTAGAAAATATATATGTAGTTGGTATATTTACAAAGTCCTATTATTGGTACACATAATGTCTTTCTTAACACAATTTTTTACTTCTATTTGCATTATCATACTTATCTGCTGTATTCAATACGATTCAGATAAGTTTGCCGCAGAGTAATTTACTGCATAGTTTCAAGTTAAGTTTGAAGGCAAAATTCTCTGAATGATTATTGTATACAATGATGAGGAAGGAGGCCTTTCCTATCGGTATGGGAGTGAAGGTGCGCGTGTTGGGTTTGCAGGGGGCGGGTGGAAGAACGGCGTGAGCGGCGGCGGCGTGGCGGGCGCGGGTGCGAGCGCGGGAGCGGCAGCGGGTGCGGGCGCGACAGCGGCGGCGGGAGCGGTGGCGGCGGCGGCGGGCGCGGGAGCGGGAGCGGGAGCGGGCGGCAAGCGGCGCGAGGGCGCCGCCAAGGCCAAGGGCGAGCCGCTCGTGAATGGCGCGGCGTAGACGCCGCCGAGTTATGCTTTTGTAAGAGATTCGTGATTTGTATTCCTGATAATTCGATTATATGAAAATTCGAGATGTGTTCGTCGCTCCGGACGATGCGGCGTGCGGCCGCGCGGCGCGTGCCCGCGCTCTATATAAAGAATAAACATTTGTGTACATATTTCCAAACGTATTTTTATTTGTCGCGGACACGGCGCGGCGGGGCGGCTCGCGGGACCGAAGGCCGCTCGGACTCTGGAATCTCAAGGAAAGGCTGGGACACATCGAACGCTACACGTGGAACGTCGCATTTCTAATCCTAATAGTGATTAGAACTATATTACTAGAATTAGTTTTTTCTTCGTTTATGTCCTATAATTTTGAGCTAAAACAGTATATAAACTGTATAACGGAAGATAACTTTACATAGATTAGATCATGCCTAGATTATTTACAAGACACCTAACATCAGTCGTTTTAATACTGTGATATGCATTATTGCCGGGATATCACTGAGACATGTTTACACTCGGATATGCTTACACCTCGTACAAATGATTTTGTCACATTGGCATACTTGACTATGACAAGCCCACCGTGGCATTTAATAAGTCTCTGTACGTACTCTTTTGTATTTTTTATTAGATTTAATCTAAGTATTTACAATGTAAGTCTTATGTAAATGCCAAAGTGGAAGAAATTGTAATTTGACTGTCGACTTTGAACAGGTACGGTCTAAAGTGGAAAAAACACCCTCGGGTGTGAAGTGTAAATTCAAGTATATTTTGATATGTTTCCTACTGGTTTTGTTACGCGTTCATTTGTGATTAGATTTTACATAAGAGCTAGTTTTGGACAATTTTGTGGGACGTTACTAGTTGTTAGGAACGCAATACATAATATGCAACATCGTACTTATTTCATTATTTCAACATCTAAAACAATAATAAAGTGTTCAGTACTAAATTTAGTTTTTTCTTTCCAACTTTAACATTCTGTAGTAACCTGTTAACCTGATATAACAATTCTTTGTGTATTTACACGTTGAGGAATGCACGAATCCAGAAATTCCGTAATGTTTTGCAAAAATACTAAACATGTTCGAATTTGTACAGATTTACTTTTAAAGGTCTGCCCAAATTTTCAGAGGCTTTTCAGAATCGATATCGATTCGTTTTATGTAATAAAAAATAAAATAATTTAAAACATTCAAAATTTCATTTTTATCCGACACAAAAAACAAAACGCATATATATATATATATATATATATATATATATATATATATATATATATATATATATATATATATATATATATATATATATATATATATATATATATATATATATATATATGTGAGTGGTTACGCAAAAAGGGACCTCAAGGGAAAATAATTGATTTCGAGTAAATCACGTTTAAAATGTTGAGTCGAAATGAGAGAGGCGCGGGGTGTTTTATGTTAGTGTCGTTAGTGAGCGACTTCGTCAGTGAGAAATAGCACGTGTTTGCGATAGCTGTATTATTGGTGACTTATTTATTCGTCTTTTACTTGTCTTTATGTGCGCGCTAGAAAAAGAAACTAGTGTGCGCTGTGTATAAGGTGTAATATTTTCAAAACTGCCTCGGCTTACATAAAAAATCATTAAAAAAAAACTACGGCACCTAAAATTATTTTGATTAGAACAAAACAAAGATGAAGGACCATAGAATCAGAATTTATCAAAAAAAAAAAACCGTTTCCAATCCCTTCAGGTCCCTTTTTGCGTAACCACTCACATATATATATTTTTTTTTGCTGACTTCAGTCAAATTAAAGGAAATGGGGACAAATGTACTAAGAACGACAGATTACATAATAATTACTACCGTAATTATAGGTAAATATAAAATGACACATTTCCAGCATTACCAAGACCATTCACAAGACTCGGTGCATCCACTTTATGAATTTAGTGGGATACTTTTAAAAATTAACTCATTTAAAATTTTTATTGAATACAGTATTTCTGATTTCTGAATATTTTTATATTATCTTTTAATAATTTTACAATAATCAAAACGCATTGTTAATTCATTATTTAGTTCCTAATTTTAAAATTTGGCTGGACTTTGAAAAGTAACCGTGTATAAACTTTGTCTTGACAGCTATCATAGCTGGCAAGATATTTATATAAAGTTCTTTTGTTCATTTCTGTTACCAAAATAACCTTTCAATAAACATTACTCCTGCTATGCGTGTCTCCTATCCTGTTATGTCCTGTCATAAGATCAGGAATATTTACACAAAACACGTTTTTGAAAGTTACAGTGTGGCTAAGCTAGAACTGTACAACTGTATCAGTTTCAATAACAAATGATAATATTTGAAAAGTTTTGATATAGTTATGGTAGTTATGGAATAATAATATCTGCCTTATTAGTTTTACTAATATTGTCTGTTTCTATCGTATGCCTTGGCTTAGAGAGATGTCACGAATGTCAGATGTCAAGTACATGGTAAAAACAGGAAATTTTAGTCTTTTATAAATAAACATAAAATCGTATACAGCTATCGTAAGACCAATTATTTTTATGTAATAGATTTGGACCTGGATATAAGATTGTCCTATTTCTATGGAGATGATTCTTAAGTTTTCGCAACAGGAACTTATTTTTAAATAAAAGAATTATTATTGAGAACCCAAAATTAATTGGCTATTTCTGCATTTCTAAAAAGATCGGGCGTGTTCGAAACTTCTCCTATGCCGCCATTTTACTTGTATGTCTCAGCGCCATTATATTATTTTGACATTTCAAAAGATAATCGTGTGCCCTGGCCGAAAATGAACGCTTTGAAATGATCAGGCTGTCTAATTTAGATTACTAAAAACTTAGTTTGACTGAACACGCTCATTACATATTTACAATAAATTACTATATTGGATTCATATATGTCAGAGAAGGGATCCATTTAATTGATACAGCGTCTTGACAATATTTCTACAGGCCGTATGCAAACAAATTAACCCAAATAACTCAATGGTTTAGATACAGGATAATTCATAATTTCTACACAACCTGTATATTCTGTTTACTAAACGTTGCCATTTTGTTTTAGGTTCTTCATAAATAACGTAGTGTTTGATGGTCGATCTATGGAATTGTAATATTTTCGCTTACAATCTAGTACTACGTCGGTCGAATTTCAAACATCTTTATTTGCATAATAAAACAGCACAAGTTTATTATGAAAATTGATAACGTATCATGACTGACGTAATATCATTTAAGGATAGTAAAAAAGTATTGCAAAGGGTGTTGGAAGATTTATATGATTAATAACAACGAATTAGTTTGTTGGTAATTTGTTTTTTTTTTTTATAAAACAACTATTACATTTTTACGAAGTATTTATATGGACTAGTGAAAGCCGTGTATTAACTGATACTGATAGTGTGATTGACACATTGTATATCCATGCACAGCGTGGATAGATCTTTATTATTGTATTTGATATATCAGTTTTTTTTATACGGCGTGTAAAGAAAACCCTGTCCGATCCTCAAAGGCATAGTTTGGTAGCTTATTACAATCACATTTATGTTATTCTTAAATGCTTTTTTGATAGAAAAAATTTTTCGCAATTAAAAAAAAAATATTTTAAATACTACTTACAAACTTTGCCTATGGCAACAAAATATGTAATACTTAAGTATAATGTAATGTATATTCAGAAATAAAATTTTAATTTTTAAGTAAATATGCTCTTTGAAATATGCCGCAGCCTAAAGCGCATGAAGCTAGTATTACCATGGTCTCGCAAAGGTAAGGACAGGAATTGTATTATTGTAGTATTGGTTACTTCATATTCACGAAAGAGCTTATTTGTTTTTGTAATTAGGATCATTTTTAATTATTATGAACTTTCTTCTAACTGAGCTTAGTAAATCATTATTGCCTGTCTGCGTTCCAAAGAGCATGTAAAATCGTTGACAATGTTAATAGCTATTAATAAAGTAATAATGGCGATTACATCGATTGTCCTCTAAACACGTTACCCAGCAAAACTGGAGATATGAGAAACATTTCTTTAGTTTTGCTGGGGTATAGCACCAGTAGCATAATTACAGTTACTCTTACTAAAACTTTCAACATATGAAAACTTATCTTAATTACAATATGACATTTTATTAAAACCAATTACTACTATAGTAGATATGTTTTTTATAAAGAAAATATTGTACAATAAATCATATTGAAATCAAAATTAAAATGTCCTAATTTCAAGATAAATATAGTCTCCGTATTTTGTATGTCTAACAGCCGGGACACGGTTCCTTCGAGTCTGATAAGTATAATACTCTATTTGATTTTAATATCGATGATTTCATGATATTTTTATAGAGTCATTACAATTAGACTTTAAAACAAATCGGTTTATGAACAACACAGATTAAAGTTAAAATTAGAAGTTTTTAAAAAAATATGTTGACGTGTCAAAATAACTTAAAAGTTTTATTGAATAAAGTATTTTTGATTTCTGAAACCTTCCAGTACATCAAAATTAAATAATATTGTGGACTGTATAGGTACTAATATTTCTATAGCCGCTATTTGTTAAAAAAAGGGGTCGCTAGTGGGCTCGAGTGAGTGGTAGCAGATGTTATTAGATGAACGTGCGGCCGTAGGTTGGTGTCCGTTTGTATTGTTGGCGGCGTGTGATGTACGTAGGGCGTGCGGGCCGTGCGGGCCGCGCGGGCCGTGCGGGCCGGGCCGCCCACTGCCGGCCCGCGTCTGCGCCCCATCACCGGAATGTGTTTGTTGAATGTGAACATTGTATTAAATCTACATAAACGCTCTCATGCTACCTAATATTTCTAATAAGCTATAGGCAAATTAAAATCGAATTCGTTTTTAAAGATGATTGAGGCCACAAAACTAAACTTTAAAACGAGCAATTACTGATACAAAGCAATGTTAATTTTGTTGAATTTACTGGCATTAAAATACATATATGTCTAATTTCGGTCAAAAAACGCTGTAGGTTTCTCCTATCTAAAAACATTTAGTCTCTAAAAGTAGGCAACTAAAGTAGCAACCATAACTTGAATTTCACTACAAGAAGGACTACCAACTGCTATAGTAAACTTGATTTGAAACTGCGACCCTCTACCATGCTTATCAAAGCATGGCATAGGATTCTTTGAAAAGAGGGAAGAAGGAAGAAATTTTAGACTTGGACTAATGACGTTGGTCAGAAATATTCAGATGTAGATATCAACACCGTGATATTGATTCGATAATGAATGATAAAACATTCGTCATGTTCATTACATCATTCGGCGAGCATATTAAGTCGTCGGTTTGTTGTTGAACGACAGTTATCGGGTCATCAAACGTGACGTCACGACGTTAAAATGATCACAATAACCATTACTTACTAGCATTAGGTACACAAGGCTATTTAAGGAATAACGAATTATTTGCAGACATTGATAGATAATAATTACCACGAAAATAAATAAACATAGAACAACGATCGATAACAAGTAATCGAATTAAACATGTTTGACGAGTGACAACCACCCGACACATCGATACATCCCTACTTTAAGGAAGCGGTACGATAAATGTGTTTGTGAACATGCCGACAAAGGTTCGACGGTGACATAACGGTGAGGTAAATATCTTTGTAAGCATGCCGACAAACAAAAGATCGCCACTGCTTCCTCGCCACGGTGTTGTCCAGCTTAAAATATTCGCTAAATTGGAACGAAACTAGTGTGAATACGACTATTTTAAAATTCCATAGTATTTTTATTTTTGTAAATAGAATCATTTCATTTTTTTTTGGTAATGTCATTGACTTAGCTATATATCCCTTTCGGATCGGACAGGGTTTTCTTTACACACTGTATATTGAGCGGTTGTTGCTTTGTCGGGCCGACACGACACCGGCGCCAGTGCGTGATCACTGAACCTGCTCGCGCAATTTTCATTACTTACGCATGCGGAAGAACAGCGTATTTTTTCATGATATATTGTAGTCATATAGAGATATTAATTGAAAAACTTATTTGGTTCATCAATTAGTTTTTCAAATAAATTGTACTACATCCCATCTAAATATCTTATTTTGATAATGCATGATATTTTGATGCACCCAAAATCGTCTGAAAACACGTCTTTTTTTACGTGTTAAATATAGTAAACGCAACAAATACAAGCTATTATTTTACGCTGGCATCACGTATCGCTCTTGTCCACGTCTGGAATTATATAAGGCCGTGTCGGTGTCGGTGTCGTTGTGGTTGTCGGTGTCGGTGTAATGAACAATGCAGCCGCGGGCGCGGTGTCGGCCGCCGCGTTGACAACTGTCGGTGTGGCCGACCAATCAAGAAGCGCCCGTATTGGGCGCTTCTTTTGATATTTTTATATTAAATATGAAATTATAGCTTCAATGTTTCTATAATACGACCGACCGAAATGACCACCTCGTTGGTCGAATGGTTAACGACCCTGACTACGCAATCGACAGGGCTCGGCTTCGATCCCCGAAGAGGACAAGTATCTGTGATGAGCATAAATGTTTGTATTTCTTAATAAGTTGTGTTTATAAAATATATTTTATTATTTATATATGTATAAATATACTCATAACACAAGCAAATAATTTGCTTTCTTTGGGGTTCAATCAGTAAGTGTAATTTGTCCCGTGAATATTTATTATTTATTATTTTTATAAAATAGGATTTGCCTGTAGTTTTTTTTTAAATAAACTGGTTGTCCTGAAAGGTTTAACATAATATTCACGCCTTATACGGATTAAATTAATACACACCTACTATATTGGATTTATATAATCTAATCATCATAAAATGTTTTTTTTAGATAAAATGGTTTTATGGTTTGGTTTTGGTTTTTGTTTTAATATTACATGATACGTTAATAAAATATGCATAATATTTTGAATGCCATCCATCCCATCTTCATAATTGAATCTTCTCAGTTCAATGACTTTTAACTAAAAAAATATTGTACTCATCTGCATTTTCCACACATTATATTCATTGACTAATTAGTAAATCCAGTCATATCGTGTAAGGGTTGGACCGAAACTGTCAGCGCCGAATTGCAATAGTTCCGGCTGTGTTCACGTGCTGCAGCATGTTGCCGCATGCAGAGGCGCGATAATGCACTCCGCAGCATACAAAAAAAGATCGCGCGTGATTGCAACAATGCTGCATTACTTTATATGTATAGGTAGTTCGTTACGCATTCCAGAATTTATTAGAAAATCCAAATAAAAAGTTAACCGCGTCATGGTTCTGACGGCTGGCGGCCGGCCGTTGCAGTTTGTCCGTGTCGGAGGATTCCGCGCTTTTTTATAGCTCTAGCAAATACCGATTCTGAGCAACAGAAAAGGATAGGGCGACGGGAAAAGGCGATACCGTACGGGGGAAAGTTTGGAGCGAAAAATTTTTTTTCTTGATCTGGGTATTTGTATGAAATTTGTATGAAAAAATTATACAAAAAATAATATACTATTCAACATCTTAAATTGGCGTATTGACTTGGAAAATTAATAATACCTAAACAATTTTTTTCTCATTAACCTTAAATTATACACCCGGGCCAAGAAAAAAAATTTTTCGCTTCGCTCTACGACGTGGGCCGGTACGACGGTACGGCGGAGCGTGTCGGGGCGGATTTCAGTACAGTACCCGGCGATAAATATTGTACATCGACCTTTGGAAAGAGACAATCGGCTAATTTCGGCTTCGTAGAGCGTTATCTCTGTCGCACAAAATACAAACAGTCCGGTACCTATTAGGAGCTGTTAAAACAAGTATGATTTGCTTCTTTTGATATTTTTATTCTTTGTATAAAATACACTAATTTTTCTATAAGTGATGGCTTTAGGTTGGGGTAAAATAAAATAAAAAAACATTTTTACATTATGTTTACGTATTTAATTATTTTGGAACATTACAGCTTTAGTGTACATAATAAACACCATTATACCTATTGCTAAAATGAGACATTGCAATAAAAATAATAATAATTCTAATTCTCAATTACTTCCATTTCACTATCTGTGCTCTCAAAGAGGTCAATATCACTGTCACTATCAGCCGTGGATTAAAATCCGGATGATATGGTGGCAATCGCAACACAGTGTGCCCATGTTCGGCAAGTATTTTGTCCACAGAAAACTCTGTATACCTCTCCTTGTGCTGACATATAATAGCGTAAATCTGGGTTTTTGTTAATTTTGGATCAACTGGAATTTCATGTCTGTTTAACCAGTTGATCATTTCCCGTTTAATGGTGTTTGAGTTGGGGGGTCTCTCAACATACTTGTTGTGATAGGGTGCGTTGTCGATAACTAGAACAGAATCACTGGGTATATTTGGGATTAATTGGTTAACCAGCCATTTCTCATAGTTATCGTTATTCATTTCATTGTGATAGTCACCTGTAGTGTCCGTGGATTTATACGTTAAAAAAGCACCGGGTACAAAGCCTTTTTCATTTCCCGCATGAACTATTATCAAACGTTGACCTTTTGAAATTGGCTTTTTTACTCCTTTTTTCTTATCGTCACTCCAAGATTTCCCTTTAGTGTGGGATGCATGTATATATGACTCATCCATGTAGACGATATTTTTTCCTGTTTCGCGAAATTTGCGTATTTTATCAAGGTATTCCATTCGTTTGAGACTAACGTCGTGCTTTTCCATTAGAATTTTTCGATTATCTTCCATTTTAGTGAACTGAAATCCTATGTCATGAAGTATTTTTCTCAACGTTTTTTCAGACCCATTGTAATTAATAGCTTCAGATAACTTAGCTTTTAATGATTTTATTGTTGGCAGTTCATTAAATCGTAAGTGAAAATCATACACCATTCTTCGAACAACATCGTAATCAAAATCGTCCATATCCAAACGAAATTGCTTTTTTGGTCTCCCTTTTTTTGGAGTGCTGAACTTAATTTCAGTCGAATGTGTTTCAGTACTGACTTCGTTTAATATATTGTTCAAAGTTCTTCTTGAAATTCCAGTGGCATTTGCAACTCGCTCTTGAATCTTCTTAAAATAACAACTTACATTTTCATCTACTTTTTTTTTAAATCTATCAGCTTCGCTTACAAAGTATTTATAAACATTGTAGATAATTTCACGTGACTGACCTCGTAAAGGTTTCCCTCTTTTTCCGAAAGATGCCATATTACAACTTTAAATTATTTAAATTTGTGGGTGTTATCAACTTTAAATATATTTTTTTTTTCGGGACGCGACTGCACTCTATCGTACTTGAACAACGACTGACTAAACGTCACATAGGTAGTGTGGGACAGAGATAACGCTTTACGAAGCCGAAATTATCCGATTGTCTCTTTCCAAAGTTCGATGTGCAATATTTATCGCCGGGTACTTTAAATGTGATGCGGTCGCCAGTGTGCTATGGCAAGTGGAACTGTGCTGTGGAACTCCAATCATTCGTTTCTCACAAACGGCTTGGTAAATGATGGATGGATAGATGGATTTTAAAGGGGGCTCAGACCAACCATGGGGTATGTAGCGACTCAAACAATCACAAACTCTACAAGAGTAAAAAATAGAAAATGATTAATTTCTAAATACAATTCTGAATCGCATATCACAATTATTTATCTTGTATAAGCTATATACAAGTTTAAACGATTTTCGAATGGACTTCGGTCCCCAGGCAGTACATACCTTGCCAGGCTGGGAAGATATTCATTTTCCCCTTGTCCTTGTGTGAAGTGATCGACCTCCACAGTTATGACGTCACCTAACAAGAAGTTGGCCCGCTGGTTCCGTCACTATGACCCTTCAGCGGTACGGGCCAGCGGCGCCACAGGTATGTTACGTTGTAAGTACAGTCATTTAATTTTGAAGAAATTTAATTGCTTTATAAGGCCAAACCGACGTGACCACGCATCAGCGAAACTAAATCAACGGGCGCCTCACACATATTGTGTAGTGTTTGTGACACTACGCATTTGGTACGATACACCGACCGGCTCGCATCTGAACTGATGTGTACGTCACTGAATGTCTAGACTCACTACCGCTGCTCTCTATTCATATTGCGTGACGGTCATGGGCTCTCTACTAACTATCAATGGCGACGGCCGTACGGCTCCGAACCAGACGGTTCGGAGCCGTACCGTCACCACGGAATGTGAATGTGACGAAAATATGAACTGTAATTCCTATATACACATATACACGTTCTAATTTGCTTTCCCGAATTGTAAAATGCCGTCCATGCCAGGCCGATGCGAGTCGGTCAATCTGAATCTTAGCATACACACGCTTTTCGCGATAGATTCACGTCGGTGTGGACAGGCGCTAAAGGAATAGTAAAGTTAATAGGTAGGGTGCTACTTTTGTCATTCGATAAACTTAAGTATATCTTAAACTCATAAAACTCGTGTTCACCAATGTAAACCGATGAAGAGTCAGTTAACGTTAATTTCTGGATTCGTACACGTTTTTATCTGAGTTTTACACAAAAGTGCCCAAATGCGTGGGCCCCTTCCCGGCAACAATGAGGTGGTGGCATTAGAGTAAGCGGTGCCTGTCCTCGTGCGACTCGGAGTCGGATTCTGGCTCGGAGGAGCAGCACGAGTCGCTCCAGTGCTCGAACTCCTCCTTGTGGTGCTCCAGCGCCATCAGCGACGGGAACAGACTGTCGCACGAGCTACACCTGAAAGTTATTTAAATAATATCTATAAATACTGTCATCTCTTGCGATAAGACCTGCGAGGCGAAGGACTATACATGGGGTACGTTTTTGTTCACCAACAGAGATCCCTAATAAACTATAGAATAACGCACACAGAGGACTAAAAGTCCCCCGTACAAAATGTCCCCAGAATAACCGAGGATGCCGAGACCGGACCGGATAAAAGTACGAGGGAGTCCCCGAAATATAGAATTAACGTGACTATAGGAGCAGCAACGCACACCGATTTTTAGTCTACGTTGGGCGCTCGGGAGTTATTTAATTCCTGACAGTCTTCTGGAGGAATGCAATGCTTTTTCTTAATCTTGATTTAAATTTTCTCCGTGTTGGTTCCGCGCTCCCTTGAAGAATAGACCAACTGCCGTTCTGCCAGACAGGTCGTAAAAGGCGACGATTGGCTATGCGAGTCACTACCATCGTGGCTACTAGGTGGTAGAGTTCTGCATTGTCTCGCCCGGTTCTGGTACCAACGCCTTGCCTATTCCTGCCGCAATAGCGTCAGTGCTTGTCGCTGTCGCTTTGGAGGGTAAGGTAGCCGGTAATCTTATGCATGTGGCATTAGATCTCGCCACAAGATAGCAACGCACAATCTTTCAATCAGGAGACCCATCTGCTTGTTTGCTATCTTATGATATAAAAAAAAATTACAACACATCGTAATCTCAGAATATTAGCCTCCATAGCATGGCTTTATTTCGGACAACAAATGGATTTATTTACATTTTGCACACATACATAATTTGCACAGATAGACAACGCCCAAGATGATATAATGATCGCACCCCGTGTGCGTTGAGTCCGCTGCAAGTTCTCGGCGGACATTTTTTCATGATTCACGGATTTTTGTCTTCTGCGGACAAAAATCCCTCGTATGCGCAGACCAATAAAATCGCTGTTTTAGTTTCCCGGCCCGTTCCCTTCTCGTTTTCGTTTTCACGTGTTCTCCCAGTATACCTACTCAACGTTTTCCTTAAGGATTGTAAAAAATGTATGTTTAAAAATATAACACTTACAGGGACGATTGGTTTGTAAAATTTTAGTACAACATTTTTCACAATTTCTGATGTAATTACCTTCTACGTACCTATAAGTTTCGGCGTAATAAATATAGTTCAATATAAGGATCACTCAGTTGGGACGATCGAGAAAACACTAGATTTTCATTTTCTCTTAAGCCAATAAGATTTCCATCACGATCTTTGTTTCACGAATTTTCCCAGAAGCATAATTTATATTAAACATGATACCTAATGTTTCATAGTTTTTCAGTATAAGGTTGTGTTTTAAAAGATCACTCAACTGAGCATAGTGCATTCTGAGTGATCCATATAAACCGTTCTAAATCTTAAACGTGGTCTTGAAACGAATCGAAAATTTGTTTAGCAACTATCACAAATTCTTCACAATTACTTCAAATTCAAATTATAAACACATAGGTAGTTTTTACGTTCTTGGATACGCGTTATGGCTTATTCTTGACGTGTCCAGATTGAGTGATCCAGTTAATTAGTTCTAATTTTCTTTGTTTAGGTTTCACAAATTTTATACCTTACCATGAAGTTTTCACAGTTATTTCCTAAATCCTCTCGTAATTTAGTTGTGGTTGGATGAGGTTTTTGAAAACATCGCTCAGTCCACACGCACGCCTAGTGATTTGTGCAGTAAGTAGAGTAGATAACGCTTGAATTTCGACTGCTATTAGTACTTATATATTTAATAAAAAATTCGATTATAGTTTTTACTTGTATAATTTGTATATAATTACTTACTTTCCATATTAGCTAATTAACTCCCTATCTTACTATAGCATTTCGCCTTTCGGTAATAGTTTTAATGGATACTTTCGAACGGATATGCTTTAGGAACCTTTAAGGTAAGTTTAGATACTTAGTTTGATAATGCCATCAACGCAGCTGTTGCAGGGTCATCTGCAAGGGCTATGGCGATCATGATCACTTACCATCAGGTGAGCCTCCTGCCCGTTTACAACCTCTTCTATAAAAAACGTAATACATACCCGAAATGCCTTTTTTTCTGTTGGTGGTCGCTGAGCTGGCGGCGAGTTGAGAACGCTCGGTCACATACATTGCACGTCAAAGCTTCATCTGAAACATAAATGTCCACCATCATAAATGTTACGTAGTCTGTGAACTGGTAATCTTATTCGGCTATCGATTACACGATCCTGGAAAAATCTTGGGTTGTCAAGTAAGTGTTGGTTCTTTAACAAGAAAAATATGAATAATAGTCTAGTCAGTATGTAAAGGCGAGTCATGAGTTAACATTTTCGTGCTTTAGTAGGCTGAGTAGCTATCGAATTAAAGCTATCCTGATTATTGTTTAATTAAGTTGACATATAAAACAAGTCAACAGTATTATAACGTCTAACGATGTGACGGACAGCGAACATAAAGACAGCAAGGGGAAAGTCGGGAATATAGGCAGCCTCGAGCAAGTTAAAACTTTCTAAAAAATATGTTTAGAACAAATTGCCTGACCTGAGATTCGAGCCAAGGATCTTACGCGTCTCTACCGAAACAAGATCGTAAAGGCGATTTTTTTAAATAATGAGAAATAAAAAAGGTCGAATAATTTTAATGCTGTCAAGATAGTTGCGACTTGTATACGAAGTTTTGTGTGTGCCTTAAGCACATATACATGCTACTAAAAGAGCACGTTTGTTTGCTTCTAGCTTCTAGATACTACGGTCATTTATAGCATGCTCTCCGAGTATGTAGGTACATTTGCTCATGAAAGCACAGATCTCAGGAAGCATACCTATTTTTTTAGCACGTGTGAAACACGCATGCTAATTAGAAAATTCAAAATGGACTTTTATGAATGAATTAAATTCAGTGGTATTATCACTTTTAACACAATTAAGAAACTTTTAATGAAAAGGAACAAAAGACGAAGAAAATCCCCCGTGTTGGTCCAGGCTCCTTTGAAGAATAGGCCAACTGTCGTTCTGCCTGGCAGGTCGTAAAAAGTGACCAGGAAGGGGGGGGGGGGGGTTAGGCCTCTGGGACTCTCACAAACCGAAAGAAACGTAGCAGCGGAGCTGCTACTTTACGTCGGTTTGTGAGAGGTAAGTGATAAGAGTGGTATCTCTCCGGGCGTGCCGACCTATTCAGTTGCAAATGCAGTATGGCACTACCACTAATTTGGTTGACTGACTGCACCGGTGTTAAATAATTTTTGTCACAAAAATTATCCCACCAGTGGGCGATGGGGTCGTCACATCCCTACGCCGAATGCAACCAGTGTATCTATCAGTTCATCAGAACTTTTAAAAAAATTGAACCATTCATAAGAAAAAGTGACACTCATATGAAATATGCTATGGCACGCATTTACTGTTAAGATTTTTTTATATTGTGGTGAACGCACAATCCACAAACATTCACAATTTTGGTAAAAACATATAAGTAAATAAAATATAAATGCCTAGGTACACGTAAACAAATCCACAAATTATGACTAGTGCTAGTTAGCAAACCGAGTACCTAGCATAGAATACGTTCAGACTTGCTTTGAAGCCACCCCTTTTCCCTCGCTCCTTACACGAAAAATAGACCGGCTTGCGATTAAGTAGCGTATTCACAATACAATATATATTCACAAGCATCTTTTTTTCGTACATACGTGCTACTTAGCTAAGTAGCAGTTACTCGAAACTAGCATGCTTTCGTGCTATTACGTAACATGTGTATTTCCACCCTTATATCGAAGGGTCTAGAAAACCCCTTATGCGTTCACTGGTATGAACTAGTTTAATAAATAAATATTGGTTATTGACTGTTCGTAACTAATTTTAGCCTAGTAGCTAGCCTGTTCCTTACATATGTATTAGGGTTTTACTATCTAGATAAAAATAGCGGCAACCAAATAACTTTAAGGTTAGCAAACAAGAGAGATGCCACCCATCTCACCAGATATCGTATACCGAACAGAAATACATATAGATAGACCAGATAGGCATACCGAATAGAAATTTCTAATTTTTTTTTTAGTCCACCCTACCTACTCCCGAAGAGATTCGTGTATGCCGATATCTATTTTTTCAAGAATATCTGCCATATGAAAAATTTACTCAACTAGATATGGAGACTGGAGAGTAGAGGAAAGTAGGACCAAATCTATGTAAGTATAGGATAACAAATCCGACAAAAAGCGTAAAATAGGTCTGCCGCAGCGCTATTCTGGCAAAAAGACCGTTTTTTAATTCGTAAAAAAAAGCGGTAAAAGCGCTGTTTAAATACTTTTACAGTATTAAACTGTTAATACGGCGCTGCTACATATTTTCGCTCAGCCCACTTCACTCTGTCTAAAAGTATTATATACGTGTCAAACCCTTGTGATACAACAACGCCAATTTGGTTATTTCTGAAACTAGTAGGTATTTGTTGCTCATAATCGGACACATTTTCCGTTTAAACCTCGTTTAAAATGGTTCTTCTTGACTCTAGCCTACATATAATCAACACTTGGCGGCTTAATTTCTTCTATCTGTCGCAGGAAAATTCGATAATTCGTCAGAATGCAAACGGTGTCGCTAAATTAAAAAGATAATTACGTTTTAGAAAATATCTTACGCCGATTGTAAACAGTTATTTTATAATGTGCATGAAATTCCCACATTGTTGAAATTACTTCCCATATTGTTCCCAATTCCCATATTGTTGAAATTACTTGTTATGTAAAAGGGTAGTTTATTTAGAACTTCCGACTATCTCTATCCGACTTTTTACATAAAAAAGTAGGTTTATTAGGTTGTCTTTAGGTCCTACGCCCGGAAAAAGGAGTCCCGCGAAGCCGGGCTCCGTCGTCTATCGGTAACGTCGGAATTTAAAGTCAACATTGACGCAATTTATGTCATCAACAATTTATCTTTGGCAATTTGTATTGTACGTTTACAAAATGACGACGCTGTCTGTATAACGGCGAAACATATAAATTGACTGCGACTTAAACTTATGCATGTGGCATTAGACCTAGCCACAAGATAGCAACGCACCATAAAAATCTTTGGTGTCTATAGGCGATAGTTGACTCTTTCCATCAAGAGACCCATCTGCTTGTTTGCTATCTTATGACATAAACATCAAGGTTCGAGATAGTTTAAACTCGGACTTATAGATGGCGCTAAAAGTTGATGGTATATAACACTAACATGAAACTATTCACCAATAGCTGAAAAGAGCGAAACAAACATTTAAGAAAATTAATAATGTTAAGAATATTGCTGTATTGAAGATATATAGGTAGGTAATTGCAAAAAATTGCTCGTTTCTCATAAGTTTATGTTAAACACGTCAAGTAACGCGTTTTACTATCGTACAATCGTATATTACAAACAGGAGACAGGCTGTCGTATTGGGAGGCTACCGTTCTGACTATGTTAGTGTTTCTTCCGGTGTTCCCCAAGGGTCCTTGTTGGGTCCCTTGTTTTACACAGCGTACATATACGACATTGGTCACTGCTTCGCACACTCACGATATCTATTATACGCTGACGATAAGAAAGTATACGCGACGATTAAATCCGCTAGGGATTGTTTGCTTCTGCAAAGAGATTTAGATCGTTTATCTGAATATTATTCTGCAAATAGAATTGATGTTAATATAAGAAAGTGTGTCACCATCTCTTTTTCCAGGAGTAATAACCCTATTTTATACGACTACACTATAAAGCATACTGTGCTCAGAAGAGTTGAAATTGTCGTCGACCTTGGTGTTACACTTGACAGTAAACTAACTTTTTCACACCATATCGATCATCTCACTGACAAGGCCTACAAAAATCTAGGATTTGTTATGCGTATTACAAAACAATTTGTTGACATTGATTGTATTAAAGTCCTATACTTCGCTTATGTCCGTAGCATACTTGAATATTGCAGCACGATTTGGAATCCCCGTTACGTAACATATGAACTTTCATTAGAACGTATACAAACTAAATTTAATAAATACATAAACCGTAAATGTGGATTACGTTCTAACAGCCCGCAGATATGTACCTCATTGCGGGACAGGAGAATTGTGCATGACATGAATTTCCTGTTTGATATATGTACTGGCTACAATATTGATTGTCCTCGCTTAACACAGTCTGTCTTAAATTTAAATGTCCCAGAAAAACGTACCAGACACACAACTTTGTTTCACATCCCAGTTGTCAAAACGCACTACAAAGCGAATTCCATTGCACTGCGTTTACCTACAACTTTTAACAAATTATTTTCCGACATTGATATTTTTAATTGCTCCAAAAATGCTTTTCGTAGTCAAATATATAATTATCTAGCGTGTAAAAAATAATTTTATAATTTAATTTTTTTTTTTTTTTTTTTTTTAATTTAATGTAATGTTAATTAAATTATTATTATTGTTATTTTTTACCATTTTATTGTTACTTTTTTCAAGTAATAGACATATTTTTTTTTTTTTTTATTTTTTTTGTTTTGTCATGAATGCCTATGTATAATCTGATTTAATATGATTTTCACTATATTCACTATTTTAATTTTCCTATAAATGTTTAGGTACATTTTTAGAATTTTATATCGTTATCTTCTTTCTTTTGCAAGTTTATGCGTACTTAGTTCGCACCGTATCTATACGAATCCTCTTACTTTCCATACAACTTATCGTTTTCCATCTACCTTAAATTGATGCTTTATATATGTAACTCTCACACACTCTCTCTTTCTCTCTCACAGACACACACACACACGCACACACCCAACACATACACACACACACACGCACGTACATAAACAAACGCTAACGTATTTCTGATGCTGGAGTTGTTTTCTTTTGTTTTTTTACTGCATTATCTTTAATTGTATAAATATGTTATTTTCTTTTTCTTTTATAATTTTCTCTCTTATAATTATCATTATTTTTAATTTTAAATTCCCAGCTTTGTAACTTTCCGCTTCTATTAATAATTATTTACTACCTAATTAACTACGTCATAATATGATCAGAAAACAGAGAAAAATCCGTAATTGGCTAATGTTCAATGTATATAGTACTGTAAGTATTTTCTGTAAATTAAGCTGTGGATTTTTGTTTATGTAAAATAAATAAATAAATAAATAAATAAGTAAAGCCAATTTTTTTATTTGACACACAGACAGAAAAGAAAACAAAGCAATGAAGTTTTGAGATTTTTATTATAAAAATAAGTCATTTCATATAGTACATTGTGTAGAAATTACATAAATACATCACCTCAAAAGTAAGTTAATAATTTATAAAGTTAAATATAACGATATCTTAGTGTAGGGGAACATGTGCATCAGTGGATCACGGGGAACAGTGAATCGTTTCTTAAAACTGTATATCTATTGCACTCACACATACACGCGTTAGCTTCGCTAACGCTCTCCCGTACTAGGCATGGGTCGTTACGTCGTTTTCAAGAAACGTAATGAAACTAGTGACGCCGGCCAAGTCACTAGTTTCAAAAGTAGTGATTTTTGTAACTAGTTACTTCTGCTACTGTGATTGTTTGAGCACATAATTTTACGAACTTATACAGTTACGTGCGAAACGAAATTAGATTATATCACTAACAAGTGTTTATAGCTATACAGTTACATGAATAACGTATTACTAAATGACACAAATTAGCTTCCCTTCGTACTTTAAGAATTAAAATTTATTTACTTTTTACTTTGATGATAATTGATTAGTGATTACTGATTATTAATAACTGATTTTATTAATTTTATTACATACATATATTTTTTAGTTTTATGTGTGTGTATTCAAATAAAACTATAAAAAAACATATATCATAATTTTATATACACGTTTGATAAATTCACACCTTTTCATTTACACTTTTTATAATATACTTATTAAATCAAATTTAATTTAATTAATAAAATAATTAATAAAAAATAATAATAGATTTAATAAATATGTTATTATATTTACAAACTGTAAATTCAAGATTGCTAGTAATATAAGATATAAATAATATAAGATATAATAGAGGATTAGAATAGTTCAAGATTTTGCAGTATTTTTTACTGTCATTTGTCTTGGACTTTTATTTAAAACTTTCTATTTTTTTTTGTGCCATAAACAAAGTAAATTACAAGTGCTCATTAATTTCATCGAAAACAATCAGTGAAGTCGAATTAAAACAAACAATAGAAATATTTTGTTCGAAAGTCCCTGTTCCTTCCCGGAATCCGAGCTAATTTTCTAAAATTATTTAAAAACAGAATTCAACCTGTTTTATTCTCTATGTTTATAAGTTTATGTATGAAAATTAAACGTATGCTAATACTTTATAGGCTGTTTTGTTATCGATTGTTGGGCAGTAGGTACTCCACAACACGTGTGCGCTTAGATCTATTGACAATAATGCTATCATGCGGTCTCGTTCACTCCTCATGTCTTGATCAGCCGTCTCGCCTCCTCGGCCGGTCGAGCACATTTTTTGCACCGCAGTCCGCACATTGTGTTCGACTAATCACGCCCAATCACAGTATAGTAACGCATTTACAAAAATCACTACTTGTCATTTGACTCGGAACTAGTGACTTCGTTACATGTCGCGTAGCTAGTTACTGTAACCAGTGACGTGAAATAACGCTCATGTCTATCCCGTACCCCGCGCCACCCGACCAGTCGCCGTCACTGAATCACAACGGAAGGACGCTTGACAGCGTATCGGTCAATAGGTAAGTACGAAAAAATTAATTTACGTAATGTTTGAAATTGCTTCGGATCAAAGTTATTTAGATATTTCAAAGTCTTTGTATATTTTACTTTAGCATGTGTGTCTATTTGTATAAAACTGTCTTAAGTTGTGAGGTAAACCCGATTTATATTTAGTTAAAAATATTATTTCTATTATTAGTAAATGGGTTACAGGGAATCATGTGGTGATGGGGTTCGTTGGATCATGATCCACTGTTCCCCAAAAAGTTTCGAGTTTCAAAGTATACTTGTTTACAGGTCAACATGCCACGTGACAGACAGAGGAAGACAGGGATTGGCCTTCATACCGAAGAACAAATGCGCAACGCTTTAAACATGATAGCGGAGGGCCAAACAATAAGAGCCGTTTCAAAAATAACCAAGATCCTATTCACCACACTGCAAAGGTATTACAAAAAACTATCAAGTTCTTTAGCTCAGGATCCAACTAGCTCAGTTGCCCTGACACCAAATTATTCAGTGCGCAAAATATTCTCTACCATTCAAGAGAAAGCAATTGTTGAATACGTTATTAAATGTAGTCAGATGTTCTACGGTTTAACTACAATAGACATTCGTAAACTTGCATATGAGATGGCAATGCTCAATAATATCCAGGTGCCACAAAAGTGGCATGATACTAAACTGGCAGGTATTGAGTGGCTATATGGTCTTAGAAAAAGACACAGCAATTTGAGTCTGAGGACGCCGGAAGGTTGCAGTTTAAGCCGTGCAACATCTTTCAACCGCCATAACGTCAAATTATTTTTTGATAATTTAGAAAATGTTATGGCAAGAGAAATTGTGTTTGGTAACGGCACTAGAGTCTTTAATCTTGATGAAACAAACACAATGACTGTACAAAAGTCAGCCAAAGTGCTCGCCGTCAAAGGACAGAAACAGGTTTCCAAAGTAACTAGTGCCGAAAGGGGAACACTAGTAACTACATGTTATATAGTGAGTGCGCTGGGCAATACCCTGCCACCCGTTATGATTTTTCCAAGAGTTCATTTTAAAGAATACATGATAAATGACGCACCGCCAGGAACGTTAGGTCTGGCAACTCAATCTGGGTGGATAAATGGTGAATTGTTCGTGAAGACATTACAACATTTTATAACTCACACAAATAGCTCCAAAACTAATCCTAGCCTTCTAATACTCGACAATCATGAGTCACACATTTGTATTGAGGCTCTTAATTTAGCAAAAGAGAATGGAGTAACAATTATTACCGTCCCACCGCATTCAACAAGAAAAATGCAACCTCTAGATGTTGGCGTTTTTGGTCCGTTCAAAACGGCTTATAACAAAGCAGTTGATAGTTGGATGATGCGTAACCCAGGCAAAACGTTCTCCATCTATGATGTTGCTGGGTGTGTAAAGGAAGCGCACATGAAATCTATGACGCCCAGTAACATATGTAATGCATTTCGGGCTACGGGAATTTTCCCTTTTAACAGAGATATCTTTAATGACGTTGACTTCGCGCCTAGTGAAGTAACTGACAGGCAATATGAGCAAAACCCAGGCGAAAAACAACAAGAAATTAATTTCTTCGATGATAATGACGAAAACAGAACAATAAGTCCATCACCATCTATATTTACACCTTTAGAGATACCATCAAAGCTTTTATAGATACCATCAACAATTGTCGATGACCTAATTCTCATAGCTAATAGTCAAAATACGCCATCTAACAATACACCCTTTGAAGACCTTGTCAAACTCCCGTTAAATAATACTCAATCTATACATAACATCCAACTAGAGCCATCGATATTTTCTTTAGAACAAGTACCTCTAAATCAAGATCTAACTGGGTCACCTTTTACACCGGTCAAATCGTCGAATGCTGTCCCAGATTGTCATCTTGATTTATTATCTGAAAAACCATCTTGCTCTTCAAGCTGTGACCAAACGACTATGCCCTCGACATCGACGGCCTTAACTACACAAATTAAAACATTTATTACTCCATTAGAGTTTCGTGGTTTACCAAAAGCTGCTCCTAGGAAAGGTGGCAGAACAGGTAGACGAAAAGGCAAAACCATGATTGCGACAGATACTCCAGAAAAAGACAAAATTGAAAGAAGAGCCAATGAATTAAAGCAGAAAAAGAATAAGAAACAGATGAAAGCTGTTGTGAAAAAAAAGGTTTTAAATAGTGATAGTTCCAGTGAAGAAGACGATCGAATTAGCATTTATTCTGAAGAAGAACCTATGTTTGAAGAGGACAATGAAGTTTTACTTACTATAAATTCCGATAAATTTATCGAACTGAATAATTTACCAAAAGAAGGAGACTTTGTATTAGTGTTGTTTGAAGTAAGGAGCAAACAAATTTATTATATTGCGAAAGTCATCGGGGAAAAATATGAAGAGACAGAGGTGAGTTTTCTTCGTAAATCTGTCAAAAATCCAAATAAATTTCACCTGCCCGTCATTCCTGATCTTGCCACGGTTCCGTTGTAAATGGTTTTACCTAGACCACAAATTACAGGAAGCACGAAAAGAGCTCAAGGTTTATATTATTTCAATGTTGATTTTTCAAATATTGATTTACGTTAAGATTTTTATTATGTTGTTACTACGTTTATAAACATTGACAGCTCGTAAGACTGATTTTATAAAATTTATTATTGCACTTTTTTTTTATTTTTGTAAGATTTAAGGGCATTTATTGTTCTTTTGTTTGTTCTGTTGTTTATGTTATTATTAAGATTTTTAGAAGATTTACTCATGTTTAAGTTGTAGTAGTTTTCTTTCAACATTTTCTGTATTATTAATCTTAACAATTATAGTGTGATTTTGTATTAAGACTGATTAAGGCAAAGACTGATAATAATGTTTTTTGAAAAAATAAAGAGTTTAATTAATATAATTTAAATTTTATTGCATTTGAAACGTTTATGATTCATAGAACCCCATTCGATCCACTGTAACTCAAATCTTGATTCACTGTAGCCCATTCATGGGTCACAATGAATCAAATGAGCTGTTAGAGAAAAAATATCTTGTAAATTAAGCCAAGTTGTAAAACAGGCATTTGAAAAAAAAAACTAAAGATCAGAGATATGCTTTCATATATTGAAATAAAAAACTCAGTAAAAAAAGTAGAAGTTCCACCCAAAATAGCTTTAGAAAAAAAAATGATCCATTGATCCCCATGTTCCCCTATAGGTGCTTGTGCGTATTAATTGTAAAAATTACCGACAATAGTAATTGCGTAATTATCAGCAATCGACCTTTAACCTAATCTTTTCCTAAAATGCCTTGCCGTTAAGTACTCAATCTCAAGGCCAGTTAGGTTTATTTGTTTACAAAGGAGGTTCGCATTGCGTGTGATTGAGTATTAAATTTAGCTACAAGGTTTAGTTAAGACTGTGATGAAAAAAATTACGATTATATGTTTGCATACACACATAAAATTGTAATTCAATTGTTACATATGTGTCAGTGCAAGATCTTTTTGGGTGTATGGCCCCATCAGGCTATGATTTTGCCAATGGCTAGTAATTCGGATTAGGTATGCCTAATTGGAAGAGCTCAGACTGATAACATGAAATCAATAAAAGCGACCGATAAAATTATGATATAAATGTTTTAAAGCACTATTCCGGTGCAAACCCTAGTCCATAATAGACACGTTTTCTTTCCAATAACATGTCTATCAGTATTCATGTGGTTTATGTTAAAAATAAATAAAATTACTCTGTATTGCTAGCTTTAAGGATTCTCCTTTTCGTTTTTTTTTTGGAGTGGAATGGAGTTTGGAAAATTTGGGTATTTTGTAGTATATCAATTTGTTTTACTTTAAATTAACTGTAATTATTACTAAACCATTAATTTCAAATACATCAACTAAATTAAAAATGAATTATTTTACGTAATTAATATCAAAGTAACTATTTGTGTGATCATTACTCATTAAATTCTAATGCAGTTAATAAATAATATTAAATTCATAATATAATCGCCTTTATATTATTATTTATTACCTATAGTTAAATAAAAGTACAAGTGCGTTATAAACTATTTTCAACTAATAATAATGGAATTTCATCAAGTGCCGACGATTGAAAGTGTACCCATTACCAACCATTGAAAACGCAGACATTTTCTAGTTAAATGAGTTTACCGGATACGTTCTGTACCATAATATAGTCCGGGTGA
This sequence comes from Apodemia mormo, assembly GCA_036924255.1. Classification (NCBI taxonomy): domain Eukaryota; kingdom Metazoa; phylum Arthropoda; class Insecta; order Lepidoptera; family Riodinidae; genus Apodemia; species Apodemia mormo. Next base: position 39,410,766 of record JAUPFN010000011.1, on the reverse strand, counting down.
GATGTTTCGAAATTCTGCTGCCTAGTTAATATAATATCTGTAGAATTTCCATGACAATTTCATCATCAGTCGTTACTGTTTTATGGCAGAGTTCTGTAACGTCTGACCCAAATTAAACAATAGCATCTGTGCTACTAAGCACACTACCAATAGGTAGCGTTACATCCCTGCCACAAAGATCGCAACACAACATATAGGCCTTATATGATTTACAAATAATTATACTAAAGAATGTGTAGAATTTGCTGAAAATATTGATCTATGTTTTTACTCGCTCATATAATTTTCGTGCAAATACATGGTAAAATATATTTCGTACAAAACTGGGTATAAATGATTTTATACACAGCAACATTTGGTATTGAAGTATGAATTTAATGTAAGTTAAATATAAATTAATTAAAACTAAATGCATTAAGTATTCATTACAAAGATATGTTCAAATGGAAATGCCCGTAGTAACCATATACCTAACATACAAAACACATATAGCTGCTGCGTTTGCGTTGCTTTAATTATAATATTGTTTTAAAATGTCGTCACTTACAGCCCATCAAGTAAAAAGCACGCTGACGATGTACCTGCGCAGTATGGCAAATACTAGACGCAACTAGTGGGAGAAGGGGATATGGAGGCAAGTAGACTCTACCGCGGGGTTTTGTACGTGCGCTATTGGTTAGCTACAGTTTTAGCAGACGTACAATAATTATTATTATTATTCATGTACCATAATTTCATATATTTTTTGATCTTTTCAATCCTCAATCCTAATCGTATGATCTTTAGAAAAATATAGGTTAAAACTTCATCGTTTACAAGATTTGACAGTTTTCTATTCTAACAGAGTCATACATTTATGACAAATTTAAATAATAAGACCATATTTAAACTATGTTTTAAATAAATAATGTCTCAAATTAGAAATTAAATAACTTTATAATGTACAATAATTTTGTTAAAAATACAATAATTTTATGGCTCGAGTTCAATAATAATTTTTTACGGGTCTGCCAACACTGGCTTAGTCAGTTGTTTCGCGCGCTGAGTTGTGATTGGAAGTGATTGTATACATGCACAGAACTGCATCCTAACCTAAGAGTTTTACTTTTAATATTGTTATTTAGTGTTATGTTCTGAAGATTTCATCATAATCAGTAATTAATACTGTAGTATTTATTGTCATCAATAATAAGGGGTCATCCATAAATGTGACATTGTTTGACAAGGTTTCAAAAGTTTTGTGATGTCACATGTTGAAATCTAAAATACTAAACTGCGAATGTTATTTGCAAAATGACCAACTCAATCTATATTTACAAGGTTTCAGTCGCCGACGAGTGCAAATTTGGAAAAACTCTGGACTACGTAATTTATCGATGGCCCTTTCTTAACAGCTAAAAATGTTTACAAACTTTCCGATGCTCAAATGCAAATTATTGGAATAATAAGTTAAGGCGCCGTTCTAGAAAATATTTCTTATCTCACTCATTACTAACTGCCTTTTGGTTTTTGTTATTCCTAGGAGGACCTAGGTTCGATCCCCAGGTCATTCATATGTTATTGTGGTTCTTCGAGGTTGTCCCCAAAAATCGAAATCTTAGTAGAAATTTTGAAACTGCTACAGATAAAATAATAAACATACATTATACGAATTGACCTAACTGCAAAGTAAGCAAATTATTATTCACTTGTAATATGGGCGTCAGATTAATATACATGTATAATAAGCAATGAAACCCAGGAATACCAAAATCTATGGCTATTACAAAATTTTTGGTCCCTCTGGGAATCAAAGCCAATCCCATATACGATGAGGTGGGTACGTAAAGATGTCAGTCCCGGCGATCGTCAGAATCATAAAGTCGTTATCAAGAGAATAAATCGGCAATGAAGATACTTGCAATTGCCGTTTGACTCATTTAGACTGGAGCTAAATTAGCGGCACGCTATGAAGGCCGGTTTGACACATTACAATAATAATAATAAATACATATTCAGGGGACAAATTACACTTACTGATCTAACCCCAAAATAAGCAAATTATTTGCTTGTGTTATGGGTGTTAGTCAACGATACTAATACATAGAAATACATATATAAATACTAGAATATATATAATAAACACCTAAACCCGGAAATACAGACATTTATGCTCATCACACGACGGCGGGGCTCGGGTTCGATCATGCGGGACATGCTTGTCCCTGTCGGGGATGGAACCCGAGCCCTGTCGATTGCGTAGTCAGGGTTGCTAACCACTCGACCAACAATAGTGATGTGAATGTTGTTAATACTTATAAAAAAATATAACAAATTGCGAGTCAAATTTATACATTTTTGTGTTTATAACTAGTATGACAATTACTTATTAAAAGTTTTAACAAAACGAAAATATAAATGTTTACTTAGTTAATGTAAGTACTTGAATAAATTTAATATTGGACTGAAAAATAAACACACATGCTATATTCACACACACGAGATAAATTTATATGGGCCATATTTAATCAGATTCGTCCATACTGCTATTTAAGTTAATTTTCTATAATATCTATTTTAACATCTCTTTAATAGTCTTTTTTGATAATTTAACAGTTCTATTTACAACTTTTCATAAAAATATAATCAATAATATTTATTAAATAAGTAATATTTACAATTTAAAACACATGTTACACTAAAATACAGCAATTTGTTCCGTCAAATGTAGTTATCAATTTATATGAAACTTTATTATGAGGTGACAAACGTCAAACCGACCATCATAGCGAGCCACTAGTACAGCAAAGAAAATATTAATGATAATATAAGCCCTCTGGAACCGGCATATTGTTGCCTAAAAGTGGACTCCAGCCTACCTTTGTAACTAAAATTGTGGTTAATGAAAATAAATAAATGTATTATTATTATATTATTATTATTAATAGCGAAATAAATTGGAAATACTAAATTTAAAGAATTTGCACAGATAAAAAAAAATGACTAATTTTCATAAACTAGATTGAATAATTCCTCAGTACCTATTTAGACACCTTAACATTTTTAGCCAAAATTGGGCCATCACTACAAATACAGTACAATAATTATTGACTCTTGTCATCAAAACCCGAAATATAAGCTTTCTAAACCCCTCCCTCCCCCGTCACACAAATTCTGTGACCCACCTTTATAAGTTACGTCACGAAAGATAGATCCCGCCCTATACAATACGATTAAACTTTTATTATCATTAATCAGCAATTGTTACGATTTCTTAAATGCCCCATCCCCCATGTCACGTCATGTTATACTAAGCCGCCCCTTCCTTATTAGTGCAAACGTATGTAATGGACGGCCCCTTACGGAAAAGGAAATGAAAGGTGGGCTAATGACCCTTTAATAAGGTCTAGTCATAATGTTTAATAACTTCACCACATTCATTCATCATGATTCTGTTACTTGTTTAGACATATACATTATAAAAATACATCTAATCTATCACAAAATAAATATTTAACAATTTTAAACAAATGTTAAATAGGCAATGTATTTGACACAGAAGATTTGAACATGCTACCAAAAAACCTCATTCCGGAAGTGCCCCCAGGTACTGAGCCTAGCATCATCCACATAAGTGCCAAGACCTGGGCAATTGCAAATATTACTGTCAAAGGTGTACTTTGCAGGTGTAGAGCGCAATATAATGTTGCTATAAGTGTGAAGCCGTAGGCACAGGTAGACAGCGCTCTCTCCTTTGAAAATAAAGACTTCAAGTGCGACCATGGCCCATACAGGAAGCTGAAACTATAACACAGGAAGATTTAAATATAATTAAACATAAAATACAGATAATTATTAAATGTTAATACAAAAAATTTAATTCTTGATTTTCATACTAAATATATGATATAAAATTTTTGGAAGCCTATCTCTCTGTCTTTAACACTTTCGCAGCTAAACCACTCAATCGAGTTTGACCAAATTTGGCAAGAATATAGTTAAAAACCTGGGGTTCAAACAGAAGCTAAATAAAAATCAAACAAATAGCTTCTTTAAAAAATCAACCATTTGGGACACTTAATCTATATACATATAATAAAATCATAGGAAAGTCTTGTATGTCCGGGGTAAACTCAAAAAGTACTGCATGGATTTATTTCAAATTTTGATAACAGGTCTGCATAACTGCATGAATATTACTAACAGTTCGGGTCAACATATAGGTATCACGCTAGCACCTACGGGGGAGGAGCTGTGCGGAGTAAACGAAGTCTGCACGGACTAAGTCGTGGGCAACAGCTAGTAATTGTATAAAATGTCTCATATCAATGATCTGTTTATCTTTTTTTTTATATCATAAGATAGCAAACAAGCAGATGGGTCTCCTGATGGATAGAGTCCACCATCGCCTATAGACACCAAAGGTGTTGATGGTGCGTTGCTATCTTGTGGCGAGGTCTAATGCCACATGCATGAGTTTACTGGCTACCTTACTCACCAAACCGGAACACGACAGTGACAAGCATTGACGCTATTGCGGCAGGAATAGGTAAGGAGGTGGTACCAGATCCAGGCAAGACAATGCAGAACTCTACCACCTAGTAGTCACGACGGTAGTGACTCGCATAGCCAGTTGGTCACCTCTTACGACCTGCCTGGCATAATGGCAATAGGCCTATTCTTCAAAGGAGCCCGGGACCAACACGGAGTAAAAATCTTCAAAGCTGCCAGTTATTACATAAATATAGCAAATTACATGAATTAATCTAACCCCAGCTCTATCTCTCAAATGGAAAGTGCTAGATACCTAATATTTTTCCCGAACATGTGTTTCTCTGGTCACTATTAAAACAAATAATATAGAAGTTAGATTCTAATAGGGTTTTCAAACAAGTTACCTCAGTTAATATTGCTTGGTATTACACAGTCTGGCTATTTTTACTCTTAGCTCACTTAATCTACTCTTATTACAAATGTTTTCTGTTGTAAAAAGGACACATTTTATAGATTTAGGTATTACTTTGTGGAAAACCATAATTTAAGGACAAAATGAGGGTATTTAATTTGCAAAATTCCTGTGAAATTTTATATGAAACAGCTGTGATGCAAATGAAATGAAAGGTAGAATAAGTAATGGGGGCAAACTTATTCAAAGTCTAAAAATTAATGAAGACCCTAGCAGCACAATAGTCCATACATCTCCACCACACTTTCTTCCACGTCGGTGACAAAGGCAGAAACACACAATAAGTGACTATATATGTTGAAACTAACATTACAATACACTTTGTAACGTGTGAATCCCGTTACCTAATAATTCGATATAATGTTCGGACAAAATAACGTTTGAATTTAGTATATTCAATTTAGACTAAATGGCAATTGTAAATTGTATCTAAATGGCATAGATACAATTTACATATGACAACCCTTTGTCTATGTCATAGCGTCAAATTCTGTCACTTGGCTTTTCTGTCAAAAATGTAATTCAGCTAAGTTGTGTCTAAAATATTTAAAACTTTTAAAAATAGATAATGGGCATAGTTCGCCTAAATTTAGACGAAAAACTTGAAAGACGGCACCGAAAAAGGCGTGCCGTATAAGTTTTGTGAAATCACAAGAGTTTGCTAATTCACCAAAAATGTGATATTTTTCATACACGTATTCAACATCTATCTGAAAAATAAACTTGGGAAAGGAAAAAGGGGTCGTTGAAGATCGCCTGGAGCGAGAGCCTTCAATTTTTCCAAGCACGATCGGAGAGATGTCCGCGGACACCATACGACACATGTCCAATTTTCCGAAGGCCTAGGATCTCCCCGTCGCGCGGAAACGTTTGCTGATTCCCGGTATGAACTCTTTTTTTTTTATGTGATAATTTTGGTGAAACAGTGTATGACTATGAACTTTGAACTCTCTTACTATAATTATAGTAGCCTATTATAAATGCGACCCTCACTTAGAGACCAAATGCATACCATCCATCTGAGTCAGCCTCCTCATTTCATCTCCTGCCTTATTGTTTGATTTTGTTTTTCAGATCCTGAATTTATTTGTTTTTTTGGTAAGTGATTGCTCAAACAACCCGCCTCGCGATTAAAAGCCCCAATCTCCCTTTGCTATCTGGCTACATGGAGGGAGTCTGTGTGACGCCCCTAGGAGTGGCGCTCGTTACCCATAAATAACTCCTAGAATCCACCAGGTACCAAACCATCGTACCCATCACACAGACCATTATTACCTTATATAAATACATCTCGTCCAGGCATAATAAAACAACTATTATTTTTTTATATTTGTATTACAAGGACTCGCTTATTTGATAAATATTCTGTAATACAATTTGGCTTCGCGAACAGTTACTTGAAGATATTAGGGAATCACATGTTACCTTAATTTTTTTTTTTGATAAGTGATCGCCAATCAAACGAATATTTTTTAATTCAATACAACTTTTACTTTTATTCCACTATAAGTATCCACTAAGTTATTTAAATTAATCGACCGGTTTCGCTTTTTAAAGCATCTTCAGGACCAAATATTGCTCACTGATTGTTTATAAACAAAGTAAAAGATTGTTTATAAACAGTCAGTAAACAACATTACATCCTGAAGATGCTTTAAAAAGCGAAACTGGTCGATTAATTTAAATAATTTAGTGGATACTTATCTATACATATAATAAAATCGTAGGAAAGTCATGTATGTCCGGGATAAACTCAAAAAGTACTGCATGGATTTACTTCAGATTTTGCATGAATATTACTAACAGGTCCGGTCAACATATAGGCTACATATTATCACGCTATCACCTACGGGGGAGGAGCTGTGCGGAGTAAACGAAATCCGCACGAACGAAGTCACGGGCAACAGCTAGTAGTGGAATAAAAGTACAAGTGTATTGCCATTTATACTTTTTCTCCAGTAGTTAATACAATTATGCACTCACTCTTAAACAACACTATTGGAATTTTATTTTTATTTTATATCATTGGATAGCAAACAAGTAGATGTTTTCCTAATGGAAGGAAATAACCATCAGGGCATCAGATAATCAAAATAATAATATCAGTGGACAGATTACATGAATTAATCTAACACTTAAGGCAGCAAATTATGTATTTGCTTGTGTTATGGGTGCTAGTCAATAATACTAAACATACAAGACAGGCCTGCTGAGTTTCTTCCGACGGATCTTCTCAGTGTGTGGCTGCATTTCCAATCCAGTAATAGTTAAAAAAAATTGTTGATACATTAAAGTAACTTGTAAAACGTTTTATTGAATAAAGTACTTCCTATTTCTGATTTTATAGAAATATAATAATACTAGCTGAACCTGGTAAACGTTTTGCTAAATATATTTATAACAGTATCTCTCTACTACATAGTGGATGTTATTGTACATATAAACCTTCCTCTTGAATCACTTATCTATTAAAAAAAGTGCATCAAAATCCTATGTGTAGTTTTAAAGATCTAAGCATACTAGAGGATTAGGGACAGACAGCGGAAAGCTACTTTGTTTTATACTATGTAGTGATTAATACTGTAACATACTTAAAATAAATAATACAATAAACACCTAAACCCATAAATACAAACATCTGTGTTCATCACACAAATGTCTGTTCTTCGCGGGAATTGAACTTAATAGACATCAAATATGTTATTATTGAACCTATATTCATTTAAACATTGTCTTCTTCCTACACAGTTCCTTTTTTAACATTTAAAGGATCTCAAGCAGTCTGTTGTTCCTACAATAAGAGAATATATTTGCATATAATCTAGGTAGTCATGGGCATTGGGCGTAATGAATTTTTTTTTTTTTTTATATCATAAGATAGCAAACAAGCAGATGGGTTTCCTGATGGAAAGAGTCAACCATCGCCTATAGACACTAAAGGTGTTAATGGTGGATTGCTATCTTGTGGCGAGGTCTAATGCCACATGCATAAGTTTACCGGCTACCTTACCCTCCAAACCGGAACATGGTGACAAGCACTGACGCTATTGCGGCAGGAATAGGCAAGGCGGTGGTACCAGACCCGGTCGAGCCGATGCAGGACTCTACCACCTAGTAACCACAATGGTAGTGAATCGTAAAGCCAATTGTTCGCCTTTTACGACCTGCCTGGCAGAATGGCAGTTGGCCTATTCTTCAAAGGAGCCCAGGACCAACACGGGGACAACCTTCCTACTAATTATCTATTGTTGTAGATAAAAATATAATTTAAAAATTATATTTTTATTGACAAATAGAAGCTAAAGTTTTGGGTTCAGTTTTGGCCGAACATCTAGATTCGGTCAGTCACTATTTATTATTTCTTTAGTTACTAAGACAAAATTTCCTAGAGACAATGTACTCCAAGAGTATCCATCTATACTCCATATTTATTCTAAAACTAGCTGTTGCCAGCGACTTCGTCCGCGCAGACTTCGTTTACTCCACACAACTCCTCCCCCGTAGATGATAGCGTGATAATATGTAGCCTATATGTTGACCCGACTTGTTAGTAATATTCATGTAAAATTTGAAATAAATCTATGCAGTACTTTTTGAGTTTACTCCTGACATACATACAGACAAACAGACAAAAATTCTAAAAACTATATTTTTGGCTTCAATATTGATTGTAGATCACGCCCACAGAATAATATTACTCTAGGGAGAAGAACATCAACTTCATACCAAAAAAGGCGGTAATAAAATGTGCCCACTAGCGGCACTAGTGGGCCCCTTTGATAACTTTCTAAAAGTTCAAAAATTTGAAAATCTAGGTGCTTCCTTGCATGTATCTACCAAATTATTTTTATACCAAAATAAATCACTAATTTCTCGGTAAGCAAATAAATTTCAGGTTTAAGAACTTGAAATTAGTAGTAGTTTCTTTTGTATTATAGGATAGAACATAAGCAGAGGATTCTAATGAAAAATAACAAAAATCAGCTAAACACATTTAGTGAGTTGTGTGTTGCTACTAGTGTAGCGTGATCGTAGTGGCACATGTATACCGGAAAACGACAGTAAGATAATGGGTACCAAAGTAGTGGAAGAAACTTTGTAGAACTCCTAGTAATCTCGATTATACTATTTGCGAATAAATATTAAAAATTAAGAGTATGTATGTATGTGAAAAGATTCTACTCAACACACTTTACACAGAGAAGCACTAGAAATATCACTGATATTGAAAACACCACTAAAAACACAACAAAGTAGTCGGTTGCAGTTCGATTGTTGATTTTTGTTTTAATCAAAATGATGACATTTCACTTTTTTTTCTCATTCACTTCATTTCATCATTCACTCCTTGTGTTACCATTTTTCTAACAAGAAAAATATAATTTTTTTAATGCTGGCCACTCTATAACAAACCCACTCGTACGTACCAACCAATCGGAACATAGTTGACCGTGCCTGATCACACCACAAGTATTCTTTTAAAAAAATTATTCAATGTACAGTTTTGAATTTCCTACAATTTTATTATATGTATAGAAATATAGTTATGTATAAAATAAATGTAATAAAACAAGTTTGATTAGTTGAAGGAATAAACACAAAATCTCAATGGACAGACTCTTGTCTGTTCCAATATGATATCAGAAGGAATGTCTGTTTACTGTCTATTATGCAAAAAATGTTATATTGATTATAAACTTACCTGCAAATGAAAAAAAGACTTCCCAGTGTAAACAATAAAGCAAACTTTCTTGCTTGTAGTATCAAAACTGGTATATATATAAATGAAAGTATAAAACACAGTATTCCAAAAAATAGACATATTCCGAATCCCATAAACCTTTGCATTCGAGTCTGTAACAAGAACAAATTAAAACCATTGTGACAACATACTTTTATCAGAGCATAATACATTCTTTGACAAGTGTTTTATAAGTAAAAAACGACTTACCAACGTAAAGTATTCCTTTTGCACATTTTGAAACCACGACTCATTTGAACTACTACTGCTTGGGGTTTCCTCATTGCTTCGTGAGAAGAAAGTAGGAGTTGAGAAAGGTAAACTTATTTTGTAACTTTTTCGGCTCTCATTTTGTAATAAATATTCGTCTAGATCTGATTTTAAATTAGTCATACTGATGACTAATATAAAACAGCTATTATAAAACAGCAAATATATATTATTATTACATGTAATTGTATTTTTTGTGAAGTATTAGTCACGAATCAATTATAGAAAATAAAATATAATCTTAATATTCGTATTTCGTAAACACCTACTTAGTACTTCCGCAACATAATTTCTGTAATTGTCATCAATTGTAATTGTCATTGTCACATTTGACAAATGACGTTTCGCTTTATTTTGTTAATGAAAATGTTACCAGAACATTGTTAAAAAAGTCAATATAACATACTAAATTCTTCATTTCGAAATTGTAAATAATATGATACCTTAATATTTAAGAAAATTGTTAGTAATTTTATGATTTTTTCAATTCTTACCGTAATCTGTATCGTCGCTAAAATCTTCGTGAGTGTGCCGCCTCACGTTGTTGTTATATCGATCATGCGCACAGGGCGGACAAACTCCACGCGCGTCCCGCTCGTCTAAGTCGGTGCTACTTGCATCTGAATCAACATCTGCTTCTTCTATGTGAATATTTTCTGTCTGCCTGTTATCTAATTTTTCATTTGATGCCAGTTGATTGTAGTTTTTTCGTTGTGGTCGGGAATCTGGAACACATAATGTAAGCATATATACATAAAAATAAATTTGTCCGCTTGTTTAGTTACAACGAAGTTTGATTATTATTTACATCTGTTCATAAAGTATTTTAAAAGTTTTTTTATAGCTGCACTGTTCGTGAACTTAGTGGTTAGTCGGTTTAAGACTGTTATCAACAGATACAAGAAAATAGTATTCATTTTTATTACTGTCGAAAATAATATTACTAGTAGCCAAAAGTCTAAAAAGTAGAGTAGTATGAACATTTCCGTGCCTCTAAGGGTTCATAAAACTATTGACCCCAGCTATTACAAGTAACAAGCGATGTTCAAAATAACAAAATATACTTAATTCGGTTTATTTTTAACCGACTTCTCAAAAGGAGTATGTTATCCATTCAGCTGTAGGTTTTTTTGTGTTCGTTACCTCAGCACTTGTTTATTTAAGTATGAAAGGGTTATTCTTTTTTGTTTGATTTTGTTTGATAGGGTATACTCCTCATGTGGTTCCACTTTAATTTGGCGTAGATCTGGTGCATGTTTCCGGAAATACGGGAAACGGGAAGTCAGTTGCTGCAATTTTACTGCGTTAAAATTATTTTTTATTTTATGTTACGGATATGAATAGTTATAATAATTAGTTTTGATTATTTTTGTTTGACGTAGCAAGATATGCTGATGCTTGGTAGTATTCCGATGTAAAAATTAGTTTTCGTGTTGGTCCCAGCTGCATTTAAAGAATAGACTACCTGACACTGACACTTCTATCAGGTAGTTCGTAAAAAGCGAACGATTGGTTAAGCGTGTCACTACCATCGTGACTTTTAGGTAGTTTAACAAAGTCTTGTGTTATCAACCGCGCTTGACAACTACTAGCCGGGCAGATGTGCGGCACACTTGTATTATGACGTCATAATAAAATAGATAACGAATGGCATAAATAAGCGGGGACATCATGTTTTCGATTCATTGTAATTCTATCGCTTGTTGAGGGCATTACTCTACCCAAAATTATACTGTGCGTGTAAAAGTGATTCAAGTGTTTTATTCGGCCAAACTGCTTCACGTTAATATTTCAGAAGTGGGGTAGAACACGCCCGATCTAACTCTGACAGTTTTGAAGAACATAAACCGGAGTGGGTTTCGAGAAGTGATAAAAATTTCTTTGAAAACGATCTGAAACGCATAGCGAGTAAGCAACGGCAATAGTGTCAAATAAGCAACGACATGTTGATATGGATGGAATGATACGGAATGAATATTTATTATGTAACTACGATTTAGTGCTTCTGTCAAAATGAACTATGATGATTAACTATGTGAATAAATTGGAAAGTATGCTGCCAGCTGGTTTGCTCTCGGTACATCGCGACGTCAAAAATGGTTAGTCGTATCCTACACATAACTAAGATGTTACAAGCTTTTATTTAACTTGCAATATATAATCAAATCTATAAATCAAGCATATACATAATATGAAGTAGATGGCTGTGTGAACAAGACTACATACATGACATAAAATGATATAAAGTAGATGGCTGTTTGAACAAGTCTACATAAATGACATAAAATTATGTAAAAAAAGACGGCTGTGGGATCAAGTCTATATTCATGATATAAAGTAGATGGCTGTGTGATCAAGTCTACATACGTGATACTATAAAATAGACTGCTGTGTGGTCAAGTCTATATACATAATATAAAGTAGATGGCTGTGTGAACAAGTCTACATACGTGATGCTATAAAATAGGCGGCTGTGTGATCAAGTCTATATACGTGATATAAAATTATATAAAATAGACGGCTGTGTGACCAAGTCTATATACATAATATGTGATAATATAAAATAGACGGCTGTGTGATCAAGTCTATATACATAATATAAAGTGAAAAAAAATAACTGTGATTAAATCTACATACATAATATAAAGCAGATGGCTGTGTGATCAAGTCTGTAAATGTGATATAAAGTAGACGGCTTTGTGAACAAGTCTATATACATAATACATAATATAAAACAGATGGCTGTGTGATCAAGTCTGTAAACGTGATATAAAAAAGACGGCTTAGTGAGCAAGTCTATATACATACATATCATTTGAGTGGCTGCGTGACCAACTCTAAATACATATAAAAGAGGCGGCTGCGTGATTAAGATAATGCTGCATAGGCTGCATATAATTTAGACTGGTAAGTGCTTAATTGAACCTACCTACCTAATACATATAAATTAGACTGCAGTGTGATCAAGTAAAATGAGTTAGCGGTCTAATACTCGTTAAGTTTGTTGTATATCACTTTATCAATTTTGTTTAATTAATTAGGTCATGCGCCATTTTGGTTTATTTTTCTATTCACTGAATTAATTACAGTAATACATAATATTTCTAGTAACCTTAACATTTTACTCGCTCTTTCTAAATTACATCTTTAATATATATTCATTTGGACTGGCCTTTTTAAGCTATCACAATAATTATTAGGTCTATGGTTTAAATTAATTAAGACTATTTCCCAAAAGAATTAAATTAGAATTTACTTAAAGAGAAACAACAATTTAATAGTACATAATGTACAAACGAGGGTACCTGCAAAATTTTTCAGAAGTGTATCAAAATGTGTCGTGTTGTAAATATATTATGACTAGCTAACTATCCCTTCACTTATACTTTTTTAGTTGTTCAGTTCTTCTGTAGTAGGTTCAATATTTTGGTTTATTGTTTGCTGTAGTGTTTCAAGTAATATTAGTCACAGTTCTCATTTTTATGTTTAGTTTCTGTGCGATTTGTTTAAGGTATCGTAATTCATGGTAGTATAATAAATCTATTGTAGTATGAACTTTTAAACTAACGCGTTCAACCATATATTTTTTAATCTAAACGGTCTGTTGTAGTTTTTGTGGTGTAAATTTGCAAACTTAAAAATAATTTCTTAGTGATAAAGATGATCTAATAACAAATATCGTAAATGTATTATTATACAAATTAGCACATACATTACGATTTTAGACTCAAGTCTAATACTTTATTAGCAGCGATTGATATGACTAACATCGATCAAAGACATGATTGTTTAGGTACATTCATAGATCTAAAAAAAACATTTTATATGGTAAGCCGCTCAAAACTGTAACAATATAAGTAATATAGGAATTACAGGCAAATCACTCGAGACGTTTTCATCTTTTCTTGATAACCGTCAACAAGTTGTATAGCCGCTCACATCACTTTGGTAACTAATGAGACCTCTGAGAAAATTTATTTCTTTCGTTAATACACTATGGTTTCTATAGGGACCAATGCTAACTTAATACAAAAAAACAACATTTTCACTATTTACCAGTTTTAATACAATACTCTATGGTATTTTATTGTTTTCGAACGAAACATTGTATAGAATAACATCCAATTGACATTCTTTTTTCAAATACGCTCTTGGGAAAAAATAAGGAACTTAGTTCGCCATTAACATAGCTGTAAAATTGAAAAAGAAATAACTTATTTAAAAATTACGAAAAAAATTACGTATTAATTATGAAAAAAAAGATATTAATATTTATGTAAATAAATATTTTTGTACCATAATATATGTTGTTTATTTTTTTCCGTATGTATATGTTTACCAATTATATAAAAAAAATATAAAAAGCATAGGTCATCGATTTACTTTTTGAATTAAAAATCCTCGACTAACAAGTAGTCATATTTTTCTCAAAGTGTCGTGTACACGCGAATTATTTTGTAGCTTAAGCCATTTTAATTAAACAATTCTAACACCAGTGTATTGCAGTGCTCAAGACCTCTTAAAAAATATACGCTTTACAGTATCGGATTCAATTCAAACAACTCATAAACCATTTTTGTGACCACGGTCCAAAGGAACGGACTCGAAACGCGTGCGCGTAACGATCCGTGTGTTTTTAGAAAAAAATACGAAAATGGCTGGCGGTGTGAGCGGTTATGTGCAAAACTAGTTACTTGCGGTATTCTACACGACTTATTACTGGGACCATTCCTATTTCTTACATACATTAATTACACAAACCTATTATACTTTGCACACTCTATTCACGAAATTATATCGTAAGCTCAAAAGAATTAAAACGAACTAAATAAATGATTTCCATATAATCTAACACTTAAAGGAGAAAAAGTCATTCCTAATAGGTTCAAATCGGACTCTCAAGTTGACCAAATGAGATAGAATTTGTTTTACTTTATATAAGTATTATTAAAGTATCAAATTATATTTTATACAACACTAGAAAAACCTTTGCATCATATTACATGCTATCTACATTAAATTTGAGGTATTTAATAGATGTATGAGATTCAGTCGCACAAGCACAATTTAATAAGCTACAACCAGTACAAAATAAACTTGTAAGAACACTATTTCGTAAGAACTACCTAATACCAACTAAAGAAATAGCAACATTATGTACGTAAAAGAGGTACATGCCTGGCTACTAAAAAATAAAAACATAAATATACATTCAACAGTAACATGTACACAAAGGCATTTTATATATAAACTGTGCAACAATAAAACTTAAAATTTGGTAACCCCGGACTAAATCATATAGCAATAAAAATATAATAACGTAGTTCCTAAATACGTTACATACTCTTTGGTAGTTCCTTGGGTAGTTCCTCTAAGTCTGTGAAACGTGAATAAAGGTAATATGATAAGGTGTCTGTGTCAGCAGACATAATTTTATAACGTACAATAATTTTGTTAAAAGTACGATAATTTTTCGGCTCTGGTTCGAAATGGCATTTCAGGGGTTTTCCAACACTGTAAGGTGTGTACGTGCTCTTGTGGAATTCTTATATTTATACTAGCTGTTGCCCGCGACTTCGTTCGCGCGCACTTCGTTTACTCCGCACAGCTCATCCCCCATAAGTGATAGCGTGATAATATGTAGCCCGGTATGACCCGACCTGTTAGTAATATTCATGCAAAATTTGAAGTAAATCCATCTAGTACTTTTTGAGTTTACCCCGGACATACATTGACTTTCCTACGATTTTATTATATGTATAGATATTAATACGTGAAGGGAAAACTTTGTACCCCTTTTTAAGTAAATTGTGTGAACTCTAAATACTCTACCGTATGAAATTTGGCACAGTTAAGGCTTACACATTGCTTACATAATATTTTTTAATAAAAAGCATTAGACATACATTAATATAGATAAACATTACACACACTACATGTGACATACATGATAATAATATACACACATGTAATGGGTATTATTTCCTTTATGGCTAAAGTAAAAACACCCTTATATTATATGTGATTTATAAGGTATTGTAATTAATTTTTTTTGATTTTGATTATAAGGTATTGTAATTTAATTTGTCCACAGATATTTATTTACTAGCTGATCGCCCCGGCTTCGCACGAGTGGTGTGCCTGAAAACGATGGGACGGGATGGGATATGTGGAAAAGATACAAATGTTTACCGTCATCGTTTTGTCTAAATATTTATTAATTTAATTATTTAAATTTTTGCACATTTTCAGTTCAAAGGATGATCTAATGGTCATTGGGATTCTGCACCAGTCAATCTCAAACAATAGCAATTAACTTGGGGTACAAGCTGATAATTATAACATATAATAACATGTAATATAAAAATATAAATATATATCAAGTATCTTCGGCTAATCGTGGGTGCACTTGTTGCACCTCTGCCTATCCCCTTCGGGGATATGGCTGCGAAGATACTTTTTTTACTTTTTTTTTATAAATATATATGCATAGAGTTTATAATAAATACCATATATATAACGTATATAAACTCAAACAGTAATTTAATACATCATAATAAATTCTATTAGTCCCAAAAATTAAAATTAACAAAATGTGAAAGGTAAAAAATATTAAAACAGAAAAATGAGTAAATATTCGAGATGACATAATATATTTTTTTTAAAGGGCAATAGGCCCACCTCTCGTTCCCATCGCTGTAACTTCTGTAAACCAGAATCAACAGCGGCAACCGTCCTGGTAACCACTGAGTTGCGACTTCAGGGTGCCCTGGGGAAAAGCTAAGCTGTCTTGGATCCCGCAACGAAATTAATCAGAAGTATATAGGAGGAGTAGGAAAATACATCCTGTTTCCCTTCCTTTTTAGCAGGAGACAGCAAAATGTTAGAAGCATAAAAATGCTACGAAATGAGACTTTTACAATCAGGTTAAGCCTGATTTCTATTGCACCACGAAAGTTTGGAAATTAGGGACCTACCAGAATGGCCTACTTAATTTTGCTTCCAGTAGTAGGGGAATTGTGCTCAAGATGACATAGTCTGATAAGATGACATACCGATCAAATAGATTTAAATGTACGCGCCAGGAGTGGTGGTATAACGTTTTAGTGCGTTCCTGTAGATGTCGCTGGTACTCAAATTCAGTGAGCCGAAAAATAAATTCCGGTTAGAAAGTTATTTGTGTTTTCGTGATTTTGATATGGAAAAAACTTTGTTTACTCTTTTGTTTGTGGCTGAAAATATATTTAAGGTAAGAATATTTTGGTCAAACTTATTTAAAATGAATAGTAGGGTTAATAAAAGATCGAAATATTGATAACTGAGGCTTCTAACCTCAAAGTTTTCGTTACTACTATTTAAATAAACTTGTACTTCACATTTGGTAAGATGACATACGTGACGTGAGTGTATGATGGCATAGTATGTCATCTTACCATTATGAAATTAGAAATATTTATTAGTTTTTCTTTTGTTTCAATACAGAATGCCTGGAAATTACAAACGAACAACGACGCGCAAAAGTTGGTCACAAAAAGACATGGGCCATTAAAGCTGTAAAAAACAACAGCATGGGTTGGCTTTTGGCATCTAAACATTATAACGTCCCTCAAGCAACCCTTCGTCGCCATTTTTATTGCACTCCAGTAAATCTCGGTCGCTTTAAACCCACTTTCAACGAAGATATGGAAACAGCATTAGTAAATCATATTCTTGAGTTTGAAAGTCGACTTTTTGGATTTAACACTACCGAAATATTTACAATAAAACAATACCGGATTGAATCACAGATTTGATAAAAATAAGAAAATAGCTGGCTGGGATTGGCTGAAAGGGTTTAGACAACGAAACCCTAATATTTCACTCAGAGCTCTAGAACCAACGTCTGCTGCAAGAGCAAGGGCATTCAATAAGCCTCAAGTATCAAAGTTTTTTGCTCTTCTGGAAAAAGAAGTGACGAGATCCAACCACATAGAATTTACAACATGGACGAGTCTGGACTTACAACTGTTCAAAAGCCTCCAAAAGTTTTTGCATCCAAAGGCAAAAAACAAGTTGGAGCTGTCACTAGTGCTGAACGCGGTGAACATTTCACAGTGGTTGTTTGTGCTAATGCCATCGGAAATTTTATACCACCTGCTCTAATTATTCCAAGGAAAAATCACAAGCCCGAATATTTTGATGGAGCTCCTCCAGGCACTTTAGAACTGTGCTACCCCACTGGGTATATGGTTGGCAACTTATTCCTCAAGTGGATGCGCCATTTTGTAGCTTTTGTGAATTCTTCTAAATCGAATAAGGTTCTGCTAATCCTTGATGGTCACGCCAGTCACAAAAATATAGAAGCACTCGAATTTGCCAAAGCCAACGGCGTGATTATGCTCTGCTTGCCTCCACATTGCACACACCGAATGCAGCCGACTGATGTATCATTTTTTGGCCCCCTTCAGGTGTATTATGATCGCGAAATGACAACATGGATGAAGAACCACCCTGGCAGAACCGTAGGTCTCTGGTCAATCAGGTTGTTCAAATATTCGGAAGAGCCTACGAAAATGCAGCCTCTGTCAGGAATATAACTAGTGGTTTTTAGAAAGCTGTTATTTATCCCTTTAATTCAGATATTTTCCCAGAAGAGATGTATTTACCTAGTGAGATTACCGAAAACGAATTGAATAACGATGATAGGCCAATTATCAATAGTTCATCCCAGATTCTGTCAATTACCGATTGTTCAGAATTTACTGACGCTGAAGAACAGTTGATGGCCATTGCAACTACCAATTTTGAGGAGCAAAGAGATTTTCAAATCACTTCTAAAGATGTCGGAAATCGACACTCATCTCCCTCAATTTTGCCACCAGATGACTCTACGTATTTTTCACAAGATCATGATAGCGACATTTCATCTCGGCCCAAGTCTATACTTAACGAGTCTGGTTCTAAGCAAGCTAATATTTCTGGTGACCAAATGAATGTCACCAGTTTTTCAAATAGAGATGCTACTCCTAATAATGTTAAAATGAATCCACTGTCTCTTAAAACATTGTCAGCAAATATTATTGAGCATTTATTAAAAGATCGTGACCTAAATATTCCGTCTTCGTCTTGTACAATAGCTTTGGAATCTGATTATAAAAAATCCACCAATGTCAAAGACCCGATAACCAAAGAACAAATCGACATAATCACTTCTCCAAAAAATAACTGTCAGGAGAAGATATATGATAAAGATGATAATTATCAAGAGAAAATAGACGATGAATCTAAACAAATTTCTACTGGAAATTCACTTTTGCAAACTAAAATACTTTCGACCACGAAGTACGTACTCAAAGAAATTTCACCATTACCAAAAGCAGCTTCTGCAGGGAAATTAAAAGTAACGAGAGGAGGAGGAGGATCACAAGTAATCACATCTAGTCCTTTCATGAATGAGATAAAAGCAACAATACAGCAGAAAAAAGAAAAGGAAAACCGCAAATCTGTTAAACAACAAAAGAAAGTAAAGCGCGGTATATTTGAAGATAATGATGGGAATTCTAAACCTAAGAAACGAAGTAAGAAGCAAACAAATGCTGACGATGTTGGGGACTGTGAAGCAGGAGAAAACGTAGAACCTGGGCCCTCCACTAAGAAATACAGAAACACGCGTAGTCAAAAGCAGGCAAAGCCTATTATTTTGGACGATGACGAATACCTCGACGATCCTTGGATTCATAAACAAGAGGAAGAAGATGATAATCCACCATGCATTTACTGCAACGAACTATTTAGTCGTTCTAGGCCAAAAGAACATTGGGTGAAATGTCAATTATGTTCTCATTGGTGCCATACACTATGTGCAGGCATACCTTTAAAAAAGAAAAATTTTATTTGTGAACTATGCTCATAAAATTGTTATTGCCTAAGACGGCATACCTAAAAAATCTAAGATGACATACTATGTCATTCCATCGTAGTGATATGTCGTCTTACACATGTCGACCTAAGTGCCATTTATGACATTTTTTTAAGTTTATGTATCGTTGATTGTTCTTATATCTACAATTATTGTTGATTATGATACATTTAATAATATACGCAAGATGCTGATCTCAAACGACTTCAATTATTTCAAATATTTGTCTTGAAATAAAAAGTATGTCACAATTCCCCTAAGTGTGACAAAATCGTTTGAAGGCACGGAAGTTCCCACGTGTACCCATAAGGTCGGAGTAATAAATTACACCGGATATACATTGGATACTATCAAGCATTTGGTGATGTTCGTTTTGCCAAAGATTACACTCCCAAAGAATGTGATGTGCAGTTTGTTCATATTTACAGTTTAATGTAGAGCACTCGCAAAAAGGAGAAGGAACTAATTTAAACGAGAATAATTTAGCTTTAAAATTACCGTGGCTAGTGAGAAACCTTTAGCCTTTTCACCGATATAGTTAATATGATTTATAAAAGTATAATTTTTTTCTATGACCAAACCTAAATATGTTACCGATTCTTTTCTCTTTATTGTGCTATTATTTATTTTTATACTGGGAGATGATAGGAGCGAACTTTTTAATATTAAGTAAAACGTTTTAGAGGCGCAAAGCTTAAACGATTTCTCAAGCCGCAGTTGAATATCAAATTAAGACTAGTGTGAGCCAGCGACTCTATCTGTGCTCGTGTGTTAGCTTGTATCATTAAAGCAACGTCGTCTGCACAACCTATAAGCGAGCATCCTTCCGGCAAGGCTAATGAGAATAAATCGTCAAATCCTAAGTTTCATAGATATGGTGAAAGTACTGATCCCTGAGGGTAGCCTAGAGTAAGGCGTTTAGACACAGCGTAATGCCCTAGCTGTAATTTCGTATGCCCGTTTTCTAGATACGATTTAATTAGCTTATATATATTTGAATAACATCCCCTTATTTTTAATTTCAACAATAACATCGGCCACCACGCGTTGTCAAAAGCACCAGAAATGTCCAAAAAAATACCTACAACATAATTACTTTGTGACAATTCTACCATTTTTCTCATAGACAGCACTGCATCGATAGTGGATTTTCCGGCGGTAAATCCAAACTGTTGTTTATTGAACGTGGGCCCTCGTGGTAGAAGTCGAGGAGCTTTCAATCTTTCTAACAGTTTACCAAGGGAAGGCAGATGTGTAATGGGACGATATGATTTAGGGTCATCCGTAGGCTTGTCACCGGACTTTGGAATAATTGTAAGATATCCTTGGCGGCATATTTTGGGAAAAACTCCTTCAGCAATACAACGATTTATTATTTTTAAAATAGAGTCCGTGGCCGCTAAACACGCATGTTTTATCATATAATTTGAGATTTTATCCTCTCCGGGGGTTTTTTTCGATGGTAAGTTGTTAACGGTGTTTAAAAGTTCGTCTAACGTTACAAGGCTCGACATGGGGGACACAGGTATCACGTCAACTTGCGATCTAATTTCACGATGATATTCGTTATCGCGCTCTAGGTTATCATCCGGAATTAACGTATGCAAAAGAGCGTTCGCTGTCTCCCTTAAGCTAAGCGTATACGTATCGTTAATTTTAATATTATTATAAAAAGAAAAATTATTTTTCGTACGATTTTTGATTTCATGATACATAGAAGACCAAGGGCCTTCTTTTTCTAATCTATCCGTAATTTTTAGCAGAAAATTTCTTTTTGCTAATGCAGTAGCGGCTCGATAGTGTGATCGGGTCTTTCTTAAATTAGCAAGAGCTTTAACATATTCGTCACCTTCCAATCAACGGCGCTTAAGTTTATTAAGGTGGAGCCAGGGCTCGCTTCAATATCGAAATTTAGAAATTGGAACCCAAAAAATTGATAATTAAAAAAAAAATTGTTTTTGTCACGCAAAACATTCTGTAAACTCAAGGGCTTTATTGTTTTCTACTGATAGTGGAGTAGTATCATTTTGAATCAAAACTAAACTAAATTATTTGGGTTTTCATCAACTCAAAACTTTCCTTTCTTTTGAATTAACTTTCATGGAATATTTTGAAGGGTGTTTTACTAATTAAAAGTCTAAAATGTTGCGAATTTTTATTTTAATATCCAAAAAAAATATCATTATGCTTGTTTAATATTTAAAAGAGCTACATAATACGGAAAATATATTAATAAACTTATTAGTAACGAAAACAGCGATAACCTCAATTCAGAGAACGGACGATAAAATGTATTTATGATGCGCAAAATAAATTGGTTTTTTCCTGTTAATCATTAACTAACGCAGTCGAGTAGTCGACCATAATTTACATGCGTTATATTGCTACAGTTGAACAGTTTTAGGAATTATAATTAGGTTTTCTGTTTGTTATTTCATAATTTTGTACAATAATACCATTTACCCTAACTAAGAATCGAACCCGAGCCGCGCGCTTGCCAGACTGATACCTAACGTCCTACGCCGTACGACCGATAGATGATTCAACATCTTATTATTCTTATAAGCTAATCCTATGGGGTGATTGAGCATAACAGCTTATTATTTATAATTTACATTATTTGTATTATTTTATGCTGTTTATTGATGAAAAGTCTAACATATACTCATTCAAATATATTGATTTCGAAATGATCGTTTGAGCATAATATTAAAATTTATAAAAGATAAATTATGCCTCTAATTTATTATTACAAATAAATAACCATAGACTAAAATAAGTAAAAATACTCCATGGAGTAGTTTGAGGTAGGGATGCACGATTCAAAATCGATTCTTACTAGAATCGATCTTTTCCTGTTGTCGATTCGATTATTTAGATCGATTCTTCAGAGCAAGTTGAATCGAAAGATCGATTCTTCAGAGTACAAAGTATAAGTTTCCTTACGACTAATTATACAATATTTTGCTATCTAATATAGTATCTTAATTTATAATTCAATAGATCTAATCCACTTCCCAAAATTCTTGCTTAATAAGTTCTTTTTGCATTCAAGAGCTTTTAGATTATTGGGAATTAGATTGAAATATTTTATTGCCACAAAAAACGCATTTTTGGTACTTAAAGTTTTACTAATTTTTGGTAAAGTTATCTGTCTATTACGTGTATTTATAAACCTCTCAGAGTGCATTAATTTACAATCTGTAAAATAATAAGTAAGCGCATTCCCAACAAAATACTGGTTAATTTTTAAAGGTACTAACATTTCATTTTCTATTTTCATTTTACTTATCAATTTATTCTGCAAATTTATAATAGGTTTAATCGTATTATCATATGCACCACCCCAAGCAATGATTCCATAGTTTATAACACTTTCGAATAGACCATGATATATTGTTTTCAGTATAGATGGGTGTAGCCAATTACTTAATTTATAGAATAAAAAAGTGAAATACTTGACTTTTTTAATCAGCTCAGTTACATGCTTGTTCCTAGTTATATGTTATTAAATCTAACGAATCTTGTCCGAAAAGAGCATTTGACTGTAATTCGTCAGCCTATAAAGTATCTACGCATTAAAATATTTCCACAAAATTACGATGAAAAATCTGAACAATAGTGGAATCAATGTACACAATATATAAAGATATGCAGTCTTTTGGGTTTTTTATTTTATTAATTGCAATTATTAATCGCAAGCGCGCAACTAACTGTTAGTATAGAATTATATATATTTTCATGCTTATGATATATTTGACCAATCACGTTACAAATATTTTATATTTTTCATCTAAATTATACTTATGGTTTTTGTTAATTCAAAGAACCAGATTTCTTTTTTAATGTTTATTATTATATTTTTATCTCTTAGCATACAAAATATATTTGTTCAAAATTTTAATTCTAATTTTAAAAAGCTATATACTTCAAAATCTATTCATCAATCCTTCTATAACAATACATTTGTAATAAACCATCTGTTTACTATCTAAATTCACTCTTATCAGAACCACACAACCCCCATGAAAAAAAAATATATAAAAAATATATTTTAAAATATAAAAATTATATATTTTAAATATATGAAAAATACATGAAAAATATATAAATTATATATCAAAATATAAAGTCCATAAATTTCCAGATCGCTACTATTACTGTGAGTCTAAATTTCCTAATACATAATATATACTTAATACAATTTAAAATATGAATTGTGAGTTCTGTCTTAGTTCTCAAAATCAATATTCTAATTTCAAAATATAAGAAATCCTCCCTGTATCTTTTGCCTAACTTATTCATTTACTCTTCATATTATGAGGTTAAAGATTAATATGATTTTTAAACATTTCCATTTACACAAACCTCTTGAAAACAACGAATTATATAATTTGATGTATTTATTGCAAGGTTATGCACGTTTAACCATTTCAGGGATTCATTTATATAAATCTGATTAGTTAGCCTTAGGATAACTAAAACTAATAAGAATATGACTAATGCTACCGTGTATTTATTCTAAATATTGTTTAATAGAAATAAAGATCTTCGAACTGAAACACTTGATGTTTAATAACTAAATGTTTCCATCCTCAGAATTTCGAGGCTGCTGCTAAAAAATGAAGCCAGATCCGTGGGACACGGACTACGCAGGATGGCCGAGTGTTATCCAACCGCGCTTGACAACTACTAGCCGGCCAGATGTGCGGCACACCTGTGTTATTACGTCATAATAAAATAGATAACGAATGGTATAAATAAGCGGGGACATCAATCATCATGTTTTCGATTCATTGTAATTCTATCGCTTGTTGAGGGCATTACTCTGCCCAAAATTATACTGTGCGTGTAAAAGTGATTCAAGTGTTTTATTCGGACAAACTGCTTCACGTTAATATTTGCTCAGGTATATGGTACTACCGCCTTACCAGTTCCTGCCGTAATAGCGTTATTGCTTTTTACTGTCATATTCCGGTTTGAAGGGCAAGGTCACCGCTACAGTAACGCAGCATTTTCATATAGTTTGGCTTCCTGCAGGCGATGGTTGTCTCTTTCCGTCAGGATAGATATCTGGGAGAGAGAGGGAGGGGGAGGGGAGTGGGAGGGGGAGGCAGAGGGGATGGGGAGGGGGATGGGGGAGGGGGAGGGGGAGGGGGAGGGGGAGGGGGAGGGGGAGGGGGAGGGGGAGGGGGAGGGGGAGGGGGAGGGGAGAGTGATCGGGGAGGGGAGAGGGATCGGGGAGGGGGAGGGGGAGGGGGGAGGGGAGGGGGATAGGGGGGAGGGGAGAGGGGGGAGGGGAGAGGGGGGAGGGGAGAGGGGGAGGGGAGAGGGGGTAGGGGAGAGGGGGAGGGGAGAGGGGGAGGGGAGAGGGGGGAGGGGAGAGGGAGGGGGAGTGACAGGTGGAGGGAGAGAGAGGAGGGAGGGAGGGAGAGAGGGGGGGGGGCTGGCTGGCTGGCGGGGAACAGTGTGTGAACAGAGAAAAATATGTCGCGTAACTCACGCGGACCGGGCTCGTAATGTTGGTGTAAAGATGAGAAAGGGCATGCTCCGTTGGTTCGGACATGTAGAAAGAATGGTAGGTGAAAGATTAACAAAACAGATATACAATGCGAGAGATGAAATACTTTATTATTTATACTACACCTATTCGGAAAGCACATTAGTTCTTACTTGAAAAACGAGAAGAAAGTACCTAATTCCAAGCGAATCAATATGCGGGCGGCAAAAATGTATGGGATTTCTCCCCTCCTTTAACTTTTTTAAATTCATAAGTTTGTATCTCGAAGCACATCAAAATGTTACTGGCCACTAGCATTTACTAAGGAAACTTGGCAGTATTTCATTTGCCTTATTCATTTGCCTCCTCAATATTAAAAAAAAACGATTGTACGCGCGAATTTTCTTTTTTATTGTATCTTCTTCTTACATTCTGTTCTGATGTCTAGTAGCGAGAATGAAGATTTATTTACGCCGCCTGAATTAAAAGAAGCTGCTCAAACAGTCATTTTAAACCTTTTGCCAGAAAAGTCCAAGCATAAGTACAACAAAACATATGAAGAATTTATGGAGTTTCAATAATTGTAATAATTTTAATATAAATTTTAACTAAAATGTTTTTATTTTCCTCATTGTTGTAGTATAAAGCAGTATGTATCACTCGGGACATAGAATAATAACGCATAGAAACCGAGTCGACCCGCGCAATATTAAGCCATTTCAAAGAAGCCTGAAAAGGCTTCTTACGTTCGCCGGCCCCTCAGGCATGCGACACGTGCCACGCGGAGTACAGCTCTCGCAATTTCAAAAAATGTGAGTTACTGTGTGGTGAAATGCTGTCACCGTGCTTCACAAAAGCGTATTTAGGACTTGAAGATAACATTTCACCGATAAAAACTACTTGGCATCGGATATTTTTGTATAAAATCCAAACAAATAAATCATAAATATCTAAGTAGAACGATATTCAAAATGTTGCCAGCCAAAGGGAAAAATATTCTACCACGTATTTGTTTTTACCTATTTTCATTATAATTAATAATATGTGTATTCCTATTTTATGTGCGATATTACATAGCCTGGACTTTGCTTTTGCATAAAAAATAGTTTTTAAGTGTTGAGACTCACCCATTATACTGACACAAATATTACAAATCCGTTTGTCAGACCAATATTATGAAGCATTTATTCGTATATAATGAGGACTTTTAGAAGACAAAAAAAATGTTCCAACTAGCATTCTAGATGCCACAGTGACCATCAGAAAAAAACTCTGTCATTACCAAAGTCATTTTTTTTTAATTTTCTTATTAAATAATATGCCATCTTACTGCATTATTTCGTATTGCTTAGTGTCAAGTAGTTTTATTAGCGATATTTTCGACTTTTATCCACGAAAACATGTAGGGTAACGTGCCCTAAAATCGGTCTGCGCCTAATGTCGACCTCCTAATATGTTTATACTGATAATTAAGCTAATATTCCACATAACTTTTAAGAACGCGGGCAAGACTTCATACATCGTTTTTTAATTATTATCTTAAAGTTTAATGTGTTTCTTAAGATTCTATATCAACTGCTTAATTTATCCGCATTTAATAAATATTTTTTTAACTTGGGGAATAGCAGTTAAATAAAGTTGGAATTTAGGTAAGGTTAACGTAAGCAATCAGTTCTCTCCTTAGTAGTCTGTGGTTAGATATTTATCTTGTCATTGGGTGTCTTCAGTACAACAGCTGTTAATCTCAGAAATCTAAGTTAGGTTGACAGAATTCTGAGCTAAGTTTTTGCGAAGACACTTTATAGGTACTTAAAAGAACAAAAAATAAATTAGCTTTAACTATTCTTTAATACAAAAACAGGGAGAATTTTTATTTGATACTTATAATGAAAATTATAATATATAAACTTATTGCTGTTTTAATGAAAATGTAAATTAAGTTTTATACAATGATAACACTTAAATTTGATGATAGAATTCAATCAAATTAAAGTCTCAATATTTTTTATATAATTGTTCTTAGCGATATATTTTATTTAATTGATTTAACAATCGTAGAAAATTATTCTAGTTTTATTCTAATAGTGAAAAATAAAACTTTGAATATCAAATGCCTTTAAATTGTTTCCTTTCTTTGACTACAACTTAATAAAAATAAGTACCCTAAAATAGTTATATTGAAGATTATTTGATATAGACAAAAAATAATTTATATAAATCGTTTTATTTAAAAAAATATCACAATATTGAATATTTAATGCTCATTTCTCTTAATTTTGAGGACCAGCAAGTAACGATCTAATGTAATTTTTACATATCAAATTTTTTCTGCGTAGTTTTAAAGAGACTAAAATATCAAACTAAAATATCAATTTATTTCATTTATTTTATGTCTCAAAGAAAGAGACTCAATCATTAAAATTGGTGACCATTTAGATTTTTTCTTTTACAGTTTTTATCAAATTAAAAAGATCATTTAAATACATACCATAAAAAATTGAGGGCATATTATGTTTACAAAAGTTATTTAATAAAATTAAAGTAAATTTTAATGCAAAGTCAATACCTTATTTCAATTTCAAACATCCTTTACTGGCTAACATTAGAGAAAAATGGGGCTGAAATTAGGGAAAAATTGACCGACAATAGAAAAGAAACCAGGATAGAGAGGGTCAATCATTTAAAACTTAACACGTTTACATATTTTTATTTCGTTGTTGAAATCAATTCGAAACATCAATAGTGTAAAATTTAAATATTGATTAACACGAAAAAGAAAATTAATATTTTCTTCCCGATAACGGTTTAAGCCTAATAGGGTCCGAAAGTTATGTATTTGGTTAGGCGGCCGAAATTTGGCTATTTTACCCTATAAATTTCTACATCACTGAGATTAATTTTAATTTTTAAAATTTTAAATAAATAATTTGATTATTAAGTATATATATTTTCGTGTCACAATTTGCACAAAAACGAAAAAATCCAAGGTGAAATAGCTTTGGAACGTAGAATTATAACACGTAGAAACCGAGTGGGCCGCGATGTTTTAAGCCATTTCAAAGTAGCCTTAAAAGGCTACGCATGCACTTGCCGTCCGCTCAGAATCGCGATACATGTCATACGGAGTGCAGGTCTCGCAATTCGAAAAAAATATGACTTACTGTGTTGTTAAAGGCAAAAAAAGACAAATAAAATAAATGCTGAATTATCAAAAAGTACCCTCGAGCTAAATTATTTTCATAAGACTTAGTATAAATAATAGTTAAAGCAAATACAATAATTAATTTTCTTAACATTAAGGTCTAACTAAAAATATTGTGCGCAATTTTTTTTCCACAACTAGCAACTGTATAGTGATAAGTTATGTGTTTCAAATTATCTATTTTTAGTCGATTTACATAACAGAAAAATTATAAATTGTAAGTATTTACCTGTGAAATGTTTTCACTTTTTTTGTTTTTCTAAGGTGTTAAAACACTTCTTTATAATGCAATAAATCATTTCGAATTATTTTCGTAAACTGTGTCCGATATAACCTGATCTTATTAAGCATTGACAACTCGCAAAACGAATTGAGCCGTTTCTGGTTCAGTTTTATTTACTCGTTTTTTGTGGTTTCTAGGCGTTATTATTCTAAGATCAGAACCAAAACAGTTGCGGACGCTAGGTGGTGCTCAAGTCGTGCACAGAGCCAATAGTATCCAATATAGTACGTTTAGCTTAAAACATTTAAATTTTTTAAGTTGATTTAAACAAATACTTGATTAATAAGTATCTTATTAATTTTTACCTTAAAACGTTCGTCTATAACGTAAGTATTGTTTCTGCTTATCCACCCATTTGCTAATTTTCAAGATAGTTTAAGGTTTAGAACCATGGCAAGATTTGTATGAAAGTTAAAATAAAAAAGGTTCCAAGGTAATAGCTTTGAACAAACATACATACACATACACGCACACAGACATACACATAATAACACACAAGTATTTGCCAAGCAATGTATTTCAAACATTTGTATGATATAGGATAATATATTAGTAGATACATATCAATAAGGTTTTTTTTTGTAAGAATTACTTCAATCACTGTTTTTATAACTTAAATAACGTAAATTCGTATTGACCATATTTTTTATTTACGCTCGGTGCCGGTTGGTTACCGCTGTTTAATTACTGAAATTTAAAAAAAAAATCTTGAGAACCTCTAAAACATTTTCCTGTAATTCTACTCATTTTACCTCACCAGAATAAAAATTGTAAGTTCTAAATTTTCTATATGACTAATAATACTATTGGAAAGACAGACAATCTTTATTTCAGTGAGGTAAAAATATTTTAAATCACAAATAAAAGCACAAAAGCTAAAAAAATATAAGGTTAAATAGCTTTGGAATCATCTTGAGAACATCTAAAATATTTCCCGGCATTTAACATATTTTACCTAACCGAATAAAAAGTGTAAGTTTCAAGTTTATACTAAATGATTAATAATGTTATAGTATGAAAGATTATTTGTATACCGGTCAGGTAGATATATTTTAAATACCGTCTTGGGAAAACATTTATTTACTTGCAACACTATTCGAGTCTTTCGAGTCTGTGTGCGTGACGACGCAAGTGATTACACGAAGCTTACACGGACATTGACACGGTTTTGGCCTAAAATATGAACGAAGCGTTGAATGCAATTATCCCTCTAAGCGTTATTACTCTATGACTCGGGAGAAAATGCGATACCTAACTTGAGTGTATTGAGGCCCGAAGCGCAGCTGAGGGCTTCAATACACTCAAGTTAGGTATACTCAAACTACACTCTCGTAAGGTATCGGTCATTTTCTCGCCTTGGTGAACAAACTACTATTATTAACAATTATATATTAAATTAACAAAGTCTATAAAAGACTTATAGACTTTATTATTATAAATAAAGTCTATACATTAAAAGATGTAATTCTCATAAAAATACTTTTCTAACAATATTACTAGATAGTATAACTTTGCGAGCCCCTAGAAAGCTCTGCTTTTTGCTAGTAGTTAGTACTATAATAAATTCCAACAACTTCGCATTTGTTGATCAGTAGTTACATAGACTAGTAGTTAAGTGACTGTCACGGACATCGCTCTTACGTAATATTTACCGAGTTGAGTTATCAAGATAATTTGTGAGTACATGCACGTGTTTATCATTGCAAATAATTTAAAAGGGGACATTTACCTACTGAATCTTTACATTAAGATTTGATACTAAAAAGTTATTTTTTGATATGTTAATTACTGTATTATTTTCGGGCTATCGATATGCATTTGTTAAAAAACATTCAGTATAATATACGCTTATATAACGCATATTATGAATTGACAGTTGACAATATTGATTGTTTTACGCAGCAGCTCAAAAGCGATGGGTATGGATAGGTATGTCGCAGGCAAATTGTATGTTTCGCCGTAATACAAACGGCGTCGTCATTTTATAAACGCAGACACTAATACAAATTGCCGGAGGCAAAATGTCTATGGATTCAATCGCGTCAATGTCTACTTGGTTGTTGCAGTAAGGTGACCATGATTAATAAAAAAGGATATTTTGATATGTTTTTATAATCGTATATTTATTAAAATTTGTTATTGTGAATGTACACAAATTATAAAGGAATAATTACTGTATGAATAATATTATTTTGCTTTTGTAGGAACTAATAAAACTCTACACTAAGTAAAGCTTAGTGGCAAATTTTAGTTTTATAAACTTACTTAAAATATTTAGTTAAAGACACGGATACATCATGAATAAAAGGATGTATTGTTTTACGCGTGTATAGACTTCATTTATTCAATTGAAATCAAACCACAGATGTAAATGGAAGATTACGCTGTTTTGAATGATTTTGAGTAGGTTTACAAAGTGCTTTCCTGAAAATGAAAGGTTAGTAACTTTTTTATTTAGATGTTGCAAACCATTTGTAAAATAAATGTTAGAAAAATAAGTACAATAAAATATAGATGTGGGTTTTTTGGTTTTGAAGTTCGTTCGATATGCAGCGTTTTGTAGTTAGGTTATTGCGACTGGAGTAGGTAAGACGGTGGTATTCGTGCTCATCGATCAAGCGAGTCGCCGCAGGACTCTACCGCCGTTAAGGTCACGATATGATCTATTTTAAGTTTGAATTGGAATTTAGAGTATTTATCACATACAAAACAAATAATTTGAGATAATATCAATTACGTTGTGGGACTAAGTGTCTTCGGCTAATCGTAGGTGCACTGGTTGTACCGCTACCTACTTCTGTGGGGATATGGGCGAGAATATAATAACATCAATAAATTAACGATTACTTTGTTTCTTATTTTATTTTTCGTTTCATTTGTAAATATTAATGCAGCTTTTTAAAAGGTTGATAACCCCTACGTTTTTTCATGTCACAGAATATTCAGAAACAAAGCCTATAGGCTTGATTTACGTGGAAAATTATAAAGGTTTTGTTCAGGGTAGAACCTTTTTAAATGCTATTTGAGGGAATTATAATCTATTTAAAAACGACTTTCGTATCATACGCCATACGTTAAAAACAATCATGACACGGCTGCCGCGTCATCCGCAAAAAATTGGTTAAATAAGCACAATTTAAAATTGACAAAGTATTGATAATCTGACCACCCCGTTGGTCGAGTGGTTAGCGACCCTGACTACGCAATCGACGGGGCTCGGGTTCGACCCCCGACGGTGACAAGCATTTGTGTGATGAGCATTTTTTGTTTGTATTTCCAAGTTTGGGTGTTTATTAAATATATTCCAGTATTTATATGTGTATTTCTATGTATTAGTATCGTTGGCTAACACCCATAACAAGCAAATAATTTGCTTATTTTGGGGTTAGATTAGTAAGTGTGATATATTCCGTGAATATTTATATTATTTATTTATTTAAAAAAACTAATATTTTTAAGCTAAATGGTCGGTAAGTTAATCAAATCTACCTAATCCTTTTATAATATTGGACAAAGTTTTACGAATATGTTACGTTTCTCACAATGACAAATCGATCTTTAAGTTTGTATTGAATTTTGTCTCGCCCACCATGTTCACAACCTTTGTAATTATCCAAAAGAATATCGTAATATTCCTCCAAAAATACAATGCAAACGGTGGGGCTATGACTGTTGTTTTTTTTAACAGACGACTCAGCAAAACTTTGCGACTGTTGCTGGTCGCCCCGCACCTCCCCCGCAGGCGAATAAAAATGGGGACAATGACAGCCGCAAGGCTACGAAGAGTCGCAAGACTAAGGAGAGCCGGAAGGTCACAAAGAGTAAGGTGGAGTCTTGTCGACCTGGTAAGGATGAGAGCAGGAGGTGCGATGAGGAGGGCTTCACACTAGTGGAGAGAAGAAGAAAGAAGAAGCCCACCGCCCGCAACAATCGCGGCACCGCGCCATATGTACTCGAGCTGCGTCTGCGGAGCGAGGTCCCCGCAACGCCCTTGTACATATCTCGTCTGCACTGGTCCATGAATGTCGAGGACGTCGTGGACTACATCAGTAAGAAGACGTCTCTCCACTTGAGGGTCGAGCGTCTGCAGTCTCGCCACAAGGTCAACTTTAGTTCTTTTGTGGTGACAGTACCGACGCATCTCCTGTCGACCTTTGAGGTGGGGGAATTCTGGCCGACTGGTGTAGTCTACCGAAGGTTCCGGGGGAGACTCCGGAATGAAGTGCGTGTTACGTCGCCGGCAATACGTGACAAAGTGTAGTTTTTAAGTATATTATATTAATATGTGTGTTAGTCTATAAGGTATTTATAATATGGGCCATGTTGCCTGAATTAAATGATTATTATTATTATTATTATTATTAAAAAGAGAGTCTTGACCAGCAATATTCATCATATCATATCCAGAGCTTCAATAGTATTCAAATTAAGTCCGTCGAATACAAATTTTTATGTGCCGGATAACCTCAAAAAAAATCTGGTTATTCCACGGTGTTTTCACAGCCCCCTTTGTGATTCATATATTTTCAATTACTCACTTTAATATAAATCCTTACTATCACTTATAATATTATCTGTAACTCTAATATTAGTCATGTAATTAATATTTGTTAATTCCACACTTGCACTGCTATCCGCCATGTTTGTTGTGTTAATATGCAGCGCCACGCGTAGTAAAATGTGGTACTAATTTGTACAAAATGCCGCGGCATTTTATAAACGATAATGTTATAGTCGCGGGGCCGATTATAAAATGTCGACACATTACATTCAGCGCGAGGCATTTTATAAAACAATTTTTTGTTTGTAATCTGAGCGACCTCTAAATTATCCAATTCTTGTAAGGTAGTTAATGTATTATTATCCATAATAATTAATATCATAAACAATCTGTAAGTGGTAATTATATTTCTTACATTGCGAGCCATCACATTTTACATTAGTTATAGAATACTTAATTAAATCATACATGCCAGCTGTAACGAAAAACAAATTAATGCACACTGTTAACATAAATACTTTGTTTGCCAAATAATTAAAGTAAAAATTCACAATAACTCTGAAGATAATTTTAAACAGATTTAAAATGAGGGTAAAAGTACCGTAGTGAGCACATACGTTGTCATCCGTGTTTAGTAATGTATGAATATTAATGCTTTGTTTATTAAAATAGTAAAAGTTTGTATATGTGTATGTGTTTAATGCGTGAACATTCAAATATATTTTATAAATTATTTCAATGGCAAATAAATACGGTTTATTAAATATATCATTTAAAAATCGCACATTGCATTTGCATGAATTATTATAATAATTATACTCAATTGTTAAATTTAAATATATTCTAAAAAATATTCCTATGTCAAAAAATAAATATGAATTATTAAGTGAATCATTTAAAAATTGTACATTGTATTTGTATGAATTATTATAATAATTATTTTCAATGATTAAAAGTACAGATAAATTAATTGAGTATTTTCTAGTGTTTATATATGACATGAAACCATATTGAGCAAGATTAAAATTGTTATGATAATCTAGTCATGCTGAGTTGATCAAATTTTGTACCTGTATTTCATTTGTAATACGAATAACAGGTGAATTCTCATTTTTTCTTATAAAAACCTTGCCAAATGATGTCCAATACTTGTATTTTTTGTTTTTAACGACCTCTCTCGCAAGATAATAAAGGCGAGAGTTTTTGGCCGTCAATTGCTCGGAGACAAAAATAGGTGTATCTTCTTTGGTTCTCATTCCCAAATGTTTGGCTCGCAATTTGTCCTTATTTTTTATATTATACAGTTTACACATTTTGAGAATGTCGCTTTTGATAATAGTTTAACCCGTTTCTACAATAATAGGGGTATTTGTTCTGTCATCCTTCTTTATCTTCACCCGGTATATATCTTTTATTTCTTTTCTATCAATAGAACAATCGACGCTTTGAGAGAGGTTAAGCACCATGTTCACTAGATCCTCACTAGACTCGTGATTTAAGCGTGGAACATTTTTAATTTCTAAGCTAGTTTTCCTGTGCGATCTTTGTATATCTTCAAGTTTTTCTTCTAAAATTGTAATATATTCCTTGTCTTTTTTCGTTTGAATTTCCAACTTCTCCATCTTTTTTTTCAATTCATCATTTTGAGTCATTAGGAAGGAAATCGAGTCCTCTATGTTACGGTTTGATTGCTGTATACTTTTAATATTTGTAGTAATTCCTTGAATTTCTTTAGTTTAATTTATATAAATCTTCTTCTTTAATCATTCTATCTATTAAAAAACCGCATCAAAATCCGTTGCGTAGTTTTAAAGATCTAAGCGTACATAGGGACATAGGGACAGACAGCGGAAGACGACTTTGTTTTATGTAGTGACTAAAATATAACGTCGTGGCAGGCTATCTATGTGGCCTTATTGACTAACAAACATTTAACACAAAGTAACAAATGAAATCAATTCATTCAATTATAATTTTTAAAAAGAATTGAATTAAGTAATACATGCATCTTTAAAATAACTTAGTGCATTACAAAACTCTCGCTTTTATATTATTACTAGCGACCTGCCTGCGGTTTCACCCGCGTAGCTTTTGTTCCCGTGAGAATATCGAAAAGGTTTATATTCTAAAACTTTCCTCAAGAATCAATTTACCTTTAAAAAAACTGCATCAAAATCCATGCGTAATTTTAAAAATTTAAGCATACTTAGGGACATAGGGACAGACAGAGAAAGCGACTTTGTTTTATACTATGTAGTGAAGACATTGAGTTTGAGTATTAAATACTATGACAATTGTTTTAAACTATTGTTATATACGGTCCTTATATACACGGATTTTAACTACTAGTTACATGAAAATGTTTTCGCGTACTGGCCAGTTCGATCTTAAATATCTAGCATATTTTTTGCAAATTCCAATTTTCAATTTATTTCAAATTTAGGTCAGAGTGTGTGTACACAGGTCTGTATGTAAAATACTTTTTTTGTAGGTGTGTGTTATACATACCATGTAAATGTCTGTTTCGAATTTAGTGATTAGTTTTCGCGCCATAAGATTTCTATTTGGCTTCTTTCTGTTTGAAAATGCGAAAGTTTGGATGTTTGGATGAATGGATAGTTTGTTACACAATCACGCAAGAATTACTAAACGGATTTGAATGAAATTTGGCACACAGGTAGATTATGATCTGGAATAACACATATGGTACTTTTTATCCCGGAAAAATTAGGTGCTCCCGCGGGATTCGCCATTATTTATAACGCCATTATATAATTCGCGAATATAGCGAGGAAATTTTTAATTTCCTATCCATCGTCATACCTAGTGGAAAGGGGGTTCAGCGCTGTTACCAATCTCCTAACGAAAAAAAAAACAGACTGAGATTATTAGCCGAGGAGATTTAAGATTAACCCTTACAAAATTGACGCCAAATGTTGATAATTTATTATTAAAGCATCAGGTTCATCCTTCTCACTAAAAATATTGACTTATTGCTTATGTTATTTTATTTATAGTTTATTTTATGTTTATTTAATGTTATGTATATTTTACATAACATATACAAAATTTTATTTTGAGTAGTTTTAATTTAAATTCAATTAATAAATGTATAAATTAACATGTGTTTTTACTTTTTTAGTTTTTAACACTAAACTTCACTACAGTTAGAAATTTACAGGAAATCAATATTAGGTAAGTAAGGGGTCTACCCAATACGGAAAACCATGGCAAGGGGTCTACGAGACAAAAAAGTTTGGGGAACTCTGATCTAACTCCTAAGTAAGCAAATTATTTGCTTGTGTTATGGGTGTTAGTCAACGATAGTAGTGCATAGAAATACATATATACTTTTACATAAATAATAAACAACCAAAATCAGAAATACATACATCTATGCTTGTCACAAAAATGTTTATCTCCGTCGGGAATCGAACCCGAGTCACCTCAAATTGTAGTTAGGTTCGCTAACTACTCGACCAACGGAGCGGTCAAAGATAATTTACAGAACAACTCTTCAATGATATAATAGCACATAGAAATTACTGTTCACCTTTAACTGACACAAAAAGAAAATTTTAAACCGCTATATTTTCTTAACGACAGCTCGGTTCGCCGAAAGAATGTTCAAAATAAAAAATGCTACACCAATACTTTTAGGCGATTCGAACAACCGCACAAATATACTAAGAAACATATATAAAACAAACAAATGCAAATGCTGCCTTTAAAAACCTGATTAATCTATACGTAGGTCACACTATAAGTTTTGCGTAACTTAAAAAACAACATGTTATAACCAAAATATTATGTTTATTGCTTTTCAAAATAATCTCTTTTACATTTTAAACATTTTTTCATGCGATCGAACCATTTTTTAAAGTAGGAGGACCACAAATCTGAAAGCATGTGTAGTTACCTTACCCTCTAAGCTGAAACACAACAGCGACAAACACCGACGGTATTGCGACAGGAAATGGTAATACCACAGTATACTGGAGACTAACAGTAGATAGTCAATCTACATACATATGATATTCGAGCAATGCACACATAGACATCTCTCACAGACGCGATATCTCGGAATGGTTCGGTACAGTTTGTTCCGCACCAGATGTGGCACCAGTCCGAGATATCGCGTCCGTGAGAGGTGTCTATGTGTGCTATGCTCGAATATTACTTGTATGTAACATTGACTTCTAAGTATTCTGTGGTAATACGTGTTGTGAGTCGTGCAATACAAAATTATTATAAGAAGTCTTTGTACAAAAATAACTCTATACTCTACAATATTAGAATTTCGAACCAACGTATTGTGTTTATTTTGTTATCTTTATTGCTTCAGATAAAAATGGATACACGACCAAAGATCGGCGTTATCGGAGCAGGCGTGGTCGGGATGTCGGTCATCAAAGTATTGCACAAGGAATTGAGACACGCTAATATCACCCTTATTGGAGACAGCTTTAAAGAAGATACTATCAGCAATATAGCGGCGGGAATATTCAGACCTGGTACCAGTTTTAAAGGACCTACTCCGGAAATAACAAAGAGATGGATAGATAACTCCTGGTATTTTTGGCAGGATATCCTTAAAACACCTGAAGGTCCAAAAGCTGGTCTCATGATGCTATCAAGTTATATTTTCTCCAAGGACAATTACCATGTAACAAGGAATCATCTTATCGAAGACTTAGTACCAATTTATAGACCTGTAGATGAAGATGAGTTAAAACTGTGTGGGGAAGGCTGGAAGTATGGTTCATATTATTCTACTATAAAAATTGGATGCGATCGTTTTTTGCCATGGGTAGAAAAATCATTTATCGATAATGGAGGTAAAATTATCGAAAAGAAAATCGAGAGTTTAACATCTCTACCAGAAGAATATGATTTAGTTTTTAACTGCACTGGTTTAGGGGCGAAATATCTATGTAATGATCACGATTTAGTCCCTTTAAGGGGTCAAGTTATTAAAGCTAGGGCTCCTTGGTTAAAAATGGCATTTTATGGGGATTATGATACATATATAATTCCAGGTATGGATGGTGTGGCAACTTTAGGTGGATGTCGGCAATACGATAGCTATAATACTCAAGTTTGTAAATACGATGCGGCTGCTATTATGGAGCGTTGTTCACAAATGTTGCCAGCTTTGAAAAATGCTGAAATTGTTTCACATAAAGTCGGGCTACGACCGCATAGAATACCAGTGAGGGTGGAACCTGAAATGATTGGAGGAACGAAGGTGGTTCACTGCTACGGCCATGGTGGTTACGGGGTGATGTGCGCTCCGGGAACTGCGATAGATGCTGTTGATGTGGGAATAAAGCTACTTAAAAGTAATGTAAAAAGTAAAATATAAATGTAAGACAATAAACAACAAAGCCATGATATTGAACATAATGTATATAATATTATAAATAAAATCTTAATTATTTATACAAAAATGTTATGTATGGTTGTCTCGTCTCATTTGTCGCCTCTGTGGTGTGGTATGGTATCGATGTTGACCGCATGAGGTCCAAGGTTTGATTCCCGGGTCACGTAAATTAAAATGTGTTTTTGCAGTTTTCTGATGAAATCTACTTTGCCTTGGACTGGATAAATGCCCGGTTGGCGATAGGTTTGCCACCTATCACATTGTTATACCTCTTGTTATACCTCTGTTTACCTATTTGAGGATACGGGCGTGAGGATATGTTATAATATAATATCACATTGGATCCCTTATGGGGTAGAGTATATAATATCAGATTGGCAAGATTTGTGGTGACACCCATCTATTCAATCAGTCAAACATTAATGATTATTGTTTTTGTGGGCATCTGAAGGTTTCAGCATACCACACACTTATTCATACTAGATACCGCGGTACTACTGAGGATTTTTCTCAAGTAAAACTTTTACGGTTTCAATACACTAACCAAATAAATCTATGTAAGTATTCGGAGGAGATCAACTTTGATCGTTTGTGTGACCTGCTTTTTTGGCTGCTGACTGAGGGTGGTATGGAGAATCTCCGAAACCTGCGTGTTTATATTAGGTGAGATATGACTGAAGGTAGCCAGGCTAGTCTGTCTGGATCGTGAAGGAAGGCACTTGGTTCTATTAGCCTGTCTCACTAGGTATTTGGTATAAATATATGTAGTAGCAGCTGCCCCAGTAGAGTAGTAGTCGCAATCTCTCTGCCTCACTCAAGGTAAGGAAGTCTGTAACACGCTAATTATTTTTTCTTTTTTATTATGCCAACGTGCTTTAAATACCTTCCTTAATTTCATCATCATTAAATTTAAGGAAGGTCTGAACATTTTGAAAATTGTTTCACATTAAATAATGTGAAACAATTTCAAAACCTTACCTTAAAAAACCAAACACCTATATACCAGTTTATTCAACCTTCGGCCCGAAAAATGATAAAGTTTATCTATTCACGATAAGTTTTAATCAAATATCCATGAACGTTTAATTAAATGTTAGAACGTTCAGCAAGACCCTTCAGAATCCCGTACCTGTAATGAAGTGTAAATTTATACCGGTCACCGTTTCCAAG
Organism: Apodemia mormo; assembly: GCA_036924255.1. Classification (NCBI taxonomy): domain Eukaryota; kingdom Metazoa; phylum Arthropoda; class Insecta; order Lepidoptera; family Riodinidae; genus Apodemia; species Apodemia mormo. The sequence continues at coordinate 39,370,873 of JAUPFN010000011.1, read as the reverse complement.
TTAATTACATTTCATTCTCCTAGTTTATGAGCTGCCAACAAACCAATATTGAATGAATTTCTCTGATATTACGGATAAGTCGCATACATTACGAAATGTAGGTATATCATGTAAATTGTAAACGATATATGTATATTAAAACTTGATTTTATTATAAACCTACATATCGAGCTGGGTCTCTTGACAAATAAATCAACTTCCCTGCTACTAGGCATCTTGTGCTTACTAATTACTATCTAGGTCGTAGATTATTGTAGAGTATATATTATAACTTCACGGCTACTAACTAGATGGTAGATTTCTGCAACGTTTGGATCATGACTTTCCCCCGTGTTTGTCCGGGCTCCTTTCAAAAATAGACCAAGTTTAGTTCTGCCAGGCAGGTCGTAAAAGGCGATCGATTGGCTATACATGTCACGACCATTGTGACTACTGGGTGGTAGAGTTCTGCAACGTTTCGCCCCGCGGTATTTGGTACCACCGCCTCACCTATTCTTGCCGCAATAGCGTCAATGCTTGTCATTGTCGTGTTCCGGTGTGGATGGTAGGGTAGCCGGTAGACTTATGCATTTGCATTGCCTTCCCGCCACATGGATAGCAACACAACATTAACATTGGCCCATTTCATTGGTAAGTAGGATAACTTTGGAAGGAAAATTTTGTAAATGGTGAAATGTAAATTATAAAAAATTTGAATAAACAAAAAAATGAAACTTGTAATCATAAAAGTAACTTTTGTAATATGAAATCATTCTTGTACATTAGTAACAAGTACATAAAATAGAGAAAAAAAGACCAGCCCGCTGAGTTTCTTCCGCCGGATCTTCTCAGTTTGTGGCCGCGTTCCGATCTGGTAGTAATTCTAAAAAAATCGATACAAGGTTTAAATGTAATATTATAATATGATAATTTTTAAATATTTGCACACCGTATAATGGTAGAATATGTTGGTAATTTAATTAATTTTTAACAACTTGTAACACCCATATTCTTGCAAAAAAATAAAATATTTTTTTGCAAGAATTCTCTGAAGAAAGAAAACTCTGTATTTCTGTAGGTATATAATTGCGAGCTACGTTGCCACATTGAGGAAATGTCTTGAATGGCGTATCCATTTAATCCGTGTATTTCACTGTTGTGTTTCAGTTTAGACTTTAGAGACTAAAGTCGCTGATCGACAGGCGAGCCTATACAGCGGCCTTTATGGTCTAAGCGCCCTAGACATATAACTTATGGCCGATAGATCAGGTCCTTTAAGGTCCTGATCGACGAGCGACCCTATACCGCGGTCATATGGCTCGTCGGTAAAGCACGCCCATGTATCATCACAATACCGCGGTTATAGGTAGTGCAATTGGCCACAAGTTTTGTGTCGAGGGCTCTTAGACCATTAATTCCGCGGTATAGGCTCGCCCGTCGATCAGCACCTTAAGGATAGCCGGAAGACTTATGCATGTGGAGTTGCCATCCCGCCACCCGAATAGCAATGTACCCTTAACATCTTTGTTGTCTATAGGCGATGATTTCTCTTTCAATCCGCAGAGCCATTTGCTTGTTTGCTGTCTAATTATATTATGAAAAAAATATAATAAAATTATCAAAATAATAAATTGTTATGATAACATTGTCCTCCATTTATCGAATACTTGAGTGTCACCGCGATTTAGAGTAATTGTGTTACAATCGCAACTTGAAACGCTTAACGAACGCTGCTCAGTCAGAGCGAAGAGATTTATTGCGAATTGGACGAAGGACACAACATTTTTCGAATTCCACAAATGTAGCACGTTAAATTAATGTCAATCCTTATCTGACGACATACTGAAACAACGTGCATTTGATACATATTAAGGGTTTCCCCACATTAACACCGATTATTGATTAAGATTAGTTTGAAAAAGCTCTTTCACCACTGACCACACGGATGGTAACGCACTATTAAAACTTTGGATATATCAGGGCTGATGATGCTGTAATAAACGAAATCGGTTGGGTGTGAACAATAAAAAAAAGACGTGTGGCACTCGGAGACTGCCGCGGTAAAGCTATTGCATAGCATTTTTTATCAACTTATGCAATTACAATTATATATTTATTTTATTTATGCAGTATTTTTTTTTTTTGTTTATTCATATTTAAAACACTTTGTACACAAATTATACGAGTACAGATATTCACTGTTGTACGTAGATGATAAATACCTATACACCTATATACTTTTTCACAAACAGCTGATTACGGTAGTTTTCCAATACAACCAATGCCATCTAAAGGCGGGTTGCTGAACTAAAGAGACAATCGTTCTGGTATTATCGATAGATGGAAAAACTACAAAGTATCACCGCTGTGCCGGTCGGAGTGGGGGGTGTTAGGTTTTTTTCGTTACGGAATTTCTGGATTCGGTCTCCACGCTCAAGGCCTGCGATAGAAGCTACGCAATAGCTTAAAAATAAAATATATGTGAGCCGGAAGTACAAGTGAGTTTATTTGTAATAAATACCTTAAAATCTTTGGTTCTTAAAGGCGATGATTGTTTCTGTCCATCTTCTGACGGTCTTCTGATGAGTCATCTGTTTGTCGGCGTTCCATGTTTATTCGTATATGCCATATTCAACATTCATGATTTGGATGAAGTTTGACAATTTTTTGCTATTATTTGCAGGAAGGTTATAGGTGTAGAACTGCAACGTCCTAGGCAGTACATGTTAGTTAAAATATAAAGAAGACATTAATTGTACTTTAAAGTATCATGAAAATATAAATAAAGTTGCAATAAACATATTTTACATAATATCATACCCACAAATTGTTGCTTTGAATTAATTTGGGGCGGAATAATTTGATTAAGTTAGCGACGTACGTGACGTAGATATGGTAGCATAATATAACAAGAATATATCGTCCGTGGTAAACTTATCCGTCTGAGAGAAATGAGATTACTGTTTGAGTTAGTTCCAATGCACGGATAACTGTTGGTATAGGAAACATTAGGTTTTCAGATTGTTATTTGTTTACGAGATTTTCGTTTATTCTTTGACCGACTTGCAAATACTGTTAGGTATATCTATACATATAATAAAATCGTAGAAAAGTCAAAATTGTACGTTGATTATTTTTTTAAAAGAATACTTGGGGCGTGATCTACAATCTAAAAATACAATCGATATCGAAGCCAAAAATATAGTTTTTAGAATTTTTGTCTGTTTGTCTGTATGTATGTCCGGGGTAAACTCAAAAAGTACTGCATGGATTTACTTCAAATTTTGCATGAATATTACTAACAGGTCGGGTCAACATAATACCTACATATTATCACGCTATCACCTACGGGAGAGGAGCAGTGCGGAGTAAACGAACTCCGCGCGTACGAAGTCGCGGGCAACAGCTAGTAAATAAATATTATCATGTCGGTTACCTCGGTCTTCTGTGCCGCCACCTCACCTATTCCAGCAACAATATCGCCAATGCTTGTCACTGTGGTGTTCCGGTTATAGAGTACCACCTACTATAGCCAGTAGATGTTAGGTTCTTCACGCCTGTATCCCCGAAGATGGAGGCAGAGGTATAACCGTGCATCCACGATTTGCCGAAGATATTTAGGTTTACAATGTGATAGGCGGCCAGCTCAATCAACATTGCTTTTATCAAAAAACTAAAAAAAATACGTTTTAAATTGCCCGATTCGGAAATCAAACTGGGAACCTCATGTGGTTAATACCGACACCGGAGCACTAAACCACAAGGGCGGCTAATAAGTAAAATACAGTTTACTTAATTTATATATATAACTTTTTCTATACTTTCGTTCCATCATAGTTCTTTATCAGGAGCGCCGTCTGCTTATTAGCTATATTACAATATAAAAAAACATTGATTTATTCCATTTCACACAATTTAATTCACATTTGTGATTTCCCCCGCCAATCTAATAACAAAATTGGTCGACGCGGTGGCCGCAAATAACTAATTCAGTTTATCTTTCATTGTTCTCACATCGCCTGTTGACTTCAGGCTTTTGTTTACCAAGCCGCCACAAACGTACAAGGGTACACCAAACGCTCGAAAAAAATGTTAACTTCGTTTCGTTATTATTCTATGCGTTTGACTTAGTTAACATTATCATACGTAGAGTTTAAATTCAGTTACAAGTCGTTATTTCATTTTTGTCTCGTCCCAAAAATGCTAAACAATAATTATTTTTAAGTGGCAAAATTCTTTTAAGCTATTGCATAGCTTCTATCGCGGGCCTTGAGCGTGGAGACCGAATCCAGAAAATCCATAACAAAAAACCTAACACCCCCCACTTCGACCGGCACAGCGGTGATACTTTTTAGTTTTTCCATCTATCAATAAATACCATAACTTTTAATGACTTTTTGAAATATCACGCTTGTCTCTTTAATTCAGCAACCCGCCTTTAGATGGCATTGGTTGTATTGGAAAACTACCATAATCAGCTGTTTGTGAGAAAGTATATAGGTGTATAGGTATTTATCATCTACGTACAACAGTGAATATCTGTACTCGTATAATTTGTGTACAAAGTGTTTTAAATATGAATATTTTTTATCGGTCACCACGCTCAAAGTGTAACTTGAATTAATATCAAAGAAAAAAAAAACAAAGAAAAAAATACTGCATAAATAAAATAAATATATAATTGTAATTGCATAAGTTGATAAAAAATGCTATGCAATAGCTTTACCGCGGCAGTCTCCGAGTGCCACACGTCTTTTTTATTCCAATAACACCTAACAAAAATTATATGATTAATTAGTAAATGTGTTTTCACGCGGTTTCCTCCATGTTTGTCCTGCCAGGCAGTCGTTTAAGGTGAACGATTGGCTATGTATATCTTTTTTTTTATATCATAAGATAGCAAACAAGCAGATGGGTCTCCTGATGGAAAGAGTTAACCATCGCCTATAGACACCAAAGATGTTAATGGTGCGTTGCTATCTTGTGGCGAGGTCTAATGCCACATGCATAAGTTTACCGGCTACCTTACCCTCCAAACCGGAACACGACAGCGATAAGCACTGACGCTATTGCGGCAGGAATAGGTAAGGCGGTGTTACCAGACCCGGGCGAGACAATGCAGAACTCTACCATCTAGTAGCCACGATGGTAGTGACTTGATAGCCAATCGGTCGCCTTTTACGACCTGCCTGGCAGAACGGCAGTTGGCCTATTCTTCAAAGGAGGCCGGGACCAACACGGCGAAATATGTATATCACTATCATCATAACTACTAAGTGGGAAAGTATCGCAACGTCTCACCCGGGTATATGGTATCACCGCCTTACCTATTCCTGCCGCAGTAGCCTCAATGCTAGTCATTGTCGTGTTCCGGTTTGGAGGGCAACAATAATTTTATATAGATAATCAAAGATTTTGATGGTGTGTTGCTAACTGCTATCCATATTTCAGGATTTGAATACCACATGCATAAGAATACCAAGCTCCAAACCGGAACACGCCATCGACAAATACCGATGCTATTGCGAAAGGAAATAGGTAAGCTGGTGGAAACAGGTGGAAACCTGATCAAGACGTTACTGAAGATCGCCATCTAATAATCACGATGTTAGTTATAAGTATAGGTAATACACAGAGGAGTCCTCTGGAACCAGCATATTGTTGCCTAAAATTGGACTCCTGCCTACCTTTGTAACTTAAAAGTATGGTTAATGCAAATAAATAAAATTATTATTAGGTATAATCCTCCTCTCATTATTAAGGCAGTTGATTAGTTATAAGCTAGCTAACGATATTTTGTTTTAATTTGTTTTCAAACTGCGTCTTAAAGGCAAAATCAAGGTTATAAAAGCAATTTATGTATATGGCAGGTGACTTAGATTAAACTCACAATTTCTTATTATGTTGGAGAAATATTGCGATGCATTATTGTTTTCCTGGCTTAAAGTTTATGAAAATATTAGTTTATCGTGATCAAGGAACTTATATATTACGGTAACTGGAATTATTACGAAGCAATATTTGAAAAATATAAATGTACTTTATTTCAATAGTTATAAAGTTGACATTTGTTTCTTACTTAACAGAAGAGAAAACGTTCTGAGCAAGACAACGACAAGAGTGGACGTTGTCCCTTTCTTGCAATTGCCAGTGTAAATAAAAATATCTGATGGTAGATTTTTATATATTCGGTAATCGTTAAATCCCTTTTATTCATACACGTCAATAAATACATTAGCATAAAATGTATTGTAATTAACACAGTGAGTTCTAAAATGTGCTTATTTTAATTATTACGTAATTACTTATGCAATGCAAAAACTGTTTCTCAAATTAGTAGAATTACTTAATAGTAATTTTCAAACTACGCATGGCCACACTTATACATGGCGATTGGCGCATATTTTGTAGAAAGAGACACACTCCACTCATGTCGTAGTACTTTCGGAGAGATTTTGAAGCACGTGTGAACATTCCGGGTAGAATGTAACTTCCTTGATCCTTGATCGTGATAAAATTTAGATTTTTCATACGTTATTTGCTGTTTTTTTCTTACGAAGGTGATCTAAGAGTTTTTAGAACTGGCTAATTTAGAACCAGTTTGGAAAAAAAACTAGTATTACATTTGAGAATAGAACTTTTTATTGTTATTTTTTAATTTAATGCCAATTTTAAAAATTCATGCCACCTTTCTCTGGTATCACGAAAATCATAAAAGTCGTGTAGAAGATTTTTGCTACCTGATTTTTATGATTTTCGCTGTGTCGTTAGTCCGCAATAGTGTCACAAATTAACTTTCGTTGGCACTTCAGGCCGCAATAGTGTCACAAATTAACTTTCTTTGGCACTTCAGGACTGTTTGTAACTGGTTTAACGAATGGAAGCGTGGTCGAACCAGTCTCACTGATGATCAGAGTGCTAAGTGTGAGTTTTTCTTTTCGCATTCGATCGTGAGCGCGTTTCGAGTTTACTAGGAATTTGTATGTGATTTGTACAGCGCCACCTAGTGGTAAATTGGTTTCTCACGTTTACCACTAGGTGGCGCTGTACAAATCACATACAAATTCCTAGTAAACTCGAAACGCGCTCACGATCGAATGGGCAAAGAAAAACTCACACTTAGCACTCAGAGTGCTAAGTGTGAGTTTTTCTTTTCGCATTCGATCGTGAGCGCGTTTCGAGTTTACTAGGAATTTGTATGCGATTTGTACAGCGCCACCTAGTGGTAAACTGGTTTCTCACGTTTACCACTAGGTGGCGCTGTACAAATCACATACAAATTCCTAGTAAACTCCAAACGCGCTCACGATCGAATGCGAAAAGAAAAACTCACACTTAGCACTCTGAGTGCTGAACGTGAGAAACCAGTTTACCACTAGGTGGCGCTGTACAAATCACATACAAATTCCTAGTAAACTCGAAACGCGCTCACGATCTAATGCGAAAAGAAAAACTCACACTTAGCACTCTGTGTGAGGGCCGCCCCGCGACTGCACACCCGCTAAGAACTCGCAGATCTTCAGTCTCATCAGTCCATGAAAGAGCTCGCGATCCCGAAAAACTCTACGCTAAATTAGAATAGTTAACTTCAACAGTTTTTATCGTTTGGTTTTTATAGCTTCCTGCTTTATCTTCAGACATTCGACACCGCGTGTAGTAAAAAAACTATATGAGTCAAAATAACTGACTAAGCTAAACTCGTTTATCTTAGAAACAGGTATGTATCTGGACGATCTAGTCGTAATAACCCTGCTGCATCTTCAGTAGTTTGTCATTTTAATTGAACAATGCACGCGATCACAAATTCTTAAGAGTTTTTTTTTACAATCGATGTTATCTATATAAATATAAAAATCAATTGCTGTTCGTTAGTCTCGCTAAAACTCAAGAACGGCTGAATCGATTTGGCTCATTTTGGTTTCGAATCAATTGTTGAAGTCTAGGGAAGGGAAGGCTAGTCTAGGGTTTATAAGGTAAAGAAAAATATAAGAGTAGTTAAAAAGGCAGACCAAGTTTGCCGGGTCAGCTAGTGTGTATTAAAAATAACTTTCATGTATTTTTTCACATTCATGTATTTTACAGAACTGTATATTCATAAACTTGGCAGTAGGCCGTGACATATGATTGTTAACATTCTCGTAAAAATATAAATATTTGTTAACTCCAGACAGTATATTTAAGTGACGTATAATTATTTAAGTTATTATTGAACAACAATTACTTAATATAATTATAATATCCCAAAGAATGCGATGAGATTAATTAAGAAAGGTACTTGGATGAGGAGGCTAAGTGGATTAATTGGAATAAATCGTTCAGACGGGGATATTAGCCGCTCAATAAGGACTGAGTTTCAATCCCTCGTGCGGAAATATCGAAAGTAGGAAATCTATTTTAATTGTTTATTATTAGACTTTCTTAATAAAATGTTCAAATTAACACACATACATATTATATACCTACATGTATAATATATTTATGTGTTTTAGCACTTATCCCTTATTAGAGAAAACTTTTAGTTAAAAATCTTTTTTATACCTCTGGATTTGAATTAGTGACCTCGCCCAAGCTCGGCACGCTCTTATCAACTTAGTCACGTGTCGGTGCTTAATTATAAAACTAACCAAACAAAAACTTATATTGATTTATTTTTCATTTCAGAGGAAGATAACAAATAGATAGACTCACTGGTCTGGTTCCAGCGCCTTACCTATTCCTGCAGCAATAGCGTCAGTGCTTGTCACTGTCGTGTTCCGGTTTGGAGGGTAAGGTAGCCGGTAAACTTACCCACGTGGCATTAGACCTCGTCACAAAATAGCAATGCACCATTAACATCTTTGGTGTCTATAGGCGAATCTTGACAATTTCCATCAGGAGACCCATCTACTTGTTTGCTATCTTATGATATAAAAAAATCTATGATTTGATATAGAAATTGTGAAGTAAAATTTTGTGATCAAAAAAAGTGATTTATAATATCTGTTATTGTCACAGAAGCAGATAATTCTTATAATCAAAAAGATTATTAGGTTCTGTGTTCCATTGTTAGCCTCTAGATTAAGATATAAAAAGACGCATTTTAGATTGTAGTTAATTGTGCCCCGGGCTCAAATGTCTGTTTCAGTAAAATGCTCCGTATTACTCGCGGCAGGTAATTACCCTAAATCACCAGGAAATTTTATTACGGTTTTCTCAAAGAGCCTAGTTGAAATCACGGTGTTTGGCTGCAGTACGGCTAATGGGGGGCTGTCTTATTTTGACGGTGGAAATTAATTTTTTTTTGAACACCTGAAAAAATGTGAAACGAATGACATCACAAAACTACTAATACACGACAGATCCTTAAGATCAGATCAAAAATATCTCTTTCGCTATCGTTTCCGCAGCGAATAAGTCAAAATTGGGAAGACCGAATACAATTGGAACTCCTGTAAAAAGTATTTAGCAATGACGAACATTTGAATAAGGACAATGATTAAGTTAGGAAATATTTACAAATATTAAATGTAACTATTATAAACACTACAACTAAAGGGTACCTCATTAAGGCCGAAGAGATGTTTCTTTTAAACGAACACATAAATAGCAAAAAAAAAACTATTTTCCCGCTAAATTAAGACAGCCCTAATGGGGATACTAGGCACGTGTGTTAGTAAAGTGGTAACGCGTCAACACATGTGTTTTACCTGTCGGAATAGATAAAAAGTTGAATAAATGAGTCGGATTAACTTTGTAATTGATAAGTATATCTATTATCTATATTTTAATACGTGAAGTAAAAACTTTGTACCCCTTTTCCGACAACAGTATGAAATATATCATTGTTAAAATTTAAATTCCGAGGGACTACAAAAACTTATATTTTTTAATAATATGTAGATATTAAAAAATATATTAAATTGATAAAAATAAGCACGTGCCTCTACACGATCTAAGTTAATTTTTGGAAATAATCATTATTTCCTTAGTATCTTATTAAATTTGAAATAATAATTTTTTTGACATTTGAACATAGTTAACAATGAAACACCTTCAGTGCTATCATTTTAAGTTATGAATTTTAACTGAAAGTTTTATAAGAAGCTCAATATACTTATTTCGTCATTCAAGCTCATGCTTCAATTTTTCTTCTATTTTTGGGCTTTTTGTACGTCTGTGAGCAGTAGCTGGCTAGCGTAGGATAAACTAATATGAACATAGCTATTGTAGACAGTGCGAAGAGTGCTAAACAAAAATTTAACCGCGCTCATTGCGCTGTTTTAACAGTTTCATGGAAATGTATTTAAAAGAGCTTTCTTTCTAAAATTTTTTACTTTTACACTTTTATCACATAATAGAATACTATTGTAATCTATTCACACAGTTGGCCCTCTTACCTACAACATGTACCTAATAAATGTTTAGGTTTGAAAGCTGTTTCAACGACATCCATTACTTGAGAATAATGAGGGTCTATACAAAGCTTTCTATGAAACTATCCTATGATGGCAGATGCTTATCGTATTGTAATGCATAATTATTTTCTTTTGAAATGTAAATTGTATCACGGACACTTTTTTAATGCTAAAATTCACGAAAAACCTATAAGGATTACGATTAATTGAATTCACAGTTATTACATATTATTTTAAGCCATTCACGTCGCAACATATCGGGAATCGAACCCGGATCGGGCTCATGTGGCCAACACCGACACCGTACCACTAGACTACAGAGGCGATTAAAAAAACACAAATACCTACATATCGTACAACAAAGGATTTATTGGATTTATTTTTTTATATCGTCGGCTAGCAAACAAACAGATGGTTCTTCTCCTGACAAGAGATATAAGTATCGCCTATAGATGTCAAAGACAATAATGGTGTGTTCCTATCCAAATTGCGGGGATTTAATACGACATGTATAAATTTACTGACTACCCCCCGAAACCGGAACACAATAGTGACAAGCATTGACGCTTTTAACATATTCAAAAGAAGGGGAGGATTTGTTCAGAAGACCTACGGGTCACGAGTGGTGGGCCTGCAAGGTCCGCAGTGAAAAACAGAGGCTCTGCCCGTACCTGCGCGCATAGAGTGTGAGAAGGATTACCTCGTTAAAAAAAGTCAAAGGTCGTCCGCCGGGGTTATAATCAACCCCGGTCCTAGATTGATATGGATGCTGGCAGGGTAGTGGAAGAAAGCTAACGCGTATTTATCACCCCTCTTACAACAGCATCAAAGGACACCGCAGGGGCTATGGGTATATTGGCTCCAACCAGCAGCGAGTCCCATATTCGGGTCGATTTGAGTGGCCCGGTAGTGCGTAAATACATTTCTCCTGCGATAACAAAAAAAAAAGGTTGGGATAGTGATTACCACGCGAATGCAAGCGAGAGAAGCGAGCGTGCCGCGGCAGCAGCCACCGAGCGCCAGATCCCCTTTATGTGAGGTAGCCGCGTTCCGATCCGGTAGTAATTTTTAAAATGTCAACTCATCAAAAGTCCCTTTAAGGTTTATTTGCATAAAACATTTTTTGATTTTGATTTTTATGTTATTGAACCATTTGGGTTAGGTTAGGCCACGCGAAGGCGTGCGAAAGAAGCCAGCTAGTCGCAGCAGTGGTTGACGAGCGCCAGATCACTCTACGTACTTTAAAAGTTGGAATTCGTATTTTTGATGTTTTAAATTTTCATTAAGAGGGACTTTTTGTTATTCGACCTATTGGAACGCGGTATTTTCAAATAGTAGGTAATTACGAACATCGAAATTTTGGAATTATAAAAATAGGAGATAAATTGCGATTCGACGAAATGGATTTTCGATTAGGTAATTGTGTTTAAATCCGCACGTGTATGCTGTAAACTCGTGATAGCGTGCTCCCGCGTTCTTTTTTTTATATGATGAGCTGGCAGCCGAGCAAACGGGCCGCCTAATGAGAAGTCACCAATGCCCATGGACATCCACAGCATAAGAGGAAATGCGCCGCCGACTTCTTTCGACTTTCAAAATTAAAATGATAAGATTAAAAAGAAACTCATTCGCGATATAAAATGTAGACGGCTAGCGACAACGGTCGGCGGCGAACCGTTAAATCGTATTTCTGCTGTATTTTAGCTAAATCAAATGGCGGTTTTCAGCGACAGAAAATGAAAGGGTGGCCGGTGGCGGACAAAGGTGATAACGTTCTAATAGATACGTAGCCCAACTCTAAAGCCGAACGATAAAGGTATGTATACATCTTAAAGGATAACTGTGCGGACACAGTTATCCTTTAAGATGTATACATACCTTTATCGTTCGGTTTATGTCATTTTAAAAATATTTTTGTATAGAACAGTTTAATTCCGCTCAAAATTCGATTTATTTAGTCTTTACGGATCATTTATCGCGAGGCGGCTGAAGACTGCGCTCGTTATTAAATCTTATTTCTAAAACTCAAAATTGAATCTCGCAGTATAATCTATTAGACTGACAGTAACAAAATATAAGTGTTATTTTGTTTATAGAATACAAAACAAACTGTTGATTCTTATTTTTGGAACGAAGTTCCTTACGGCAGGCTTGGAGGGGATAGGGATTTTGCTGCGCGACCGAACTGAGTGCTAAGTGTGAGTTTTTCTTTTCGCATTCGATCGTGAGCGCGTTTCAAGTTTACTAGGAATTTGTATGTGATTTGTACAGCGCCACCTAGTGGTAAACTGGTTTCTCATGTTTACCACTAGGTGGTGCTGTACAAATCACATACAAATTCCTAGTAAGCTCCAAACGCGCTCACGATCGAATGCGAAAAGAAAAACTCACACTTAGCACTCTGAAAAAAATGTGATAGTAAAACCGTAAGAAAAATGCGTGGAATAAAAGCGTTAAATGACACAAGCGAGTAGTGCCGTTTAGCCGAGGAAGTTCGTTCCTACCTGGTGTCCCGCAACACCACATCATTTTTTTTAATTCTTTATCGTAGATAACACTATTAAGACAAAAACATTGAAAGAAAATAAGATTATCTCAAGTAACAAAGATTTTCAGTCGTCCGTAAAAAGGAAATATTAGAAACGAAGGTAATTACGAGTAGGTATCGACTTCATGTACAATTAAATAATTAAATTCGGTTGGATTCTTCTAATGGACAGAAAATGTATATTATCCAAAGATTATTTCTATATAGTAACTAGCTTTTGACCGCAGCTTCGCTCGCAATCAATTCGTATTGTTTTATTTGTTTATTAGCTGTTGCCAGCGACTTCGTCCACGCGGACTTCGTTTACTCCGCACAGCTCCTCCCCCGTAGGTGCTAGCGTGATAGTATGTAGCCTATATGTTAACCCGACCTGTTAGTAATATTCATGCAAAATTTGAAGTAAATTCATGCAGTACTTTTTGAGTTTATCCCGGACGTACATACATACAGACAGACAGACAAAAATTCTAAAAACTATATTTTGACTTCAATATTGATTGTAGATCACGCCCCAAGTATTCAAGTATTAAAAAAATTTTCAATGTACAGTTTTGACTTTCCTACGATTTTACTAGCAAAAAGCAGAGCTTTGTAAGGGCTCGCTAAGTTATATTACCTAGTAATATTCTTAGGAAAGTATTTTTATGCGAATTACATCTTTTAATGTATCATGGACTTTAACATCTTTTAATGTATCATGTATTTTATTTATTATGTTCGCATCAAAGGCGTCGTCAGGCTTTGTATATAGGGAGGCGCAGAAAAATAAAACCAAAATAAAAAATAAAATGTTTTTAAGATAAATTTTTTTAGTACTTATGTATAAGAAAAATTCTTTAAAATTTTCTTGATTTATTAAAAACACGATTCCTATAATTGTCAATGTTATCTACACAGCACAATTATAAAGGTTATCTACATATTTTACATCATATTTTCTGGTCTACCTATAATATAGTATCTACCTACCTATAATATGTAGCAACTCAAGATCTATCTCGCGCCACCACTTCGCTCTTGAAGTCTAATATTGATAGAAATCAATTTTTATTTATGGTAACTTTCTCGTAAAAGAGTTTTCTAAGAAAAATGAGTTTTAAAAATAAAAGTTGATCTTATAAAGAAAATTTAATTTAATTAACCTTCAAAATTTTTAGAATTAATATTGGACTTACCGCAGGCAAGAAGAATGGGCGGTAGAAACTCAGCGAATAAATTTTTCGAATTTTTCCCTCAGAGAAACTCTCGGAGTTTGATTCCTGAGTCAGGCAAATCAAAAATGCGGTTTTTCAGTTTGCTGATAAAAATAAAGTTGCCCGGGATTGGAAAAGTACCCAGTTGGTGATAGACTGTTCACCTATCACTTTCTGTAATCTGTAAATGGTTGACCTTGCAAGCCATCCCTGAAACTTCCCGCTAAATTAACGTATTTTAAGCTCAAAATAGTAAAAACTATAAGTTATATTTATATCGTATTAAAAGCACTTGTACTGTTTTACTTGACTTTATATTTATTAAAACCAACCGGTTTCGCGTTTTAACGCATCATCAGGGCAAAAGTTATTATTGTTTAGTACAATAGACAATTTGACAATTAACAATATATACTGAAGGTAGTATGAACATTTTAAATTTAAAATTATATTTCACAATATCGGTGTTACCCACACATCATAATTACCCTTTTAAGCAGGGAGAATTGTGTATAGTAATTTATTAATTCAATAATATGTCGATGTCAATAGTGCAAAGTAATAGTATAATTGGATTGATTAATATGTAAAAATGTCATATAGATTCTAATGTCAATTGAAATAATTAAATGTCGTGATACATTTCCCATATAAGATTAATATAAAATAATTATTCGAATTCTAGTATTAAATTATCATTATTGAATGTCAATTATACGTAATTATTAATTCAAATTATATAAAGAATAAAGTAATAACAATAATAAAAACAAAAACATGACAATAAAAAAATAAAAAAAATAAAAGCAGTAACTTATACATTAAACATTAAAAATATTCAGTAAAGGAGATACGTTTAGTTCTCTGCGGTCATTTAGTAGTTGGGTCTGATGTTTAAGTCTATTTATTTCCAATGCCTCTAAAGCGTCAAGTTTCTTCCCTTTATCACATATGTGTATAGTTTTTATGTCCCTTGTAACATCAAAGTTATGGCCTTCAGTAATAAGGTGTTGTGCGAATGCAGAATCTCCTTTTTTCAATTGCCAGCCCCTCTCATGTTCCTTAATTCTGGCTGCAAAAGATCTGCTTGTTTGTCCTATGTAGGTGGCATCACAGTCACTGCATTTTAATTGGTAAACTCCACTTTTGGCCATTTGTGGGATTTTTTGTTTATTATTAAACAGTAATTTTTTAAGAGAGTTTTGTGTGTAGAAAGCTGGCTTATAGTCTTTAATTAATCTTGTGCAGGTATGTGAAATTCTACCTAAAAATGTTATCCTCATAAACTTTTTCTCTTTTTTGTTATTGCATTTGCTGTGGCCAGAGTATATGGAGGGAAGTAAAAGCCGAGGTATTTGAGGGTTCATAACCTACCTCCCTCCCTACCTCCCTCCCTAAAATACCTCGGCTTCATGGATACTATAAGTTACACAAACCTGGAAATCCTATTCGGCCGGTTGTATCTTATACGGCGGCTCCAACTTATAAGTTAGCATTAACAACAAATAGTATTTTTAAAAAACTTACTAAATTTAAGCCACAGCATACAATAAAAAATAGTTTGGATTTAATAAATAAAATTAAAGATATTGAAATACCAAATGATGGAATTTTGGTCTCATTTGACGTTAAAAATATTTTTCCGAGTGTACCAATTGAGGGTTGCAAACGTGCGGTTCAAAATATTTTGGAAAAAGTAAAAGTGGAACCACAAAAAATAATTGACCTTAATCATATATTTGAAGTGTGCTTAGATCAAAACTATTTTATATACGACGATAAAATTTACAAGCAAGTGGAGGGTCTAGCGATGGGAAGTCCACTATCACCGTTGTGTGCTGATATTTATATGGATAGTATTGAAGTACAGATACTTGGGGAGGAGATGTCAAAAAAGCATATCAGATACTGGTATAGGTATGTTGACGATGTTTTGTGCTTATGGACGGGGCAAAAACAAGAACTTATTAAATTTTTTCACCTTTTAAATTCATATTAAAGGGCAATGGGCCCACCTCTCGTTCCCACCACTGTAACTTCTGTAAGCCAGAATCAACAGCGGCAACCGTCCTGATAATCTCTGAGTTGCGAGCTCAGGGTGCCCTGGGGAAAAGCTAAGCTGTCTTGGATCCCGCAACGAAATTAATCAGAAGTATATAGGAGGAGTAGGAAAATACATCCTGTTTCCCTCCCTTTTTAGCAGGAGACAGCAAAATGTTAAAAGCATAAAAATGCTACGAAATGAGACTTTTACAATCAGGTTAAGCCTGATTGCTATTGCACCACGGAAGTTTGGAAATAAGGGACCTACCAGAATGGCCTACTTAATTTTGCTTCCAGTAGTAAGTGTGACAAAATCGTTTGAAGGCACGGAAGTTCCCACGTGTACCCACAAGATCGGAGTAATAAATTACACCGGATATACATTGGATACTATCAAGCATTTGACGACGTTCGTTTTGCCAAAGATTACACTCCCAAAGAATGTGATGTGCAGTTTGTTCGTATTTACAGTTTAATGTAGAGCACTCGCAAAAGGGAGAAGGAACTAATTTAAACGAGAATAATTTAGCTTTAAAATTACCGTGGCTAGTGAGAAACTGTGCAACACAATGATGTATTTCTATCCAAGTTTTACTTAAGCGATCCCGGATGCACGGGAAAAAGTTATATAAATGCCTTCCTTTAGTTGAACAAGACCAACGCGACTGCCATTCATCAATTAATTCATTAGTAACGTCGATTACGGGATTAAAAAGGCGACGTATTTTTGTTTGGGCTTGCGAGTTGATAAATTCTGGGTTAGTAAAATTCCTAGAATTGTAATACATTGAAGCCCGACGCTGAATTTCTAAATCTAATGGTAAGACGCCTGATAAAACGGGTAAAGCTTCGGAGCTTACAGTGCGATATGCTTTGCATAGAAATATTAGTGCTAGACGCTGATTTTGAAGTAGTTTGCGCCGGATCGCACCACTCGTAACTTTATCAGCCCACGCTGAACAAGCATAACAGATACAACCTAAATACGTGGCGTTATAAATTAACTTTAAAGTGTTAAACGTTAAACCCCATGTCGAGTTAGATATGCCCGCAAAGGATAAGAAATTCCGTTTAGCCTTTTCACCGATATAGTTAATATGATTTATAAAAGTATAATTTTTTTCTATGACCAAACCTAAATATGTTACCGATTCTTTTCTCTTTATTGTGCTATTATTTATTTTTATACTGGGAGATGATAGGAGCGAACCTTTTAATATTAAGTAAAACGTTTTATGGGGCGCAAAGCTTAAATAAATTTTAAATTCATATGACCCTTGGATTCAATTTACAATGGAAATCGGTGATAAAGAAATACACTTTCTAGATTTAACTATTAAAATAGAAGAACAAAGGCACCATTTCAATATTTACAGAAAAGACACATACACGGACAACATCATACCAGCGAACTCTAAACATCCACCCAACCATAAATATGCAGCATTTCATGCGATGGTCCAAAGATTGCTGACAGTACCATTGTCAAACAATAATTTTCAACAAGAATTAAAAACTATCAAAGCAATCGCGGTGAACAATGGCTACAAGTCCCAAATGATTGATGCCTTAATTAAAAAGAAGCGGAAAAATCTTTTACTTCCCTCCATATACTCTGGCCACAGCAAATGCAATAACAAAAAAGAGAAAAAGTTTATGAGGATAACATTTTTAGGTAGAATTTCACATACCTGCGCAAGATTAATTAAAGACTATAAGCCAGCTTTCTACACACAAAACTCTCTTAAAAAATTACTGTTTAATAATAAACAAAAAATCCCACAAATGGCCAAAAGTGGAGTTTACCAATTAAAATGCAGTGACTGTGATGCCACCTACATAGGACAAACAGGCAGATCTTTTGCAGCCAGAATTAAGGAACATGAGAGGGGCTGGCAATTGAAAAAAGGAGATTCTGCATTCGCACAACACCTTATTACTGAAGGCCATAACTTTGATGTTACAAGGGACATAAAAACTATACACATATGTGATAAAGGGAAGAAACTTGACGCTTTAGAGGCATTGGAAATAAATAGACTTAAACATCAGACCCAACTACTAAATGACCGCAGAGAACTAAACGTATCTCCTTTACTGAATATTTTTAATGTTTAATGTATAAGTTACTGCTTTTATTTTTTTTATTTTTTTTATTATTATGTTTTTGTTTTTATTATTGTTATTACTTTATTCTTTATATAATTTGAATTAATAATTACGTATAATTGACATTCAATAATGATAATTTAATACTAGAATTCGAATAATTATTTTATATTAATCTTATATGGGAAATGTATCACGACATTTAATTATTTCAATTGACATTAGAATCTATATGACATTTTTACATATTAATCAATCCAATTATACTATTACTTTGCACTATTGACATCGACATACTATTGAATTAATAAATTACTATACACAATTCTCCCTGCTTAAAAGGGTAATTATGATGTGCGGGTAACACCGATATTGTGAAATATAATTTTAAATTTAAAATGTTCATACTACCTTCAGTATATATTGTTAATTGTCAAATTGTCTATTGTACTAAACAATAATAACTTTTGCCCTGATGATGCGTTAAAACGCGAAACCGGTTGGTTTTAATAAATATAAAGTCAAGTAAAACAGTACAAGTGCTTTTAATACGATATAAATATAAGTTAACATGGAGTTTTACCAAGTGCCGACGATATTCAGTGTTCAAAGTATAAAAACTATAAGCATAGATTTTTTCAGTATAAACATCTATTTTGATAAAAATGGCAGTTTATTGATTTTTGAAAAGCTGTATATTTTGGAAACGATGATCGATTTTAATCTTTCAAATGGCATTCAACTCAATTTAAATATAGTTTTAGCTAAAAAATCGGTAGATTCAAAAATTTCGAAACAATGTCAAAAAATATTTTTTTCAAAAATTTTCGTCATTTATAGATCCCAAACAAATTGACCAATTTTTATCCAATTAACGGTACCTGGCGCAGTTTTTAAAGGAGAAAAGATGGTAAGATTTTGAAGTCAATCGGTATATTAGCCTGAAAGTTATTTCAAAAATATTAAGTATCTAATAGTAATTTTATTATTTGAAAAGCTGTAACTTTTGAAAATAAGATTCGGTTTTGATTTTTAAAAGGGCATTCGACGTAATTTTTTTAGTATTAAAATATCGTAGAATACCAAAAAATGATTGGTTGAAATATTTCGAAGTTATGTCGAAAAAACACTTTTTTCAAAATTATCGTCAACGATTACTTCCAAACGAATAAACTGATTTTGAGGCAATTTATGCATTAGACGTAATTTTTTCGCCACAATTTTTTTTGGGTTTTTTCAAAATTTCTCAAAATCTCTTGGGCTCATTTGGTTCAAATTTTCAGAAAGTATAAGTTAAGCGGAATCCAATCAAATGCCATCAACCGCGTTTCAATCGGTCCAGGCGTTCAAAACTTATGAGTTGTTGACACACACACACACACACACACATACAGACATACTGACGTCATCGCGAAAATAATATAACATACGGTAAAAACTCCATTTTTGAAAATCGGAGCAAAATCAGTAACCTCCCTATCTACATACGTAGTGGGAAGTTAAAATGTACAAGTGTTTTAATAGATTAATTATATAGTATTAAAATGGAGTGAACGAAAATGAGTTAAATGAAATAAAACTACCACGCTAAAGCTTAAACCTAAAATTGCGATATTTTTTCAGTAAAATGTACCACTAATGGGCACAGATTGTCGACTAGTGTAGCTTTGTAGCATTTTAACTCGTTAGTTTTATAATAGATGGCGTTGGCAGTAATAAAATTCTAATACAAAATGTATCTTCTATTTTTTTAATGTTTATGAAATAGCATTTTAATGGTAGATAACATATCTAGACATGAATTTAAACCACCACGTCAAAGCCCAAACCTAAAAGTGCGATACTTTTTTAGTAAAATGTACCACAAAAGTGCATATAAGTCACCTGGTGTAGGGCTCGCTTCGCTCGCCCTGATTATATGTATAGATGTATAACACACTCACAGCTCTTAATCTATTTTAAAATTTACTTACTAGAATTATTCTAATAGCCAATTACGGACTTACATTTTTTGATATTTATATATAAGTACGTCACTAAGTAGTACTAATGTGCGAGTGAGTGTGTGTATAGGTATGGATATGCGTGTAGGTACTTGTGTGCGAGTGTACATTTGTATGTGTGTGCATGCGCTGAAACATGGATTGATTTCCAAATAAAAATGACGCACGATTTTTTTGTTAGTCACAAATAGTCCGCATACCACTTTTTAACGTTCTACCGTGAACATTGCGGAATGCTCCATACAAATTTTCACCCTCCATTTTATGGAAGTGGGGGATTAAAAAGAGACCAAAAGTAGCCTATGTCACTCTCCATCCCTGCAACTGTCTCCACTTAAAAAAAAACGTCAATTTGTCGCTCTGTTTTGCCGTGAGAGACGGCCAAACACACACACGCACTTTCCCATTTTTAATATTAGTAAGTACTGGTATGGAAGATAAAACGCCTAATAGGTACATATGGTAGTGCTTAGACGAGAATTTGCAGAATTTTATTGCCCAGGAGTCTCGATGATCGTGGCATTTTATGGTCTTTTATTTTATTTTATAAAATTAGTTGAAAAAATAAATAAGGTGTGCAATTACGAAAAAAGCTCCATTGATAATACTTAAAAACTGTAGGTATTCACTGGACTGGATCAATAAGAAGGTCATATTACTTGTGTTGTGACTTGTATGCAAATAAATTTTTAAGACCAGCAAACCTAATAATAATATATAAATAATAAAAACATTTTATTGCCAACAAAAAAATAGTTAAAACTTAAAATACCATGCTAAAACTTAACTAAAGTGATTTTATTTCATTGGTAAACAGTATAACTCTGTATTTCTGTATGTGCAAGCTACGCTGCCACACTAAGAAATTGGCTTAAAAGGCGTATTCATTTAATCCGTGGTACATATATATATATATATATATATATATATATATATATATATATATATATATATATATTTAATGAAAATACGCGTCAAACATATGACCCTGTTCTTTCTGAAAATTGATTAAGATCAAATCTTCCTAAACAAGGAAGTAAGTATCTTCACGCTTGAAGATAGGCAGGCAGAGGTACAACCTGTCGCCAACCGGGCACATTCCAATCCCGGGCAAAGTTGTTTTTATCAGAAAACTGAAAAAACACATTTTTTTAACTGGAATCGAACCCGGGACCTCATGTGGTCAAATCCGAAACCGGAACACTACACCACAGAGGCAATCAAATTTCCTAAACGTCCAAAAATAATCAAGGAAATAAAGCAAATGAATTCCGCCCAGACTCTGTTGTTATTTTGTGTTTTCCGAATCCCCGATGTCGCCGTAATTACACCCCACTGGAGGCAATCTGCTGCTTCAACGGTCTGTGAGAGACGAATGACTGTCATTAAGATATCAAAACGTACGATATTGAAGTCTTTTCTTGTAAGAAGGCTTTTGAGTTCTTAAAATTAAATTGAACAAAAGCAAATAAACTAAAAACCTGAATAAAGTTATCACATACCTTTGGTCTCATTTCAAAATTATTTACACATCAGTATAAATAAATATCACTAGATAAATTACACGAATTGATCCAATCCCAAAGTAAGCAATTTATTTGCTTGTAGTATGGGTGTCAGTCAACGATACTAATACATAGAGATACATATATAAATAGTGTTACATATATAATAAACACCTAAACCTAGAAATACAAACATTTATGCTCATCATGTACATTTGTCCGTCCCTGTCGGGATATAAATCCAAGTCCCATTTATAATAACTGCTCAATGCCTGTATAGCTTCTAGAGTAGCCATCCGGATATTGCTTAAAGGAAAACACGGCTATTACAGACGCCTTGTAGGATAAACAGCCAAAAAACATTATTTTCTGTATTTTTCCTCTTTAAATCTGTAATCATTGGTATTTAAACCGTTTCTGAACGAAACACTATACGTATATCTATCTATATTAATATTATAAATGCGAAAGTTTGCATATATGTTTGTTTGGATGGATATTTGTTACTCAATCACGCAAAACTACAGAACCGATTTGAATGAAATTTGGCACACAGGTAAATAATAACGTGAGATAGCACATAGACTACTTTTTATCCCGAAAAACATAGGTGATTTCGCGGGATTCGGCAAAAACTCTTCAGCGGGCTGCACGCTGCAGCTAGTAAATTATATGTTTAGATTTAATACAATATTTGCTAGCTGATAACACTTGTACTGTTTCACAATAAGATAATTTTATTTAATTTCCGACCGGTTTCGCTTACACAAGCATCCTCAGGGTATTTACAATAATTATTAACTAACAACATAATAATTATTGTAAATACCCTGAGGATGCTTGTGTAAGCGAAACCGGTCGGAAAATTAATATAATTATCTTATTGTGAAACAGTACAAGTGTTATCAGCTAGAAAATATTGTATTAAAATGGAGTTTCACCAAGTGCCGACGATAAAAAGTGTAGAATATGTTTAGATTTAATTTAGTACTGACATAATTTTTATTTAATTAACTATTATGATTTGCATTTCGACAGCCCTAGAATATATGAAGTCCAGTTTGTAATTAGATCAATGCATGTGGCCAGCAGGTTTAATTACGATGCAGTGGAGTACGCCGGATGAGTTTCATCGTTCAGGGGATTGCTACATTACATTTAATTATCAACTAGTCGATTAACTCGCGGGGTTTCCACAAAAAAAAATTCCTCTTGTACAACAGATGTCTATCAAATATATGTGATAGAATGCATGAGGTCCCGGGTCAGATTCCTGGGCCGGGCAATTTAAAATGTGTTTTTTTAGTTTTCTGAAAAAAAAAACAACGGTTCGGTTCGGTTTGGTTCGTGCGTGCGTGCGTGCATTGGATAAGTGCCCGGTTGGCGGTAGGCTTGTCACCTATCACATTATGGGACTAAGAATTTCGCCGTGTTGGTCCCGGCCACCTTTGGAGAATAGGTCAACTGCCGTTCTTCCAGGCAGGTTGTAAAGGCGACCGATTGGCTATCGAGTCACTACCATCGTGGCTACTAGGTGGTAGAGTTCTGCATTGTCTCGCCGGGGTCTGGTACCACCGCCTTACCTATTTCTGCCGCAATAGCGTCAGTACTTGACGCTGTCGTGTTCCGGTTTGGAGGATAAGGTAGCCGGTAAACTTATGTATGTGGCATTAGACCTCGCCACAAGATAGTAACGCACCATTAACATCTTTGGTGTCTATAGTCGACGGTTAACTCTTTTCATCAGGAGACCCATCTGTTTGTTTGCTATCTTATGATATAAAAAAAAAGAATCATCGGCTAATCGTGGGTGTACTTGTACTTCTGCCTATACCTTCTTCCGATAAACTGATTTTGATAAAATTTATGCATTTGACGCAACCTCATGAGGAAAAGAGTTAATTAGATTTTGTATTCAATCGGTACATTAGTCTGGAAGTTATGTTGAAAAATATTGTTTCACCAAATTTTTTTTGAGGTTTTCCAAAATTTCCCAAAATAACTTGGGCCAATTCGGTTCAAATTTTTAGGATGTTTAGTTTGAGCAAAATTCAATCAAATGCCATCAAGCGCGTTTCGATCGGTTAAGCCGTTAAAAAGTTATGACATGTTTATATACACACATACACGCACGAACACACACAAACGTATATACAGACATACTGACGTTATCGTGAAAGTAGTCTGAAAAGGTTCCTAGGGCTTCAAAAGGTAAAAACTCGATTTTCGAAAATCTGGGCAAAATCAGTAACTTATCTACATACGTAGCGAGAAGTTAAAAAGTAACATTATTGCGGTTCTGTTAAAAAAATAAGAAACCCTCCTCGTTATATGTGTAAAGGAAAGTTAACGACATTGTCTCGGGTGGCTGATTTAACTAGATTGTGACAAGACGTAAACGAAATTTGGTACAAATAGCTTTTTCTGCAACGTAACTCGTTAATGCGAGATATCACATCACGATTGCTAAGAAGCAGATATAATTGTAAATAGCAAGGGCTGATCTAGCCATCGGGTTAGGGGGTCACATATTTGAGGTTCAGTTAAGATAAGCTCTAATTCTTATTTGTTTGCAATAGTAAATCCATACCTAGATTTCTGCCTAGGGGGGTCATGGACCCCATGACCTCCCCTTATATCCGCCCTTGGTATCTACCAAGGGCGGATTCAAGGGGACTGCCAACTGGCCCTATTTGCTGACGATGCAGCATATCTTACCACGTCATTATCGCCCAAGCATGCCATCAGCAAACTTCAAAAGAACCTAGACTCCCTACGAGACTGGCTCAACAAATGGAAGCTTTCGGTAAATGTCGACAAGACACAGGCGCTTCTACCTAGAAGGTCCAAAACTTAAAATTATTTGACTTTTTTTTTGCAACTAATTCTATTGTTATTTTTTTTAGTGCACAGAGCATACTTAATTTACATATATAAGTACTACTCTATAGATAATGCAATGAAGATTAATTTGTACAATTTTGAAAAGTTATTTAGTGTAATGAAAACGAGAAAATTTCGTCAAGCAGTAAAAAACTTGTGCAGCTTGGTAACCCGACATCAAGGGAAAACACCATTAATGTTATTAATCTTTTTTTTTAATAGACTTATATCATCCTAGAAGGAATTCCTATTTCCAATGGATGACTAATGAAAAACTAAACTTTTTCTTTAACTGTCAACATAAATAATAAAATAGATATATTTTGTCCTACTAAATGTGAACGTGCAGTTTGTTCATATTTTTATCTTTTTCTAGCCTTTTTTCATTCTATCAAAATATGAGCATTGTAATTCATAAAAAATAAAGAAAAGCACTTAAGGATTTGTTTGATTTCTAATCATGAAATTTCATTTTAAGGAATATTGTGATTTTAAAACATTGTAACTTCTCCCCGTGACTTCTGATCCCCCTTAAAAATAACCCAAAAGTTAATTTGAATACAATAACTAGTTAAAACAATAAAAGTTCCTACTTAACGTGTCTCTACCGATCTTCGAAAACTTAAAGGGTATTAACGAAGAATTTAATAAATCTTAATACAATGTTTCTGAAAAGCGCTTTTGAACTTTTATAGTCCAAGAATCTCAATTATAAACTCATCATATTAATTTTAATTGATACTTGGGGCCGAAATTTAAGATGATTCTGTTTTAAACAAAACCTATTTTTTACCTAAATAAAAACTTTTTAGAAAACTGCATAAAAGAAAGTAACGTGCACGGAATAAAAAGAGTTGACTTGTTTTTATTTCGTGGTAACGTGTGTGGGTCACAGAAAGTCGCGGGCAACAGTTAGTAGCTGCAGAAAGTTATATTTAGTTGCAGTAAACGATATCTTGTAAAAATATATCTAACTACTAATGAATATTTAGATTTTAGAACAGCTAATTTATTTTATATTTTAACTTTACAACAGTTAGGTACTTTATATTTTAACATTCATAGCCCGCTTGAACTCTTCAAACAAATACCCTTTACGGAGGCTCTTCACACCATCTGCACGTTTTCATCAATCACAATAATCCTAACACGGTATCTGAGTGCTAAGTGTGAGTTTTTCTTTTCGCATTCGATCGTGAGCGCGTTTGGAGTTTACTAGGAATTTGTATGTGATTTGTACAGCGCCACCTAGTGGTAAACGTGAGAAACCAGAGTACCACTAGGTGGCGCTGTACAACTCACATACAAATTCCTAGTAAACTCCAAACGCGCTCACGATCGAATGCGAAAAGAAAAACTCACACTTAGCACTCTGTAGGTATCTACATTTTAATAAAAAGTACGATGTATTTTAAAGATCCTTCCCAAACATCACATTTATAGTTTCGCAATCATTGATATTGTAAAATCTCTGTTTAATAAAATGTATTCGGCCTTGTAATTACGCCAACACTCATTTTACATACATTCAAATACATACTAATAAATAAAATTGGAGTGCCTGTTTGTAATATTAAAATAACCTGTTTTTATTAAATGCATACGGATGTATACACGGTACATATACCTACCCAATAACATTTTTTTTTGTACAATTTTGGTCTGTTTGTTCCGGCTAATTTTTAAAACGATTGAACCTATTTTGACGTGACTTTCACTGGCAGCTAGCTGTTTTTTTTTCAAAATGACTATTACAGTTGACCTTATGGGTCGTTACTGCGTCACCGGATTTTAGCAGCTAGCTGGTAGAATAAGAAGTTACTTATATATTAGAAATTTTTCAACAAGAAACCTTTTTAAATTTGACGACAACCTTTAGCAATAAAGAAAATAGTAAATATAAATGTGTGTATATTATCATGTATATCACATTAAATGTAATGTGTGCAATGTTTCTTTTAATACTAGCTGTTGCCCGCAACTTCGTCCGCGCGGACTTAGTTTACTCCGCACAGCTCCTCCCCCCAGGTGATAGCGTGATAATATGTAGCCTATGTATTGACCCGACCTGTAAGTAATAATCATGCAAAATTTGAAGTAAATCCATGCAGTACTTTTTGAGTTTACTCTGGACATACATACAGACAAACAGACAAAAATTCTACAAAATTTCCTTTGACATTTGATATATAGATTTGTAAAGTAGGAATTTTATAAAATAACTTCCAATAAAGTCAAATTGATGTAGCTAAACTGACCATAATTTAAACGACATCGGGCCGCTTAGTGCAAACAGTGTAATATGTCGTGAACGATAGGAGAGATAAATCAACGAGAGGAACTTATATCTCGTTAATACGTATGCTACGATAACATTTACTTGTTGCGAGTCGTCGAATGTAGCAAATAGTTATTACAATATTTAAAATGTATGCGTAGTGTTAAGGGGGCGTCCATAAATTACGTGAGGTGTTTTTTTTAATTTTCTGTCCCTCCCTTCCCCCCCCCTGGTGAGATTTCGTGAGATTTTATTCTACCCCCTCCCCCATCACCTAATCTCACGTGAGATTTTTCAAAATATGGGTTCTTAAATATGTAAATGCTTTGAATTGTTATTGTAAAAAGAAAAGAAATTGTTTCGAGCTTTTGTTTACGACTAGTTAAGACTAGTAATCAATATTGCTGAGAGTTATAAGTGTAATAAAAAATTTAACAATAGAATACTTAAATCGTAACTACTGCGAATAAAAAAGAATATCTATTCTGATTCAGTCCATGGAGGATTTCATGCGCGGTCTCAAGAGACTATTGGAACCATAGATATACTACATACTCAAAGATTGGAACCAACATGTCCATATAATTAAATTGAGCTATTTGGTATAAAACAAATATGGTGGTTTGAAAGTCAGTAGTAATGTACGAGTATAACGTCGAAGTATGAATGAAATTATTTTCTTTCGAACGAATTAGTGGATGATCTTAATCGTATTACGATTACGCTTAAGATTAATTTAATTTAATTAAAGCTCTGGATAATGGACCAAAATAGTATTTTTTTTTGTTTCAATTAGAAAAAAAAATTGCGTGATATTTGCCGAGACCCCCCCTCTCTCCAACGTAAGATTAGATTAGATTTGACTCGACCCCCTCTCCCCCTTAAACATCTCACGTAATTTGTGGACGCCCCCTAAATATTATACTAGAATATTAAAAATGTATTAATATCGTTAAATATTTTACTATGATATTAAAAATGTATTAATATTGTTAAAGATTATACTACGATATTAAAATTGCATTAATATCGTTAAATATTGTACTACGACTTTAAAAATGTACTTATATAGTTAAGTATTGTACAACAACATTAAATATGTATTAACATCGTTAAATATTGTACTACGATGAGATAACAACGAAATTCCTTATTATAAAAAATATAACTCTGTTTTAACGTTACGGACGTTTTGTGCCGGTTAGGGTAACTCTCCGCAACGCCCCATAAGACACTTCGTTACAAAAATGTATTGTACTACAATTTAAAAAATATATTAATATTGTTAACTATTGCACTGCGATACTAAAAATGTAATAACGTTAAATATCGTACGGAGGAAACCAGCTAAGTGCGAACAGTAAAAATCCTGGGCACACTTGGCCAGTTTCCTGGGAGTGATCAAAACCATTATACTCGAGAATTAATTTCACGGGTCACAAAGTTCCACGGCACATTCAATTAGAAAGGTCCGCACTCGGATATTCGCTTTGTTTGCTCTCGATTAAATTATTGTGTCAATCAAAGTGGCGGTCAGTGACGTTTTTGTCAATCGTTTCATAGTTTAGTGATACAGATGTATGAGGTTATGAGTTAAGAAATAAAAAATAAGAAAATCCAAAAGTGTACGACTGATATACTTGTTTACTAGGTCGTAGAGTTTGGCAACGTCTCCCCCGGGTATATGGTAACACTGCCCTACCTATTCCTTCCGCGATAGCGTCAGTGATTGTAATCATTAGTGTAATTACCATCCCGCAACACGGCATAGTAATTCCACTAATGATTACAATCGTCCACGCAAGTAACGCACATATCGATAGATAGATAAATAGTTAGTTACATAAATAGGCAGTAATAGGCAGTATTTACGTAACTACCTATTTGTCTATCTATTGATATATGCGCTTTACTTGCGCGAACGTGTTGGTGCGTATGAATTATGAATTTATTGGATAATTAAGTTAAAATATAAGGGTATGTTTTTTATTTGTTCGGAATGAGAATCAGATACCTTATTACCCCCTTCAAGGTTTAGGTTGACTTATCTAACAGGCTGTATAAAACTCCTATGTCAATTATTATTTCATAATCGTGTGATTAGTGACAGCCTTAATTCACGAGCGTGCATTTGTCAAAAGTAAAATAAAATAGTTGAATAAAGTTAGCAGCGTCTAATTAATTTAACGGAATTAATTATTCACCGTCTGTTTCATAACATTTCGTCGACAGAGAGATAGCAATAATTGAATATTAATTAAGACGCCATAGAATATAAATGAGGTCATTAAAAGAAAATACTTAATGAACCTTTGCTTGGTCTGCCAAATAAGAATATAATTTTTCAAATTATACAATAGGGAACCTGATGGAAAGAGATAATCCTCTAATATAGACAACAAAGATGCGTTACTGACCGTGTAACGGGATGGCAGTGCCTCATGGATTAGTTTGCCGGCTATCATACTCTCCAAGCCGGACCACGACAATGCCTAGCATTGGCACTATTGTGGCAGGAATCGGTAAGGCGGTGGTACCAAACCCGAGCCAGACGTTGCTTAATACTACCTACTAGTAGTTCCAAAGGTAGTGGCTTATATAGCTAATCGTTCGCCATTTACAAACTGCTTGATAGCTTTAAAGTTTTACCGCTCCGTTGGTTGAGTGTATAATGAACCTAACTGCGAAGCGAGGGGGCTCGTGCTCGATTCCCGGTGGAGACAAACATTTGTGTGATGAGCATAGGTGTTTGTATTTCTGGGTTTGGGTGTTTATTGGAACGAAGTTCCTTACGGCAGGCTTGGAGAGGATAGGGATTTTGCTGCGCGACCGAACTGAAAAAAATGTGATAGTAAAACCGTAAGAAAAAATGCGTGGAATAAAACCGTTAAATGAGACGTGCGCAGGCGCGACAGTCGCATACACAAGCGAGTTGCGTAGTGTTTCTACACAAAGGGAAGAAGGGATGATAAAACCAAACCCAACGAGTGCTGTATGTACACTGATTTATTAATAATTAAAATGTTATAACGTTCAATGCGAAATGCTGACACAAAATATTGCGCTCGGCACGCTTAACCTAATTATTTATTGTACTTTGTACATCCTGGGACTCCGGGAAAAGGATGCTAAATGTAACGTAAAGAACTAAAACTTAATATCCATACGTAATTTAATGTCTGTAGAATGTTTAGCCTAAACCATTTTGTATCACAGTTAAAATTAACAATCATTAATTTCACTTTCACTAATTTTTGGAACCGACAAACGCACAGATTTTTTACACTGCCACTTTTTGTCACACATGACTGCGTTTGAGGGCTGCCTCCCACAAACCTCCGGCAGATGGAAACGACGGTGCGTTGAAGGTCCATTTGATATAAAAGCTGTTTATGTTCGCGAAGAAATTCCTGTCGATTGTTGCCAAAATCTCTTTGTACTCTTTAGTCAGCAATCTGTCAGCACCTTTAAAATTTGTCCCATTGTCACTGTACATATGACTTGGAGTGCCCAGCCGGGCACAAAACCGGCGAAAGGCTGCAAGAAATCCAGGGGTGCTAAGGTGCCACGAGCTCCAAGTGAACGGCCTTGATCGATAAGCATACAAACACGGCTACGTATCCTTTAGTTGTTTTTATTCCACGCCCCTTCTGTGCTTTGATGTCAAAATATCCGTAGTTCAGGTAGGTGTGCCATGACTTGTTGATGATTCTGATGGCTGTAACGCCTACATCGAACACACTTACGTAACTCTCTTTTAACAGTACGGAGTCCGCTAAGTATCCAGTATTTGTATCTAATGTGTGATAAGGTAAGTTTGGGTCCGCCATGTAAAGTTAATGTATGAGCTTGCTGTATGATGGGATCTGTGATAGGACTATGATTTGATAAAATGATTGGATTTTTTATTATTCCTAGATAATTTTCTATTTTGTATTATACAATTAAATTCTTCCTTAAATTCTATCGATTTTAATTATAATACAATAAGCGTTTTCAATTTCAACAGCTGACAAATAACTCTGATGTGGCACATTCTATTTGTTGCGAAGCCACAGGATGTAACGTGATAGCCATGCCACTGTTGTTGCAATACGTGCCAATGAACTGTATTCATTCATTAATTGTAATATTAAAGTCTTATGTTTTATAATTGTAGTTGATAAAGCAGCGTTCACATTGAGCTTAATTTTTTCGTTACATGTAGCTAAGTGAGAAATGTTCTTAATTGAATTAATATCTAAAGTGTTAAGCCATTTCGGGCCCCACCATAACGAATGTGATTCTAGTTGAGAAACTAATAATCCTCTTGTAGCACAATCTGCTGCATTTAAGTCTGTGCTCACATGATGCCAACGTGAGTGCTCAACGATTTTTATAATCTTTTGCACTCTGGTGGATACAAATTTTTGCCATCTGTGAATGTCACCATGAATCCAAGCCGATGCAATCGTAGAGTCACTCCAGCAATGCACCTCATATTGACTGTTTGTCATTGTAACCAGAACCTTATCCAAAAGACTTGCCAAAAGATGTGCGCTACATAGTTCAAACTTAGGTAGCGTTAACTTGTTTTTCAAAGGAGCGAGTTTTGTTTTCGCCGTAAGTAGCCTCGTTGTGCACACGCCTTTACTATTTGTAGTGGTAATGTACACCACGCTAGCGTAGGCTTTTTCCGAGGCGTCACAAAATCCGTGTATAATATATTTATGAGTTTCACCTAAGTATCTCGGTAATTCAAATTTATCTAAATGTTGGAAATCCTGTTTTAATGTTTTCCAGTCACAAATTATCTGCTGAGGTAGCTCATCATCCCAGGTAATGTTTGGTTCCAACCAAGTTCTTTGAAATAAAACATTAGCTCTAACGGTAAGGGGGTGAAAGCCAGCCCAGCGGATCGAACATCTTCGAAATGTTAGAGAGTAGTTGTCGCTTTGTAAGGTGATCCTCGCTATCGAATTTATTTTGGAATGTAAATGAATCTGTTCTAGGACTCCAACGTAACCCTAATGTTTTCCGCGATTCAGCACATTTGTAAACTAGCGAAATATCCAATTGTTCTAGTGACAAGTTTTGCGTGAGCTCTATATACTAGACCATTGGCGAATGTTCATACCTGCTGTGTTACCTGCTATATTAATGATCTGTTTCTGCAACTCTAGCTTTCTCTATAGAGTTTTCACCTGCAAGCAGATCGTCCATATAGAATGACGTCATAATAGCATGTGCTGCTAGAGGAAAATCATCCTTATGGTCTAAAGCAAGCTGTTTTAGTGTTCGCATGGCAAGATACGGCGCGGACTTGGTTCCGTATGTAATTGTTGTTAATTGATATTCTTGAGGCGCAGACTCTGCGGTTTTTGCGGTCGAGATGTCTCCCTTCTTCCCTTTGTGTACAAGTTCGCGCGTCTTACGGGATGGTGAATCCTTTAATACGCTTAATTTCTTCCAGGATAGCATTCTGCTGTTGATTTAGCTTGTCCATCGTATAAAGAAAATATGGAAAGATCTTACTTGGTTCTGTGGTTTACTCTACTGCGGGACTGTTGACGTTGCTGTCGATGCTGTGAGCGCTGCGGCTGTCGTTGCTACAGAAACCTCACGGTTCAGAGTCCACTGAACACTTCACTAGGAGTAGTTCTGACTGTACGTCACTGCAACTGTTCGTCACAGATGTAACACTGTATGTGCTAAAGTAAAGGCACTGTATGTGCTGTATGTACACTGATTTATTAATAATTAAAATGTTATAATGTTCAATGCGAAATGCTGACACCAAATATTGCGCTCGGCACGCTTAACCTAATTATTTATTATACTTTGTACATCCTGGGACTCCGGGAAAAGGATGCTGATGTGGTTTACTCTCCCATCAGTGTACACGATGTACACCACTATACTGTGATCTACGTCACGCTGACACTGCTGCTCTTAGTTGGGTGCATTTACGTTGTCCGTCGTGTTCGCAAGACGAGCCAACAACAGTCTAGAGTGTCCCCAGCTGTCACTGCCCCGGTGACTCTGCGGGCGGTGGAGGCTACTAACGTGGAACTCTCGCAGCTGACTACAAAGCAGCAGCCGTCATCATCATCACCATCGGGGGTGGTTCCTCCGAACACCAGTACGCAGGATGTGTAGTGTTTCTACACAAAGGGAAGAAGGGATGATAAAACCAAACCCAACGAGTGCTGTATGTACACTGATTTATTAATAATTAAAATGTTATAACGTTCAATGCGAAATGCTGACACAAAATATTGCGCTCGGCACGCTTAACCTAATTATTTATTGTACTTTGTACACGAGTAGTGCCGTTTAGCCGAAGGAAGTTCGTTCCTACTTGGTGTCCCGCGACACCACATCATTTTTTATCTATATAACCATATTTTTATGTATATTTCTATGTATTAGTATCGTTGACTAACACCCATAACACAAGCAAATAATTAGCTTATTTTGGGGTTAGATAAATTCGTGCAATTTGTCCAGCAATATTTATTTATTTATGTTAAAATCTGCTTATCTCGCAAGGGAATTGTGCGTGATGATTTCCGTAGCAAAATGGAGTCTAGAGTTGATCGACATGCTGTTCTTCGGATAACCAGTTAAAGTTGTCGGTTCCAGCTATTGCCAAGAAGGAGCGACAGTCGTTTTAGGTCGGTCTGTTCCTATTTCATTAACTACTGTTCTCCCCCTGTTGGTTCCGGCCAACCGGCCAAATAGGCCAACTGCCGTTAGGCCAGGCAAGTCGTAAAAGGCGACCGATTGGCTATACGAATTGCTACCATCATGGCTACTAGGTGGTAGAGTTCTGTATTGTCTCACCCGGGTCTAGTATCACCGCTTTACCTATTCCTGCCTCAATAGCGTCAGTACTTGTCACTGTCGTGTTTCGGTTCGGAAGGTAAGGTAGCCGGTAAACTTATGCATGTGGCATTAGACCTCGCCACAAGACAGCAACGTACCCTTAATACCTTTGGTGTCTATAGGCGATGGTTGACTCTTTCCATTAGGAGACCCATCTGCTTGTTTACTATCTTATGATGTAAAAAAAACTAACAACCGGTCAATCATGGTGAGTCGAAGAATCTATTGAAGTTTAGGTCACTCTTGTCTGCGAGGGAATCGGCGTGAAAATATTTTTAGTATCTTCACGCTTGTATCCCCGAAGCGGTAGGCAGAGGTACAACCGGAACACCAGCGATTAGCCCAGATATTTAGTGATAGGTGGCACGCCTTTCACCAACCGGGTACTTATTCAATCCCAAGCAACGTTATTTTTATCAGGAAACTGAAAAAACTTATTTTTACCCGGACCGGGAACAAAAGGAAAATACCCCAGACCTCATGTGGCCAACATCGACTCCGGATCACTAAACTACAGAGGGGAATTATTTATCCCACTCTTTCTCATAAAAACAGCACAAAAAGACGTAATTAGATTATTATCTATAATAGTGATCATTCTGTGGCTGAGATTATATATTTAAAATCAATTCCACTTTTCGTTGTAATTTTTTATAACACAAGAACGGGCTCACCTATCCAAACCAAATGCTTAGGATTTGTTCGGACTATTTAGTAGATGGTTTATGTGCCCTTGTATAAAGGCAAGGGCTCACGTATAGACTGCAATAGCTATAGGGCCATCAGTTTGATCAGCTTAGCATCGAAGGTGTATGGTAAGATCATTGAAAGGAGAATGCAAGGGAAGTCCGAGGGAATGTTGTGGGAGGCACAAGGGGGTTTCAGATCTGGAAGAGGATGTATGGATCAAGTTTTCTCACTCCGCAACATCGTAGAGAAGCATCTGGCTGTCGGCCAGAAGGTTTTCTGCGGTTTTGTGGATTTGGAGAAAGCGTTTGATAGAGTTGTGCGAAAGAAACTTTGGGACATTTTACCCAGTTATGGGATAGATGGGCGTCTGCTGCGTGCTTTGCAATCCATGTACTGGGATTGCAAAGCATGTGTGCGGGTGGACGGCAACATATCGCCCTGGTTCGATGTCAATATCGGCGTCAAGCAGGGTTGTGTGTTGTCAGCTCGTCTGTTTATTCTATATCTGGATAAGTGTCTCCAAAGATTGAGGTCATTGAATGTGGGAATGCGCATGAGTGATCTAGTGGTGAACTGCCTGCTTTATGCAGATGACGCTGTACTTTTAGGCTCAACTCCATCTGAGCTGCAAACACTGGTCACAGTTATGAATGAGGATTGTAAGAGTATGGGCTTACATTTGAATGCGATGAAAACTAAAGTTTTGGTATTTGAAAGAGAAACAACCAGAACGGATGTGAGAGTTGTGGTTGATGATGTAGTGCTGGAACAAGTGGATGAGGTTGTATATCTTGGATGTGCTTTTAGCAGGGATGGAAGGTACACCGCTGATGTTGAAAGAAGAGTGTGTGCAGGGAACAGAGTGAATGGAGCGTTAGGGAGATTACTTAATAGCACAATTTTAAGTCAGGGTGCCCGTCTAGCCCTGCATAATCATGTGCTTATCCCAACGCTATTGTATGGAAGTGAGAGTTGGGTATGTCAGAAAGGGCATGAAAGTAGAATCAACGCGGTCGAGATGAGGTCGCTAAGAAAAATATGTGGTGTGACACTCGCGGACCGGGTTCGTAATGCCGAAGTGAGAGAGAGGCTAGGTTTGAAAGAAAGTGCCGGTGTAAAGATGAGAAAGGGCATGCTCCGTTGGTTCGGACATGTAGAAAGAATGGTAGATGAAAGGTTAACAAAACAGATATACAACGCGAATGTGGAAGGATGTAGGTACCGGGGAAGACCAAGACTGACATACCACGATCAGATTGATCGAGTACTGTCCGAAGGTGGTGTCAAGAGTCTTCGCAACCGGCGTGTGTGTATGAAGAGAGTGATGAATGTGGAAGAAGCGAGACAAGCCTGCAAGGATCGTGATGTATGGCACTCGGTTCTCTCTGCCTACCCCGTAAGGGATCTGGCGTGAAGATATGTTGTTGATGTTGTTGTGGTTTATGTGAAGTTTGCACAAAATCGGTAGAGCGGTTCTTCATTTGTCACATTTTTAATATTTCATTTTATACGTAGCGAAGCACGTACCGGGACGCTAGTATATTATAAGATAGCAAACAAGCAGATGGCTCTCCTGACGGGAAGAGTCACCCATCGCCTATAGACACCAAAAATGTTGATAGTACGTTGCTATCTTGTGGTGAGATCTAATGCCACATGCATAAGCTTACCGGCTACCTTATCCTCCAAACCGAAACATGACAGTGACAGTGACACAGGCCACAAACTCAGTTCGGCTGTGCAACTTCAAAACCTAGCAAGGGTCAAATTTTGAAAAAAAAACATGATTTTACTAGATGCTAATTAAAAGGTCATTACGCACGAATTCACTGTGTAATTTTTTCAATACATGCGTAATAATGGAGATAGTGACCTAGCATGTCCACATTTGGTTACAAAAATTTGCCGCTATTCAAATTCAAAACCTAGTATGGGAGAATGTCAATATTAAAACCTAGCAAGGCACTGTCCCTTGCTAGGTTTTGATCTTGTCCTTGTCCATTACTAGGTTTTGAGAATTATCGATACGATAAATTTCGCGCCATATTTTAGCAAGTCACAGACTATGCGCGAATGCGAATCATTCGTGTTTGTTCTTGCAAATATTTATTGTCGTCAATGGCTCAACGGCAGTTTTATCGTTCGTCATTGATGTTTAAAGCCCTGAAGACTAAAGAGGATTGGTAAGTACAAGGATTTTAGTCTATTTTCATTATAACTATGATGCTCACAAGGCTAAGGCTAATAAAGCCATTTATCAATATAAGTTAGATGCTGGAAAGGCAAATACTAATACATTTCATTATTATTCTATGGATTTGTAAAAAATCATGCTGTTGCCTGATATGCCAAAAGTGAAAGATTCTTTTTTTTTGAGTAGACTGGTTGCATTCAATTTGACATTCGCTCCCGTACAGAAAATTACCAATATAAAAAGTACTTGTGTTCTTTTTATATTGGTATGAAGCTTGGACCGGAAGGGATGCAAAAAACATCGTTTTGCGTTTATAACTTTTCTGGATAACCAAAGAGACCTGCAACACCTAATTATATGGTGCGATAATTGCACCGTTCAAAATAAAAATTAGATCCCGTATATTGCCCTTGTAACTCTAGTGAACTGTGGAATGTACAACATAGAAAGCATAACTTCAAAATATTTAACAAAGGGTCTCTCACATGAATGCAGATGGCTTACATGGCAATATAGAAGCAAGTATTTAAAGACAAGAAGCGTTCTATGACTTCAAAGATTACAAGCAGCTTATATTTAAGTGCAGAAAAAATATAAAAGTTCTATAAGTTAAGAATTATCAATAGTCTAAAAAACAGTCTCCAAGACGAAATGATAAGAATGATCCTTTAAAAAAAACTTACTGAATAAAGTCGTAGAGGTTAAATTTGTTAATGGTTGCAGAAACTGTTCTATAAATAAGATTTTGATGAGTCATTCGAGGAACTAGATTTTTTAATGAAAAAGTTCAACATTAAATTATTCCTTAAAATGTCTGATTCTCCAAGAGGCGTAAAAATAATAAAAAAAGAAGGAATAGTCTCAAAACCAGTTCCGCTTATGCCTTTGAACAGGCGTCAATTTTAGTTAACATTACCAATCAATGATGGGGTTGAAGATCTTGTCACTCATGGGCAGATAGAGCATGATTGATTATCCTCATGATGCGTTATTTTATTTTATTTCCCATAGTTTTATATTTGATATTTGTTATACGAATGATCCTTAGTGATTATACTTTATCATTAATACTTTTGTGTTTTACTTAGTGCATAAATTTACTAAATATCCCATGAGACCGAGAAACTGACGCGGACAAAACCACGGGTTGTATTAACTATGAAGTAAACCCAGAAATTAAAACTTACTTGCTAGGTTATGAACTTGACAATTTGTTAACATGTAGCTTATCAAAAACGGATATAAACCTAGTAAAGGTCTAGATTATAAAGTGGTTTTCTTGTCATTATTTATACACCAAAAACAAGATTTTTCTTAGTAAGTGCTTTCTAACGTGCAGTATTATAAATAGATCAATAATAATATAATAACATTAAAGCCAAGGATATTCCGCAAGTTTTTAGCTAATTCTCATCAACGTAATTTTTATAACTTAGCTGTGGTATGCGCTCAAATTGGAGAAGTCGTTTTATTGCTCTCCTGTAAAATTTGTTCCAAGTCCCTTACTAGGTTTTGATGAGGTGCAGCCGAGTTGGCAGGAATATATTGTAATGCGTTCGGACCGTCGCAGATCTTTACCATCTAGTTAGTAACAATGTTAGTGACATAAATTAGTTTTCTTTCGCCTTTTACAACATGCCTAGCACTAAGACAGTTGATATATTCATCAAAAACGTGTCTGGATCAGCATGGGCTACTTGTAGTGTTGGAAACTGCAAAAAGTTTATAAAATACTAGCGGCCCGTTACGTGCTTCGCTACGTATCGCCATTTATTGAATTCATTTGTTACAAAAAATGTGATAAATGAAGGACCGCTCTACCGATTTTGTGCAAACTTTACATAAACCATCTACTAAATAGTCCGAACAAAGCGTAAAATTAGGTTTGGATAGGTGAGCTCGTTCTTGAGTTATAAAATTACAACGAAAAGTGGCTTTGATTTTTATATATGTACTAGCGGCCCGACCCGGCTTCGCACGGGAAAAAAATGATTAAAATCGATCCAGTAGTTTTGATTTATTCATTACTGCCCGTGGCCCGCACGCGTTACATTTGGAATAAAACAATTCCCTTTCCCTATACCATGAAAATTTCTTGCTATCTTTGGAATATATAAATTCATATAGGTACTACATATTTAGTTTTTACATTTTTACCTATTTCTTTTATTTTTACAATTGATATATTACAGAATGTCTTTATATACAACGTTCACAGCTTTCTTGCCATTAGACAATACAAACATGTTTCCCTATACCATGAAGATTTCCTGCTATCTTTGGAATATCTA
Organism: Apodemia mormo; assembly: GCA_036924255.1. Taxonomy (NCBI): domain Eukaryota; kingdom Metazoa; phylum Arthropoda; class Insecta; order Lepidoptera; family Riodinidae; genus Apodemia; species Apodemia mormo. Next base: position 39,331,896 of record JAUPFN010000011.1, on the reverse strand, counting down.
AATTAATATAGGTACTACATTTTTAGTTTTTACATTTTTACCTATTTCTTTTATTTTTACAATTGATATATTACAGTATGTCTTTATATACAACGTTCACAGCTTTGCTTGCCATTAGATAATACAAACATGTTTTCTTTAGAGGTTACTCTTGAAAGAGCGATATATAGTTTGGCCATGTGAAAAATAGTCAACGCTCAAATCTAAGTCTGCAACCCTGCTAAGGCGAGGCATCGGAGCAAACGGGAAAAAATGTGTAAATGGTTGACCCTAAGGGCCATCCCTGAAACTTCTCACTAAATAAAGGTATTTTAAGCTCAAAAGCGTAAAAAATATAAGCATAGATTTTTCATTTCAAGCATCTATTTTGTTAAAAATGGCAGTATTATTAATTTTTAAAAAGCTGTATATTTGAAAACGATGATGGCATTCAACTCAATGTTTAAAATCTAAAATATTGTTTTAGCTAAATAATCGATAGGTTGAAAAATTTCGATGCTATGTCAAACAACATTTTATTTTTGATTTTCTTCATTGATAAATCCCAAACAAATTGACCGATTTTGATTAAATTGCATTGCATTGCATTTGACGCAGTTTTTAAAGAACAAAAGCTGATAATATTTTTAAGTCAATCGGTAAATTAAGTTGAAAGTTATATATAAAAAAATTAAGTAAGTTTGCTAAAAACAACGTAATTTTAATATTTGAAAAGCTATAAGTTTTGAGAATTAGATTCAATTTTGATTTATGAAACGGCAATTGGCGTAGTTTTTTTAGTACTAAGATATCGTAGAGCACCAAAAATGATTGGTTGAAAAATTTCGAAGCTACGTCGAAAAAACACTTTTTTTCAAATTTTTTTGTCAACGATTACTCCCAAACGGATAAACCGATTTTGATGCAATTTATGTATCAGATGAAGTTTTTTGAGGAATAGAGCTGATTAGTTTTTATACTCAATCGGTACATAAATGTGGAAGTTATATTTAAAAATACTGTTTCGTCAAAATTTTTTAAAAGTTTTTTTTAAATTTCTCAAAATCTCCTGGACCGAATCAATTCAAATTTTCAGGAAATCTAAGTTGATCGGAATCCATCCACCGCGTATCGATCGGTCTAGCCGTTAAAAAGTTATAAGATGTTTACATATACACTTACACACACACACACACACCCTCTTACCCACTCACACACACACACACATAGACACACACACACATACATACATACATATAGACATACTGATTTCATCGTGAAAATAGTCGGAAAAGATTCCTAGGACCTCAAAACATGGACATCTGCTGAAAACTCGATTTTCGAAAATCGGGGTAAAATCAGTAACTTTCTCATCTACATACGTAGTGGGAAGGTAAAAACTGGTTCGCTAAATCACGTTTTTTTACACGAATTGTTAAATAACAATTTCACAAAAATTATACGATATACCTGAAGATATTATCTAAGGAATATGCTAACTTATTACATGATAGAATGTATTTTACTTGATCATATAAAATTCCGAAAACAGGCTAAAAAAATCTCTAAAACAAATAATTTGTTAATACTATTTCTAATCTTCGACATGATTTTTATATGGTGATATTTAGTTTAACCTAAAAAAAGAATGTACTAAATTTTGGTTTTCAGCTGCAGTCCTATATTTATTTATCCGAAAATTAACACGTTTCCCAGCGCAGCGGTTTAACAGAAAATTAGCGCGCGCGCCGCCACAGGCCCGTAAACCCAGAACCGCTATGCCCCTGCATTTTAAATCTGTAATATCTTCGAGAATATTCATTTAAAGTACATGCTGTAAACGGCCATATTGATCTATATTAAATCAATAATATATTTAAGGTATTTAATTGGATAAGGATTAGTGCTGTATTGCTTAAAATTGCTTCGAAAAAAGCTATTATTTCTCGTAAAAAGTAAATGACAAAAAATGCTATTGTGGGTTATCCATAAGAGATAGACATACCATACATACATACATACCATCATACCATCGTGGAGTTTTCTGTAGACCTTTTCAAGGTGTACAAATACTTAGTACATTATTTTGATAAATCTCGTAGGGTTTAGCCTGCGTTTGCAATGTAAGCGGAAAAAATATAATTATTTACGACATGACATCAGAAAACTCAAAAATTGTAGTATTTCTCTACAATATATTGAATATTATTATATATATAAACCTTCCTCTTTAATTACTCTATCTATTAAAAAAAAAAACAGTAGCAGTCGTGGGACTGCCGATAGAAGTGAAAACGGAACTATTAAGTTGAGAGTAATTAAAACTATATAACTATATAAAGCGTCCAACGCGCACATAATACAGTCAGAAATAGTCGATGTATTAGTGTATACGTGTACACAACAGGCTACTGCGCGTGCGCTAGTCTGGCTCTCCATAGCTATAGATATACTATTATCATTAGCATGTCGGTGACGCGAACCGAGGATTTTACCCTCTACCAAAACGCTCAACGCGCCTAAAGAAGTTTTCACTTCAAAAACCGCATCATAATCCGTTGCGTAGTTTTAAAGATTTAAGCATACATAGGGACATAGGGACAGACAGCGAAAGCGACTTTGTTTTATACTATGTAGTGATAAGATAAGAAAGATAAAGATGTAACCTGAAAGGTATGTAACCTGAACAAAAATAAAAGCCGGCTAACTTCGCGCTTGGATATACACGTGATAAAATATTCAAAACTCAAAGTAGGTTTTGAATAAACTTTGCATCGGATAACTTTTCACCCGTCTCAATGTCACTTGAAAGTCTCGAAACCATTCAGAAAGTTCCTTAATACGATCCCACTTTATATTATTTCTAAAGAAGATCTAATTTAGTGTTGCTTTCAAACGACTTTTCAAAAAGGGTTATCAATTCAGCTGTATTTCTTAAATGTTTATTGCAATGTTTCAGTAAAGATGGCGTATGTTCATACTGCGCGGTGCTTAGATTTCCAAGACATATACATACTTACCTCTTACGTATACATAGGTTACAATTTACAACAATGAATGCGACGTATAATACGGTAAGAATGATATAGAAAAGGTTAGCTATCAATCTAGAGTTGCGTTTTAAATACGCTAACGCAACATAAATTACAATTGTAATTTGAGCGCCTCAATTTCAGTGCTCTGGCGCGTCATCTACGTTTTTTTTATACATACTTGTACATTATCATTAGTTTATTCCCTCAGTAATTGGTCATTTAGGTATACTTTGTTCATTTAATTATTGGTTTTTTGACAGCTAAAAATTCTATATGGCGCGTTATATTTTAATAAACATATTGCACCTTATTTACATATGAGCATTTATTTCCACCGATTATTATTTGTAACTAGCTGACCCGGCAAACATTGTTTCGCCTTACATATTAGGAATCCATAGCAGACAAACAACGTGACACTTAATTTATATAAGACTACGGAATTGTCCTTCCACGCAGCCAAAATGGCATTAAACTTTATATGGTGGTTAAGTATTCTTAAATTTTCTAATTTTCCGCGCAATTTTCTTAATATTTTCTTTTATAAGAACCTTCTCCTTACAGTTACAAACACAACAAAAAAAAATACCGAAATTGGTCCAGCCATTCAGGCGTGATGTCGTGACCAAGGAAAATAGGGATTGATTTTTATATATATAGATTATTCCATTTAATGTCCATTAAGTACCTACAATATTATTTCTATATAATTTAAACTTATAAAATACGAAATGTGAGCGGTTAAAAAACCATGAATAAAATGGACAAAGTGTAATAACCGATTTGGATTTTTAAACTATCTTCCACGTTAGTTCTAGTATAAGGAAGTTGCTGATTTTACCCCGATTTTCGAAAACCGATGTTTTACTAGATCTCCACTTTTTAAGGCCTTAGAAACCTTTTCTAAACTACTTTCACGATGACGTCAGTGTGCATGTATGTGTGTATGTACGTATAATTGTATGTATGTATGTATGTAGATATGTATGTATGCATGTGTCTGTATGCGTATGTGGGTCTGCAAACCAAACATACCTCTTGAATGGCTTGACCGATTTATAAGGGGTTGACAGCATTCTATTAAGTTCCGCAAAACATATTCGCCAAATTTGAATCAATTCTGGATGCGATACTTCGAGCCTCACAATAATACACAATATTGTAGAAATTTAGTAAATTATGATTTATGGCGCAGAATATTTTATTGAATTCGCAACGATACGATATCAGGCTTCGAAATCGCATTCGCTTCAGTTGGTTTCATATTTCCTTTAAGGAAATCTGCTATATTTTGCCGCGGAGTGAGATTTATCAATATCGATTTCAAATAATCTGAAAGAAATTCTATAATAATATTAAATTTGAATTGTGATAAACATTGTGTTGATACGTGATAAAAATTCAATTCTTTCTTCTTAAATCTTTGGGATCCTGAATTAATTTGCCTATTTGGTAACTAACTACATGTTTGATGAACGATGGCAGTGAGACTTAGGACTTTCTCAGTTAGTTTTTATATTATAGGATTGTAAACAAGTGGATTCTCTTGACTGAAACGGATAACCATCGCTTGTAGACGCCGATAATGCTTATTGTCATTCACATGACAATGATGTTACGCCACATGCGTGAATTTATTTGATTTGATTTTGATGATGCCTGCAATGCGATCAGAACTGACGCTATTGAGGAAGGAGGAGCGCGTTGGTACAACACCAGGGCGAGAGAACCCCGTTGGAGAACACCAAAATGTATTCACTTGATCAATCTTTCGCTTTTAAGCAGATAGGCTGTTTTGGAACGGTGCTTGGACTAATACACGAATGACACTACTCTAGTAGAGGTTACTTTGTTAATCTTTGTACAATTTTGGTCTCAATTCTATCCACCAATTCCACAATTAGAATTTTCCTACCAAATACCCTATCTACATATCGCTCATTTGGTGGAACATCGGCGAAAATGTATTTAAATATGACAAAGATTGCTTAATTGATTGATTATGATGAAAAAGTTAAGTTTTAATAATACTAAAATACTATTACTATTGTTTAAATAAAAAAAAGCATGAATTGCCATAATAAAACTATAAACTTATTTTTTTTAAATATCCTGTGAAATACGTAAATCTCTAAATACTCCAAGTTCCACCAAATGAGCGATATGTGTTTTAGAAGTCAAAGTCAAAGCAATTTTGCTCGAATTATCCTTTATAGGCACTTTTGATGAGTCAACATTTATTGAGTTACTACCGGATCAGAAATGCGGCCACACTGAAAAAATCCGACGGACCAAACTCAGTGGACTTATCTTTTTGTGCCTATACATTTTTTTAATAATGTATGATCTTATGTAACCTCATCATTATGTCATAACTTTTGAACGGCTGGACCGATTGAAACGCAGCTGCAGATGGCATTTGGTTGGATTCCACTCAACTTAGACTTTCTGAAAATTTGAGCCAAGTCGGCCCAGGAGATTTTGAGAAATTTTGAAAAAAACCCAAATAAAAAATTTTGGCGAAACAGTATTTTTTTAATATGACTCCCAGATTAAAGTACTGATTGAGTATACTAATCAGCTCTATTCCTCAAAAAACTACGTCTAATGCATAAATTGCTTCAAAATCGGTTAATCATTTTAAGAAAAATTGTTGGTGAAAAATTTTGAAAAAAGTGTTTTATCGACATAGCTTCGAAATTTTTCAACCATTGATTTTTTGGTATTCTACGATATTTTAGTACTAAAAATTACGTTGTTTTTAGCAAACTAAATATTTTTGAAATAACTTTCAGGCTAATACACCGACTGACTTCTTATCAGATTTTCTTCTTTAAAAACTGCGTCAAAGTACAGTTTCAATCAATTGGTTCAAAATCTGTCAATTTGTTTGTTATTTGTCAATGGCGAAATTTCAAAAAAAATGTTTTTTGACATTGCTTCGAAATTTTTCAGTCTATCGGCTATTTAGCTAAAGCAATATTTTAGATCTCCAAAATTTTGTTGAATGCCATTAGAAAGTTTCCAAAATATACAGCTTTTCAAAAATCAATATACTGTAAACAAAATAGATGTTTAAACTGAAAAAAATCTATGCTTTTCTTTCTTACTCTTTCGAACTTTAAATACCTTAATTTAGCGGGAAGTTTCAGGGATGGCCTGCAGGGTCAACCGTTTACAGATTTTTTCTATGTTTAGATGCTTTCTCCACCATCAAAATTAAAAACATTAAAACCTTTTATTTTTCCTATCGTTTTATCTATGAGATCCAATAGGTCCTCATGACGCTCGAGTAAATCCCCATTTAGCATCTTGGGCTCTCTTCTATAAGGCTGCGCTTATTAATGAAGGAATTTCAAACAAATTTTTAACCCCATTTACATCTTTGAAGGATTATTTAGGTAAAAAATCAAACAGATAGCCTTCATGTGTTCACTGGGTTTTAAAAAATCAATGAAGTTAAAATTTTCGCTGTACTTAATTTATAAAACCGAAAATCTTCCTTTTTATATGATAAGATAGCAAACAATGATGGCTCTCCTGGATAGAATAAATAATGCGTGAAACATTACTGGCAACTAGTCTGATATGCCGATCTCATTTCCTGTCTTCGTATCCGTAGTGTATTACGGGACGTGCTACGGGATATTAAATTAATATTGCTACGGTTGCTTCGTACATACACCATTACACAAAACTCATGTGCATAATATCCAAGCGGTATTTTATATATCTAAGACGTTGAGTTTAATATATTTTAATTCAGACCAATGTTGATCCGAGACGGATCAATATTTCAGTAACAATGTAACTTCCAATTGTGTGTCTTGAGTTCAGAAGAATAGCGCCTTGATTTACGGCCGTCTTCATACCTACTTACACTTTCTTAAATGAAAAAGACAAGGTACGAGAATAACGTTGTACAGAGGCAGCACTCCCTCTCGATGAAAGTAGACCTCACCAACATCAGAGGTTTACATTCTAATCTCGCTGCAGTCCATTCCCACCTGGAGACTCATAAACCTTGTATCTTGTCCCTCATGGAGACACAAACATGATGTCCGTCTGATTTACGTACTTAACCTATCCCGGCTTGACTCTGGAGCATAACTTTAAAGCTTGGTCAGGTGTATGCGCGTACGTTCGTGACGACATCTGCTGTCAGCGTCTCCGTCATCTCGAAGACCCCTGCTTCTCCGTACTATAGACACTGGTGGACACAGGTTTAGTGAAGCTTTTCTACGCCTGTGTCTACCGTGCACATAGCGGAGACCAGGAGACGATCAGGCTCACAGAGTACCTAAGTGAGGCGGTGGATGCTGCTCAACACAAATACCCTTCCGCTCAGCTAGTGCTTCTGGGGGATTTCAATGCCAACCACCAGGAGTGGCTATACTCATACCAGTGCACTGACCTCGCTGGGAGAGAGATGCGTAAACTCCCTATATCATTAAATCTGACCCAGCTGGTTCAAGGGATGACGCGGGTTCCTGATGTTGAGAGCCATACAGCCAATTACTTGGACCTTCTGTTGACTACTGATCCGGGCCACTAATTGGTGGCGATTTCCTCACCGCTTGGCAGCTCCGATCACTATCTGGTGAAATCTGTATCTGTCTTCTCGTCGCCCGATCCCAGTCCCAGAGGCTCTCGGCGCGTGTGGCGATACAAGTTAGCAGATTGGGACGAGATGCGTTCCTTCTTTGCGACTTATCCCTGGCAGCCTGTCTGTTTTTCTTCGGAAGACTCCTTGACCTGCGCGGATGCTGTGACAGATGTGCTGCGATAAGGAATGGAGTACTTTATTCCTTTCTCCGACGTAGCCATGTCCAGTAAAGTTCAATCCTGATTCAGAGCCGATTGTAGACACGCTGATATGCATTCATTTGTTGTACGAGTACCTCTGCCTAACTCTTCGGAGATACGGGCATGAAGATACTTATTTTACTTTTCATATAGGACGAATTTTGTATAAATTATTTATACAGCGTGTAAGGGATAGTCTAAGAAAAATTAAGAAAACATGCTGATTTACGTTTTAGTTATTTTTTTTGAAAAAACGCTAAAATTTTACTATAAATCAAATTATACATAAACAAGGTAAAAATTCGTCAAAAAAATTTCCTACACAAATTTCTAAGAGTTTTCTTCTCAGAATCATGGTTTTTGAATGTTGGTTTCAGAAGTATGGTTTTGATTTTCATTAGACCGTCCGTTACGTCCTGTATAACAATATATTTTTTATAAGATAGCAAACAAGCAGATGGGCCTCATGAAGAGTCAACCAGCGCCTACGTGTATACACCAAAGATGTTAACGGTACGTTGCTATCTTGTGGTGAGGTATAGTGCCATATGCATTAGTTTACCGGCTACCTTACCTTCCAAACCGAAACACGACAGTGACTAGCACTAACGCTATTGCGGCAGGAATAGGCAAGGCGGTGTTACCAGATCCGGGCGAGACAATGCAGAACTCTACTACCTAGTAGCCACGATAAGAGTGACTCGTATAGTCAATCGGTCGCCTTTTACAACCTGCCTGGCAGAACGACAGTTGGCCTATTCTCCAAAGGAGCCCGGATCCAACACGGGGAAAATTGTATTGTAAATATTAATGTTTCCATGCCATAAAAAAGAAATAAAAAAAAGAGTTTTCCTGCGAATGTGATTTAATAATCGAGTAACGGTTTTCATTTTAGAATACCATTCGTATGAATCAACAAAATATACAGCGTTATTAAGTATACAACAATATTAAAAGCTGTGAGGCCGTTGAATCTTGAAGTGTATGTTGATTGTTGGAAATTATTTTATACCTTAGGGACTAGAGGCGGCAATATTATGTTCAGAAATGGAAGTTATTTCTGTTTACCTTTCTCATCCTTATTGTACTCTGTCTCTCAATAGTTGGAAGATGTTGGAAGATGTATAATATAAGAACCGTTACTGACTATGTATCATATACAAAATTTATTAATCAAATCACTTGTATTGTTTCACAATAAGGTAATTACAAATTATTTCCAACCGGTTTTGCTTACACAAGCATCCTCAGGATATTTACAACAAGCTGTTTTTCACGACTTCGTCCGCGCGGACTTCGTTTACTCCGCACAACTCCTCCCCCGTAGGTGATAGCGTGATAATATGTAGCCTATATGTTGACCCGACCTGTTAGTAATATTCACGCAAAATTTGAAGTAAATTCATGATGTACTTTTTGAGTTTACCCCGGACATACATTGACTTTCCTACGATTTTATTATATGTAGGTATAGATTACTAACATAACAAGTGAGTTAGAAGTCCGAAAAAAATAGGTAATCTTGCGGGATTCGTTAAATACTTTTATAATGCAGCGGGCTGTATGCTCCAGCAGTGTTTAATGTACATAAGTTTTTTAATAAACTATAACGTACAATTTTAAAAGATTTGGTGAGATGGGTGATTATCTCCAGCGGCGCATTTTACCGACCTGATAACGATTACTTTTTATTTTTAGCTATAACTGGGACCGACAGCTTTACGTACTCTCTGAGTCATAAATACAATCATTACCAGACTGAGCAGTAGTTTTTAAAAATTAAAATCACAGTAGTAACTGTGATTTTAATTTTTAATAATGTCAATAAAACCCAATAACATTTTTTTGTCGTACCCGAAGAATGAACCTGATACTTTGTGATTTAAGCCGAGTAAGCTACCATTAGATTGCCAGGCAGGTTTATATAAATAAATCAAATAACTATTTGAAAAATCTATCTAAAATATTTTTACCGAAGAAAAGATCTTTACGTTTACCTTAATATATTTGCGCCTTCATTACTAAATGCCTGTTGAAGTGCCTTACAACATGTTTATGACTTAAGCCATCAAGTGACAATTGTAGAAATCATCAAGCTTAAATTTTGTAAGTTAAATTTAATTTAATAGCGACACAAACGATATTAAAGGACGCCACAATAAAAAAAACAAATAACAATAACGCAAATGAAAAAGAAACATGTGCCTAGAAAGTTCTATTTTCGAATTTCGTAATTACTTTTTTTATCGGAACTGGCCAGTTCTAGAACTATCCGTATATCCGATGTACGTTATAACGGCAATTAATTATTTAGTATTGAATGAATTAATTACTTCGCATTGCATAAAATATTTGTTTAGGATTTTGTATTTTTTTATGAAATGAGCTGGCAGACGAGCGAACGCGCCGCCTGATAGAAGCGGTCATCGATGCCCATGGTCATCTGCAACATAAGATGTTGCCGATTGTTAAGAAAAGCATTAATCCACCTCTGTTATACCACAATATGTTTCGAAGACTGATAAAAGAAATAGATTAGCAAATTTGGGTTAAAAAAGAACAATAACTAGGTGGTAGAGTTCCGGAACGCCTCGCCCGGGTATTTGGTATCACCGTCTTACCTATTCCTGTCGCAATAGCGTTAATGCTTGTCATTGTCATGTACCGGTCTGGAGAGTATGGCAGCCGGTAGACTTATGCATGTGATATTTCCATCCCGTCACACGGATAGCAACACACCATTAATAGTTTTGGTGTCTATAGGTGATGGTTTCTCTTTCCATCAGGAGAGACATCTGCTTGTTGACCTTTTTGATTTGTAAAAAACATGATCACCGTGTTGGCCTCGAGCCCCATTTGATAAATAGATCTGCTATTCTGCCAGGCACTTGCTAAAAGGCGAACAATTGGTCAAACTTGTCACTTTCACGATAACTACTAGGTTATAGAGCTCCACAAATTGTCGCCTGACTTTAAGTGGGAAATTTACTAGACGCGGGCAAGCCCGCAGACATGCCCGCTGGACTTTGCTACTATAGGTCTGTGCAAATGTCTGTCAAGTATATTACCAACGCGGGCCGTCCGGCCTATACTAACAAAGTCCGGCGGGCATGTCTGCAGGCTTGTCCGCATGCATACACTGCACTTTATAATACCGCATTACCTATTCCTGCCGCAATAGTTAGTTTTTTTTACTGTAGTGTTTCGTTTAGAAGAATAAGATAAAAAACTCAGCGGGCACGTCGTTTTCTTTTATCTTTATTTTTTTTCTTTACTTAATTCTTTGATGCAAGTAAACATTGTGCATAAACCAGAAAAATGTAAATAATATTATGTCAATCTTGGTCTCCGTTGGTCTTAGTCTATATTCGTATTATGTAATGGTTTTTTGAGGTATATCCTCAAGAATGCTCAGGTTCCAGATCGAAATTCAACCACAGACTAAAGAATAAAATCTTTCTTTTAAAGAACACAGGCGATTTTGATTTTGTATATCCCTTGCGTGTCTTTCGGAGTGACGAATATTAAATAAACTAGAATAATTTTCTACGTTTTTTAAATTAATTCATTGAAATAAATCGCTAGGAACAATCATATAAAAATATAGAGACTTTAGTGACACACCGGTGACGCAAATATATCTATATATAGCTGTGTTGTCAAATTAAACGTGGTTGGAGCTATCTTCCACCGAATAAAATTGTTGGAACTAAACGTAACCATTGCCAGGGCAATCATAATCATTAATCAGCCATTGGGCTGCAAATTTGATCCTTATTTGTAAAAAAAAATGTTTTGTGTGCCTCCAGTCTGTCCAAGAAAACATTTCCATCCGATATATGTATCATAGAGAACAAATAGTTTGGATCAGTAATTTTTATTCTATTTTTAATTTTGACTGATTTTATCAAACACGTTTACTATTTCACAATTAACATTAATTTATATTAAAGCCTTGTAAATAAATGTTAGTTGTGAATCAAGTTAACCAATAATAATAATATAATTTATAAGGCACAGGTTCGGCCTCACATAGAGTACTGTTCGCATCTCTGGGCCGGAGCTCCTCAGTACCTCTTGATCGCATTCAGCGTAGAGCGGTTCGAATCGTTGACGACCAGGCCATTTCGAAACAGCTTGACTCTTTGGCATTGCGCAGAGATGTAGGTTCTCTCTGTGTCTTTTATCATATATATCATGGAGAGTGTTCCGACAAGTTGTTTGGATTAATTCCTGCCGCCGAATTCCACCATCGGACATCGCGTCAAAACTTGAAGTTCCATCCTCACCATCTCGATGTCTGGAAATCCACAACTGTGCGTTTCTCCCGACACTTTTTACCTCGCACTACTCTGTTGTGGAACCAATTACCGGCAGGGGTATTTCCGAACGGATACGACATAGGGACCTTCAAGAAAAGAGCTTACTCATTCTTAAAAGGCCGGCAACGCAACTGCAAGACCTCTGGTATTGCAGATGTCCATGGGCGGCGGTGATCACTTACCATCAGGTGCACCTCTTGCTCGTTTGCCCCCTCTTCTATAATAAAAAAAAAATATAATAAGAATAAATACAATTACACCAGGCATACATAAGTACACCACCTGGTGTACTTGTATTTAGTTGTTGTCTTTGTATGTGTATTAGTAATGTTTAAATAATATACAAACTAAAAGTCCTGATGATGCTAGAATAGGCGAAAACGGTTGGCTTTAAAATAAATAAACGTTATTTGTGAAATAGTACAAGTGTTTGACAAAATCAATATGATGAAGTTTCACTAAGTGGCGGCGATGGAAAGTATAAATTATATTTAATTTAAACATTACCTTTAGAATATCCACATATATAGATAATAAGAATAAGAGAAAAAACTTTAAGAAAGACAATAAACTCGGGCGAGAACATCACCACCCAGTAATGATGAAGATAATGACACATTTAGCCCATCGTTTTCTTTAAGAACTGCCGAAAAGGGCAGGAACACCGCTGGGAAATCACGTTTTATCCCGACATCACTGGTGCTCATCGCTAGGACATTGATCTTATAATAAAAGTATATAATTAATATTTAATACGATGAGATAATTGGCGTAAGTTATGTAACAGTGAACTAGTTCGTGCCAGGCTCGGAGTGCTCCGGATTAAATGATTAATGGCTCTCGTGCAGTACTAGGTGTATGTAGCACCAAACTTCTATGACGAAGATAATTAACGAGATATTACCTTAATATTGTTCTTCTTATATATGTTGCAGTGAAATTGTCAAAACCGTTAGATTATGATCTACCTAAGTGATATTATAATTTAACTGCTAACCTAACCTAACCAAATTACAAAATCGCTAGGTAGATTATAATCTAACTATTTACAATTTCATTGCGACATATACATTTTTATATGAGTACATGGGTAATTTAAACTTTGTCCGGACAAAGTTTAAATTGTTTGGTAGCCTATAATCTATCTAATACAATCATATATGTTTTTATTTTGTTAAGTATTTTTGTCCATGAATTTCTCGGAAAGTATAAACCATATCGAAATATTTACTTTTGATTTAAATTAGTTATAAACCAACTTAGGGAGCAGTTTAAGTTTTGCTGAATCGGTTTAGTAGTTTTTGAGTCGATTAACATTTTTTTTATTATGGTTATTAATTATGTACATGGGACACACTAAAAGTTTTGCACTTCTAGTTATTCGGAACTATTTGAACTTTGAATGTTATATTTTTAAAACGTTGCAACCTTCTTAGTAATAAAAAAACAATTGGCGAGAAATGATTTGTCAATTGTTTTTTTATCACACATCAAAGTTCTACGTACGCAACGAAAATGGAATTAAGTCGAAAATATTTTAGAGCGATGATTTTTTATGATTTTAAAAGTTCTCTTTTTCCGCAAGACTGTGCCGCTCGTCTTCAAAATGCTTTTGTGAGAGAAGCACCTTGTTTGAGCACCGTGAGGCGATGGTTTGCCGAATTTTAGAGAGGTCGAGATTCTTTACATGACGAATTTCGTGAACGGCGACCTTCAACTGCCGTCAACGAAAATAATGTGGCTACTGCTAAGCGGTTAATTGACGAAAACCCCCGGATTACCTATGAGACAATTCGAGGAATATTGGGGATTGGTATGAGCCAAATTCAGAAAATTTTACACGAAGAATTGAAAGTTCGGAAACTTTGTTGTCATTGGATCCCTCATGAACTGACAGCGGAGCAAAAGCGGGCTTGCGTGGAATGGTGCTCACAGATGCTACTGAAGTACGACCACGAACATTCTAATGCTGTTTATGACATTGTCACAGGAGACGAAACGTGGATTTATTGTTTTGATCCCGAAAAAAACAGCATTCTTGTGAATGGGTGTTTGAAAATGAAAACAGGCCAACAAAAGTGAGACAGGCGAGAAACGTTGGTAAAAAATGATCGCGTTTTTTTCTCAGCTACGGGTCCCATCTGTACAATTCGCTTGAAGATCAAAAGAGTGTTAATGCCGAGTGGTATTCTACCATTTGTTTAACCAGGGTGTTAGAAAAAATCCGCGAAAGACGACCCAAAAGCCCCATTCTCCTACACTATGATAACGCTTCTTCACACACGGCAACAAAACAGTCATTTTTAGCTTCCGAAAAAGTACATCTCGTCACTCATCCTGCGCATAGCCCCGACCTAGCACCCTGTGATTTCTGTATTTTCCCCAAAATCAAAGATTTGATGAGAGGTTTTACTTTTACCAACACAGATCTGTGGTCCTCCTGTTTTAAAAAATGGTTCGATCGCATGAAAAAATGTTTAAAATGTAAAGGAGATTATTTTGAAAAGCAATAAACATAATACTTTGGTTATAACATGTTGTTTTTTTAAGTTACGTAAAACTTATAGTGTAACCTACGTATAACATTTTAAACCACAAAATGATGTTCGAATAAAAATTACACACTCATTTCGTGTAATTTGTTATATTTTTTAATGATTTGTACAGTAGCGTGTAAAGGGATGTGTACCGAAAAATTAGGAAAACATATATTTTTTACGTTTCGAACATGATGGCCATTCCTTTTTTGTGGGAAATGCAACATTTGCGTTTTATTATTTTTTCTTATTTCCACGCAACGTACGTTGCGCTGACTCGTTGCGTCCGCGGAACTCTCGAATCAGCCATTTTTATTTTGCGCGGCATGTAGCGCATAATACATTGCTTATTTTGAGTATTTCTTTAAATTTACTATTTAAAAAAGCATTGTAGAGTATTACAATAAATAAAATAGTATTTCCCCGTGTTGGTCCCGGGCTCCTTTGAAGAATAGGCCAACTGCCTTCTGCCAGGCAGGTCGTAAAAGGCGACCGATTGGCTATACGAGTCAACACCACCGTGGCTACTACTAGGTGGTAGTGTTTTGCATTGTCTCGCCTGGGTCTCGTACCACCGCCTTATCTATTCCTGCTACAATAGCGTCAGTGCTTGTCACTGTCGTATTCCGGTTTGGAGAGCAAGGGAGCCGGTTAACTTATGCATGTGGCATTAGACCTCGCCACAAGATAGCAACGCACCACTAACATCTATGGTGTCTATAGGCGAAGGTTGACTTTTTCCATCGCTATCGGCCATAGACCCATCGCTTTTTTGCTATCTTATGATAAAAAAATAATAATCAAATAATACAAAATGAAGGTTAAAAATCGTTAAAAATTTCTTACATGAAATTCCAATGGTTTTCACCTCAGAATCGTGGTTTCGATTTTCGATCTATGACTAGAGAAGATAAGGACTTAGCATTAATTTCTATAAGCAATCAAAATTATAAAATAGCTTGCATTCCAAAGCGGTATGTATAAAAATAGCTTTATCTCTGTTTAACAAGTTCGAAATTTCATAATAGACAAAGCTACAAAAATTTTGTCAGTGCTCTATTTATGAAAATAACGTCACCTTAAACAGCTTGCAGCCGATTTGCCATTACTGATGCACGCTTTCAATGGACATAAAACGTCAAATGATGTTTGTTTACATAAATATTTACCGATTTTAATTAAACTATTGTAGTTTTCCATAATTGTGAAGTGTACCTACCTACCTTAAATATAAATGCGAAAAAATATTGAAGGATGATGTCTACTTGCAGCATTATAGGATGTAGAATGAAATCGCCAAATGAATCATTGCACCGGTACGTATTGTTTAAAGGAAATATTTGATACTTAAATACAACGTCTTCATGTTCTGTTTTAACCGCTATTTTATTCAATCCTATTTAAATAAAAATTATATTAAGGCATTGATATAAAAAACCCTAGATGCACAGTCCCGAACAAAACTGACACTCAAAAGTGTCCCTAATTTCATTTAAATAGATGTGGTAAAAACATATGATTTTGCATATCCAACCTTAAGTGCAAGATTTATAGTTGTTTTTACAAAGCAATGTACAAAAAGAAATAAAGTTGACAGTGTCGCGCCGATGCGATTCTGTTTGAAATGAGCGCAAAATTTAAAATGTGCGCTCATTTTTGGAGGACGTTTTTGAGACATTGATTGTGTATCTTGAGTTTTTTATATCAATGTATTAAGGCGATGTATTTTGACGCGGGCCAATACTATAGAAAGTGGGCGGCGCGGTATGTTCTGAAACCGCAGGGAAACGGTATAGTTTTCGGATAAATAAATATAGGATTTCAGCTGAAAACCAAAATTTAGTACATTCTTTTTTGTATATAAAACTAAATATCGCCATATAAAAATCACGTGGTAAATAATTGGAAATATAATAAACAAATTATTTGTTTTAGAGATTTTTTTGGCTGTTTTCGGAATTTTACATGATCGAGTAAAGTACATTCTATCATGTGATGAGTTAGAATATTCCTTAGATAATATCTTCAGGTATATCGTGTAATTTTTGTAAAACCGTTATTTAACAATCAATACCTACATAAAAATGTGACTAAGCAGACCAGTTTTTTTCTCTTTGTCTCCGGTGCCTCGCCTTAAAGATATCAATAAAATGTCGATATTTTTAGATTTAAGTCTTGAGATTTTATCGATTGTTATGTAGACAGCTGTACTATATGTATAGTCCGCATTACTCGCGACGAAATTATACGTTTTTTCTTAGTTATTTCGTATCTAGTAGTTTTCTAAATCTAAGTATCCGATAGACCTTTCCTTACACCTTATATAGATATACAGACTCAACTTTTTTAAGTACATTTTTCATATGAGATGTTTATAAAAGTCTGCTGGGACGTTACTGCAACTTTACGGGGAGGTGGGCTATTTGTTCTCATTCAAGCTCAGCTTAACGCGTCGAAACGTGCGGCTATAAAATACACGGATTTTAGATTTATTATCGACAGTGTGTCAAAACTTTTATCATGGATCTTTATTATGGGAATATTTTTTTACTTGTATATTATGTGTATTTAAAAAAAAAAATTTTGTGAAGTGAATGTGTTTTAAACAAACTTTCAGCTTTTCTCGTAACTGCTAGCTGTTCACGTCACAAATCTTTTATTTTTTTTGTTACTTTCAAGTGTGTCTTGTCAATTATACGAATGAGTATAAGGCCATGTCCTCTCTCTTTTATTTTATTATATAGTAAAGAACCAAATAACTCTCCTGATGAAAAGAAAAACTATCGCCTATAATCACTAAGATGTTAATGGTATGTTGTTATCCGTGTGGCGGGATGGTAATGCCACACGCATAGTTTATAGCTGGTTACCTTACTCTCCAAACCGGAACTTGACATTGCTTGACGCTACTGCTTGACTTGATAAGCATTGACGCTACTGCGGCACGTATATTTGTCCGTACGTATGGCGGTGTTACCTTATACCTAGGTGAAATGTTGCGAGTGAAATGTTGTTTTATAAAGGCAGATATACTGGTTCCACGTATCCGGACAAAGCGGTTCGACTCGACATTCTTGATCCGAACCGCAAGAGACCGGAATACGCTTCCTGAGTCTGTGTTCCCCGACGAGTACAACCTGGGGATCTGCAAGAGAAGAGTGAACAGGTACCTACCTTCAAGGGAAGCGCGTTCCATCTTAGGCCGTATCTCAGCTTACCATCAGGCGAGATTGTGGTTAAGCGCTTCCCTATCGAAATTAAAAAAAAAACTTCTCATATGGGGCCGGGCTCAATACAGGAAATCCCGATATTTCTCCCCCTTCGGTATGCCCATGCACACATTGATTCCTTTTGTAACAAAATTGGTAGATTTCTGTATGTTTTATAATATGTAGATTTGTGTATGTAAAAGAATAAGAGAAATAGCAAACTTAAACGCTATTTTGTTAGCGTATCATGGATATGTCTCATCTGTATTGTAATATAGAATCCCCATTTGGGGAAACTCAGTACTTTTAATCAAAATATTTAGAATAGAAAGGAAATGTATACGTGCAATATGTAATGTGAATCAATTTTTATCTTGTAAATCACTTTTTAAAAGTCTTAAAATACTACCATTACCTTGTCTTTATATATGTCGCAGTGAATTTGTCAATACCGTTAGATTATAATCTACCTAGAGAGTTTATAATTTGATTAGGTTAGGTCAGCAGATAAATTATAACATCACTATAATCTAACGGTATTGACCATTTCACTGCGACATATATATGCTTATAGATTCTTACCGATCCCGATGACCCGATAACTCTGGCCAACGGTTTACACGATGACACTACACACCTACATTCGCGACACCGTCGCCGCTGGCGGCGACGAGGACCCCTGTTTCGCCCTTCGGCGAACCGAGCCCAAGGGCAAGGTTCGGCGGACGGACAAAACAATGCCATTAGCCCTCTCATCGCAAATCACGACCCCACCCTAAGCCGAGGTTCGGTCTCACAGGAGACACCCTTAGGGCGGAGGGCGTACAGCCCTACACCTTTAAATTCTGGCTGAGCACTCTGCTCGCCCACGCGACCGGTGAAGCTGTAACAGCCCTTAAGGCTAACAGCAATTGTGACATTCCGAAAAAAAAAAAAAATGCTTATAGTGAGAAACTGGATGTGCCCAGTCAAAGACTCCAATTTTTTAATAGAAATGCCTATTGTATGGCAATTAATATATGAAATCATATGTATAGTCTTAAATATAGTATATATAGATAGTCTTAAATCTTTACTTCTTAATAAATTCCGCAAACAACTATTTGATTTACTACTAGACAAATCTTGTTATAATGTAAATGATTTTTTCGCTTATGAAATATTAATCTAATAATAAATCTTTTATTGTATAATTATAAAAAAAACGTTGTAATTAATAAATTTTAACTACTTAATAGAAATTTAAAAATTACTCTTTTTAAATTAAGAGTAAGTATGTAGATATTGAGTATATTAAAAATGTAATTTGTGCACCATCTATGGTAGAACATGTTGACAAAATATATACATTAAATTGTGTAACTTGTAACACCTATATTGTTACAAATTATCTATTATCTTTCTCCTGTCCTTACACTTTGCAAAATGTAAACATTTAAAAAAAAGTATCTTCACACCCGTATCCCCGAAAGTGTAGGCAGAGGTACAACAAGTGCACCCACGATTAACCGAAGATACTTGGTCCCACTATGTGATAGGTGGCAAGCCTATCGCTAACCGGTCACTTTCCGATCCCGGGCAATGTTGTTTTTATCAGAAAACTGAAAAAACACATTTCTGAATTGCCCGACCCAGGAATCGAACCCGGGACCTCTGTGATTAACTCCTACACCGGACCACTACACCACAGAGGCGATGTAAACTTTTTAATTTAAAAAAAATGAAGTTTGTAAATTATAGAAATAAGTGTGATGGGAAATAATGTTTGTAATTTGTAATAAGTAACTATAATAGAAAAAAACACAAGCCCGCTGAGTTTCTTCCGCCGGATCGTCTCAATGTGTGGCCACGTTCGGATCCGGTAGTAATTGTAAAAAAATCGACTCACAGCATTTTTAATTTCATAATAGATATATATCTAATAATAATTTTAAAATATTTGCACACGATATTATGGGCATTTTTAATGCCCGTGATACAATTTACATTTCAGAAGTAATTAATAATATATTACAATAAACGTCTAACAATATGTAATTGTTTCAAGGCAATCTTTGTATGGAGCCTTAGAGTTCTCCTTGATGTTTAATACATGAGTGATATATTAAATATTAAATGTCAATCATCAAATATCATTTACACGAGTGTACTTCAAGTATATTATATAAGCAATTGTAGTACCATATTTCAGGTTAATTATAAATGTAAAGCAATAAGTTTCGAAAGTCGTCCAAAAACGGTACTCTTGAAACCAATATTGCCCACATTGATTCAATATAGTAACGACCTAATTATTGGAAATAGATGTCATCGTCACACGTCAAGCTAGTGTTACAAGTGGAAATTTTAAGTACTGTTTTAAACAAAATAACGAATAAAAGCAATAATGAGTAGTTCCAAAAAATTTCGAAATTCGTGTGGCGCTATCGCCGAATCCAATAATTGAATATAGTTGTCCAGAGTACGAAATACTTCAAAAATTCATTAAATATTCATTGAAATTTGAAATCGGTTTTCAAGAGTAGCCCTACAGTTGCCTCGAATAAGTGTAAAATAAATCCTCCCGCCCCTGCCTACACCAGCCATATTCTACAGAATCGAAGTTCGCTCCACGAAATAAATTAACTTGATACGGCAAACCTTTGTTTCTCCGGTGGATTTGTAACAAGTTTATCTTTTACTTTCTGTTAAATATGTATGTTTAGAGAGTGTGGGGAAACGGTATCTATTTAATTCATACGTCTTGGGAATAATCTAAAACGTACACAAAATAAATTGGCAAGTGCGTGTCGTCGGGCCACGCGCAATGTAGACTTCCAAAGTTGTTCATCATAATAATACAGACTAAAACGAGGGCTTTTATTGTTTCACTAGCTGTTGCCCACGACTTCGTCCGCGCGCACTTCGTTTACTCCGCACAGCTCCTCCCCCTTAGGTGATAGCGTGATAATATGTAGCCTATATGTTGACCCGATCTGTTAGTAATTAATATTCATGCAAAATTTGAAGTAAATCCATGCAGTACTTTTTGAGTTTACCCCGGACATACATACAGACAAACAGACAAACAGATAAACAGACAAACAGACAAACAGACAAAAATTCTAAAAACTATATTTATGGCTTCGGCATCGATTGTAGATCACGCCCCAAATACTTTTTAAAAAAATATTCAATGTACAGTTTTGACTTTCCTACGATTTTATTATATGTATAGATAGATACTTTGAACATCACCCCCAAAACCAACCGTTTAGCTGGGAGAGGGGAAGAGACACTTGACTCTAAAAAAACTATAACTTTAAATCTTATTTCAAAAAACGAGTGCCTTAATCAAAAAATTATTTTCATAAACCTTCAATATTTTTTAAAATCCTCTGCAAGGATACCCCACACTAGGGGATACACGCGAAAAAATTAACATCCTCACTTTACATGTAGAGGAGCTACCCTAGTATAATATTTTTCTAGATTTTATGTTATCAAATATTGCCGTGACTTATATGTATAATTATGCCAAATTACAACTTTCTAGTACTAAGGATCTTTGAGATAAACTGCGGACGGACGGACATAACGAAACTTTAAGGGTACCTAGTTTCGTTATGTAAAAAAAATCGGCCAAAGGCGGGTCGAACTCGCTTACGAAGGGTACCTTAGCAGCGTAAAACATATGTATAATATAACACTTTACAAGGTGGTGGAGTTCTACAACGACTCACCCAAGAATTCGGTACCACCACCTTATCTATTTCTACCACAATAACATCAATGTCATTGTCATATCCCGTTTCGGAGGGTAATGTAGCCGGTAGGCTTATGCATGTAGCATTGTCATCCCGCCACATAGATAGCAACGCACCATTAACGTCTTTGGTACCTATAGGCGATGGTTTCTCTTTCCATCAGGAGAGCTATCTGCTTGTTTGCTATCTTATGATATAAAAAAACCCGAGCACTTTTCATCTTATCAAAGTTTCGGCAGACTGGAAAAAATAAGCCAAGTATCCAAGTGCACGAGTCATCCCGCGGCGGCTGACATTTTTTTACTCATAGTTTTTTTTTACTCCCCGTGTTGGTTCCGGGCTCCTTGAAGAATAGACCAACTGCCGTTCTGTCAGGTAGGTCGTAAAAGGCGACGATTGGCTATGCGAGTTCCCACCATCGTGGCTACTAGGTGGTTGAGTTCTGCATTGTCTCGCCCTACACTTTTTAGTGTAGTAGTGCTCGTGTTTCCTGGAGATGCTGCGGTTGCGAAGTGAAACGTGCGTTGAGTGCGTCAATTGTGTACTTTTTTTGTGTTTGGTGCTGTCGTGGTATAAAGTATGGTGTAAAGTGTGGTGGACGAGGGTGGATAACTGTGCCGCTGGGGTCTTTATTATTTTCAGACCTACGGTAAGTTTGTTCCATTTCTTACACCGCTTTTATATGTTTTCCTTTTCAGTAACATCGCAAAGGTACACTTAAAGTTCGCGGAAAATTGCAAAACAACTACTTTTCTTTGTCTGAACAATGGATTTCCGCAAAGTAATGCCTGAATCTATAAAATATAACAAATTAACTTTAGTTTTTTAGACGTTGGCATGAGTAATTGATTATTAATTTTTAAATTTAATTGGGGTTGAGTAAACATGAAATTGCTATCGATATTGACTTGGCATTGATTTAGTAGCATCTATACATATAATAAAATCGTAGGAATATTTTTTTAATAGAATACTTGGGACGTGATCTACAACCAATATCGAAGCCAAAAATATAGTTTTTAGAATTTTTGTCTGTTTATCTGTTTGTCTGTTTGCCTGTATGTATGTCCAGGGTAAACACAAAAAGTACTGCATGGATTTCCTTCAAATTTTGCATGAATATTACTGACAGGTCGGGTTAAATATAGGCTACATATTATCACGCTATCACCTACGCGCGGACGAAGTCGCAGGCAACAGCTAGTAACTACTAATTATTAACTAATAAAAGTGTTTCTCTCTATTTTAGTAAGAATAATATTACTATATATATATATATATATATATATATATATATATATATATATATATATATATATATATATATATATATATATATATAGTAGTAATATTATTCTTACTAAAAGCTCGTTTTATGAAAGCCATCGAACAAGTAAGCACTTACTCCACTTTTATTAGGAGTGAAACACAAGGCACTTGAACAAACAAAGTATCGAACTATTAACAACTAGTACTGTTTCGTGCGATTTATGTATACGATGTATAACTTACCTGTCTTGACCTTTGCTCGGAAATATTCACAACAAAACTACAGACTTATATATCCCTTATGTAAATTAAATGGACGCTTTGAAGTCATCGTTAAATTCAAGTAAATTAAATTCGTTGGGAATGTGCTTTTAGTTAAAACATAATTGAACATTAAATATTGAGTATGTTCAGAATATACATACATATTACCACCCATTTTGTTCACCTCGCATTGGTTCCGGGGTCCTTTGAAGAACAGACCAACTGCCGTTCTGCCAGGCAGGTCGTAAAAGGCGATCGATTGACTATGCAAGTCACTAACATCGTGGCTACTAAGTGGTAGAGATCTGCATTGTCTCGCCCGGGTCTGGTACCACCGCCTTACCTATTCCTGCCGCCATAGCGTCAATGCTTGTTCTTGTCGTGTTCCGGTTTGGAGGGTAAGGTAGCCGGTAAACTTATGCATGTGGCATTAGACCTCGCCACAAGATAGCAACGCACTATTAACACCTTTGGTCTCTATAGGCGATGGTTGACTTTTTCCACCAGGAGACCCATCTCCTTGTTTGCTATCTTATGATATTAAAAAAAATTAAAGATCGAAATAAATTTTACGGGTTTTTAGTGATTATCATACTAATATCATAATTATACTCTTCGGGCGTTATATCACGGTAGATGTAGAGGGTAGGTCACGAAATCCTTGACGGTTGACGTCTGTCGTGGTGACAACGTCACTGCCGCGCCCTCGGCAGTCCTCTCGTAAACCTCCACGGCGCGGCGGCAGCAATATACGTGGCATCGGTCGGCGGCCTTACCGAATTACGACGTCGTGACCAGCACCAACGCAGCGCAACCTCAAGGTGAGTGATCTTTCTTCTTTGCATTTGCCATGATATAATTGTGCAAAAAATATAACCTGAAAACCAGGACCAGCCATCCCAGCTTAGGTTTAGGCCACAACATAAAATTTTGGTCCTTCAGAGCCGGATCGGTTTTGGGGCTAAAAATTATATTTTGAAAACTAACGGTTTCATTTCGGTTTTAATAGGTTTTATAGCTTCTTTTCGGTTTCAATAAGCTTGTTATAAACTTGCGGAATAGTGGCTAAATAAAGTTGGAATTTAGGTAAACTTAACGTAAACATTCAGTTCTCTCCTTAGTAGTCTGTGTTTAGGTATTTAGTACAACTACTAATCTCAGAAATCTAAGTTAGTTTGACAAAATTCTGAGCTAAGATTTTGCCAATACACTTTTTAGATACTTAAAATAACAAAAAATAAATTAGCTATAAGCTGTTCTTTAGTATATATATATATATATATATATATATATATATATATATATATATATATATAAACTTTATGATGTTTTAATATAAATGTAATTATGATAATTCGTCATTCCGAAAGTCCGTCATTACAAAACCAAAACCGCCTGTGTTCTTTAACCAATCCGGTACGAGAATAAAACCTAATGCTAGCTTTGTAATTTTGTTACCACTAATAACCACAGTTAAAGATGATACGGTGGCTAAAGAGGGACGGGAGGATCATAGAAATAAATTACCAATTTTGTATATGAGTTCTTAAAGATATGATAGTTTTATAAAAATATGTATGCATGAATCCTAATTACACATAAATTACAAACCCAGAGAAAACTACTTATTTATTTAGTGAAGGTATTCGGCCAAAGTGTTTCAAGTAAATGATAAAAGAAAAACATTGTTTCACTCAAGGGACTCTAAAGACCTGAGAAAATATATAAAATAATAGGAATTCCTCTATTATATTAATCATATTTAATCTTTCTTTGACATTTAGAATTTTTCTATATCATAACTCATAAGATATCAAATCCTCCTGATGGAAATGTAAAACCATTGCCTATATATACCAAACATGTCAATGGTGCGTTGAATACACCGACCACACAGCCCATAGACACCTAATAATAGACGAATGATTTGTGTCAACACATCTGACTTATAGTTCCGATGTAAATGTCCAAGCGCCAATGAGGAGTGATTGAGTAATCATTGTCGACCAATCAGATGCTCTGTACATTATTACTATCTTTCACTGTGGCCTTGAGTTAGCCAATTACGGCGTTGCAACCCCACTTCGTCTTACCTCAGCTAGTTGCCAGAATGCATTCAATACGGAAAATCAAACATCAGCCGTCTATAGGCTATGTGGTCGGTGGTTGAATATCTTCGTGGCGGAGTCTTTATCACATGCAGATGATTACCGGTTACCTTATCCTTCAAACCGGAAGACGACGGTGACAAGCATTAATGTTAATGAGGTAGAAATAGGTAAGGCGATGGAACAAGGTCCGGACAAAATAATGCAAAATTATAATACCTGGTATCCACGATGGTAGTGACTCGCATAGCCAATCGTCCGCCTCTTACGAACGGTAGTTGGTTAAATTTTTAAAGGAAGCTGAACTAGCACGGGTCAGCATTATATAAGTATACGATTTTTTTGACGTATTTGCTTTTATAGTAAGGAATAGTTGAATAATAACAAAAATGGGGGATAACGTTTGGTGTTATAACTACATAACTGTCATTGTAGGGGTTAGTTCCACTCTGGTCCGCCGGAGGCAGCACACGTTTAGAGGTACGCGGCAATACCGTAGCGAGAGCCGCGTGTTTATTGGGATGGATTCCCATACATGAATCCTAATTACACATAAATTACAAACCCAGAGAAAACTACTTATTTATTTAGTGAAGGTATTCGGCCAAGTGTTTCAAGTAAATTATAAAAGAAAAACATTGTTTCACTCAAGGGACTCTAAAGACCTGGCCTGGAAAATATATAAAAGGAATAGGAATTCCTCTATTATATTAATCATATTTAATCTTTCTTTGACATTTATGTTTTCCTTTATAAATGTAGCAAGAAAGGATCTACATGGCTAATAGAAAGGTCAAGAATACTCGCTTGGGAGTTGTGGACTTCGATGAGAAAATTATTATATGATACAATGTATTTATTTTATGTTAACAATGTTAGAATTTTTCTATATCATAACTCATAAGATATCAAATCCTCCTGATGGTAATGTAAAACCATTGCCTATATATACCAAACATGTCAATGGTGCGTTGAATACACCGACCACACAGCCCATAGACACCTAATAATAGACGAATGACTTTTTTTTTTCGGAATGTCTCAATTGCTGTTAGCCTTATGGGCTGTTACAGCTTCACCGATCGCGGGGGCGAGCAGAGTGCTCAGCCAGAATTTAAAGGTGTAGGGCTGTACGCCCTCCGCCCTAAGGGTGTCTCCTGTGAGACCGAACCTCGGCTTAGGGTGGGGTCGTGATTTGCGATGAGAGGGCTAGTGGCATTGTTTTGTCCGTCCGCCGAACCTTGCCCTTGGGCTCGGTTCGCCGAAGGGCGAAACAGGGGTCCTCGTCCTACACACCTACATTCGCGACACCGTCGCCGCCGGCGGCGACGGTGTCGCGAATGTAGGTGTGTAGTGTTATCGTGTAAACCGTTGGCCAGAGTTATCGGGTCATCGGGATCGGTAAGAACGTGGCGGGGCCTACGTAGTTTGGGATCGGGATTTGGGTCTGAGATGTAGTCAGCCGCGGCTACCACCAGTGGGTTCGGATGCGCGATGGCACGATCGAAGTATCTTTCGGAGATGTCTTTGAAATGCTTTGCTAAGCTCGGCAATTCAAGATCGTTATGGAGGTCTACGTTGCGCATATACCACGGTGCTCCCGTGGCAATACGCAGGAATTTATTTTGTACCACTTGCAACGGATGCAAGTCCGTACGGGGGAGGTGGGCAAACGCTACGTAAGCGTAAGAAAGGATGGGGCGTACGCACGACTTGTAAAGTGTCACCTTGTGTCTAAGTGACATTTTACTGCGTTTATTGATTAGATGATATAACCGACCTACAACGAACTTAGCCTTAACTTTCATTCTTTGTATGTGCGGTTTGAATGACATTTTGCTGTCCAACGTTACCCCGAGGTACTTGACTTTCTTTTCCCACGGGATGACGTTTCCGAACAGGGTAATGTTGCCTAGCTTACGCAGACCGCGCCTTTGTTGTCGCGGGTGTTTACCGCGGCGAAAGTACACGGCTGCACTTTTTGAGGGATTTATTTCGATACGCCATTTTCTGAACCAATCACCGAGGGCGTTGGCCGCAGCCTGCAGCCGCTTGGTGATTGTTACTTCGGAAAAGTTGGACGTATAGAGGGCGGTGTCGTCGGCGAACAACGCGAGCTCGACGTGCGGCTCGCGTGGCACGTCGCACGTGTAAAGGGAGAATAATACGGGTGACAGTATGGAGCCCTACGGGACACCTGCTGTAATCGATCTGTGGGTGGAGAAGGCTCCTTCCACGCAGAATTTGAATCGGCGGTTGGTGAGGTACTCTCGTATGATGAGAACGAGTCTGTCGGGCACGCCCATTTGGTATAGCTTGTATATTAAGCCATTGTGCCAGACTTTGTCGAACGCCTTTGCGACGTCGAAGAATAGAGCGCCTGTGGGAATTTGCAGCCCCGGGGCTGCGCTTAACCCGTTTAGGATATATTCGGTGAGATGGTGCACTTGATGAGTGCAAGAGTGAGCCGCTCGGAACCCGAACTGCTCATTTATTAAGAGGCCTTTCTCGTGAACAAATGCCTTAAAGGCGAGCGAGAATGATTTTTTCATAGATTTTGCCTAACGTATTTATTAGGCTAATGGGGCGGTAACTACTGACTTTATTGCGGGGTTTACCCGGTTTGTGAATTCCTATGACGGTGGCTTCTTTCCACTCGTCTGGAAACGCGCAGCCGGCTAGTAGTGCATTGAAGATGCACACTAGTAGGCATATTAGGGAGGGGGGGGAGGTATTTAACTACCTTATTAGTGATTTTATCGGGCCCCGGGGCCTTTTTATTGTGTAGACCTTTTATTATGTCGCCTACTTCTTCGGGATCGGTGGGTAGAAGCGGGTCACCCTCCGGTGGTAGCGCCGCCCTGCGCTCTACTTCGCTATCCACAAGATGGACGTGGTCTAGGTCCGTAGGCGGGTTTGATGGGGAACATTGTGTTTGGATACTGTCGGCCAGGCATTCGGCTTTGTCTGCATCATCAAAAGCGGGCGTTTGATTAGGTCGAATGAGTGGAGGCATCTCTACTACTGGTTCGTTTTTAAAGGCCCTCGCCAACGGCCAATAGGCCGTGTGCGATGGCGAGACCTCACTTAACAGTCTGTCCCACCGTTCGTTACGATACTCGGCGATGCGCCGCTTTACTTCTCTTTGTAAAGCTCGTAGCGAACAGCAGTTGTCGTCAGTCATGTATCGGTCGTAGAGCCGCGTAGCGGCGTTTTTGCGTCTCAGTAGGTCGCGTAGCTCTTCCGGTAATTCCCATCTGCCCCGAAAGGCGTCCGGTATTTCCCGCGAGGAGCTATCGACTACCGATTCTATGTGGCTAGTGAGTGACTTAATGGCGGATTTGGCTTCCTCTACCGTACTAATGTTGCCAGGAATTTGGTCGAGGTGCTCTGATTGTATCGATTGAAAATTCTCATCGAGTTTTTTCCAATCGATTATATTTTTCATGCGGACGGCGTGCGCATGGTGGGGGGAACCTAGTTTGAAAACTACCGGTCGGTGGTCCGAGTCGAGTTCGTGTAACACTGATACTGAACGCAGTTGTAAATCTACGTTTCTCATCAGCGCTATATCGAGTACGCTCGGTCTGTGTGTCACGTCGTTTGGCGGGTATCTAGTGGGCTCTGACGGGCCTACCGCTACGAAGTTAAGTCTGTCCGTCAGTCGTTCGATGTCTAACCCATTTTGGTTGTTTATGGGGGAATGCCACAGACTATGCTTGGCATTGAAATCCCCCCTATTATGACAGAGTTGCCCATGTCGAATAGAGATTTAAGATCTCTTTCTGTTACTCTTTTACCGGGACCGAGATAGGCTGATGCTAGTATGACTGGTTGATGACCGGTCATACCCACCTGGCAAACTGAGACTTCGAGATATTCCAAAGTAGGGGGATCTAGGGGAACAATGTGGAGGCTTCTTTTATAGTAGATAAGAGTGCCCCCACCGCGATTCGTTGGTCGGTCGTTTCTGACTAAATTATAATTAGCTATACGCGGATTACGCCTACAAGGCTTTAATAGGGTTTCCTGTACAAGGAGGATATCTATTTCGTGATTTTTAACAAATTCGCGAATCTGGTCTATTTGCCTGACTAAGCCGCATGCGTTAAACGACGCGACAGTTAGGGAATAAGGTTTCATCCTCTGGCTATGGTTGCTATCCATTATGAGGCCCTAGCAGTTATGCGCCTAATGGTTTCCATCAGGGCTGCGTGTTTAGTGATTACGTTGATCACGTTTTGTGGTGTCGCTGTACGGAGTTCGTGAGCGAACTCCGCTACCTCACCCGGGCTAATCGCTAAGGATATTTCCATGACCAACGCGAGGTCAATGAAATCGTAACCTGTGTGCCCTGTGTTGGCCTGTTAAGCGCGCGGCGGATTGTTTGGCCTGCGAGTGGGAGGAGGAGGAGGAGGAGGACCTGAAGGAGGACCTGGAGGCCTTATAAGAGACGGTGGTTTGACCCACGCGTTAACAGTTGGCGGGGGTGCTGGTATCACAGAGTGTGATACCGGCTTTGGCCCTGCCTGGGGGGTTTTGGCCTTAGGGGCCTTTTTATAATAATTATAATTGGTATTTCTGGCATTCGTAGGTGGTACCGGTTGGGAATTGCTTCCCCGGCTGCGTTTGTGCGGGGCCTTTGGACATCCGCGATAATTCACCGGATGACCTTGGGCATCGCAGTTGACGCAGCTCACCGGCGTCGCGGGCGTCGGGACATCGGTTTGTCCGCGCTTAGGGCGTGGAAAATCCGCCGTGGCGTGGTCCTCCAGGCACTTGACGCACCTGGGTCGGGCGTAGCAGTTTCGGGCAGAGTGCCCATAGAGTTGGCAGTTGTGGCACTGCCCGGGGGCTCCGCGGTTACGCGAGGTCTCTATTATGATGCCGGAGGTCTCGCAGATGTTGTGTACACGTTAAACACCTTCTTGCCCTCCGGGCTCAGTTCTAGCACGACTAGAATTAAGTCGTAGGGCTCGCGGGACCTCGGGTTGTACATCCGGTGTACTTCTAGTACCGCGGGGACTTGGGATTTAAGGTCGGCCTTTATATTGTCTAAGGGGAAGTCTTTAGGGACTCCTCTAATGACGACGCGGAGATGCCTTTCCCCGTCCAAGGCATATGTGTGGTACCCTACTTTGCGTTCGCGCAGTAGGGTGGTTAAACGACGGTGATCGTTTGAAGTGGGGATTTTAACCCGGATCCCTTCGCCCGTGGAGCAGGCGTGGGTGAAATTTATGTGCTGCTCTCTCATGGTAGCCGAGATCATGATCCACGACGCTTTGTCGCGGATTATGATGGGTGGGGGGACTTTCTCACGCCGAGCTCCAGATTCGTCGTCCGAGGCGTCGGCGATCGTTGGTTCGTTGGTCTGGTCGGTCTGGACTGGGGTCGGCTTAGGGCTTGATTGCCCAGTCGCCTGCTTTTTGGCTGGCGTTGCTCTAGTGGTGGGGATGTTGACGGGGGAAGCTCGCCCCTTTCGCTTGCGCCGGGTTACCGTTTCGAACCCGTCGCAATTTTCTTCGTCCAAACCCGAGCGATTGTCGGAGTCATTGTCGGCTTCCATAGGGGAAGCGGGGGGTTCCTCAAAGCGGAAGGCTGAGGTGGTCGGGGCGGGCTTGTTTTTCCTATTCAGGAAGTCATTTAGGGCGACGGGGTAGTTGGCCTTAAAGAAGGCCTCCAGTTCTGCGGCGTCCATGGTTGGACGCCGTGGGTAAAAAGGGCAGGGCCCCCCCTTGAAAAGGGGGGTGTGTGCCTAATTATGTGTGAGTACCTAAGTGTGAGTAGTGTATTGCCACTCTACTTACGGTTTTAACTGACGTCCGGGAAAAAGAAGAAGCACTTTTAAACAGGGCACCGTAAACAAAGACACTGCGATCCAAGTGAGCACAAACACGAAACAAATAACTGCACTATAAACTATCACAATGCGCGTATATGGTCGTCGGAATGCACACGACAAGAGACAAAGAATGGGTAAACAGCGAGGTGAAAGGCACGCCAATAGTGAAAGGCACGCCTATCGGGATTTGTCAGAGCGGCGGACGGAGACGTCTGCTCGCTCATACTAGCGAAGGTGGTGTCGAATGACTTGTGTCAACACATCTGACTTATAGTTCCATGTAAATGTCCAAGCGCCAATGAGGAGTGATTGAGTAATCAGTGTCGACCAATCAGATGCTCTGTACATTACTATCTTTCACTGTGGCCTTGAGTTAGCCAATTACGGCTATTCGTCTTACCTCAGCTAGTTGTCAGAATGCATTCAGTACGGAAAATCAAACATCAGCCGTCTATAGGCTGTGTGGTCGGTGGTTGAATATCTTCGTGGCGGAGTCTTTATCACATGCAGATGATTACCGGTTACCTTATCCTTCAAACCGGAAGACGACGGTGACAAGCATTAATGTTAATGAGGTAGAAATAGGTAAGGCGATGGAACAAGGTCCGGACAAAATAATGCAAAATTATAATACCTGGTATCCACGATGGTAGTGACTCGCATAGCCAATCGTCCACCTCTTACGAACGGTAGTTGGTTAAATTTTTAAAGGAAGCCCGAACTAGCACGTGTCAGCATTATATAAGTATACGATTTTTTTGACGTATTTGCTTTTATAGTAAGGAATAGTTGAATAATAACAAAAATGGGGGATAACGTTTGGTGTTATAACTACATAACTGTCATTGTAGGGGTTACCTACGTTGTGATAGAGATGATAGTGCTAATAGATGCTGATGCTGATAGGGTACAAAATGATAGACCCAATGTAGGGGTTTTTCCCTACTAATGATATAACTGATATAAACTGATATCTGGTAGGCTGATAGGTAAGTGATCCTGCAGCTGATGATGTATGATATACGGGGGGAAAATGATACTCTTTTGACTGCTTATTGATCACTGATTTATTATGATAATATTTATAGGATATAAATGATGACGAGAGTGGCTGATATGCTGACAGGTGCATCGTGTAGCTGGTAGGTCATGCTGACGAGGCGGACGTGGGGTTGCAAGGCCACATTGAACTGACCATCTGGAACGAACGTGTGATTGCGAGGTCACGCTGCATGAACGGGCGTGCTGTTGTACTGACCTAATCAGCAAGGCGTACGTGCTATTGGAAGGTCACGCTGACCTGAACAGTCATTACCATACAAAATCTAATTATACCGCTAGATAGCTATATAATTAGAATCAAAGAATTTGTTGAAAGAATTTGAAAAGCCAAGTGCGGACTACGATGCTTCGCGCGGGGGATGAGGAAGTACTGCTATTTTCAGGTAATTTTGCTGCGTTACAGAATTTGCATATTATATTATATCTTTTTACTCGGAACAGTTATGACCTTGGTTAAATTTTGTTCTACAGCTCTTATAAAGATTTGTTGATTGTGTAAGTAAAACAATATTGTATGCTTCTAGTGAATATACATGTAGGGAATATCCTACACTTAGAAATAAAATATAGAGCATATTTATGAAATTAAATATAGAGCATTAAATTAAATATGCTCTGTTATGTGATAACGGCCCTTGTCTTAAATATTAAGAACTGCCTTTACTAATTAAAACTACGTAATCAATTTATATTACTTTTCACATTGTTCATTATTCTAATAACGTTATTTTATTCTTTAATTCTACATTCTATTTATTCTTATTCTCATAATGAAATCTAACTTAACAAATACATTACCTTAAATTACTTATGCACGTTCAAGAATGATAATGGAGGCCAACTGTTCGGAACGTATTGCTCTTTCGAGCACTCATTGCAAAGTGGAGTGTGAACGTCTGTTAAAAATACTTAACAGACGTTTTTGAAATTTAGGGATGCCAGTGCAAGAACATAAGTTTGCTTTTAATAATATCGGGCAAAATCTTACTTTATTAAATGAAAACCTAACATATAATATACCTATATATGGCGTTTAAGTGAAAAAATTAGAAAATAATGGTAATCTGACAATTAAAATCTTTCAAAAGCCAAATCAGAATACAAGGAACTTATACCATATTTTAAATACAAATCTATTGATACCTATGAACTCCTATATATAAGAGTGAAGAAGTACCAACAACGCAAAAAGATGAAGGCGTCCGAACCGTTCAAAAACGGCACATTTACGCAGTACGACGAATGAAAACGTAGACGTAGACGTATTCACGTAAAACATATACGGCTGTGTCCATAATATAGCCATAACTTTTTTTTAAATTGGCCCAGTTGCATTTGAGCTTATATACGACAAACATACGAACAATCTTATATTACGTACTTATATTATAATATCAGTGTAGATGAACTTGCTTACAAAATATAACATGCACAATGATTAGTTAAACAAGCAGATAGGTTTGCCGACGGAAAGAGCCAACCATCGCCAACGTCATGGTTACTACTCTACTAGGTGGTAGAGTTCTGCATTGTCTCGCCCGGGTTTGATACCACCATCTTACCTATTCCTGCCGCAATAGCGTCAGTGTTTGTCACTCTGGTGTTCTGGTTTGGAAGGTAAGGTAGCCGGTAAACTTATGCATGTGGCATTAAACTTCGCCACAAGATAGCAACGCACCATTAACATCTTTGATGTCTATAGGCGATGGTTTCTCTTTCATGCAAGGGTCATAAAATTTTGCAGAAATTATCCAACTAATAAAGTCTATATTTATATCCAACTAATCTGGTCGAATATATAAAATACTTTTATTTAATATGCAGTTAAATCTTTAAAGTGAATAGTCATGAAATTAGATCCCATCTGTTGTTCGTAACTCCTAAAAACAATCGCAAGAGTTCACATGAACGACCCATTAATTGTGTATAGGAGATAATATACGTATGTCTAAAAAATTTGTCAGTATATGTTTACGATTTATGAATTTCTTCATTTGTAACTAGTCAAGCGGCGAATCTTCCAAAAAAGGTATCTTCACGCCCGTATCCCCAAAGATGTAGACAGAGCTACAACCTGTGCACTACTTTAAGATACATATGGCCAATTACAGTAACATTGTCTTAGTTAAGGACAATCCTAAATAGTATGTTGTCACTTTCTTTTCATTTAAGACAAGAAGTGACAGCATAATATTTAGAATTGTTCTAAGCTAAGAAAATGTTAGTGCAATTGGCCATTTGTCCCACAATGTGACAGGTGGCAAGCCTATCGCCAACCGAGCACTTATCCAATCCCAGGTAACTTTGTTTTTATCAGAAAACTAAAAAAAACACAGTTTTGAATTGCCCGACCCGGGAATCGAATCCGGTACCTCATGTGGGCAACACCAACACTAAACCCACAGAGGTGAGAATCTTCCAAAATTTTGAAAACCCAGACCCAAACTTAAATAAAATATTAGGTAGTTAAACAAAACAAACTGACAGATGTCTATATCCGTTGGATATTTACATTATGACTAACGAATTCCCATGGCCTGACACGCTTGAGCTTTCAAAAGGTTAAGTATATATCATTAAAATAGCTTTATTAGTAGTTTTATGAACTATAAAAATATGCGTGTGTAAGGCATAGGAAATTAAATTAAAAGTTTGGATGTATCTAATAAAACTGCTATTTCAACAAAATCAATCATCATTTCACTAGGTGGTAGAGTTCTGCATTGTCTCGCCCGGGTCAGGTCTACCATCTAATCTATTCCTGTCGTGATAGCGTCAGTGCTAATCACTGTCGTGTTCTCGTTACTAATTTCTTGTTAGTGGTCTGTGGTTAGGATTTATCTTGTAAATGCGGCGAGGGAAGAAGATAGTTCGTTGTGTCAATGCAAAGAATAAAGTAAACAGTAATGTGTCAATGTCGTTATGAACTATTAATCAATCATTAATCAATTTTTATACAATACAAATTATTTTTTAACCAACTCACCAAGATCATGATATTTTTACGAAGAAAAATATGAATGTAGAAAAGACAATGGGAGATCATAAGTTTTTTATTGCATTGCTGCTATTGTTTAAGCAGCAACTTTATAAATTTAAGAATTTTCAACAAATATACTCATTTTCTACACAGTTTTTTTGCAAATAAATATTTTTGCAAATAAATATTTTCCCATATTCTTGCAAATAAATATTTTCTTTCTTTCTTTCTTCTTTCTTTTTTTCACGTCATCATGCTCGCATGCAGGTTACACTTTACGTATTTACAGTTTATTACGATTTCCTTTCCTGCCTGTTCCATTATTGTTTTGTTACAATTCTTAATAGGTGCATATATTATACATTATGTTTCTCAATTTATATTACTGCAAGTCCATAAGTTTACCGACTACTTTACCCT
Organism: Apodemia mormo; assembly: GCA_036924255.1. Taxonomy (NCBI): domain Eukaryota; kingdom Metazoa; phylum Arthropoda; class Insecta; order Lepidoptera; family Riodinidae; genus Apodemia; species Apodemia mormo. The sequence continues at coordinate 39,296,317 of JAUPFN010000011.1, read as the reverse complement.
CCAAACCAGAACCGACAGTCCGATAGCGACAAAAACCATCGCTATTGTAGCAGCAATAGGTAAGGCAGTGGCACTAAACCTGATCGAGATATAGCAGAATTTACTTCTTAGATCGAAGTCATGGTGTTAGTGACGCATTATCTTTCTCTCAACTTTCACAATATGTCTAGCAGTAGTCGGCAAGGTAGTTGATTTAGCTTTTAGTCTCATTTTTCATTAATTTACCAAGCAAGAATGGGTTGGTAAGCTGTTATTAAGTATAAGAGAAATAAAGTGGACTGTAAAAAAAAATCATATTTTATTCTGCAAAGACATAAGATAATGGTAGGATTTTAGTACCTGATTATCGCAATCGTAAGGGTACTCATCTTTGTGGCCAACGCTTGTTAGATTCATAAACACTACGTAACATAATCAATAAAAAGGTTCGCAGAGTAAACTTGTTTTATACGTCTATAAAATGCCCTACCCATACGATTACTTAAAAAAGTATCTTCACGCCCGTATCCCTGAAGAGGTAGGTACAACCAGTACACCCGCGAATAGCCGAAGATACTTAATCCCAAAACGTAATAGGTGGCAAGTTTATCGCCACTATTTAATCCCGGACAATGTTGTTTTTGTCACAAAATTAAAAAAAACTATTTTTTGAATTGCCTAAGCCAGGAACCGAACTAAATTTCACGAATATGATATAGGGACATTAAAAAAAAGCAGCTGTTACTATCTGCCTATTGTATTCTTGTTAATTTAACTGCAAGACTTTAGTTTTTAACACGCTAGCTATTTATTATTATCATTGTTTCTCGTTCGTCCGGGTCCTTGTTGAAGAATATACTATTTGCTATTTTGCTGGCAGTTCGTAATAGTCGAACCTTTGGTTATACATGTCACTTTGATCGTGGCTACACTTTATAGAGTTCTGAAACGTTTCGCCCAGGTTTTGGTACTACCGTCATACTTATTTTATATAAATATAAATATATAAATTTTAGTAAGAAACAACAAATTAGGTTGGCAAATAAGATGGAGACCAACATTCATCTTACATGCAAATAAATCGGTGACTGATTGTGAACTGGATGGGTCGTTGTATATAAGGTATTTATTACGTATGTATGGTATATTCGACAACCTCACATGGGAACCTTCAACTTTTTTTTTAAATAGCAAAGCTTACGTACATCTCGAAAGGAAATAAAGCAAGAGAGCTATTACGTAAATGTTCGGCGATGTGAACAGCTCACAACTGTGTTCGAGGGTTTATAGATGTCATTGAGCCTCAGAGACTTGAGACAGAATGTAGAGAAAATTTCACGTCCCCGAGGCACAATGATATTTTAAAGCTCACATGAAGAAAACGATTCAACTGTGTTCCTCTGTTATTGTATGAAAAAGTAACATCAAAGTCAAAAGGTGCTCTGATAAAAAATATTATTTGAGGTAGATATATAAATTTTATTAAAACAACAACTTTTACTAGTGTTCGTCTATTCTTTTCGAAGTACAATGCATTGGTCTTCCTGACAGGCTGTTCGTAAAAGGTGGACAATTGACCAAATTTTTCACTTCCAATATGACTGGTGGAGTTCTGCAGAGTCTCACCCGAGTTTGTACAACCGATTTATCTACTCAGCCCATTATAAAATATATAATAGAGAAAGAGTATGACATTAGGTCCACCATTATTACCATTATGCAAATTTTTTTACATAATGTATATACACCATTATGCGTATTTTTTAAAAATACATAAAAATATATTAGAGACCATACTTGTTTTGTTTCGGCGCGGAAGGTAAGGTAGATACAAAATTGTGTGTTTGTGTATGTGTAGTTTATGCAATACAAAGGGCAACGCCACACAGATAACAGTTGGAGTATTTTTTGACGATGTGATAGTTAACGATTTTCTTCAGATAAGCCATATTATGTATCTATCTTTGTCATACGTATATGATATAAAAACCACTGTTTTGTTTATGTGAGCTTTGATCTGTGATATTACCGTTTTCTAAGCTTTGATAATTATAACAATGAAAATTACAGAATGAGCTACAAAGTGAAAAATGTTTAAAAGCCCATTGACATAATATAATATTTAATATTTTACAAGTGCCATTGTTATTTCACAATGTTTTATTTCTCAAACAATTACAAAGTTATGTTGTTTAAGAAATTTTTAGGACTGTATTATTGCAACTGTATGTATTCGGTTCGATTCTTAGCTAATTTTTTAATCCACTGGGAAACATAATTAGCTTGTGACTGTACATATTTCTTTCATACGAGCACGGGGTAAAGAATGAGAGGTTTTTTAAATTAAATTTGTTATCAAAGACTGTCAGTGATGTGGGTCAGATGAAGAGGATAAGGCCACTAATGCTTTTATTGCTTAAAAACAAGACATTTTATTTTTCTGTGTTCTCGTGGTCAACTGACGACGAGTTTTTGATCCCCGTCTCCGAGTTTTCTTTTTATAGTATAAGATAGCAAACAAACAGATGGATCTCTTGATGGAAAGAGTCAACCATCGCCTATAGGCACCAAAGGCGTTAATGGTGCGTTGCTATCTTGTGGCGAGGTCTAATGCCACATGCATAAGTTTACCGGCTACTTTACCCTCCAAACTGGAACACGACAGTGACAAATACTGACGCTATTGCGGCAGGAATTGGTAAGGCGGTGGTACTAGATCCTGGCGAGACAATGCAGAACTCTATCATCTAGTAGCCACGATGTTAGTGACTCGTATAGCCAGTCGGTCGCCTTTTACGACCTGCCTGGCAGAACGGCAGTCGGCCTATTCTTCAAAGGAGCCCGGGACCAACACGGGGGAGAAAAGGTAAAAGAATTTGTCGTTTTTCGACGCTAAAATGAAAATCGAAATTTCAGTAATATCTCGGAGTCAAGTGATTGTTTGTGTATTAAAGCTAATTAATCTAGATTTTTGCAAAAAATTAGCGATAGTAGCCGAGAAACTGGTAAATCATGGTGAACTTGAACGAACTTCTATTGACTTTAGGTTTAATATTTATTTATTTAAGTCCTTTATTGAAAACAACATAACAACAGGAAACAATAGAGTCAAATTAAATTTAAGAAAAGGTACAAAGCATTAAAAATAAGTTGAATCTAACTTAACCGTAAGGGAACTAGCGTGATGATATTCATTACTTTTATTTTATATTTTTAGTTTAGTTGTACTGAGTTTCCTACATATACTATGTAGAAACATACGAATATTTATATTTAAATTTTTATTTATCCATTATATATTTATATTTTTTATATAATTTAAATATAAACACTATATATTTATTTTTAAATTTTTCATGACTGTACCAAAGACTGAACTTTGTGAGCGAAATACTTTAAAATTTTGGTTTACTCAATCTTCGACCGCGACTTCAACTCGTCATAAGATGAGAAACATGATTTAGGAAAGTAGAATTCTTAGGGTTATTTCACATTGATGCAGAGTCGAAACAAAGCGATGTGTCGTGTTTTCAAACTTTAAAGTATATATCGCACCTCCGCTCAAATAGTGTCACAATTCAAAAAATCGTAAAATCACTTTTATTATACCATTCGTATCGTATTATGCCATTGTTTTATCTCAAATGGTGATCTACTACGGTTTTGAATGATTTGATACTATATGGCGTTAGTGACGTTAGTGGCGTTGGCCGGAAAAGCGAAAAAAATAGACAAGAGCAACTTTAAATCCCTTTTACTCGAGAATCATTTTTTGACTTGTGACACTATTTGAGCGAATGTTTATGGTTACTTGAATCTCTATTTCTATTACGTAAGGTAATTTATTTTTGTTGTAAAAATAATCGGTTGTCTGTAAAGTTGGTTTACAGACGATAGTTGAACGTGACAACGTCTTAAGAAAATACTAATGGAATGGTAGCATTTACGGAACGCCTCAGAGCGAGGTAACGCCGCATGAGTCATGTTTTTTCGTGCGTGCAGCCAGCTCTATCGAATTATAAGACGTTGTCACGTCAAAATACAAAGATATGCGAAGCCGCGTGTCGACAAGCAAAATTGCGTACGCTTTGCTGGAGTCAAGAATATACTCGTATTTATACATTATCTAATGGAAATAGAGATGAATATAATTCAAAGTTTGAGAAACACCACGAGTCGCTTCGCATCATCTCTGCGTCAATGTGAGCTGACCCATTATGTTATAGGTACTATTTTGGTATAGACAATTTAGGTTTTTATAGATCTCTTAGGTTTAAATCCTAGGATGGGTAGTTAATTCAAACAGGATTCCAGCCTTTCTGAACTACGATTAGTTTATCCAGAATACCGTAAATGTGTCCAATTTTTCGGTTGGCCAATATTCATTCATACAAACATCCCCTATTTCAACCCTTTAAGGATTGATTTTTGAAAAAAAAAATTAGCCTATATTTGACCCCAACTCTTTAACTACTTCCATGCCAAATTCATAAAAATCGGTCCAGCGGTTTAGCCGTGAAAGCGTAACTGACAGGCAGACAGACAGACAGACTTTCGCATTTATAATACTACTATGGATTAGTATGGATATGAGTTATATTTAGTGAAACCCATTTGTGAGAGACTGGTGGACATGTCACCCGGTTCTCACCTAACCTAACCTAACCACGATTAGGATTAACTTGTATACTAATAACAATAATAAAAAACCTTTAAGTAATTTTAGCATACAACTAAATTAAATTTAACAATTAATTTAATACAACGATAACAAAACAGATTAATCGTGATATAAGAAGATGCTGATGAGGTTATAATATGTATACATTTTTTTTACTTTTAAAACAAGCAAAGATCTTACTTTTCTGTCCTAAGGTTAACACGTTGTTGTCCAGCAAAATAAGGTAGAAAAATGTAGAATACGTAAGACGTCAATGTTTAGTATCATTAAAAGAATGCATGAAAAAGGAATTATTTATTATAAATAGTCGAAACTTTATAACACACAAGGCTGTATAGATAAGATAATAATCTTAGAATCGTCCTAAAAAGAAAAATAAACGACCATTTTTTGTTATTTAATTTGTGAGTGCCATTAAATATTTTGCTACCTTATAAAGTTCATTTATTAACTTGTAAGTAGTTAAAATCAAACATTTTCATGATGAGAGGTACAATATTCTATTAAATGTATATTGCCAATATATTACGACTTGAATAGTTGAAAATAGAATGTATTTATCATTAGTCCAAATTCAAGTAACCATAGACCTTGTAAGCTTTTTACGAATTGTAGCATTAAAAAGGTTTCGTGATACAAGTTACAACTTTGAATAAATTACTAATTTATAATAATAATAAACATCAATCAACATATTGCGTTGGTTTCTAGACGAACTTTGAATGAACACTTATCGCTCTCCTATAATCAAAATAAACCAAGACAGCCTAACTGCTATTAAATTAATATTATCTATACATATAATAAAATCGTAGGAAAGTCAAAACTGTACATTGAATATTTTTTAAAAAGAATACTTGGGACGTGATCTACAATCGATATCGAAGCCAAAAATATAGTTTTTAGAATTTTTGTCTGTTTGTCTGTATGTATTTCCGGGGTAAACTCAAAAAGCGCTGCATGGATTTACTTCAAATTTTGCATGAATATTACTAACAGGTCGGGTCAACATATAGGCTACATATTATCACGCTATCACCTAAGGGGGAGGAGCTGTGCCAAATAAACGAAGTCCGCGCGGACGAAGTCGTGGGTAACAGCTAGTAAATACTTAAGATTATAGAATTAGTGCTTACTTTGGGAAAATAAGTCTATTGTACGTCTATTTGGTATGCTTGAGTAGCCCCAAATAATATAATCAATCTCACGCGACACGCTGACATAATTGCCTATCGGTCCTGTTCACTTACACAAAGACAAAAGGAAGATTCGTGAAATTTCATTGCTTATAACCCGTAGATGGAATGGAAAGACCTTTTGTTTTAAAACCTTTGCTAATTCTTTGCAAATACCTTGTTTAACTTAAATTAATTTTCTTTCAATTTTATTAGTTCAATTTCTTTGGTTCAATCACTCAGGAACCAGAGGATGAGTGTAGGATTTGAATAGAACAGCTCAAGATTATACATTAAGTATAAAACGCATGTGCTAGGATATTTTTATATAACTCCATAAACGCAATTTTTGACTATTTATCCATATAGACTCCATCAACATATCACCTACAGCACAGGTGGTTTAGGAGTTACTTGAAGGGTCACCGACATAGAATCTGCTGGGTAGATGTACTCTTTGATAGGTCTTGTATTACTGCTGGCGTACCTTAAGGTGGTGTATTGTCTCCTCTTTTATTTTCCTTTTTTAGTAGTTCTATTACTCATCATCATTTTCTCTCTACCATAATATGTATGCCGACAATCTCCAAATTCATACACACGTACAATCGAAAACATAAATGTCGATCTGGCTACTTTGGCTTAAATATAAACACAAACAAGTCTTTAGTTATCATAATTGGTAGCCCTAACTTATTGCTAGAGTTGAGTGGTGTAGATTTCCCGCTGTTATACTACTTGGTACTCTGCAAAAAATTAGGCATATTTATTATGGCACAAGTACTCAGTTAAAAAATATTTGCACCCTGGAGTTCCTTAAGACGTTTAAGGAATTTACTACCTGTACCTAATAAAATTACGCTTGCTAAGTCTCTATTACTTCCAATACTAGATTATGCGGACGATTGACCTGACCAAAGATCAGCTAAATAAACTTGAGCGTCTCCAAAATATTTGCATTAGATTCATATTTGGTTTCAAGTTTCGTTCTCAAGTGGCTTCCTGGTAACCTTCACCATGATGCTCATATTATCTTCCTGTTGTACTGTGTGCTGTTTGACCCAATTACTTCAGGTAACTTAAAGGCTCTTTTGCGCTCTTTGGCGATAAAACAGCTATTGTGTACTGAATCCTTAAATTGTTTGTACTAATAGTCTAGTCGAGAAGTGAGTTTTCTGCGAAAAATCGCCGGTCCAATCTAAAAAATATGGCAATTGATGCATTGGATTCAGAATTTAATTCTGCGAAATGGGTAATTTTTAATTTTTCCGCCATTAAAAATTTCATTTGTTATAAACAAAAAACGAAGTGACAAAAAGGGAGTCTCCGTTTTTTGCCTATAACTTCAAAAATATTAAAGATATCTGAAATTTGAAAAAAATATCCTAAAAGAGGAGAAAATTTTAGTCTAGTCAAGAAGTCTCGACTCCCGGTGTTGTAGCTCCATTATTTATAATTTTAATTAAACATTGAAAGTTACGCTCCGCGCGGCCAACAAACAAGCCAAGCAAGCAAAGTATGCAACACAAAATAACTAGGCACCGAAACGACCGCGCGGAGCCTAACTTTCGACGTTTTAACGTTTTTGACTGTCACAGTGGTGGTCCAGTCTAAGAGGTGCGGAAGCCGATAAAATTATGCATGTGATTCTTCAACCCGCCATACGGATAGAAACGTACCATTTACATCTTTGGTGTCTATTGGTGATGGTTATCTCTCTATGTAAAGGAAGCAATCTGCTTGTTTGTCCAGTGATGTAAAGAAATATTTGTAATAATTTGTATTAATTTAGTAGTTATGTTTCTTTTGTTTTTTTGTTCTTTTGTTTTGTACACGTGTTTTTCTACCTCTTATTTTGGGCTTGCTGGAAGAAATTTCTTTAGAGATAAACTTGCCTTTTGTACTAATTTTGTCTTTATGTTTACTTTTGTTATTCGTGTGCAATGAATGGTTAAATAAATAAAAAATAAAATAATATATATTAATGTTATCAAATACAATTTACCGAAAGAAAATGTCGTGTTCAATTTATTAAATTAATTTACTTCCCTGTTAAACTAACTACGATAGCAGCAAAACAACAATCATAATTTCAGTATTTTTTTATTAGGTACTTTACGTTTTAAGTAAATGGCTACATCTGAAACTTTTTATTGTCATATTCTTAAATTGGTTCTGTTATTGAAGTTGGTTATAACTTTTACGGTTTTTACAGCTTTATGTCATTTGCGTAAACCTAATAATGTCTCCAAAAAATGGAGACATTTGAAGAGAATAAATTACATTTAATTTTTTAGGAGCTAGGTATAAACTTTTTACGACACAAATATTCTCTTAATAAACTTCAAGTTTACTTATTAAAAATAAAATGGCTACATTCATTAACTTATTACAAATTTCGTATTGAAATGATAATTCCGTTAAAAAATTAAGTATGTTTATGTATTAATAAATGAAACAAAACTGTGCACCTCTTTTTAAAGAAAGAAAGAAAGAAAGAAATTATTTATTTGCCAGAATATGGGAGTTACAAGTTATTAAAATTTGATTAAGTTACCAACATATTCTACCATGATATGGTGTGCAAATATTTTAAAATTATAATTATTTATCATTAAACTAAAAATGTTGTGAGTCGGTTTTTACAATTACTACCGGATCGGAATTAAGACAATTACGCGAACGGTGGAGGATAAAATTTGATACAGTTTAAGTTTTTGCATACGTGATGGTAATTTTTTTCTTTGTTGATATAACTTATGTTTTAAAACGTGACATAATTAAATTTTATATTACAAGACAATAATCTTAAAAACCCGGACATAACAATGAATTCGATCTAGGCTTTTACGGTTACAATAAAAAATAAATAAAAAAAGCGTAAAAAGTATTGAACACAATAAAATATTTCATGTCTGCACTTAAACTACGTAAGCTTTCATTTCTGTTGCGTTTCTTTCGGTATATGGAATAAAGGCTCATTTTGTGCTCAAAGAGGCGCATTGTTTGATAAAAAGCTATGGCGATAAAAGACATCCGGTATACCTATTTTTAAATAACTTGATGCAAACATAAGCTCCGAGGTTTTCTTGAAATGTGAAGTAAAAAGAACGAAATATTATAAATGTACTTTTATACGTTTTTTCGTCGGCACTCTGGTAACTCCTTTTGCAATTATGTCAAAATGCATTTGTACTGATTGCAAAACAATTTTTATTTATTTTATATCATCAACCGGTTTCATCTTATACGGCATCTGCAGCGCTATAAAGTGTCCCCTACACGTCTACAGATTTCTCTGCGGATGCAGACAGATGCATCAGCAGATGCATTACCTCGTGCCGTCCACACGTCTGTAGGTCGATCAGTCTATGTTCATTCGCGACAGACAGTTTTCAGTTTGATATAGTTCAAGAAACTTAAAAGTTTTTTCAGTGCTCATATTGTTAGCCATTTCGTTTTTACGAGTGTTGTGCAAAGTACGTACCTATAAACTAACAGAAGAACGTGTGCATTCTCAACCGCAACTCCGATCATACTGATGCGTCGTCAGACGTAGACAGACGCTAAATGTTCGCGCCAAATACCTTTTGATCTGTGCCACAAAAACCGACAACTATTGGATTCGAGGCGGACGCATTTGCATACGTTAAATACCTATATAAATAACAGATGCGCAAAATACCTCCTCTATACATCTGTGGATGCATCCGAAGATGACGACCACGGACCCATCTGCAGACGTGTAAAGAAGGCTTAATACAGATATATTTGACCGCTCTGTTGGTTGGGTGGTTAGAGAACCTAATTATGATTCGATGGGGCTCGTATTTAATTCCCGACAGGGACAAACATTTTTATTGTTTGTATTTCTCTGTTTGGGTGTTTATTATGTATGTAATAGAGTTTAAATATCTATTTTTATGTATGAGTATCGTAGACTAACACCCACAGTACAAGATTTTTTTTTTATATCATAAGATAGCAAACAAGCAGATGGGTCTCCTGATGGAAAGAGTCAACCATCGCCTATAGACACCAAAGATGTTAATGGTGCGTTGCTATCTTGTGGCGAGGTCTAATGCCACATGCATAAGTTTACCGGCTACCTTACTCTCCAAACCGGAACACGACAGCGACAAGCACTGACGCTATTGCGGCAGGAATAGGTAAGGCGGTGGTACCAGACCCGGGCGAAACAATGCAGAACTCTACCACCTAGTAGCCACGATGGTAGTGACTCGATAGCCATTCGGTCGCCTTTTACGACCTGCCTGGCAGAACGGCAGTTGGCCTATTCTACAAAGGAGGCCGGGACTAACACGGCGTTAATGGTTTGCTTACTCTGGGATTAGATCGATTTGTGTAATTTGGCTTAAAATATTATTATAATTGTAATTGTTAGTTAAGATACGTCAATATTATATTTAATAATAGTATCATAACTTTTTATTTTATTTCGCCAAACGAATAGAATTGCACCGCTAACATGTGGTATGTATAGGCGATGATTGCCTCTTTTCACCGAGAGTCACCTGCCGAGATTCATGTATAACCGCTCCGTTGGTCGAGTGGTCAAACCACGCAATTGAAAGGACAGTGTCGATCCCCTACGAGGATAAGCATTTGTATAATAAGATGAACATAAACGTTTGTATTTCTGGGTTTAGGCGTTTATTAAATATGTTCCTGTATTTATATATGTATTTCTATGTATTAATGTCGTTGACTAACACACATATCACATGCAAGTAATTTGCTTACTTTAAGGTTAAATCAATTAGTGTAATTTATCCAGTGAACATTTATTTTTTATATAGTTACTAGCTGTGCCGGCGACTTCGTTCGCGTGGAAAAATTCTAAAACAAAAACCCTCATAGTTCCCGTTCCCGTGGGATTTCCGGGATAAGATCTATCCTATGTCCTTTCTTGGGTTTCAAACTATATTTGTACCAAATTTTATCCAAATCGGTTCAGTGGTTTGGCCGTGAAAGCATAACAGACAGACAGACAGAGTTACTTTCGCATTTATAATATTAGTATGGATAGCATAAAAAAGATATAACATAAATATAAAGTGTTTTGTGAAACACTACAAAACTTGTGTTTTATGTACTTTTTATCAACCGATGAAAAACTGCGGTTATCAATTTGACATGTATGTATGTAATATTGTTGGAATTGGATATTTGAGTATAATGATCTATTAAGACGTCTAAGCATCCTGACTGCTTTGTGTGGCTTTGTGGTCTAGGCGTTAGCATATTCGGTTTGTATGTTTGGAAGTTTGGATGAATGGATTTGGATGGATGGACGGTTGTTTGTAAGGAAATTACGCGTACGGTGTAGAATGAAATTTGGCACAGTTACAGTTTAAATTGCGGAGGACTAAGAAACCTAATATTTTTTAAAAATATGCATTAGAAATACATTAAATTAAAAAAAAAGTAATTATTACACATATGACATTCATTTGACATACACAAAATAAATAATAAATATTCACGGGACAAATTACCCTTTCTGATCTCACCCCAAAGTAAGCAAATTATTTGCTTGTGTTATGGGTCAAAGTCAAAGCCAAATATTTTTATTCAACATAGGATTAGTTACAATCTCTTTTTGAAAGTCATCTTAGAATAATTCCATCTAACACTGATTTATAATAAATATAATCTTATATCTCGCTTGCGTAATCAGGGTCTCTAATCACTCGACCAACGGGTATATTATTTATACATGATAATATACACACATTTATATGTATACTATATATTATATTATTTTTTATATAGTATAAGATAACAAACAAGCAGATGGGTCTCCTGATGGAAAGAGTCAACCACCGCCTATAGACACCAAAGATGTTAATGGTGCGTTGCTATCTTGTGGCGAGGTCTTATGCCACATGCATAAGTTCAATACTATTTTCATTAAAGCTAAAATCAGTTGTCTTACTTAAAAGATTTTATTGGAAACTTAAGTTTAGTAGTAGCCGAATTTCGACCATAGGCATCGCTTGTATTTATAATTCAATTTAGAAAGTGCTGACTCAATCTACACGCACGCACTTTTATAGCTCTCGTGATATTACTACATAAAGGGAAAGGTTGGCTTAAAATATGTGATTTCAAGGCAAGTTATCTATACATATAATAAAATCGCAGGAAAGTCAAAACTGTACATTGAATATTTTTTAAAAAGAATACTTGGGGCGTGATCTACAATCGATATCGAAGCCAAAAATATAGTTTTTAGAATTTTTGTCTGTTTGTCTGTTTATCTGTATGTATGTCCGGGGTAAACTCAAAAAGTACTGCGTGGATTTACTTCAAATTTTGCATGAATATTACTAACAGGTCGGGTCAACATATAGGCTACTTATTATCACGCTATCATCTACGGGGGAGGAGCTGTGCGGAGTAAACGAAGTCCGCGCGGACGAAGTTGCGGGCAACAGCTAGTTTTTAATAACGGGTCCGTGTATAGTAAATACAGGTTAATGAAAAAATAATGTAGATTTTTTTTTAAATAATATTTTAGCTAATAAAGTTATTGTTATACGTCTTCCACCGCACGTATCATAGAAAAAACCGACCAATTGCGAGTCAGACTCGCGCATGAAGGGTTCCATACCTTTTCCGTATCTGTAAAGAACGGACAAAAATTACGTTTGTTGTATGGGAATATTTTTTTTTTATTTTTAGTATTTGTTGTTTTAGTGGCAACGGAAATACATAATTTGTAAAAATTTCAGCTTTCAAGCTGTTACGGTTTATGAGATACAGCTTGGTGACAGACAGACAGACAGACAGCGGAGGCTTAGTAGTAGGGTTCCGTTTTTACCTTTTAGGTACGGAATAACCTAAAAAAAGTTAAAAAAAACTGGCAGCATTAATTTTCGCTCCAGAATTTATTGCATATCAAGCCAGTAAGCCAGTATTTAAAGTTTAAACCTTATTTTTTTACGCCACACAAGAGGACAGCTGCTCAACTACTCTCAACATATGAAGGCCAAGCATTTTTATGGACTTAAAGTATATCTATTGTATTCATATTTCACAAATACAATAATATAAATACATAAATAAAAAGAATATTAATTAGTATAAAGAATAATCACCTCTGTGGTCTAATGGTCCTGTGTCGGTATTGACCACATGAGGTCCCGGATTCGATACCCGGGTCGGACAATTCAAACTTTATCGTTTTTATACTCCACTGTTTGCGTAATTGTCTTAAAAAGGGTTACAAAGTTTTTCTCTCATGTATAATATATAGATACTAGACGTGGAGTAAGAGCTCTTAAACAATTGTCAAATTGATCTTCCAATTTGTCAGAAAAAAAGAAATAAATGACTTTACGTGTTTTTCAGTTCTTACAGAGGACCGCTTTCCTTCAATGTAATGAGTATACACATAAGGATTTATCCTATTTTAAGTATTGGTCTAGTGGTCCAGCGTTGGAGTTGACTACATGAGGTCCCGGGTTCGATTCCCGGGTCGGGCACTTTAAAAAGTGTTTTTTCAGTTTTCTGAGAAACACAAAGTTGCCCTGGATTGGAAAGTGCCCGGTTGGCGATAGGCTTGCCACCTATCACATTTGTGGGACCAAGTATCTTCGGCTAATCGTGTGTGCACTTGTTGTACCTCTGCCTACCCCTTCGGGGATACGGGCGTGAAGATACTTTTTATACGGTAGTGGTTTTCACTACATAAGGTCCCGAGTTCGATTCTCAGTTCGCGCATTTCAAAAATATGTTTATTCAGTTTTCTGATAAAAACAACCTTGCCGCGATTGGATAAGTGCCCGGTTTGCCATAGGCTTGCCAGATATCACATTGAGGGACTAAGTATCTTCGGCTAAGCGTTTTTTATAGCATAGGATAATAAACAAGAAGATGGCTCTCCTGATGGAAAGAGAAACCACCGCCATAGATACCAAAATGTTAATGGTATGTTGCCATCTGTTTGGCGGGTTGGTAATGCCACATGTATAAGTTTACCGGCTACCTTACCCTCCAAACTGGAACACGACAGTGACAAGCACTGATGCTATAGCGGCAGGAATAGGTAGCTGACCCGGCGAACGTTGTTTTGCCATACAAATTGGTGGGGTCCTTGAAAGGAGTGGGAGGTAAATTGAGTTAAAACGATCCTGTCTTTTAAGTTGGACCAGATAGTAGATAGATATCTACAAAATTTCATTGAAATCGGTTCAGTAGTTTAGGAATCCATAGCGGACAAAACGTGACACGTAATTTATATCTATACAAATGAATAAAATTGGAGTGTCTGTTTGCAATATTAAAATAATCGCTTCTTACTAAGCGCATATGTAAAGTATACACGGTACACATACCAAAATAAAATTTTTTAGCATTTTTGTCTGTCTGTCCGTCTGTCTGTCATACTGTTTGTTCCGGCTAATCTCTGGAACGGCTGGACCGAATTTGATGGGACTTTCACTGGCAAATAGCTGATGTAATAAGGAGTAACTTAGGATACTTTTGTTTTTAAAAAAATCCACGCGGACCAAGTCGCAGGCACAGCTAGTATGCATTAAGATTAGTGGATATACAAGTCACAGGGTGGTACGATTTTAACACTATATTCATAAAAATCCGCAAGTTTAATCAAAAGTGTGCAAAGTTCACACCAAAACTTTATCCTAATAAACTTTGTAAAGTTTTCTGACGCGTCAAGAGAGTTTTAAGTAAACAAGAACAATACGGAGAGATTAGATTGTTCCGCTTCTTAGTAAAGCCGTAAGCGGAGCCGGCAGTCGAGTGATCTTCAAAGATAGCCAGCCGGATCAGCAGTTTAACCAGATTGAAACACTTTAAGCGCCGGGAAGTATTGACGTAATCAAAGGCGTCCGTTTCTTAAACGTTGGGGCTTTATCGACACGTTTTAATTAAAAACCTTACAGAATGTAATATACAGATACTTAAAAATGTTATTTATGTCATTGCAAATTAACAGATCATAATAATAATAATAGTGGATAAACAATACGAATTAGTCTAGCCCTAAATTAAGCAATATATTAAAGAAATTATCTTCACGCCCGTATCCCCGAAGTCGTAAACAGAGGTACAACACGTGCACCCACGATTAGCAGAAGCTACTGATTCCCACAATGTGATAGGTGGCCAGCCTGTCGCGAACCGGGCACTTTTTCCAATTCCAGGCAACTTTATTTTTGTCAGAAAACTGAAAAACACATTTTTGAATTGCCCGACCTGGGAATCGAATCCTGTACCTCATATGGTCAATTCCAATACCGACCATTAATACTACAGAAGCCATTTATTTGCTTGTGTTATGGGTGTTAATCAACGATACTAATACATAGAAATACATATATAAATACTGTTAGATACGTAATGAATACCCAAACCCAGAAATACAAAAATCTATGCTCATCACACAAATTTCTATTCCTGTCGGGAATCGAATTCAAGCCCCATTGATTGCTTAGTTAGGTTCGCTAACCATTTGGCTAACGGGGCAGTCATAACGTCTTGGTTTCAAATCCCAAATCAGAATTTACTGATTTATCAGTTGCGGAAATGAAATAGGCACAAGCAAATGGTTCTCCTGATAAAAAGTGACAACC
This sequence comes from Apodemia mormo, assembly GCA_036924255.1. Lineage (NCBI taxonomy): Eukaryota > Metazoa > Arthropoda > Insecta > Lepidoptera > Riodinidae > Apodemia > Apodemia mormo. The sequence continues at coordinate 39,280,859 of JAUPFN010000011.1, read as the reverse complement.
ACTACCTATGAAATGAAATGAAATGAAAAATATTTATTTGCAAGAATATGGGTGTCACAAGTTATTAAAATAAATTAAATTACCATCATATTCTACCATAATATGGCGTGCAAACATTTTCCTCCTTTAGACACCAAAGATGTTAATGGTGCGTTGCAATCCTTGTGGCGGGGTCTTACTGCTACATGAATAAGTTTACCGGTTACCTTACTTACACTATTGCGGCAATAATAATTAAGGCGATGGTACCAGAGCCGGGCGAGACAATGCAGAACTCTACCACCTAGTAGCCACGATGGTAGTGACTCGCATAGCCAATCGTTCGCCTCTTACGACCTGCCTGGCAGAACGGAAGATGGTTTATTCTTCAAGGGGGCCAGGACCAACACGGTATAAAAATAGACGTTCAGTTTACTCTGTTAAACCCTGGTTACACTCCGATTAGTGCGAGTGCAAGTGTTTAATGCAGGTGTTTAGCGTTAAGCATTTTCCCTGTGTTGGTCCGGGCTTCTTTTTGGAATAAATCAACTGCTGTTCTGCCAGGCAGGTCGTAAGAAGCGTCTGATTGGCTGTGTGAGTCACTACCATCATGGTCACTAGGTGGTGGAGTTCTGAATTAACTCGTCAGTGCTCGTCACTGTAGTATTCCGGTTTGGAGGGTAAGGTAGCCAGTAACCTTATACATGTAGTATTAGACCTCACCACTAGACAGCAACGCACCATTAACATCTTTGGTGCCTATAGGCGATGGTTGACTCTTATAACTAGGAGACCAATCTGCTCGTTTGCTATCTTACGATATATAAAAAACTGAGCAATAAATTCGTGTAGACAGCCGTTGATTAGTGTGAGTGATTAGTAATTAGCGACTGTTACTACGCTGATTTCTAATCACTCGCACTAACAACGTCTGTCTACGCGTGTTTTTTTGCTTAAAGCCCTGTTTTCACTTTGATTAGTACAAGTGTGAGTGTTTAATGCAGGTGCTTAGTATTAAGCAAAAATACGTGAAAACAGCCGTTAATCAGTGCGAGTGATAAGTAATCAGCATCTATTCACTTTTACTACGCTGATTACGAATCACTCGCACTGATCCACGGCTTTCTTCGCATAGTTTTGGCTTAAAACTAAGCACCTGCATTAAACACTCACACTCGTACTGATCAAAGTGAAAATGGGGCTTAATACTAAGCACCTTCATTAAACACTCGCACTTCCACTAATTAAAGTGTAACCGGGGTTATGTGGGAGAATTGGCGTGATAATACTTTCATAAATATATTATTCACGGCACATTTCTTCAACTGTTCACACTGAGAGCACGTGCGGTTCAACCATTTTTATGTAATTCCACTCCAGTTTACGTGTCGCCGCTCGCGTCGGAGCTCCCGTGTTTGTTTTATGACATGAGCAATAAAATGTTTGAGGTGACTTTGTGGGTAAAACGGGTGACGTTACCTTGGGATTTAAATTTTACTCTCTTTGTATAAACGTAAAGAAATATTACTAGTTTGAACAAAGTTTTGAATGAAAATCTATATTAAATACTAGCTATTGCCAGCGACTTCGTCCGCGCGGACTTCGTTTACTCCACACAGCTCCTCCCCCGTAGGTGATAGCGTGATCATATGTAGCCTATATGGTGATCCGACCTGTTAGTAATATTCATGCAAAATTTGAAGTAAATCCATGCAGTACTTTTTGAGTTTACCCCGGACATACATACAGACAAACAGATAAACAGACAAACAGACAAACAGACAAACTGAACTCTATTGGACCAGAAGATATTCACAGAAGCGACCAGAAGATTACGACAAGGAGCCATAAACTTCGTACACGACATATATATATATATATATATATATATATATATATATATATATATATATATATATATATATATATATATATATATATATATATATATATATATATATATATATATATATATATATATATATATAGTAAAGTTCAGTAGAAATGTGATGTCTTTTCTTATTTCAGCAGCATTGCACAGTGATATACGAGATTTAACGGAAAGTTTACCTTGATTCCTTCTTTGAACTCTATTGGACCAGAAGATATTCACAGAAGCGACCAGAAAATTACGATAAGGAGCCATAAACTTCGTAATTACCTGAAAAGAAAGATTAGTTTAAGTATTATTTTGTACTACAGATGGTCTGTGGTCGAAATTCGATAATAATAGATATAAATACTAATACTAGCTGGACGACTGAGTTTCACATGGATGATGATGTTGTTTAATGGCTAAACGGATTATTAAGGAAAGACATATATCTAGATCAATTTTAATAGTAAAAGACTATTTGTGTACATAATTTCATGAAAATTAATAAAGCCGTTTTAGGGAAGCTAATTACATTTAAATATATAAGAATTGCTCGTTTAAAGTATAGGATGTAAATATTAAAATATATTTAACAAACACCCAGATACAGAAACACAAATATATGCTCACCACAAGTTGGGAATTGAACACGAGCTCTATTAATTATGAATTTATAGTCAATAGCCAGTCGGCTAAGTTGTTATTGTGTAATTTACTGACCTGACCTGACCTGACTGATTTATTTGGATTTTTATTCAAGAGGTAACAATTTCTATTTGGTCTCATAAATTGGTTTACATTTTAGCCATCCTAGTGTTGTGTAGTTGTGGTGTAGTTATGCCACATGCATACGTTTACCGGTTATATCATATGCCAGTCTGATTTACGGAATACGGGTATTGCGGCAGGAAAAGGCAAGGCGGTGATTACAAACCCGGACGAGTTGTTGGAGAACTCGAACACATGATAGTGGCAAGTTAGGCCCAGCGTCCAACTTTACGAAATGTCTGTTAGAACGGGAACTTGTAAATAATAACAGAAGATGCCAGGAACAACACGGAGCTACTTTAGATATTGCTTAAATTAGAGCATTACCTCTACCATGCTTTGCGTTAAGTCGTTCAATAATTTCAAAGCTGGGCTTTTTATTAAACTGCAGAACCCTGCATCGGATCTTCAACAAATAGAACCACATGGGAAGAAGGAATACCCACTTAAACAACAAATAAATTTCACAATAGATTCACGAATGATCGAGTTATGAGATAACAAACATAAAAAACAGCCAAACTTCTGCTTTTAGGAAGTCGGTTGAAAAAGTAAAGCAAACAGACACTCAGCCTTTTGCTAATTTGGTCTGGAAAAACTTTCTTTGCTGGTTTCTACACTATCATATAAGAGTTTTGGTATCAAAATAATATGTATATCGGTGAAAAATTTCGATGAGATCGGATTTCAGCGAATCCGTCTGGATTCGGATTAATCACTTCATTTCAAGATGTCTTTTTTCGTTTTAAAAATGAGTATCTAAGTCATTGAAATAAAAAACCCAAAATGCACATTCAGTGTCTCAAAAGTGTCTTCTAAAAATGTGATTTTCTTTCTGAAATTTCTTGAATTCTCAATTCTATTTGAAATGAGTGCACAATTTTAAATTATGCGTTCATTTGCGTTGCGACACTGTCAGTTATATTATTTTTTGTACATTGTGTTGTAAAAACAACCATAAATTTTGCGTAATCTGTTTAAGATATATAGCTATTGCGGCAGGAATAGGTAAGACAATAGTTCAAAGATCGAGGTGAGACTTTGTAGAACTCTACCACCTAGTAATCATGGTGTTAATAACACATATAGCCAATTGTTCGACTTTTACAAACTGCCTGGCAGAATGGCAGATGCTTTTGTATTCCCGAACCAACACGCGGAAAACATACAGAAAAGAATATAAAGAAAGAGTGACTTTACACTCAAGACAAACGCAACAATTAAACGTTACACGAAAAGGATCCAATCCACACAAAATCAGTTTAGAAATATTGAAGTATGAAGTTGGATATTTTTTATTTATTTAACGTGCCATACATGGGGACTAGTTCCGACGTTGAATAAAGTAATAGAGAGCTATTTTTGCTTAGATGTTTTTTACGGGCCAATAGTATTGATGTTTAGCATCTGTTTGGTGCATTTAACTCATTTTTGACCATATTGTGGATTGGATCCTTTTCGTTAAACTACGTTAAAACTAAAAAATTTATGTATGTAGATGTAGCGATAGTTTAGCACTCTATCTGTAGCACCAACTACGGCGTAGCGATACATGATAACATTGATATAAAAAACTCAAGATACACAATCTGTGTCTCAAAAACGTCCTCCAAAAATGAGCGCACAATTTAAAATGTTGCGCTCATTTCAAATAGAATCGCGTCGGTCGCAACACTGTCAATTTTATTTCTTTTTCTACATAGCTTTGTAAAAATAACTATAAATTTTGCGCTTAAGGATGGATATGCAAAGACACATGTTTTTGCCATATCTATAACTATTTGAATGAAATTAGGGACACTTTTGAGTGTCAGATTTGTTCGGGACTGTGCATCTTGGGTTTTTTATATCAATGCATGATAACGAAGAAATTAGATGAGCGTTGACTTCGAAAAACATATTGCGCTTGTTTATTATCTAAGACTGTTGGAGTGAAAGACAGATAACAGAGACACTAGTTCAGTGGTAGAGCATCCCACGTTTAGGGAAAGGGTCGTAGGTTCAATCCCTGCGTCTCGATATTTTTCTTTGTTGTTTTTAAAGTTTTTCAAGATAACATAGAGAAAAAACAGGAATGTAAAGATATAATTGTAAAAAAATATAGTCGTACAATGCTACAAAGGTTCGATCGTTAGTCGAGTAGATAGCGAACTACGATTCAATGGGGCTCGGGTTCGATTCGAACATTTGTGTGATGAGCATAGATGTTTTTATTACTGAGTTTGGGTGTTTGGTTGGTACAGTATTTTGTATATGTATTTATGTGTATTAGTATTACACCCATAACAGAAGCAAATAATTCATTTAACAATATTTATATATTATTTACTTATAATAGTATAGCGGTGAAATGGAATTTGGAGAGAACGAAACTTTCATTCTATGAGAGTCAAATAAAATATTTTGTCAAGTCGATGGAAATCTCTACGTGAATGTAATTCACGGTTTGACGTAGAGTTTTCCATCGACTTGAAAAAATCCCGTAATTATGTGATCAATATAACCTCGAAAATAACCTGACGCACGAAGACACAAACGTTAACTAGGGTAGTAGGTACATTACAAAATCAGCTGTATTTATTGTTTCCAACGAGACAAAGTGTGATAACAATAGGCTCCGCTCCTAATACAACGAAATTTCGGGTCGCAGGTAATTCCAACAGCTGTATATGGTCTCGCCCGTTGGGAACATTTATTATTTACGGCAAGCCACCCAGATTTATCGTTGGCTACTTTATTTAGTGTGGCTAAGGCAGCTAGTTATATTTAACACGTAAGCACACTTAATATAGTTGAACAAAAAATGTACGACAAATTTAAACGTATCGTTTGTAGGTACCTTAACACGTAAGGAATATTATAAAATGCGAAAGTCTGCTTATCTGTTAAGTTTTGATAGCTAAACAACTTTTAAGCGTTTAAGACCCGACCCCAAATATAGCTTACTTCATTTTACAAAAATATATATGTAAGGGTTGAACAATGGGATGGAATTTAGTATGAAAAATTATATCAATGACTAGCTGCTGTACCTTGCAGTCCGCTGCACTATTAAAGTTTTTGATGAACCCCATGGGATCAACTAATTTTTTTGGGATAAAAAGTATTCTTTGTGCTATTCCAGGTTAAATAAATGCCGGAGTCCCTCAGGGATCAGTTCTCTCCGCAACTCTATTCCTGCTACACATTAACAATCTGCTGAAGCCCGGTATCTATGGATACGCAGACAATAGCGCTGAGGTGGAGAGTTACATATCCAGCGCGCGAGCCAGTACGACGCAAATCCGGTCTCTCAGAGAGGCAGGAGGAGAGGTCGATTGTATGAACCCCTATCCTTGCAGGCAGTCTCCGATTGGGGCGATGCCAATATGGCCAAGTTTAATGCAGCTAAGACCCAGGCGTGTCTATTCTCCGCTAAACAGAGACCGCTCCACCTATCTCCGTCTTTCCAGGGTCTTCGTGCCGATAACCGACCGACTCAAGCTACTTGGTATCACCTTAACGCTTACTCTCAACTTTGGTTCGTATATTGAATCTAAAGCCCAAGTTGCTTCAAAAACTCCTTAGTATTCTGGCGAAGGTGAGACAGTATTTCAGCCTGGGACAGTTGAGACAGCCTTAACGCCTACTTTCAACTTTGGTTCGTATATTGAATCTAAAGCCGAAGTTGCTTCAAAAACTCCTTAGTATTCTGGCGAAGGTGAGACAGTATTTCAGCCTAGGACAGTTGCTCAACCTTTATCAAGCACAAGTCCGTTCGTGCATGGAATACTGCTCTTATCTCTGGGATGGATCCGCCAAATACCAGCTAGAGACACTTGAGGCGATAGGGAGGCGTGCCAAGAGGCTCATAAACGACGATGATCTGGTAAGCAAAAGACTCCAGAGCCTCGCTCATCGACGCAGAGTAGCTAGTTTATTGGTTTTTTTATCGGATACACATTTGAGAGTGCGCTGCGGAATTGCACGATTTAATTCCGTCATCCCCGTTTTACTATCGATCGTCGAGGTGCACAGAATCTAGGCATCGTTATATGGTGGACGTACCACGTACCCGGACAAAGCGGTTCGACTCAACATTCTTCATTCGAACCGCAAAGGACTGGAACATGCTTCCTGAGTCTGTGTTCCCCGACGAGTACAATCTGAGGATTTTTTAGAGAAGCGCGTTCCAACTTAGGCCGCATCTTAGCTTAAAAAAAGGTTATTATCTCCTGCGTGCCAAAATTTATCCAAGTTGTTCGAGCTATTTTTGCGTGAGTAACAAACATCTAAACATACAAACTTACATATTGATTGATTGATAATATATATGGGATATGTTATTCTACTCGCGAACAAAGCTGCGCAAGTGAGCTAGTAGATATATTTATTACTAGCTGACCAGGCAAACGGTGTTCTGCCTTTTTAACTACTCTTATTTTTTATGTTTTCTCACCTTTTAAACCTTCCCTGGACTTAAACAATTAATTCAAAACCAAAATTAGCCAAATCGGTTCAGCCGTTCTCGAGTTTTAGCGAGACTAACGAACAGCAATTGAATTTTATATATATAGATAACTGCATAAATTGTGGACGTCACTTCACATTTACTTACCTCGTGAAGTATTGTGCCTACCATAAGTCCATTTCCCTCAAAAAGGCCGGAGAATTAAATAAACTACGTACTAGTGTAGATGCTATTAAAATTTGTGGATATGCGCATTTGTAAAAAAATCTAGATTTGTTTAAAACAAATTCTGAAGTATTAGTGAACTCATATTTTAGAAACAGTGAGAAGCTACATGTGCCTAGCTAAAGACTAAATATTTATAAAAAAAAGCATGATAGTCTAAAATCATTACCTATAAATAAATTTCGCAAAAAATTGTTCAATTTACTATTAAATAAAACGTACTTATGATATTAGAGTATTATTAATTTTTAATAAATAGAAATATAAGTTTGAACAATTCACCTTAAAATTTAAATGTAATAAAAATTGAATAGTGAATTTTATAAAGGGTAAAATGTCTTTGTAAACTGTAAAAAATTGGATTGAACAAAAGATGAAATTATGTAAATTTAAAAGTAACTTTTGTTTTGAAATAATGTTGGTAGTGACTCATTCGCCTTTTACGAACTGCCTGGGTAAATGGTCTATTCTTTAAAGAGAGCCTGGACAAATACGGGGATTTTTTTTGATTGACATTATTAAAAAAAAAGGATTTTTTTAAATAATAAATAAATATTAATGGGACAAATTACACTTACTGATTTAACCCCAAAGTAAGCACATTATTTGCTTGTGTTATGGGTGTTAGTCAACGATACTAATGCATAGAAATACATATATAAATATTGGACTATATATTAAATAAACACTTAAACCCAGAAATACAAACATTTATGCTCATCACACAAATGCGTGTCCCCGTCGGGGATTGAACCTGAGCTTCGCCGATAGTAGTCGGGGTCGCTAACCACTTGACCAACGGGGTGGTATTTTATTTATAAAAATATTGTGGTAATTTTAAATCATCGTATTTGTTCTTCAATTTTGTTTTAAATTTAAGGAATATTTCAAACTGTACAACCTCGTTGAATGAGCGGGCGGGGTGTTGCGTTTGTGTACGTCACCATTTTTGTCTGGGATGTTGTGTGGCCATAATTTATATTGATACTATCATTTAATTTCACTTTGTTTGGTTTAATTAATTTTCAGACCTCAAGAAAGTTTGTCGTATTCCTTACACTATACTTGTTTCAGTTGTGGCACAACAGTTACATAAGATTTCTTGGATATTTTGCAAATACCGCAATTTCGTTTTTGAGTGATGGATTTCCACAAAGTAACGCCTGAATCTGTAAAATATTGTTACGAATAATCTAGAAGCGTGTAGAGTTGGAGCGCGCGCGCGCTATCTAGAAATAAAAGAAAGAGATAGCTACTCCCATTGACAAACAAATAGTTGACCTGGGCTATGCCATAATGGACTTTGTGGAATATGGCATAAGGTTGAAAGTAGCGTGTACTAGGATTTATGACTCATAACATGTTTACGATAAGAAGTGATTCATTGTTACCCGATACATTTAGATTTTTCTGGATCCAGCTAGGACTTTACCCTGCCTATAAATAGAGAGGTATTGACAAACACAAGGCAGTTTTTATCAAGCGATCGAGAGCGATACATCAAGTGACCAGTGCGAAGGGAGAAGTGTTTTATTGTGTAGTGTTCTAAGTCCAGTGGTAGTACAGCGAGTGACTAGGGTGTAAAGTGTATTTTAGTATTACGTTGTGTTGTGTTGTATAAATACACGGATTTAATATAAGTGGTGTTTTCTTACAATTGCGAACCCGAGTACGTAACAATATCATTTAAGATTGACGAAAATTTATTCATCTATATCCGTGAAATATATACTTATATTAGGCTACTTAACAAAGCCTTTGCGGATCGAACAGTGTTTTATTCCCCATCGTTTATACATCAATCCTAAAAAGGCTTTCTGAAATTCCATATAAATACACGAAAAATAATGCAAGTAGAAAATAATTTAACAGACCTTGTTGACGAATGCCATCAGTCGCACTAAACCGAAAGCCTACATCAAAGGCTTTGGTAATCAAATCACTGCGCGCAGTGGTCCGTCCCAATCCCTTTGTACACTTTGAATCTAATATGTTTCGTAGCGCAAATGTTCGTAGAATTCTATTTTCTAAAATTATATTTTACCAGCTGCGCCCACGACTTCGTCCGCGTGAAAAATCTATATATATATATATATATATATATATATATATATATATATATATATATATATATATATTGACTGAGTGAGAGAATGACTGACTGAGAGATTGAGAGATACAGACTGTCTGGTAAAAGATTGTACATACTGAAGAAGGGTGTTCAGTACTCCATTCTGATATCCGTATCAGATTTTTATATATGTATAAAAAATTGCTTTTTAAATTTTGACTCAATCTTCCAATAAAAATACTTAGTACAGACACCGCACATTACGCATAGAGGGGCATTGTTTACAAACAGCGATTTACTGACCTCGCGACTAGAATCATTAGCACATCGAAAAGAGACCATAGCCGATCACGCACGAGACAATACAGAATTCTACTTCCCAGTAGCAACGATGGTATTGACTCGCATAGATAATCGGTCGCTTTCTATAAACTGCCTGGCAGAACGGCAGTTGGCCTATTCTTTAAAGGAGTTTGGACCAACACAGGGAACGCGTCAATGCTTGTCACTAGTGTTCTGAGTACTAAGTGTGAGTTTTTCTTTTCGCATTCGATCGTGAGCGCGTTTCGAGTTTACTAGGAATATGTATGTGATTTGTACAGCGCCACCTAGTGGTAAACTGGTTTCTCACGTTTACCACTAGGTGGCGCTGTACAAATCACATACAAATTCCTAATAAACTCCAAACGCGCTCACGATCGAAAGCAAAAAGAAAAACTCACACTTAGCACTCTGGTTTGGATAGAAAGTTTTTCAGTGTAATAATTTGGACACCATGATAACATAGATTGTACTAATATTATTTTTTTGTTACATCATAAAACAGTAAACATGCAGATAGCTCTCCTAATGGAAAATTAAAATTATCGCTTATAGACACCAAATATGTTTATGGTGCGTTGCTATCCATGTGGCAAGGTGTTAATGTCATATGCATAAGTTTACCGGCTACCTTAGCCGCCAAAACTGAACACGACAATGACAAGCAATCCGGGCCGTCCGGGCACGCAAGGATTCAGGGCCCTTTTTTAGTAACTGAATAAAAAATCAAAAAGTAACTTGAAAATAGACATTATAGACTTTAGATTATAAACTAAAATAGTAAGTTATAATGGTGTCCGAATCACTCAAATTATTATATACCTAATATGTAAATGTATTGATTTGAATAAATCTGAAAATAATCGACGTTCGTGCAACGAGAAAAGTGTATTAAGCCCGACCATGATATTTTGATATTAAATGTGAGAGAAATTGTCGGTCCTCCGGGGCCCTCTGAGGATGGGGGCCCTGGGCACTGAGTGCCATTATGTTAAAGACGGTATTGCAAGCAATGACGCTTGCAGAACTCTACCGCCTAGTAGCCACCACAGTAATGACTCGCATAGCCAATCGGCCGCCTCTTACGAACTGCCTGGTAGAACCGCAGATAATCTATTCTTCAAAGGAGCCTGGACAAGGGGGGGGGGCAATATTATTTACAATAAATCATGTAGAATATGTTGTTATCTTGCAAATAAATATTTTTCATTTTCATTTACATTTATTTCGATATAATTGTGGCTTATGCATATAGCACTAAATTCTCCATTTGGATAGCAACTCACAATTAACATCTTTAGTATCTATAGGCGAAGGTTATCTCTTTATGTCAAGAGAGTCTTGTTTGTTGTACTTGACATAAAAATCACAAACAAACCAATCAAACCCGATATCTATGCATAAATGTTATTTACCGTCATATATGAGTAAATCATCACTCACCTCGTCAACTGACGAGCCGGTTAATTGTGGTAAGTCAGAACGTCTTTAGATATTCGGTTTGCTCTCCTTTGGAGCAAGGAAACCAGCGTGATGATACTACTATCCTATATTACAAAAGTCAATCGACACTTACATTAACTACAATTAATCAGTTTGTTAGCTGGCGAAATGGACGGTGATTCAAAATACCAAAATTTGCTGATTTTAATTAAAATAAAAAACAGATCATTGTATAAACTACACGACTTGATCTAACCCGCGGGGTTATCACGTAACTTGCAATACACAATTATCGTAATTGTTTATTTATTGCAAGACACATAATAGCCATATTAGTGGTAGTCGTTGCTGCTTGAATATTTTTGGTGTTGTGACATCCCAAAAGGTGCATACAGTGACTACCAAGCAATTGGCGTCGTTATTGATAGTTTTCTCGTTACGTTTAAGAGTCATCACTGATCGCTGGCTAGTTGCAAATGTTAGGTGATACACCTACCGAAGTGAACAAATTATTGGCTTATGATATTATGCGAGTGTTGCTCTATATTAAAACAGTACCACCGCCTTACCATTTCCTGTCGTAATAGCGTCAGTGCTTATCACTGTCGTGCTCCGGTTTGTGAGGTAAGGTAGTCGGTAAAGAACAAAGTGTTGTGGCTTAGTAAACTATAACTTTTTACGTAAGTACACATTCACGTTTTCTTTATAAATATAATCCTATAACATTAAAGCTAACTTCGCCTCTGTGGTCTAGTGGTCCAGCGTTGGCGTTGATCACATGAGGTCCCGGGTTCGATTCCCGGGTCAGATACTTAAAAAAAGTGTTTTTCAGTTTTCTGATAAACACAAAGTTACCCGGGATTGGAAAGTGCCCGGTTGGCGATAGGCTTGCCACCTATTACATTTGTGGGACCAAGTATCTTCGGCTAATCGTGGGTGCACTTGTTGTACCTCTGCCTAACCTTTCGGGATACGGGCGTGAAGACACTAACCTCGAATATTATTCAATAATTGCATACATATACGCATGCGAATATTACGTAGTTATCATATTGGAAATGGAAAATTAAATGGACTGGAATGGGAGAATGAATTTACCTGGATTTCAGAGCACTCGTACACTGTATTTTGGATTAAAATCCACTTTCCTTTTTCACTTTACCCTTTAAATGATATTCTTTTTGAATGGGAATGGGGATTTGAATGGGCGTGAAGATACTTTGGGGATTATTTTCTTAACGAAGTCCCTGTATAGGTATTTTTTTTTTATAGTAGAGGGGGCAAACGAGCAGATGGTGCACCTGATGGTAAGTGATCACCGCCGCCCATGGACATCCGCAATACCGGGGGTATTGCAGCTGCGTTGCCGGCCTTTTAAGAATGAATAAGCTCGTTTCTTGAAAGTCCCTAAGTCGTATCCATTCGGAAACATCCCCGAGGGTAATAGATTCCACAAAGGAGTAATGCGAGGCAAAAGGTGTCGACAAAAGCGCACGGTTGTGGATTTCCAGACATCGAGGTGGTGAGGATGGAACTTTAAATATTGACGCGATGGCCGATGGTGGATTTTTACTTTGTACAAGGTGTATTTTTACTCACACTATATTACATTTCCTCGTGTTAGTCCGGGCTTCTGTGAAGAATAAACCAACTGTTGTTGTACCAGGCAGGTCGTAAAAGGCGACCGATTGGCTATACGTGTCACTCTCACCGTAACTCACAGATGGTAGAGTTCTGCAACGACTCGCCCGGGTTATTGATACCACCGCCTTTCCTATTCCTGTCGCAACAGCGTCAATGATTGCCAAGCTCATCACATATGGTTAAGATACTATAATATTTGATCTTAAGATGCCCTAATATAATATATCTTAAAGCATATTTCAGAAATCGCTCACCATACAAATCGTATAAACCATCAAACATGACTAAGATAATATATATTTTACCTTTAGTATCTTAAGATACCGAACGGTATGAAATTGTATTTCATATGTTAAGATACGAAATATATATTTCACATCTTAAGATACGAAATATACGCACTAAATATAAATACAGTATGTTTTTATTTCGTACTACTATAATACGTAGGTCACACTATAAGTTTTGCGTAACTTAAAAAAACAACATGTTATAACCACAATATTATGTTTATTGCTTTTCAAAATAATCTCCTTTACGTTTTAAACATTTTTTCATGCTATCGAACCATCTTTTAAAACAGGAGGACCACAGATCTGAAGGCATGTTTTCTACGCGCTGATTGAACGCTATCACTGCCTCTTCGGAGTTGGTATAAGTATAACCTCTCATCAAATCTTTGATTTTGGAGAAAATACAGAAATCAAAGGGTGCTAGGTCGGGGCTGTGCGCAGGATGAGTGACGAGATGTACTTTTTCGGAAGCTAAAAATGACTGTTTTGTTGCCGTGTGTGAAGAAGCGTTATCATGGTGTAGGAGAATGCTGCTTTTGGGTCGTCTTTCGCGAACTTTTTCTAACACCCTGGGTAAACAAATGGCAGAATACCACTCAGCATTAACACTCTATTGAATTCCAAGTGGAATTGTACAGATGGGACCCGTAGCTGAGAAAAAAAACGCAATCCTTTTTTTACCAACGTTTCTCGCCTGTCTCACTTTTGTTGGCCTGTTCTCATTTTCAAACACCCATTCACAAGATTGCTATTTTTTTCGGGTTCAAAACAATAAATCCACGTTTCGTCTCCTGTGACTGTCATAAACAGTGTTAGAATGTCCGTGGTCGTACTTCAGTAGCATCTGTGAGCACCATTCCACGCGAGCCCGCTTCTGCTCCGCTGTCAGTTCATGAGGGATCCAACGACAACAAAGTTTCCAAACTTTCAATTCTTCGCGTATAATTTTCTGAATTTGGCTCATACCAATCCCCAATAGTCCTCAAATTGTCTCATAGGTAATCCGGGGGTTTTATTCAATTAACCGCTTAACAGTAGCCACATTATTTTCGTTAACGGCAGTTGAAGGCCGCCCTTCACGAAATTCGTCATATTAAAGAACTCGATCTCTCTCAAATTCAGCAAACCATCGCCTCACGGTGCTCAAACAAGGTGCTTCTCTCCCAAAAGCATTTTGAAGACGAGCGGCACAGTCATGCGGAGAAAGAGAACTTTTAAAATCATAAAAAATCATCGCTCTAAAATTTTTTCGACTTAATTCCATTTTCGTTGCATACGTAGAACTTTGATGTGTGATATAAAAACAATTGACAAATCATTTCCCGCCAATTGTTTTTTTATTACTAAGAAGGTTGCAACGTTTTAAAAATATAACATTCGAAATTCAAATAGTTCCGATAAGCTAGAAGTGCAAAACTTTTAGTGTGCCCCATGTATTATAATAATATAAATGCGAGAGTTGGGATGTTTGGATGGACGGATATTGGTTACTCAATCACGCAAAAACTACTGAACGATAGATGACACTGAACGATAGAATAGATAGACGATGACCTGGAATAGCACATAGGCAACGTTTTATCCCGAAAAAATCAGGTGATCCCGAGGGATTCAAATTTTTTATAATGCAGCGGACTGCACGCTGCAGCTAGCAATATTATAAACGCGAAAGTTGGGATGTTTGGATGGATGGATGTTGGTTACTCAATAACGCAAAAACTACTAAATGGATTTGAATGTAATTTGGCACATAGGTAGACGATAACCTGGAATAGCACTTCGGCAACGCTTTTTCCGAAAAATTTCGTGATCCCGCGGGATTCACCAAAAATTTTTATAATGCAACGGGCTGCATGCTGCAGCTAGTAATACTAAAAATGCGAAAGTTGGGATTTTTGGATGGATGGATGTTAGATACTCAATCACGCAAAATCTGCATAACGGATTTGAATGTAATTTGGCACATAGGTAGACGATGACCTAGACTTCCGCAACTTTTTATTTCGAAAAATTTGGTGATCCCGCGGGATTCACCAAAAACTTCTTTAATGCAGCGGGCTGCACGGTGCATCTAGTATTATATAAAAGTTACTATTGTAAGCAGTGCGTGGTGCTCCCGGCTCCGTGCGACATCCAGGCAAGAGGGAGAGGGGGGAACACTACGCATGAAAGCTGTTGTCTTTTATGTCAATAAGCTAGGTGTCCGCCCGCAAACGATTGACATGTCTTGATTGTTTTTCATTCAAAGTTAACTTTGTTAGGAATGTGCTACTTTTTTTTTATAGAAGAGGGGGCAAACGAGCAAGAGGTGCACCTGATGGTAAGTGATCACTGCCGCCCATGGACAGATGTCCATCCACTTTCCTTTTTCACTTTACCCTTTAAATGATATTCTTTTTGAATGGGAATGGGGATTTGAATGGGCGTGAAGATACTTTGGGGATTATTGTCTTAACGAAGTCGCTGTATAGGTTTTTTTTTTTTTATAGTAGAGGGGGCAAACAAGCAGATGGTGCACCTGATGGTAAGTGATCACCGCCGCCCATGGACATCCGCAATACCAGAGGTCTTGCAGTTGCGTTGCCGGCCTTTTAAGAATGAGTAAGCTCTTTTCTTGAAGGTCCCTATGTCGTATCCGTTCGGAAATACCCCTGCCGGTAATTGGTTCCACGACAGAGTAGTGCGAGGTAAAAAGTGTCGGGAGAAACGCACAGTTGTGGATTTCCAGACATCGAGATGGTGAGGATGGAACTTCAAGTTTTGACGCGATGTCCGATGGTGGAATTCGGCGGCAGGAATTAATCCAAACAACTCGTCGAAACACTCTCCATGATATATACGATAAAAGACACAGAGAGAACCTACATCTCTGCGCAATGCCAAAGAGTCAAGCTGTTTCGAAATGGCCTGGTCGTCAACGATTCGAACCGCTCTACGCTGAATGCGATCAAGAGGAAGAAGCTGGTACTGAGGAGCTCCGGCCCAGAGATGCGAACAGTACTCTATGTGAGGCCGAACCTGTGCCTTATAAAGTTGAAGGCGATGGACCGGCAAAAAGTACTGTTTCGCTCTGCTGAGCACACCGAGCTTTTTGGAGGCTAGTTTAGCCTTGCCTTTCAAATGACCGCGAAACTGAACGTAATTCGATATGTCAACTCCCAGGATTCCGACACTAGCTGAGGCTGTCAGGAGAGTATCCTCAAATCGAGGTGATACGACAAAGGCCGTCTTTTTTGCGGTGAACACGCAAAGCTGTGTCTTCTTGGGGTTAAAAGTAACCAGGTTTTGGCGACCCCATTCCGAGACATCGGTAAGTCGATTCTCGACTTCAGACACAAGCTTGTTTCGGCACTCTTCGACGTGTTCCCGAGAAATACTGCTTCGGCCGGAGTATGTAGCATCACCAGTACTGTCATCCGCATAGCAATGTATGTTGCTAATTCGCATCATATCATTGATATGCAGAAGGAACAGTGTCGGTGATAGCACGCAGCCTTGGGGAACACCAGCATTGACAGATTTAAGGTCGGAGCATGCACCGTCGACAACGACCTTGATGTTCCGGTCAGCCAAAAAACTGGTGATCCACTCGCATAATTTCTCAGGAAGCCCATAGGAAGGCAGCTTCGCGAGAAGCGTTTTGTGCCATACCCGATCAAAGGCCTTCGCTATGTCCAAAGTAACTGCCAATGCCTCCCCCTTGGACTCAACTGCTTCCGCCCATCGATGAGTTAGGTATACTAGAAGGTCACCAGCTGAGCGGCCGCGACGGAAACCGTACTGACGGTCGCTAATCAGCTGGTGCTCTTCTAAATACTTGAGGAGCTGAAAGTTGATGATTGTCTCCATAATTTTGGAGAACAAGGAGGTTATGGCTATGGGCCGATAGTTAGACGGGTTAGAGCGATCTCCTTTTTTAGGGATGGGATGCACCAAAGCTGTCTTCCACGAATTCGGTACCACGCCGAGTGAATAGGAGAGCCGGAATAGGCGTGTTAATACTGGTGCCAACTCTGGAGCACACATTTTAGCACATTCTATAACAAAATCGTCGTCTGAGGAGCTATCTAACAAGTCAAGAAGTAAGGCCGTATCACTAATGGCTTAGAGTAATAACGCTCAGAGTGATAATTGCATTCAACGTTTCGTTCATATTTTAAGCCAAAACCGTATCGATGTGTGCATGACCTTCGTCACCTTTCGTGTAATTACTTGCGTTGACACGCACACAAAGGCACATTATTGCGTGAATAATGTTGCAAGCAAATAAATATTTTCCAAAACAGTATTTAAAATAGGTCTATCTTACAAATAGTCTTTCATACAACATTAATAGTCATTTAGTATAAACTTGAAACTTATACTTTTTATTCAGTTATAAATAATTTTAAATGCCGAGAAATATTCTAGAGGTTCTCAAGATGATATTCCAAAGCTATTTAACCTTATATTTTTAAATTAGTTTAAGAAGTTAAAATGTTTAAGCTAAACATAATATTTCTGACTACTATATTGAATCAAGCTATTATTGGCTCTGTGCACGACTTGAACGCAACTGTTTTGGTTCAGATCTTAGAATATAGAAAAACGTAATCCCTGTGCGTAATCTCGTCTAACGTTTTTAGTTGAATCGGAAACCGACGTGGCGACTCTTTGGCTTCTACGTGCTATGATATATGCATTGAAGTAAATATGGCACACATTAATTAAGTCGTGCATTAATACTGTCATATAAGCAAAGTCGTCTTTCGCAACATAAATTTCCAGCTATGTAGAATTGAAACTTATTATCAGCATAAATATATTAGGAGGCCAACATTTGGCGTAGACAGATTTTAGGGCACGTTACCCTACATTATTTCGTCGATAAAACTCGAAAATATCGCCAATAAAACTACTCGACACTAAGCAAAACACGAAATAATGTCATAAGACGGCATATTATTTCATGATAAAAATTTAAAAAAATATTTTTTTGGCAGTAACAGTATTTTTCTGGTAATCACTGCGGCATCTAGAATGCTAGTTTGAACATTTTTTTGCCTACTAAAAGTCATAATTATACACGAATATAGGCTTTGTACTATTGGTTTGACAAACGGCTTTGTAATATTTGTGCCAGTATAATGGTAAGTCCCAACCAAGGAAGTTATATTCTACCCGGAATGTTCACACGCGCTTCAAAATCGTTCCGAAGAGTACCACGACATGAGTGGAGTGTGTCTCTTTTTACTAAATAAGGCACCAATCGCCATATATAAGTGCGGCCATGCTTAGTTTGCAAATTACTACTAAGTAATTCTACCAATTTGAGAAACAGTTTTTGCATTGCATAAGTAATTACGTAATAATAACAATAAGCACATTTTGGAACTCACTATGTTAATTACAATACATTTTATGCTAATGTATTTATCGACGTGTATGAATAAAAACGATATAACGATTACCGAATATATATAAAAATCTACCATCAGTTAGTTTTATTTACACTGGCAATTGCAAGAAAGGGACAACATCCACTCTTGTCGTTGTCTTGCCCAGCACGTTTTTCCCCTCTGTTAAGTAAGAAACAAATGTCAACTTTATTTGCATCGAAATAAAGTAGCTTATTTCGATGCAAATAAAGTTTTCTTTTATTTTTCAAATATTACTTTGTTACAATTCCAGTTATCGTATATAAGTTCCTTGGTCCCAACACTTAAAAAACATTTTTTATGCAAAAGCAAAGTCCAGTCCAGTCCAGTATGTAATATCGCACATAAAATAGGAATACACACGTTATTAATTATTATGAAAATAGGTAAAAACAAATACGTGGTAGAATAGTTTCCTCTTTGGCTGGCAACATTTTGAATATCGTTCAACTTATACGATTTACGATTTATTTGTTTGGATTTTATACAAAAATATACGATGCCAAGTAGTTCTTATCTGTGAAATATGATCTTTAAGGCCTAAATACCCTTTTGCGAAGTACGGTGACAACCTTCCACCATACAGTAACTCACATTTTTTTTTAATTGCGAGAGCTGTACTCCGTGTGGCACGTGTCACATGTCTGAGCGGCCGGCGAGCGTAAGAAGCCTTTTCAGGCTTCTTTGAAATGGCTTAATATAGCGCGGGTCGACTTGGTTTCTATGCGTTATTATTCTATGACTAATGGTTAATCAACCTGTATATAGAAATCCTACAAGGAATACGTGTGGAATCGACGCAGACTCGTGATAAAATGAACAAATTTTAATATTATTGAATCTTAGCCGTGTGTGATACCTTAAGTTACTATAATATTTTATATTAGAGTATTTTAAGATAAAATATTATAGTATCTTAACCGTGTGTTATAAGCTTGTCGTGTTCCGGTTTGGAGGGTAAGATAGCCGCTAAACTAATGCATTGCCATCCCGTCACGGACCACGGATAGGAACGCACCATTAACATCTTTGGTGTCTATATACAATGGTTTCTCTTTCCATCAGGAGACTCATCTGCTTGCTTGCTATCTTATGATATATGAAAAAAGGTACTCGCTATGCTTAAGATGTAAGTCGTCTGTCGTGTGCGGACGTAGCCTTACCATTCGCTGTCGTAAGAATGTCAGAGGTCATTACTAGTCCCTACCGTGTATCAATTTGGCGGATCAAAACAGCCGATAACTTATAGATTTGAATATACATCCCTGCCGGACAGATCTTTTAACATCAAATATTTATCCAATTAGAGTAGTTATCCAATTATATAAAAGAGTTTGCGGCAATTGACCTAAATTAGTGTCATTGCCTGCTTATCATACCACCATACTTAATGTATTCGTGTTCAAAGATAGCTTGAAAATTGAACATGCGGCTCGATATCCTTGCAATACACATAACAACTGTTAGGTTTTTATTTAATAAAGCAGGATTTTGCCCGACATCGTTGTTTGTGCGAATTAAAATTATTTGCTCTAGTAACACAAAGCTTGCACGAAAACAACAATGGCGGATAAGACGGGTTGAAAACTCGGACATTCAGTCTTCTGCATCGATCAGTGTAACACACACTGGCCTCCGTTAAAAAGTACAATAGTGTTTGAATAATCCGGAACGTGCATAAGTAATTTAAGGTAATGTATTTGTTAAGTTAGATTTCATTATGAGAATAAGATTAAATAGAATGTAGAATTAAAGAATAAAATAACGTTATTAGAATAATGAACAATGTGAAAAGAAATACAATTGTAAAATAAATTGATTACGTCGTTTTAATTAGTAAAGGCAGTTCTTAATATTTGAGACAAGGGCCGTTATCACATAACGGAGCATATTTAATTTCTAAGTGTAGGATATTCCTTACACAACATACGATCAAGGGCGGATCCAGCCTTCGGGTCAGAGGGTCACATATTTGAGGTTAAGTCAAAAAAGGCTCTAATCTTTATTTTTGCAATACTAAAGCCATAACTAGACCTCTGCCTAGTCATGACCCCCATGACCCCCCTCTGGATCTGCCCTTGCATACGATCAACATCTTTAGTATTTATAGGAGTCGGTTATCTCTTTTAACAATTTCCTTCGTGTTGGCCCATGAACCTTTGGAGAATAAATTAACTGCCGTTCTGCTAGATAGGTCGTAAGAGGCGACCGATTGGCTATACGTGTCACTACCATCGTGACTCCTGGACATCGTCTTACCTATTCATATCGCAGGAGCAAGCAGAAGAGCCTTCTGTTGGATAAAAACAATCATCGCCTATAAACACTAGCTGCTGAATTTCGACGCACGTCAATTCTATAGGAAATGGGTGGCGCGGTATGTTGTGAAACCGCTGAGAAACGTGTTAATTTTCGAATAAATAAATATAGGATATCACAGGAAAACCAAAATTTAGCACATTCTTTTTTGCATTTACAACTAAATATCACCATATAAAAATCATGTGGAAGATTAGAAATTTGATTAACAAATTGTTTTAGAGATTGTTTTAGCCTGTTTTCAGAATTTTATATGATCGAGTAAAGTACATTCTATCATGTAATAAGTTAGCACATTCCTTAGATAATATCTTCAGGTATATCGTATAATTTTTGTAAAATTGTTATTTAACAATCAATACAAAGAAAACGTGATTAAACAAACCAGTTTTTTCCCGTTTGTCGCGATGCTCGCCTTAATGGTGCGTTGCTATTCTTGCGACGCGGACGGGTTCTTAGTGCCTTATGCATAAGTTTAGCGGCTACTTTACAATGACGCGCATTGACGCTATTTTGGTAGAAATAGGTGAGACGGTGGTACCAGACCCGGGGCAGACAATGCAGAACTATACCACCTGTTAGCCACGAAGGTAGTGACTCGTATAGCCAATCGTTCGCCTCTTACGAACTGCCTGGCAGAACGGCAGATGGTCTACGCCACGAAGGAGGTCCGAGCGAACACGGGGGATTTCTTATCAAAATGTCTAAAGTCTCACTTGAATTAATGAACAAAACAGAGTGATTGCTTAATAGCGTTACTTTGCGGAAATCCATAATTTAAAGAAGAAATTATGGTATTTAATTTGCAAATTTCCGCGAAATTTGCAAATTAAATACCATAATTTCTTCTTTAAAAGTGATTGCTGTTTACGTCAATGTCTTATTATGTAGTCGGCTTAAGCTATATATCATATTCCACTTAAATGGTATTTAAACTTGTAAAGCTCGTAATACATTTTGACATAATTAAGGAATATTTTACAAGTAACTAGGTTTAGAACCAAATCCGGTAGAATTAATAAATATAATTGAAGCTTGCATTGGGTCGTGTGATTTATTTATGATATTAAATTAGCAGGTAGGTATACCGTTTCATTAAGTTAATAGTATAATATTGATTTTTTTTCTATATCATGAGATAGCAATCAAGCAGATGGGTCTCCTGATGGAAAGAGTGGAATGGAATGGTGCGTTGCTATCTTGTGGCGAGGTCAAGCCACATGCATTAGTTTAACGGCTACCTTACCCTCCAAACCAGAACACGACGGTGAGAAGCACTGACGCTGAAGGTACAAAAACTGTCGGTAATTTCTGAACGTGACGATCGATTTTAATCTTTTAAATGGCAATCAACGCAAATTTTTAAGTTGTAAAAATGTTAGGTATTTCGTTAACCAAATCAATTAATAATAGTAATAAACAATACATTTTATTTTCTTAATTCAAGTGGTTGAAAAATTTCAAAATTATGTCGAAAAGCCATTTTATTCAAAATTTTTCGTCAACAGGGACTTTCAAACGAATCAACCGATTTGGATTCTCTTACCGGTTCAATCTCAATTGATTTAAATTTTCAGTCTAAGTTTGGTGAAATCTAATCAAATTCCGCTAAGTTATGCTTGGTGACGTGTAAAAAAGTTACGAGAGGTGTACATGCAGATATACTGACTTTGTCATATAAATAGTCTGACCAGCTTCTTAGGTCTTAAAAACGTCGAGATCTGATGAAAAATCGATTTTAGAAAATTGGGATAAAACTAGAAACTTCTTTAATGGGAAGATAAAAATATGAATTTAAATTTGTCCAGTTTATTTGCATCTTAATAATACTGTGTGTTTGAGTTTGTTTGAATATCATATTTATCCAAAATTGGCTACTTAATGAACCAAACCTGATTTATTTGTGGTTAGACCACTTAAGTTAAACAATTTCCACATCGTTCCATTAAAGTCATTATTAAAGTATTCATGGCCTATTAAAAATATACGCTTTAAAGTATCAGATTAAATTCAAACAACCCATTAATCACTTTTTATGACCGCGATCCTTCCGGCACTTAGGGGCACGTAGGCGCGTCTAACGGTCGTGTGCTGCAAAGGAAAAAAAACGTAAAGGGTTACTGAAAATAAAAACACCTACAAAGAGATGAACAAAACAGTGTAATTATTTTTGTATTATAGCACTCACCCCGTGCTTGGGAAAACTTGAAAAACTTTAAAAACAAAAAAGAAAAATATCGACACGCAGGATTTGAGGCAGGATAATTACATGAGTTCATCTGTAACGATGAACTCGTTTAACTAGTTATACGTATGTAATATGTATACCTAACGATCAGTACAATCGACGGAATCGATCATATAGCAAAGAAGAATTTCGCCACGTCGTGCCTGTTGATACTAGCTTAGCGGTAGAGCGTCCCGGCTTTAGGGAGACGGTCACAGGTTCAAATCCTGCGTGTCGATATTTTTCTTTATTGTTTTTAAAGGTTTTTAAAACAATGTAATCTAAAGATACATGTATATAATAGGGTTCCTAGAGAGTAAACTTTAATCTATGGTTACTAATGGTTTTGAAAAATCTTCTATATACTCTGTGAAACTAAGGAAGAACCAACTTTCATAGAAAGAACTCGAGGGCGGAGCAGTGGGTATAGCTGCATAAACGGCTCTCAGTACTCCCACAATGGTTTGTGAGAAGACACGAGTTTGAACGACGAGAATCTTTGCAGGTACATTGTTATAAGGATATCTCAACATACTGATTCTAGTAGGTAAATACAAAAATTCTAGGAAAGATATTCTTATTGCACCCTGTTAGTCTTCTTACCGTTGTTCTTTATGAACCCATTTCTATGAGAATGTACTTACAATACTTTATAATGAAGTTTTTAATTTTTACAGGAAATATAGCCCGATTTGTCAAATTGATTTTGTCAAACATTTGTACTATTTCACAAATATTTCACAACTAACCTTTAATTGTTGTGAAGCCAACCGGTATCGCCTATTACAGCATCATCAGGGCTTTTAGTTCATAAATTCTTCGAACATGACAAATACACACGCAAGGCAACAACTCGATTTGTCAAATGTTTGGCCGTCTGTCACATTCACATCATGTGAATAACGTTAGGTTGTAGTTATATCTCTAACTACCTCATATTTTTAACAGTTGTTTGTTAAACAGTCTGATTAATAGACTAAATTCAACTTATTTAATTTTGTAATTGTTATACTAAACTTATTTAATGGTCTAATTAATTAAGACTGATCTAATTATTTAATGGTCGAATTAGTAGAGTAAACTTAACTTATTAAAAGGTCTGATTAGCAGACTAAACTTAACTTATTTACTTAACTTGTTTATTGGTCTGATTAATGGACTAAACTCGATTTTTTTAATGGTGTGATTAATAGGCTAAACTGAAAACTTTAAGGACCTAATTATTAAAATAAACTTGTTTGAAATTAAACTTAAGTCGTTTGATTAATAGATTAAACTTAACTTATTTGATGGTCTGATTAATAGACTAAAATTAATGCCTATCTTCAGAAAAACGGTGTAAGATAAGAAAAATAAATAAAAATATTTATTGGCTCGCACATATATAATGCCTTGAATTGGTCCCTTGCGATGAGTTCTCCTGAATTTATGTAACAACAGGGTTCGAATGTGAAAATATGTTTGATACATTCATTGTACTTTAAAATTTGAATAAATAAATAAATAATTTTACACTTATTACCTTAAGGGTAGAGAGAGCAATCTAAATGGAGATAGATGTGCCTAATTTACCATAGTTCACCGGATTGTCGTCATTAAATGAAAGGTTATCACCATATTTGTGTATATGTCGCAGTGAAATTGGCAGTACCGTTAGATTATAATTTACCTAAGTGATATTATAATTTAACTGCTAACCTAACCTAACCAAATTATAAAATCCCTAGGTAGATTATAATCTAACGGCTATTGACAATTTCACTGCGACATATATATTGTTGTCACGTTTAAATTAATAATAAATAAATTTTATACCGTATTGATTCGGGCCCCTCGTGAAGATAGGTTGAACTGCTTTATTGTTAGGCATCTCTGAAGGCTACGTGTTACTTACACCGTAACTGCTAACAATGTGGTAGAGTTTTGCAGAGTTCCAACCGAGTTGGCACCAGTGGCAAACCTACTCTTGCTGCAATGGCGTTGGTGTTTGACTTGTCGCCGTTATATTCTAGTTTGGAGGGTAAGGTAGTCAAAAAACTTATGCATGTGGCATACTTACCTATTATGTACTACGTCTTCGCAAAAATTGTATAAAACTCTTTAGTTATATTGACTATAACAATAAAAAATATTTCAAAACGAGAAAACTTTAAAAGGCTATTTCGAAACGGCTTGACTCTTTGACATTACACGAACCTACGTTCGCTCTGTATCTTTTGTCATATTTATCATGGAGAGTTATTCGACTAGCTGTTCGGAATAATTCTTGCAGCTGAATTCCATCATCGGCCATCGCGTCAAAGCTTGAAATTTCCCCCTCACTATCTCGATGTCTGGAAATTCACAACCATACATGTGATAGATTATTATAGCAATTTCAGTATATTTATACATCAAATTCTACAATTACGAAAGAAAAACATCCCTACTACTAAGCTTACTAATGATATTGTATCGATGGGCCATAATGCTCTCATAAAATTGCAAATCTTTCTTATAATATAGGCAAGCTATATTCTTTCTTATTCAGCTTGTAGTTGTGTTTTTAATGATTCATATTATTATAACCTTATTACATATGATTTGCAACAATTTTTATTATAATTTTGTAAATCCTGTTACTAATAACATAGCTTGAAACATTTTCTTTCATAAACATATTGTATTATATGACATTTAACTGTTTTTACAGAAAATAGCCTAAGTTGTTCATTAATAATCCAACTGTAAGATCATGTATGTTATTTAATTAGTTCAGTTAAACATATTTACTCTATTTTTGTATAAATTAATTTTAATTTTGTTTATGATTCAGTGTTCCCAACTCTCAAAAATTTATCTCCCTATAGCCCCAATCAAAAACCCCCAAAATCCCTACAATTACTAGAAATTCCCCCTAAAAAATTTCACTATTTATAAAATAAATAATTAAATATTTTTACATAAATAATACATTAAAAATAATTGATAAATACTAAAATATCATTAAACAAATAATAAATTCAAAACAATCAATAAATAATTTTATTCAGCAACATTTTTTTATATTTTTTATTCATAAATTATTTAAAACTTCAAGTAACAAATCATTTTCTTCGGATATTTGAAGTTAAAAAAATCCCTAAAAATACCCCTAAAAATATAACACCCCTAAAAAAATCCCATCCCACTTTTTTTCCCCCTAAATTTGGGGGGAAAACCCCTAAGTTGGGAACCCTGTTATGATTTAACTTAACGTCACTTGTTTGTCACTGACTATAAAAGCTATGGATCCGCCGTACTCCGGTGTCCGGACATTCGCTACAGAGCAGTCACACCGAATGGACATAAGTTAAGTAATCTTGTTGTCTCTATGTGTTTTATGTGATTATGTAATATGTAAAGTGTAATGTAATGTAATGTAATATAATATATATTGAATTTATATTCGATTTCGATGTCTATGTTTTATTTCAAAATAATTATATAATATTTTCCATGCTTTATTTCAAAATAATTTAATTTATTTTTAATTTGATTTTAATAAATTGATATTGCTGCTAGTTAATTATACTAAACTGTTTAATAAAATTTGTGGATCTGGGCACGCAGTAGCGAGTCCAGCCCAGTTCTTCTTTACAATAAACATCTACAAAATACCTGTTTCTAAAATGAATAGAAGATGCTTTTCTCCTTGGTATATTTATTATTTTAATCTTTCTAAATAACTTTTTTCTTTCACATGCATCTCGACATTTTTTGCCTCGTACTACTCTGTCGTGAAATCAGTTACCAGCTGGGGTGTTTCCGAATGGATGACTTTGGGACCTTCAAGAAAGGTTACTCATTCTTATAAGGCTGGTAACGCAAATGCAAGACCTTTATTATTGCGGATGTCCATGGGCCACGTTAATCGCCATCAGTTGCACCCCCTGGGCGTTTTCGCCCACTTCTAAAAAAAAATTTCTTATATCATATAGCAAATAAGCAAATGGATTTTCCGTTGAAATGGGAATTACTGTATTCTATAACAGACACCAAAGATGTAGAAAGTATTTAATGCCACAATTTTCGTTAATTATCTCGTAAAATAGACCAAATTCCGACCCGGCTTTTAGTAATAATACTTCTCATCAAGAACAACTTAGTAGCGGACATTATCAGCTAAATGAACTCCGCAGTAATATTTATTCAACATCTTTTCATGAAAAATTTAATTATAGGTGGCTTATAAGTATAATAACAAACTTATAATAACAAAATTATAGGTGGCTTATAAGTATAATAACAAACTAGTTGATTAGCTGTCCGGAAATTTACTTTGTGTTGACCTGGGCTCCCGTTTGAAGAATAGACTTACTTCTAGGCATCTTGCAAAATGGCTAGTAAGTAAGTAAGGCGATTTTGACTGAAAATCCAGCTTCGGTCGGTCACTATTTATTATCTGATTTGCACCTCGCGTTGCGGGGACCGATGGCGGCCTTTTCTGGTACACCGTGTGGCAGCTGAGGCAAAAAAAACACTTGTTTGTGTCCTTTGATTTTAAGTTTCCAAGCATTGGTGTTTTTAGGATTCCGTACCTAAAAGGTAAAAAGGGACCCTATCACTAAGCCTCCGCTGTCTGTCCGTCTGTCTATCTGTCACCAGGCTGTATCTCATAAACCGTGATAGCAGAAAGGTGAAATTTTCACAAATTAGGTATTTCCGTTGCCGCTATAACAAAAAATACTAAAAATAAAAAAATGAAAATATTAAGGGCGTCCTCATGAAATAAACGTGTTTTTTCGTTTTTTTTTTGCTCAATATTAATAACTGTAACAGATGGACGTTTAAAATTTTCACAGAATATTTGGTTGTGTATTACCTTTCAAAATAAATAATTAAACAAAATTAAAGTGAATGTTAAAGGGGGCTCCCATACAACAAACGCATTTTTTAAAAGATCATGGTTTTATATTTCTTTAATAACTAAATCAGAATAAAAATAAATATTTAAGTATACATACAACA
Source organism: Apodemia mormo (assembly GCA_036924255.1). Classification (NCBI taxonomy): domain Eukaryota; kingdom Metazoa; phylum Arthropoda; class Insecta; order Lepidoptera; family Riodinidae; genus Apodemia; species Apodemia mormo. The sequence goes on along the minus strand of JAUPFN010000011.1, from coordinate 39,252,837 downwards.
CACGTGATTTTCTTTTATAGACGATGGTACAGAACCCTTCGTGCGCGAGTCCGACTTGCACTTGGCTCTTTTATAAGATAACTAATAAGCAGATGGCTCTCCCGAAGAAAAAAGTGTAAGCTTTGCTTAGCGAATGGATATTTATTAGACTAACGATAACAGCTCATTATAGCGCCAATCAATACAAATAACTTAATATGGCACGGGCGGTAGGCTCGCCGTGTTGGTCCCGGCCTCCTTTGTAGAATAGGCCAACTGCCGTTCTGCCAGGCAGGTCGTAAAAGGCGACCGATTGGCTATCGAGTCACTACCATCGTGGCTACTAGGTGGTAGAGTTCTGCATTGTCTCGCCCGGGTCTGGTACCACCGCCTTACCTATTCCTGCCGCAATAGCGTCGGTGCTTGTCGCTGTCGTGTTCCGGTTTGGAGGGTAAGGTAGCCGGTAAACTTATGCATGTGGCATTAGACCTCGCCACAAGATAGCAACGCACCATTAACATCTTTGGTGTCTATAGGCGATGGTTGACTCTTCCCATCAGGAGACCCATCTGCTTGTTTGCTATCTTATGATATATAAAAAAAAAACAAAAAAAAACAACATTAACATGAACATTTATGGCTTAAACGAATACATATGAGCGTAATTCACAGAGTTTTTAACACCACATTCAGTGTAGTATTTGTATAAACGCAATATCCAGTTACAACTCATTAAGTGAGACTTAAAAGATATATTCAGCTTAATGAAATCTGTTACAACGTTATTTTGTGAACCATATTTCATTTAATGAAAATCTCAATTCGAAGCTTGTGGAATTATTTATGAAATGTGCACAGAGACTCAATTTATTCACATGGTTTCTGATAAATAGAGCATCCTTTCTGCTATCCTGCCAGATAGTTCTGAAAAGGGGAGCAAAAGTTAAATGTTTGTTATTATCTGTGACCAGTAAATGGAAGAGTTTTATAAAAGTTTAAGAGAGTGACGTGGGCTAGTTTTACATAGCCTTATTTATTATCAAAGTAGAAGTGATATTGTATACAGAATGTCGAGTGTCGGAAAAGGGAGTGTGTGATTTTTAACCCAAGACGCATAAAAACAGCCCTTTATAAGTTTGACTACTTTGCAAGTGTATACGTGGCATAGCTCTTAAGAGGCAGTTTACATTTTAGACCAACTGTTGACGAGAAATCAAAATTTTCCAAATCCTAATTTTTCATATTATAAGATACTTTTATTTAATTAAATGGTACCATTAGATAGTTTCATCTTTTAAATATTACTTCAATGAAACAGATTTTCGCCGTGTTGGTCCCGGCCTTCTTTGAAGAATAGGCCAACTGCCGTTCTGCCAGGCAGGTCGTAAAAGGCGACCGATTGGCTATCGAGTCACTACCATCGTGGCTACTAGGTGGTAGAGTTCTGCATTGTCTCGACCGGGTCTGGTACCACCGCCTTACCTATTCCTGCCGCAATAGCGTCAGTGCTTGTCGCTGTCGTGTTCCGGTTTGGAGGGTAAGGTAGCCGGTAAACTTATGCGTGTGGCATTAGACCTCGCCACAAGATAGCAACGCACCATTAACATCTTTGGTGTCTATAGGCGATGGTTGACTCTTTCCATCAGGAGACCCATCTGCTTGTTTGTTATCTTATGACATAAAAAAAAAATCAATTGGATTTCTTATAATAAATGTTCCCCAAAATCAAGTTTCGATAATTACGCAAAGAAGCTATTTTTCTAAAAGGTATTGCTACTGCTAGATTCAACAAACTTAATTAGAAAAAATACTAAATAACCAGAAACATCTAACAATTGTGCCTGAATGGATTACTTTTTTCCTATAAGATCTATGACTGTATCTAATTAATTAACTGGGTTTTTTGTTATCAAAAAATGACATTTTCCTATAAAAATTGGCATAGAATAAAACTATATTCTATTCTTATACAAAAATAATCACTTAAATAATATTTATTTATTTTTTATTGCAAAAAGAAATAAAAGAGAATTCTATAAATTCCGCTACGTCCGTGTGCTAAAATTAGTATTGCGTAGTAACAATTAAAATATTAAATGTACCAATACTATTTTCATTTTACCAGCACTAGGTGCACTATATGGACGATGACGTCCAGCTCTCACATCGATTAGAAAATATCTAAATTTCAATTGGGCGATTTTGTGAAATGTCTCTGGTGAACCGATTTGGATGTGTTTTTTATTTGAAAGCTAGTTTTCTAGCGTTGGTTCTTAGACATATTTGTCATTTTTTTTCAATTTGATTGTATCAAAATCACTTTAGCCGTTTCAGCTTGTAGCGGTTAAGTGCGTTTCGTACGTATAAACACGTTCATTTTATGGGGACTCCCCTTAATATTTTAATTTTTAATTCTTAGTATTTGTTTTTATAGCGGCCCCGTGTTGGTCCCAGCCTCCTCTGAAGAATAGGTCAACTGCCGTGTCGTGATCGTGATTGCCGAGGTCGTGGCTACTAGGTGTTAAAGTTCTGCATTGTCTCGCCCGGGTCTGTTAACACCGCCTTACCTATTGCTGCCGCAATAGCGTCAGTGCTTGTCGCTTTCGTGTTCCGGTTTGGAGGGTAAGGTAGCCGGTAAACTTATGCATGTTGCATTAGACCTCGCCACAAGATAGCAACGCACCGTTAACACCTTTGGTGTTTACAGGCGATGGTTGACTCTTTCCATCAGGAGACCCATCTGCTTGTTTGCTATCTTATGATATAAAAAAATATATATAATTTGTGAAAGTTTTAGCTTTCTAGCTATCACGGTTTATGAGACACCTACAGCCTGGTTACAGGCAGACAGACTAACAAACAGCGGACGTTTTGTAATAGGGTTCCGTACCTTTTAGGTACGGTTTACCTTTTAGGTAGCTTTCCGTACCTTTTAGGTACGCAATGCTAATTAGAAAATCCTGAATTCTAATAATTAAAATATATCACTAGGAATAATCATAAAAAATATTGATTATTTAATTTGATTGATTTCTGTCATCATATTTAGGTGTAACCATTGTACAAAAATTTAATTTCTTGTACATAAAAATATCAATAAGTTTATATATGTATTTTAATTTTCATTATTAGTCTTAAATAAATTTATAAAGCTTAATGTTTTTGTGCTAAGTAGTGTTTAAAACTAATTACTTTTTTGCTATTTTAAGTATGTGTAAAATATCTTAGCCAAATTTTAGCTCAGAATTCTGTCAATCTAACTTAGATAACTTAGATTAGCAGTTGCACTGAAAACACAGAATAGCTTTATTATATGTATATATGCATATAGATATATTAAGTAGTACTCGTAACTAAAATTAGTCGTTCTACTTTACGCCGTGTTGGTCCCGGCCTCCTTTGTAGAATAGGCCAACTGCCGTTCTGCCAGGCAGGTCGTAAAAGGCGACCGATTGGCTATCGAGTCACTACCATCGTGGCTACTAGGTGGTAGAGTTCTGCATTGTCTCGCCCGGGTCTGGTACCACCGCCTTACCTATTCCTGCCGCAATAGCGTCAGTGCTTGTCGCTGTCGTGTTCCGGTTTGGAGGGTAAGGTAGCCGGTAAACTTATGCATGTGGCATTAGACCTCGCCACAAGATAGCAACGCACCATTAACATCTTTGGTGTCTATCGGCGATGGTTGACTCTTTCCATCAGGAGACCTATCTGCTTGTTTGCTATCTTATGATATAAAAAAAATACTAATTTAAAAACATTAGTCGCATATACTGCTAGGTAGTAATTAATGACTTAAAAAACTACAGAATTCAGAGAGTTGAACTAAAAACTCAACTCAAAACTAAAGCCCGATTACATTTTGGTTAGTGCGAGTGTGAGTGTTTAATGCAGGTGGTTAGTATCAAGCAAAAAATACGTGAAGATAGCCGTTGAGCAGTGCTAGTGATTATTAATCACCGTAGTAAATGTGAATAGACGAGAATGTCATAGATGATAGAATTAAGAGAGTTGAATTAAACTCACAAACTAATACATACATTTTATTTAAGTATTTGTAAGACTGTATGTATTTATGTATGTATTTATAAGTATTATATAAGTTTAAGTTACTCGTATGTATTAAAAATTTCAATATTAGTTTACATAGTATATGTAAACTAATATTGAAATTTATAATACATTTTCTAGTATATTGTTATCCTTATTATAAAGGTTGTCTGGAAGAGATCACTTTATTAGTGATAAGACCGCCTTTGTGTATCTTACTTATATTATTTTTATGTTGTAACTTATAATGTTGTCATATATTTTGGTGCATAATAAAGAGTTATTGTATTGTATTGTATTGTAGTATAATTCAAGATTTGCTTAGGGCTACATAAAATGTCATTGCAATTTAGAGACACCGCATACCTACATTCTGTTGGCCTCAAGGTTGACTGAAGGAGAATGCCACTAGGCATTAAGTTCGTCTTTTGTACAAATTATCTTATGGTGTACAATAAAGTTAAATAAATAAATTGAATAAAACTAAGACTGAGTGTTTTTATTCAGTCTAATAACGCTTCATATCTTCTGGCAATAATAATAAAACTGCTATGTAATCGGTTTTTGTTTGGTACGATCTTACTAAATTAATCGAAATATATGTTCCTTTTACTTGCCATGACTTGCTACTAAGTGTTATGAATGTTTTTTTAGTGTCATGACATAAATTTTACCTGATGAAAGAATGCGTTACGCGTTGTGAGATGTTTTCCCATTCAATAAGAATTTTCGTTCTCGCATTTCATATCCAATAAAAATGTCATTGTGGTTTTTTTTATATTATAAGATAGCAAAAAAGCAGATGAGTCTCCTGACGGAAAGAGTCAACCATCGCCTATAGACAAAAGGTCTTAATAGTGCGTTGCTATCTTGTGGCGAGGTTGAATGCCACATACCGGCTACCTTACCCTCCAAACCGGAATACGACAGTGACAAGCACTGACTTAAAAGTAAAAAATCTTAAAAAAATCTTGTTGCACTTTTCTTAAATTTATTATTATTTGTAAATCTCTAAAAGATGTTTTTAATGTAAATTTGTATCATTTTCAGTAAGCAAGATAAGCAGTCAAGGGTTTTTTATTAATAACAAATTGCTCTGCCTCGTGGTCTTGGGATAACCTATTCGGCTCAGATCATGTGGTCAAAGGTTCGATACCCGGATCGGGCAAACGGGTTATTGAAATATTTTCGAGGATTTTCTCGAAAATATAAAATCTCAGTAGCAACTCAGAGACTGGCGTAGTGGTATATTACCACTCCCGTGCCTCGGATGAGCACGTAAAACTGCCGGTTCCGGTTATCGCTAAAAACAGTCGATAATCGTTAACGTGTCGGTATATGCGGCGATGAGGATTACCATTTATATCACCAACCGACAAACCGGTGAAACGCGGTGAACCGGAAAGTCTATAGACGTTCGGTTTACTCTGCCTACCCCGCAAGGGAACCGGGAGTGATGATACTTCAAGAAAAAACAACAAAGCCACGTATTTTTTTCTCACATTTTTGATTTTCGATTCTCACAAATAAAGGAAAGTTACGTAACTTTTTATTGAATTTGTTCTGATGAAGTTATCTTTGTCTAAAGTTTTTTCTGTAAGATGTTGATCTTATCCAGGACTGAAGTTATAAGTATATGTTCGTGTTTTATACTTAACAATTTTTTTAAAAGTATTTTGGAGTCTGACTTTAATGAGCACACTAAGTAGTTTAGTCACTCCAACATCTACACTTCGCAGAAGTTTCATTCATTTTCAAAGAATTTTTAAATATTCACCGTGTTGTTTAGTGGACCGGTGTCATCGTTGACCATATGAGGTCCCGGTTTGATTCCCGGGTCCGGCAAAACAAAACGTGTTTTTAACTTTTCTGATAAAACAACGTTGCCCGGGATTGGAAAGGGCCCGGTTGGCAATAGGCTTGCTACCTATCACATTGTGTGAGATGTTATATACGGCTAATCGTGGGTACACTTCTTGTACCTCTGCCTACGTATTCTGGGTATGGGCGGTTAGATACTTTTTTACCCTTTTTTACGTTATGTAATGTAAAAACAAAATAGTGAATTTTCCCAATAGCCTATTCTTACGTAAAATTTTATAAAGAACAAATTCTGTTAGTAAGTATACTTAATGTCGATTAGATGCATATTTTCTGAGATATTGGCAAAAAACTGAAAAATGACCTGTTTTATTTTGAAATATATTATAATTCTTATATAAATAAATAAAATGTTTAGGTTTACATTTTACACATATTTTACTTATTTTTAGGCTAGTAAAATTGCATTTATAACATTTTAATAAAACAGTGTATATTCTAAACTGATTTTTCGGGTTATATCCATTATACAAACACTATGAAATGATAACACTAACTTATAATGAGCCGTGCGTTCAAAGGTTTTGTATACAATTCGGGTGTCACGTTCAACTGGGCTTACCACCCGGAAACCATTGAAACTTGTGATGTCTGTAACTTCTAAATTATAAAACTGGTGACTTTGAAATTTTTAAGGGATAATCTTTATAGTATTTACTTTTGGAAAAAAAATAATAAAGGATTTCGGACTGCAGATTAATGAATTAAAACTAAATATACGTTTTTATTTTCATCCCCTATTCCACGGGAACCGTATTGAATTTCGGGATAAAAAGTATCCTATAACCTTCTTCGGAGTATGAATTTTAACCGTGCTAAATTTCATTTGAATCCGTTCAGTAGATTCGGCGTGATGCGCGGCCTTGATACAGACAGACAGACAGACAGACAGACAAAAATTAAAAAAAATTACATTTTTCGCTTCAGTGTCGATTAAAGAGTATCTTCCAAAAAAAATTTTTAAAATATCTTCAATGTACAGAATTTGACCTCTTACAGTTTTATTATATGTATAAATATTATATGTATAGATAGATACCCTGAGGATGCTTGTGTAAGCGAAACCGGTCGGAAATTAAATATAATTATCTTATTGTGAAACAGTACAAGTGTTATCATCAGCTAGCAAATATTGTGTTAAAACGGGGTTTCACCAAGTGCCGACGATTAAAAGTGTAAAAGGTTTTATTTGTTTTAATAGGAAAAATGTATTTGTGTTTTACGAAGCCATTTGCTTTTTTCGTGTGATAAGCATTGTTTATTATTTTGTTTGCGTCATACATTGATATAAAAAACCCAAGATACATAATCAGTGTCTCAAAAACGTCTTCCAAAAATGAGCGCACAATTTGAATAGAATCACGTCAGTCGCGACATTGTCAATTTTATTTCTTTTTGTACAATGCGTTGTAAAAACAACATAAATCTTGCGCTTAAGGTTGGATATGCAAAGACATATGTTTTTGCCATATCTATAACTACTTAAATGAAATTAGGGACACTTTTGAGTGTCAGTTTTGTTTGAGACTGCATCTTGGGTTTTTTATATCAATGGCGTCATATTTTTCATTTTAACATTTGAAAAATTGTACATTTAAGTCTATTACTAAGTTTCTATAATTGTAGTGATTTGCTTTTATTAGTGCATTAATTGTAGATTACTTAAAATGTTATTTGACTGTCAAGTTTGTGTTAAAAATGTGTGTTTATTAAAAATTAAAAATAACAAGTTCTCACAATTGTCATTCAGTAAAAAGATTCAAATCGTGTCTAAAGGTGGGTGTGCAACCGAGTTACAAATGCTGGGTGCCTATATTAAGCGGTCCGTCATTCATAACAGTAACCATTAGCAACCAATTTAATAGTAAAAAGGCGTTTCATAATTTGTTTGTTTGGATGGTAATTTGATATTTTATAGAAAATTTTGTGGCATTAGATCTCGCCACAAGAAAGCAACGCACCATTAACATCTTTGGTGTCTATAGGCGATGGTTGACTCTTTCCATCAGGAGACCCATCTGCTTGTTTGCTATCTTATGATATAAATATAGTAGAAATTATTAGTATTTGTAATTAAAACGAGTCGTTTTACTGATATATCGTTATATGGATTGCTTCGGAGCGTCTGACTAGTACACGTATCGCGTTCGGACCGTATCAAACTTAAACTTATTTCCCACTGCTTTCCTTAAGAAAGTAGCTGGGAAAAACCTTGAGGGGAGCGTTTCCCACCCGGGAGTGTCTCGCGAAAAACGGTCGCGCGCAACTCCGAGATATTTGGAAATTTTGCACCTACCCACTTTAAAAAATAAAAATATCAATATAATGTCGGGTAGTGAGAAAACCAACCCAGGCTCCTCCCAGAGCCGTCATGAGGCGCCATCTACCTCGCACACACCGAAAACAGATGCCCGTGCGCGCACCTGTTCCGAATCCGACACAATGGAGATGTCAGGATGGGAACAAGTAACGCGCAAACCAAAACCAACTGATATCCGCGCGTCGTTCTTAAAAAAGACGACTACACCCACAACATCACCAGCGCATGCACGCAGAACAAGAAAGTCGCCCGACCACTTAGAGGCGGGCTTAATTAGACCGCCCTCACCGAAGGCGGCACGGGATGTACCGACACCACGGAAGGCGGTACAAGTTGGAGAACCTTACTCAAAGGCGGCACAACTTGAACCTCCACCCCCGGGGGCGGCGCAATCTGGGCCGACTTCGCCAAAGGCGGTACTATGTCGGAGCCCTCCAAAAGACCCGTGAGTCCATCGCCGGACAATGGACAGACGCGCCCCGCGCGATCGTGACGCGCAACCATCTTCTTCCCGCGATTCATCGGCGAGCAGTGAGTCTCGCCACGACTCCTCCGCCCTCAGCGACTCGTCCGCTGTCCGCGTCTGCAGCGACACGACCGCTGCCCGCCGCGAAATCCCTGCACGCCGCGAGCGCGCGGCCGAAAACCTCCACGAAATGGAAATAGGTGACACACCGAAACCTAAGTGTTCCCCGAAAAGCATCCTCGACCAAAACTGTGTAATGGTCGCACGACCCGCCAAGTCCAAAATCCTCGATGAAGAGTTACTTCAGGTCATGGCTAAACACCTAGAGGACAGGAGAGCCATTTTGGAAAAAACAGGAACGGCAAACTTACCTTTGACTGCCGAAGAGGAAGCGGCAGTTTCACGGGCGGAGGTAGCACCTATTCTCTTGCCCCCCTGCCCCACACCATTACGTAGGAAAAGAGACGCAGATACTGACGATGAAGAAGCGGCTAAGCGCCAGTGTGTGCCTGTGGTGACCTCACCTCCGTCTTTCGCTGCTATCACAGCAACATCGTCAGCCACCGCCCGGAAAACCACGCCACAAACCACGCCTACAACATTAGCCACAATGAGCACAGGAAAACTGGCAGGAGGTATACCACCACCAACACCACAAATTCCACCACAAGACATGAGAGCTCCATCAACATCTAGTGGAAGGTACCCACCGCTGGTAGTTGAAGCTCTGCCAAACTGGACAACCCATTTCAAAAACCTAAAACAGAAACTGGGCCATCCACCAAACGCCCGTCCGTTTGGGCGTGGAGTCCGCTTCACGCCCAAAGATGAGACCGAGTACCGAGAGGTGCAGAGGTACCTCACGGACCTCGAGAAAACCGTGCCGCTCTCATGGTTTTGTTACTCCTTGCCGGCTAAAAGGAGTGTGAAAGTGGCAATAAGGGGCCTGCCTGCTGACACGGACCCAATCAGCCAACGGAGGAGTTGGGTAAGACAGCAGCCACCAATGTTACCCAGACCACCACCCTCATGCCAGCTGCAAATGACCCAAAGCCGAGAAGCGTGGGCAAAACCAAGCTCAAGAAAAAGAAAACCAAAAAATTCGCCAAAACAGACGATGCCAAAACTGACGATGACACGTCCACTTTAGCGCCAGAAGGAACTACCTCAACCTCAATTACAACCGGATCAACATCCAAAACAGTGCCCTTAGTGTCCCCGGACGAAGGGAAACTCGTAGTGCTTGAAAAAGCACTGCAGGTTTTCCAAGATGTGCTGGGGGCACTTCGTGAGGGCACAGATCCGGTGTCAGTCGTCCTCAGAGGGATGACGGATCTGCTAGCTCTATATGGATCTTAGACCTCTGAGGACATTATACTGGAATGCCTGCGGCCTTACGCGCAAGGTTGCATCGTTGAAACAACTTGTAAGGGAATATAACATAGATATAGTACTCATTAGCGAGACCCACCTTGGCCCAGAGAGCAAACTAAAACTACCAAATTACACTTGCTACAGACAAGACGAATTCAGCGAACGTGCGTACCGGGGGCTTGCCGTGTTGGTGCACCGAAGAGTCGTACACCAGCCTCTGCCTCGACTACACACAAAAACGCTGCAAGCTTTGGGCGTAGAAATTCTAGTAGCCGGCAACCAAATTCGACTCTATAGTCTATACAGACCACCAGCAGAAAGAATCTCAGCCACAGACATAATGGAGATATTCAACTCAGACTTACAACCATAGTTGCCGGCGATTGGAATAGCAAGCATACACTATGGCATTCCACCACCATAAACAACGCAGGCAGACGACTCTTCGGTGTAGCCGAACAAAACTAGCTGACAGTGATTGGACCAGACTCACCGACACACTTCCCCTTCCATGATGCCTGGACTCCCGACGTCCTAGATATCGTAGTGTACAAAGGTATCCAACAACAGATACACCTTGAAGTGCTGCCGGAAGACATGGGTTCCGACCATCTACCAGTACTGATGACTATCCAGGATATTTCAACAAGACTAGCTCCACCACCACCTCGAAAACTAGTCGACTGGAGAAAATTCTCGGGGATTTTGGAAGAGAGTACTCCCAGCCAACCGGTCACGACACCCGCAGAGGTAAACCAACTTGCGGAAATGCTTACATCACGCATCCAAGAGGCATTACGCGAAGCAGCTAAGGCATTACCATCAGCCCAAAATAGAAAAGACCTTCCCCCCTACATCTACAACCAAATTAAGAAAAAGAGAGATCTACGCCGCCTATGGCAGCAAACTCGCTGCCCCACATTGAAAACACAACTTAATAGACTCTCGGCAGAGGTGAAGGCCGATCTGGAAAAAGCTGCCACCGAAAGCTGGGAGACTCGAATCCTTGAAGCCGAGGATGATTGGTCGTCGTTGCATCGTTTATGCCGCCAACTCACAGGAAAACCAAACCCGGTACGCCCACTCTACCATCAAGACGGCACTCCGAGGTACAGAGCGCAAGATAGAGCCGAGATCTTCGCAGACCACCTGCAAAAACAGTTCAGCCCGAACCCAGCAACAGACCCAAACTTCAACACCGAGGTGGAGGAGTTTCTCACCGACTACTTGGCCAAAACCACCCCCACACATGAAGATCCAATGTTTGTTTCGCCAAATATGGTAAAACGCCAGATTGCCCTATCAAAAGCTCGCAAAGCACCGGGCGCAGATGCCATTACGAACAAAGCTCTCCGTCACCTTCCTTTTCGGACAGTCGCGGCCATTTCGCGGCTGTTCAATGGCATACTGCGCACCGGTGAATTTCCTAAATCATGGAGGATGCGCAGAGTGATCATGATCCTAAAGCAGGGCAAAAATACACTTCTACCCAGCAGCTACAGGCCCATCACTCTTCTCCCTACCATCAGCAAGATATTCGAGAAACTCCTCCTCAAACAATTGGAACACCACTTTACCCCACGTCCAGAACAATTTGGGTTCAGGGCTGGGTTCAGGGCAGGCTGGTGGCAGCTAAGAACAAAAAAGAGAAGGCTACCGCGGTCCTGCTGGATATGGAGAAGGCCTTCGACCGAGTCTGGCACGAGGATCACGACGATCCAATGGACCCCCACGGTAAAGTACCTTGGGGTTACCATAGACCAGCGACTCACCATGAGAGCCCACATAAAGAATGTGGTGAATCAAACCCGCATTGCGATGGCAGCCGTCCGCCCAATTTTCAACTCAAGACTACCAATCAAGATCAAACTGGGGGTGTATAAAACGTACATTCGCACAAGACTTACCTACGCAGCAGCCAGCTGGTACTACCTCACTGCTCCGACACACCGGAAGGCCCTTCAACAGCAGCAGAACCTGGCGCTGCGTAGGATAACGCACGCCCCCAGATATGTTAGAAATGCCGTCCTCCAACGTGACCTCAAGATAGAGAGCGTGGAGGACTTCATTAAAAACCTTTCAAGAAGGATATTCGAGAGCGCCGACGCATCATCCCACCCACATATCAAAGACATAGCCCCCTGGCACTCGCGTCCCCCGGACGCGAGGCCTTATCCACGAGATTTCATAACACAATAGAAACCCCTTTTTCTCTTTCTCACCACCCTCTAGCCAAAGTCGCTGCCGCGATCGCCGGTCGGTCTCCGCTGGACTTCCCCAACGGGTCTAAACCGGTGGGGCGGATCGCTCGCGGTGGCGTGAAGAACTGGGGTGAGTGAGAAATCCCCAATCAACAAAAACAGAAGATCCTTATTTCCAAAATTAAAACAACCACCGGATACTAATTTCCAACCCAATGACCTGGCCGTATTTACGGCCAGCGCCTGACCCTACGGCAAGGGGGCCATCAGCCCCGAAGCCGTTTCCCCCATCCTACTCCAAGGATGTGAGACGACTACGCGCGCTTTACTGATATAGGAACCGGGCATAAAACTTACTAAATAAAAAAAAAATTAAATTACTAAATTTAAATTCTACTGCTGTAGGTAAAAATAATTCAGCAGTATGCATAATATCTTGGCTCACAAATTAGTGCATTGCTTATTGTTATCATGGTTGTGTATGTTTTGATAAATAATTCGAATTACAAACTAAATACATTAATTATTAAAATTAAATTGATAAAAACATTGTTAAAAACACTTACTCAGGTTTTAATTACATTGTTATAACAATTCTGCAAAGCAAAAACGTCCAGTACATTGTAAGTTTTTACTTAACGATTGTTTTAACAAGACATGTTGCTAGATGCTTATAATAATACATTATTATTTTTGATTTTAACCACTTATTACCTTCACGCCCGTATCCCACTATATATATATATATATATATATATATATATATATATATATATATATATATATACATATATATATATATATATGTATTGTCAACCATTATTTAAAAAAGGAGATATGTGCGATATGAACAATTATAGACCTATTACTTTAATTCCAGTTATTTCAAAAATCTTTGAAAAAATTATGTATGAAAAGCTCTATAATTATTTACTTGATTTTGGCCTACTAAAAAATAATCAATATGGATATAGGAAAGGTAGGTCTACTACATTAGCATGTTTTGATTTAGTGAAGAGCATAACTGAATGTCTCAATAAGAAAATGTATCCACTTTGTGTATTTTTGGATATGAGTAAGGCATTTGATTTTGTTTCACACGATATTTTACTATCAAAACTTGAAAAATATGGTATTAGAGGGAAGGCTTTAGATTGGATAAAGAGTTACTTAGAAAATAGGAAACAATGCGTCGAAATATCTAAAATATACGGAAACCGTAAAAAAATATTTACTTCAAACTACCGTGTTAACAACTGTGGTGTACCACAGGGCAGTGTTTTAGGACCCTTGCTATTTTTAATTTATATTAATGATCTTCCTGATAGTTTACAACATGATTGCTTTTTATTTGCTGATGACACTACCCTACTTATTAAATGTCAAAATAAAAAAGACTTGGTAAACGAAACAACTGAAACCTTACTTCAAGTTTCAGACTGGTTAATTAATAATAATTTAAAAGTTAATGTAACTAAAACAAAATTAGTTGAATTTCAGAACTACCACAGTAATATTACTAAAAACACAAATGTATTTTTAAATAAAGTAAATATAGATGATGTAGATTATACAAACTTTTTAGGAATAATTATTGACAAATATTGTAATTGGAAAGCACACATTGAATATCTATGTAATAAGATTGATAGATTTGTCTATGTCTTAAGAAGACTAAGAGAAGTAGGAAACGTAAAAGCCTCCCTATTAGCATATCATGGATATGTCTCTTCTAATTTACAATACGGAATTCCTATTTGGGGAAATTCTGTTGAATTGATACGAATTTTTAGAGTCCAAAAGAAATGTATTCGAGCAATATGTGGTGTTAATCAGTTACATTCCTGTAAACCACTTTTCAAGTCTCTTAAGGTTCCTTAAAGTAACTTCCCTTACCATGTTTGTATATTTTAGAGGTATGCGTATTTGTAAAAAAGCACCAAAAGTTATTTAAAACAAATGCTGAAGTCACTGGTAACTCATATTTTAGGAATAGTAAAAAATTATATGTGCCTAATCAAAAATTAAATATTTTTACAAAAAATGTGTATTGTATGTCTATTATTATATACAATCATATTCCTGATAGTCTTAAATCATTACCTATAAATAAATTTCGCAAAAAGTTGTTTGATTTGCTGTTAGATAAAACTTATTATGATATTAAAGAATTTTTAGCCGATAAAATTAAATATTAATGGATAGAAATATAAGTTTGTTGAATTGTCCTTAAAAATTTCAATGTACCCAGTAAAATTTTGTAAATAGTGAACATTTTGTAAATTATAAAAAATTTAATTGCACAAAATATGAAACTTGTAATTATAAAAAATTCTTTTGTAATATGAAATTGTACATTTATAACAAGTACATAAAATAGAGAAAAAAAGACCAGCCCGCTGAGTTTCTTCCGCCGGATCTTCTCAGTGTGTGGCCGCGTTCCGATCCGGTAGTAATTCTAAATATTCGATAGAATCTTTTAAATGTAATATTTTATAATGATAATTTTTTAAAATATTTGCACACCATATAATGGTAGAATATGTTGGTAACTTAATTTATTTTTAACAACTTGTAACACCCATATTCTTGCAAATAAATATTTTCTTTCTTCTTTCTTTCTTTCTATAAGAAAGGCTCCACGATTTTACGATAATTATATAAACATTTTTTTTCATTTACAATTAAGACGGAAGTACGAGAAAATTTTGTTAGTTAACAATCGTTTAACTTGTTGAAAAATTAATTTTAAGTAAAATTTTCAACGGAAATAAATTATAATAATTAATTTTAAGTAAAATTTTCAACGGAAATAAATTATTTATAGTGTTTAGAATACTTCATAATTTTTTCAAATTTAAAAAAGAATATTCAATACCTTAAAAAAAATAATTTATGTGTCGTACTCGCTTTTGAGGCCGTGCGCGTGCGTGCGTGCGTATATATATATATATATATATATATATATATATATATATATATATATATATATATATATATATATATATGCCTTAAAAGAAAAGCAATGTTTATGTTATGTTATGTTTGTCTGTTATAGTTGTAAACATGGCTAAAACTAACGGCAGCTGGATGAACAAGTCCAACGACATCGTGCTGACAGGGATGTCAGGACGCCTTCCAGAGTCCAATAATATAGAAGAGTTTGCCGAGCAACTGTTCGCTGGCGTCGACCTTGTCACAGTCACCGAAAGGAGATGGGCACCAGGTACTAAATATAAGCTATTAAAATTGCATACTCTAAACAAAAAAATAGGGGTTTTTTAACTTTGTTTTTTGTTTTTTTTTTATTTGTTGGTTTATTACTTTGTTTATTTGTTAGTTTAATACTTTAGTTAGTACAGAATAAAAAATAAATAAAAGCCTGTAAACCGGTTGACTCTGTAGGCCGTGCCTGAATATTCCCGCTAAATTAAGGTATTTTCAGATCAAAGGGACAAAAACTATAATATCTAATCATAGAATTTGTTAGCGGTCAAGCAAAATTTAACAAGAAAAACCATGTGGTGTCGTGGTTGCTTGGATAGGGTACGCCTCCGCAACGCCCCATAAGGAAATTCGTTCCAAAAATTTTACGCTTTTTTTAACTTTACGGACGTTTTTGTCAGCTAGGGTACTTTTCCGCAATGCCCCATAAAGAACGTCGTTACTTAAATCAAAGTAAAATCCAATATAACAATTATTTTTCTAGTAATACTATAGACAAATTTCAACGCTTCTCAGCTGGAGTTTGGTCCCCAAGTAGCAAGTATTATTGCTGGGTGGGAAGATTTTTCCTTTTCCACATCCTTGTGTGACTTCATCGACTTCCACAGTTATGACGTCGCCCTGACAGTAGTTGGCACGCTGGTTCTACCGGTTGATTTACCGGTTAAAAATGTTCAAAACAAAACGTGTGGAAAAGGTTATTATATTATTATCTTATTGTGTGGTATTAAGAAATTAACTGCTCCTCATGTGAATAATATTTATTTATTACTAGCTTACCCGCGCAGCTTCGCCCGCGAGTAGATTAGCAT
The DNA here is from genome assembly GCA_036924255.1 of Apodemia mormo. Lineage (NCBI taxonomy): Eukaryota > Metazoa > Arthropoda > Insecta > Lepidoptera > Riodinidae > Apodemia > Apodemia mormo. The sequence goes on along the minus strand of JAUPFN010000011.1, from coordinate 39,236,532 downwards.
GTCGTTAAGATAGCTTTTCATACAAATTTCATCCCTTATTTCAACCCTTTAAGGGTTGATTTTTGAAAAAGAAATTAGCCTATGTTTGACCCCGGCTCTTCGACTACTTTCATGCCAAATTTCAAGAAAATCGGTCAAACGGTTTAGCCGTGAAAGCATAACAGACAGACAGACAGACTTTCGCATTTATATTATTAGTATGAATATAGATTGTAACATATTTATTGTTAATTAACTTACAAATTATACACTGTGTAATATCTTACTTAAAAAAATATGTAAGCGGTTGACCCTGCAGGCCATCCCCGAAATTTTCCGCTGAACTAAGGTATTTTAAACCCAAAAGAGTAAAACCTATAAGTATAGATCTTTTCAGTTCAAACATCTATTTTGTTAAAAAATGGCAGTAGGTATATTAATTTTTGAATTGATATCTACTTTGGAAACAATAATCGATTCTGATGTTTCTAATGGCATTTAACTTATTTTTTGAGATCTAAAATATAGCAATATTTTTAGCTAAATAATAGATAGGTTAAAAAATTTCGATGCATTGACACAAAACATTATTTTCAAAATTGTTCGTCATTGATATATCCCAAAAAAAATTGACCGGTTTTGATCTAAGTATCGGTTTTTTGACGCAGTTCTTAAAGGAGAAAAGCCGATAAGATTTTTAAGCCAATCGGTATATTAGCCTGAAAGTTATTTCAAAAATATTAAGAGTTTGAAAAACAAAGTGAAAATTAGATTCGATTTTAATTTTTGAAACGGCATTAAACGTAGTTTTTAGTACTAAAATATCATCGAATACAAAAAAATGATTGGTTGAAAAATTTCGAAGCTATGTCGAAAAAACACTTTTTTCAAAATTTTTCGTCAACGTTTACTCCCAAACGGATAAGTCTATTTTAATGCAATTAATGCATTAGACGTCGTTTTTTGAGGAATAGAGCTGATTCATTTTTGTACTCTATCGGTATATTAATCTGGAAGTTATATTAAAAAAATTCTTTACGCAAAAATTTTTTTGAGGTTTTTTCAAAATTTCTCAAAATCTCCTGGGCAGAATTGGTTCAAATTTTCAGGAAGTCTAAGTTGAGCAGAATTCAATCGAACGCTATCAACCGTGTTTCGATCGGTCCAGCCATTCAAAAGTTATGAGGTGTTTACACATACATACATACATACATACACACATACATACATACAGACATACTGATGTGATATCGTGAAAATAGTCGGAAAAGTTTCCTAGGACCTCAAAACGTGGAGATCTGGCGAAAACTCGATTTTCGAAAATCGGGGCAAAATCAGTAAATTCCTTATATGGTACGTAACTTGATCACCTCTCAGATAAAGGTAACTCGCATGCAACGTTCTCATATTAAAGCTTGTTATCGGCTTGGTCAAGCAAATAAAACAAAACATCCTCGCCCTCTTTTAGTTAAATTTTGCGATTTGAGTATACGCTCATCAGTGTGGAAAAATAAGAAAGCTCTGAAAGGTACGGGTATATCCGTGGCCGAGTTTCTTACAGCGCAACGGCGTAAAATCTTTGTTGAGGCTCGTAAAATATATGGCATGAACCGGTGCTGGACTCAAGATGGTAATATTTATCTTAAACTTCCAAACGGCAGCAAACTGAAGCTTTCATCATTAGATCAGCTAAAAAATCGACAGGAAGAAGTGCAAGATAGCCCAAATGGCACTTCCCGTCTTAAGACGAAAGTAAAAGCCCAATAGTGTCACTATGTTTTACGTGGTGTTACAGTTCAGTCGATTTCTTGCCTCTGTGACATTGGTTAAAAATTATAATTCATGACAAACTTTTGATACAAATAGTGTTCTGTTCGTGATGTACATAATCGCATTCTTAACCTGTAGAATATTTGTAGGTTAGCCAATAATGTATCACTGTTAAACATATAGGTAGGGTATACTTAAATTCTTTCTTTTTGGTGGTACCTGGTTTTTGCGCAATTTCTTTGTAATATAAACATTAGCACACCTTTTTATTTTTTAGCAATATCATGTATTAACCACAATATTTACTTGTCAAATATAATACCAATAATGTCAGACAAGTCAATGTCACAGCGCAATAAAAGATAATAGAACATTATAGTGGCATAGACACCAGCATTTTGGCCACATTTTCCACTTTATATATACTTTTTTATTGTTACCGAGTTTTGTCAATAATATCGATTCTTTAAGTCAAATAGGTATTCTCCTTTAGGTTTAGTAGCTATGGATGTGTATGTAAGTAGGAATAATTTTCATTTATTTGTTTTTGTTAGTTTGTTAGTAATTAGGTATAAAACTGTGTAGATAACTAATTTTATAATTGTTATTTTAACGGGCATACTAATTTATCAGTTTTAATACATATATATTTAATATTTTATCTATTTTATGTTTAAATATTATTATTATTATTATTATTATTATGGATATCTCCGATACGGAATCTTTTCACTCCATTTCTACATCATCTAGCTGTTCTTATGTCTCTATAGACGACAGTTTGGGCGATAAACTTCAGAATATTTTTTGTAACGCTAATAAGAATCTAAATATTTGTCATATCAATGCTCAGAGCATCCCGGCTCACTATACAGAACTTCTCACAACTTTCCAAGATGCTCCTATACACGCATGCTTAGTTTCAGAATCGTTTCTCAAACCTACTTTACCATCTACGTCTTATGCTTTACCCGACTATACTTTGATCCGGAATGACCGTACGGGAAAAGGAGGTGGGGGTGTTGCATTATATTTAAAGAGTAATTTACCATATAAAATACTTTCACAGTCACCATCTCCTTACTCCAATTCTATGGAATATATCTTTCTTGAATTAACATTGGGTACTGTACCTTTTCTCCTTGGTGTGGTATATGCACCACCTATGGTCAACTATTTTGACTCCTTTGAGCAATTGTTGGAATCATACATGCCTGTGTACGATCATTGTTTAATCATGGGGGATTTCAATACTTGTTTGCTCCGTGGGGATGTTAGGGCTAGCAATCTCTCCCGTATTACTTATTCTACAAATGTAAAAATACTGAACCTAGCTCCCACGTACCATACACTTAATTCTCAATCATGGCTAGATATGATTTTAACATCGAAATCTGAGCGCGTCTCCTTTCACGGACAACTGGCAGCCCCCGGTTTCTCTCACCACGATCTCATATATGCCTCGTATAAAATAAAAAGCCCCAAATTTAAGCCAAAGATATTTCTCCAACGTAATTTTGGTCGTATGGATCGACAAAAACTTCTGGCAGATGCTTCTGCAAGGGACTGGCCTCGTATCTTAAATGAGGACACGGTTGATGGAAAGGTGGCTATTTTCAATGAATACATTTTGGAACTATATAATAAACATGCACCTCTACGATTTGTCCGTATAAAACGACCACCTGCGCCATGGATCAATGACGAAATACGAGCTTTAATGAAGACAAGAGATTTATTAAAGCGTAAATTTATAAAATCACGCTCTAATGATCACTGGGAAGCTTATAAAAGAGCCAGAAACCGTTGCAATCAAGCAGTAAGGAACGCCAAACGCAAGTTTATTCATTCCTCAATTGAAAACTGTGCTCCTAATCACATATGGAAGTTGCTTCGTTCCCTTGGGTTTGGGAAATCAAAAAATAATACAAATAGTACAATTGACTTAAACACTCTCAACGTCAATTTTGCTTCTCCTAGCAGCTCGATGATGACTTCAAATATAAGGTTCAAAACCATTCAGATGTTGTCTTCTAAAGTCATTGATAATTCTCCCTTTTCATTTGAAAAAGTAACTGATAGTGAAGTTAAAAGAATTATTACTTCAATACCTACTAAAGCTGTTGGTTATGACGGCATCAGTCGAGACATGATTATGCCTATTGTTGACATTGTAACACCTCACATTACCCATATTCTTAACTTTTCTCTCTCTTCTGGCAGTTTCCCTTCGTTATGGTGTAAAGCTGATATAATTCCCATTCCAAAAATTTCTAATCCTGTAAATTTTTCCCACTATCGTCCAATATCAATCCTACCTTTCCTTTCGAAAATTTTGGAGAGGATTGTTTATCAACAATTTTCTAGTTTTCTTTTAAAAAATAACATTCTTTCGTCGTACCAATCTGGTTTTCGTCCATCACATAGTACATGTTCGGCTCTCATCAAAATTACTGACGACATACGATTTGGTATTGACGAAAAAAAGGTATCCCTACTCTCACTTTTGGATTTCAGTAATGCCTTTAATTGTGTCGATCATGATATATTATTAGCTTTACTTCGTTCTTTTAATCTATCACAGTCAGCGTCTGAATGGTTTAGCTCCTACTTAGCAGGACGTCAACAACGAGTTCGTTCAAAGAACGATTTTTCACATTGGTGTGATGTTTGTATGGGGGTCCCACAAGGAGGTGTGCTTTCTCCGTTGCTCTTTTCTGTATACATAAATAAACTTTCTTCTGTAATTACTTATAGTTCCTTTCATATGTATGCCGATGATGTTCAACTCTATCTGTCTTGTCACCCATCTGAGCTTACGGCTAATATTGACAAAATGACTGAAGATCTTAATTCCATTAGCCGCTGGGCTGAAAGTTTTGGTCTTACTTTAAACCCCAGTAAAACCCAAGTAATAATACTTGGTCGAAAGATGAACATCGCACGCATTAATTTGAACGAAATTCCACCGGTGTTGCTAAATGGCCAACCACTTAAGTACCACACCAAAGTTAAAAATCTCGGGCTCATAATGTCAAATGATCTTTCATGGTCTGACCAAGTGAACGAAGTTAGCCGTAAAGTTATGGCAAGTTTTCACCAACTGAAAAGAATGCAAAACTTTTTACCACAATCGACTAAAGTTACCTTGGTTAAGTCTCTTTTACTACCAATAATTGATTACGCTGACGTTTCTTACACAGACATCACAGAAGAGCTCCTAAACAAACTTGATCGACTGGTCAACTTATGCATACGATATATATATGGACTGCGTAAGTTTGACCACGTCAGTCAGTTTCGGTCACAATTGAAGTGGTTGGACATACGTAACCATCGGAATGTTCACGTACTTATATTACTTTTTAATATACTGCATGACCCTTTCTCTCCATCATATTTACGTGAACGTTTTCATTATCTTAATACCCAGGGTCGTACTCAGCGATCTTTACACACTAATACCCTTTTGGTCCCAGCGCACAACACAGCAAGCTATTTGGATTCTTATACACTTACAGCAATACGTCTCTGGAACCGCCTCCCAAAGCATATTCAACAAGCTTCCTCAGTAAATATATTTAAATCTAGGATATATGATTATATGTTAAAGATTCAAAATAACTCTTAATTAACTTTTAGTTATGCAATTGTAAGTATTTATTATCACTATTATATTACTATTTTATATTTTATAGTATTCTATTTTATTCGTATTATTATGTTTTATGATTATTTAAGTACATTTTATATGAATAGTTATGAGATTGTTATATTTATTATATAAAAATTTATATAATTTATTAATATTTGTATGTTTATTGGTCTGCCCGTAGGTTTAGATAAATGTAATTATTCTCTTTGTTTAGTGTAAAATTATTTGCAATTGTTCCGTAAGACTTTTCTTGTGCACTACCCGTTACTACAATGTTTCTACAAGTGCAAGGTTAACTGGTAGAAAATGTCTTTAGACGTTAAGTTCGCCTGTTGTATATTTTGTGCAATAAAGAGTTTAAATAAATAAATAAATAATGGTAGATAAGGAATTTACTGATTATACGTAACGGGAAGTAAAAATTTATAGTATATGAAAAAATCCCGCTGAGTTTCTTCCACCGGATTCTTTCAATGCGTGGCCGCATTTCCAAACCGGTAGTAGCTTGAAAACTTGTTGACGTGTCAAAATAATATTTTAAAATTTACTTAAGTAAAGTAAGTTAAGTAAAGTCCTTCTGATTTCTGCATCAGCGGCCCATCGGTTACATAACCGGGTAAAGTGTCCCAAAGATTCTTTGAAAACTGCAGAAAAACTTTTGGCATATAGTCTGATGCCTTTCTATGATGATGCGAAGTAAAATAACTTGATTAGTATTTCGTACATTCTTATTTAGACCTAACTTATTCCCTTGTACTACTTCCCCATGATATTCCTTCAAACGCACGCACGCACGCACGCACGCACGCACGCACGCACGCACGCACGCACGCACGCACGCACACACGCACACACACACACACATACACCCACACACACACATAGACACACACACATACACACATACACACACACAAATCGAATAAGAGAACAAGTGTAACAACTACAAGCAATAGGTGTCATATATGCGGATATCTATACTCATCGTTCTATGCGGTGTTTTAAAATGCGCGTTTTAACATTTAAAACGCCGTATAAAGAGACATGTCTTTATTATTGTATTGTTAATATTTTCGGATGCTGATCTTAAGTTGTTTAAGGCTTGGTATTTGAAATAAAATACGTTGTTATTTTTCATAAAACATTTATATTTTATGAATTTATCGAATTATGTTTTCAGTGTATATAGAGGTATCTCCGACTTGTCTGATATGAATGTCAATGTAAAAACAGTCGTCTATCAGTTTTTCCGGGAAAATATAAAAAAAAATTAAATTCTTAAATACTATTATGGACTCCCTAAATATAATAACTCATTCTGGATAAAAAATATTTATAATTATGCATAGAATTATTTGTAGAGAAATTTGGACATTAATTACGCTCTTCTGTAAAACCTCAGTTTTTGACATATATATATATATATATATATATATATATATATATATATATATATATATATATATATATATATATATATATATATATATATATATATAACCATTCAATTTTTTAATTATGTTCATTTAATTTAGGTTTGTACGGGTTACCAGAGCGAAGCGGAACACTTAAGGATCTTAAGCATTTTGATGCATCATTTTTCAACATGCACTCAAAACAAGCACACGTAACGGATCCGCAGCTACGACTGCTGCTGGAAGTGACTTACGAGGCGATAGTGGACGCTGGCTACAACCCTACCGAGCTCCGTGGCCCGCGGACAGGTGTCTACGTCGGTTGTGTATATTCTGAATGTGATAAATTATGGACGGCCAATACAGAAACTATCAAAGGTTATGCTTTGACAGGTTGCAACCTTGCAATGTTTTCCAACCGAGTCTCATACTGCTTTGATTTCAAAGGTCCTTCACTCAGTGTTGATGCAACGTGCTCCAGTTCGATGTTGGCATTTAATCAAGCCGTAGATGCTATTCGCTCGGGCTTATGTGATGCAGCGATAGTCGGTGGAACAAACTTGTGTCTTCAGCCGGAAATTTCTCTACTATTCCAAAATCTTAATATGCTGTCGCAAGAAGGTCGATGTGCAGTATTTGACGAAAATGCAAATGGTTACGTGCGCTCAGAGGCAGTAGTAGCGGTGTTGCTACAGAAGCGAAGTGTGGCGCGGCGCGTATACTGTACTGTCCGCGGGGCACGCAGCTGCAGTGATGGATTCAAACCGCAAGGAATTACATTCCCTTCAGTTCACATGCAGTGTCACCTCATAGATAAGACTTTAGAGGAGGCCGAGCTAAAGCCACAAGATATCGTGTATATCGAGGCTCATGGAACCGGAACAAAGGTATTTATTGATTAGGTAGTTTTGTAACTTTCGCTTTTTTATCACCTTTATGTGTTTTTATCTATTGTTACAGCTTAGTACAGAATTGCTTTTTGTTAATATTAACTCATGTCTACAATTAATGATAATTTTATTATAGTCTTCCGCGAATCCTAGTATTTTATTCAAAGGAGTAATAGCACTGAAGTGTTCATATTTATGTTTGGTGCCATTTACGTTCCAACCACAAACTTTAGAAACTTTACTTTCACCTGCACTCATAGATATGTAACTCTTTATAGTTGTTGTTATTCCAGCATTTTTAATACAATCTATTTTAACACCATTCAATTCATATCTTATATCTTGAAATAGAAAAAGAATTGGATTGTTAGTAAAATCAACATCTTTCTTCACTTTTTCCTAATAATTCTGTACCAGTCATATGGACATAGCCTTCGATATAAATAGAGCTACCAGATGGAAGTACATAAACGTCTTGCTGATGAATATGTATTTTTAGTTAGTATCTTCACGCCCATATCCCTGAAGAGGTAGAGGCCAAATGGCCACAATTATATAAATGATTTCGCTGAAAGTTATCTTAATTGTATCGTGAATAGGACTGCCCCGTTGTTTGAGTGGTTAGCGACCCTGATTACGCAATCGACGGGGCTCGGGTTCGATCCCCAACAGGGACAAGCATTTGCGTGAAGAGCATACATGTTTGTATTTCTGGGTTTAGGTGTTTATTATGTATGTAACAGTATTTATACATGTATTTCTATGTATTAGTATCACCCATAACACAAGCAAATAATTTGCTTACTTTGGGGTTAGATCAGTAAGTGTAATTTTCTCCGTGAATATTTATTATGTAGTAGTAGTAGTATTATTATGTAGTGATATTACACTTATTATTTTACAAAATTTTTAGCTGAATATTTTTTTTTAGATTGGCGATCCTCAAGAGATGGCCGCTTTATTGGAATCATATTGTAAAAGTCGGCAGCATCCACTACTCGTAGGCTCGGTAAAGTCGAACATTGGTCATCCAGAAGCAACATCTGGATTATGCTCTATTGTAAAAGTGATTCTGGCCATGGAACGCGGTATCATTCCCGGCAACTTACACTACAAAAAACCCAACAAGGATATAATTGGACTCTTTGATGGCAGAATAAAGGTAAATTGTAAGTTTACTCTTAGAAGTATTGATAAAATATAAGTTTGAAATCGCTGACTATATAACTGACACGCAACAATCGACTTCCTATTTTTTGTATCTGCAGAACCCTGCATCAGATCTTCAACAAATAGAACCACATGCATTGATATAAAATACCCAAGATACACAGTTCCGAACAAAACTGACATTCAAAACTGTCGCTAATTAAGTCTAAAAAGTTTATAGTTGTGGCACAAACGTGTTTTTTCATATTCAACCTTAAGTGCAAGATTTAAAGTTGTTTTAAAAAAGCAATGTACAAAAAGCAATAAAATTTTTGACTTAAGTTAACCGGTAGGACACAGTATCAGTGGAGTCGAATATAAATATTTTTATGCATTGACTTAGGTAGTATTTTATGGGTTTGTAAATTTTACATAAAAAAATCTGACCGAAAATCTGTTTTTGCGTAGAACATTTATATATCAATAAAGCAAATAATGACCATTAAAATAATTTATTTATATTTCAAACATTGTAGGTTATTGGTTCTATTAGACAGAACCTAAACATATCGCCAACTGTGGGCGTATAGCCATGTAGTATTTGACGTTTGATATTAATATATTTAGTTTGCATAGTCTAATAGATTTAGAATATATTGAAATAGGAAATTTACTGCAATGGTGACTATGACTACGTTATTAAGTTCATAGATTCTTACATTTTTCTTCAGACTTATTATATTATGTATCGACAACATAGTAGGAAACGCATTAATTTCCTAGAACTAACTTTAGCTTTTTCGTTGAATTCTTTTTTTGAATTAGATTTCAGTTTTTCTGTATGTTATTTTTTGCAGTATTAGGTTAACGAACATTTATTTAGTTATAGTATTTGCAGACGTACGAACGAATATTGCCCATAGACATTTGCAATACGAAAGGTTAGTTGCCGGCTTTTGAAAATTTTATTGACCCTCCTGTTAAAAATTCCAATATCAAGGCTGGTCGGAAAAACTGAGTGAGGTAAGCTGATCAAGAGTTTGTCTGTTTGTGTAAAGAAGGTACAAGCAAATTAAACTGGATGTAATCTCTCACTACGGCGTAAGCCAAATTCGGCAAGAGTACGGCAAAAATAATGACTTACCTACGTATTTCTGTGTTTTCTAAAATAAAACCTCTTAGAGGGTAAAATAGGTGATGAATGTTTTATATAATTTCACAAGTAAAACGCTTAGGGCTAAAAACTTAAAATTTCGCAAACGTATTCTTATGATGTAGGGATCCACTAATGAATGATTTTTCAAAATTCAATTCCGATGGGAATTAAATAGGGTATAAAATTCGTATGAAAATTTTTATTCCGTGGACATATTTGCATGAAATTTCGCACGAATTGACAAAAAATTGAAAAAGTGTTTTTTCGACATAACTTATCATTTTTCGGCTTTCAACAATATTTAAATCAAAATTACACTGTTATAAATTATTTCTTATTTTAAAATAACATTCAGGCTAATATACCGATATATTTTAAAATCTTATCACCTAGCTCCTCTGCTTAAAATACTGCGTCAAATACTGCAAATCGGATTAAAATCGGTTGTTTTGTTCGGGATTTATCAATAACGGAAAATTTTGAAAAAGCTTTTTTTACATGTTTTCGACATTTTTGACATAATAAAACAATTTAGAGCGAAAAAATTGCGTTGAATATTATTCGAAAGATCAAACTCGTTAATCATTTTGAAATAATGTACATCTTTCAAATACGGAACAAAGTATCATTTAAAAAAAACTTTGGATTTTTGAACTTTTCGGACTCAAAAGTCTATGCTTAGGCATAGTTTTTTTCTTTGAGCTTAAAATACCTCATTTTAGCGGGAAGTTTCAGTTTCAGTTTAGGGTCAACCAGCTTACAGACTTTTTTAATATAGATACATTACTTGGTTACATAGGTGTTGTATATAACACACCTATGTAACCAAGTAATGTATCTAGCAATCGTAGTAGATAGGTATATTTAGTTTGGAGTATAGTTTAGTACATATAATATTATTGCCAAGGGTAATTTTAGTTCAGATATTTCCTGTTAATTATAAATTTCTTTTATAATTATTAGGTTAGTTTGTTCGAGAGGTGTGTTACCAATAGGTATTTTTAAATTGAGATATAGTTAGTTATAATATTAGGTATAGAAAATTTAGAAGTTATAGGAAGTTCAGGTCGTAAGTTTTTTACTTAAATTTTAATAACAAAAATGTCGTGTATAAATAATTAAGATGGATATGTAAATATAATTTTTTTAAAGTACTAGCGGCCCAGCGGCCCACCCGTCCACCGAGATTTTTAATAAAATAAAAAAAGGTTAAATAAGTTCTAAAGTAAATATGCGCGAACAAAGCCGCGGGTAACAGCTAGTATGCAAATAAAACAACTCGTATATATAAACAGTCACTTAAAGTTTATACGAGACTAGCTGCAGATCTCTGCATTAGGATAAAAGAATTCTTTGTGCTATTCCAGGTCATCTTATATCCGAGTCCAAATCCAAATTGGTACAGCCATTTTTTACGTAAGTGATTATCAAACATCCAAACATACAAACTTTAACATTTAAAATATGTATAGTATAAAATCAAAAACAACATTTTATTAAAATTAAATTATTAAATTAAAAAAACATTCTTAACGCAACCTGTTCCTGCCACTTAAGAAAGCTTTATCAACAACACGTGTAAACAGAACAAAATTCGATGCTACTTATGATTTCCTATTGTTATATTAAAAGTTTCGTAATATATCTCCAAGGTTTAATATTCCAAATAATTGTGATTCTTACGATGAATCACAATTATATATTGTTATTTTATATTCGTACAAGTAGAATAAAAAGATACACCTAACTTGGTCCTCAAAATAAGTAATCAATATAATCAAACATTTTAAAATCGTCAAATTGATGTCCTCTTCTCTTTTGGCAGTTGGTTATCAACTATAAAAGGTATTCAAAATTATTAATGAAAAAAAATTAATCTTCTTAGTAAAAAAATTACCTTATTAATGAAAAAGAATCGACTCCACTAATAATAACAGGATCAATTTGTATTATTCGACTAAATTAAAAGGAGGTTGTAACGCATTGTCCTTTTACTGAAAAAGTGACCACTGAAATTTTGTCGTATTATATTTGGAGCGTCGAGTAAATTTTTAAGACAAATAAAATAAAAAACATACATTACACCCTATATTTAGTCACATAAACAACAAAAATATATTGATAAACTCTTATCCTTACCGAAAATACAATATCTTATATTTTTTTAACGTTCATGATGTTGTATTTTACAATTTATCAGAGAACAATTCTGTATTTTTGACGTGCGGGCAATGACGTGAGCGACGGGCTTCTATTTGAAGTGAGTGCACAATTTTAAATTGTGCACAATTTTAAATTGTGCACTCATGCTTAGAGGACGTTTTTGAGACACTGATTGTGTATCTTGAGTTTTTATATATCAATGACCACATGGGAAGAATACCCACTTAAACAACAAATAAATTTTATAGTTGTTGTTTAAGTGAGTTCGAGTTCGAGTTATGAGATAACAAACATAAAAAACAGAGCCAAACTTCTGCTTTTAGGAAGTCGATTGAAAAAGTAAAGCAAACAGACACTCAGCCTTTGCTAATTTGGTCTGGAAAAACTTTCTTTGCTGGTTTCTAAAGTATCATCTAAGAGTATTGGTATCAAAATAATATGTATATCGGTGAAAAATTTCGATGAGATCGGATTTCAGCGAATCCGTCTGGATTCGGACGGATTGATCACTTCATTTCAAGATGTCTTTTTTCGTTTTAAAAATGAGTATCTAAGTCATTGATATAAAAAACCCAAAATGAACATTCAGTGTCTCAAAAGTGTCTTTTAAAAATGTGATTTTCTTTCTGAAATTTCTTGAATTCTCGATTCTTTTTGAAATGAGTGCACAATTTTAAATTATGCGTTCATTTGCGTTGCGACACTGTCAGTTATATTATTTTTTGTACATTGTGTTGTAAAAACAACTATAAATCTTGCGCTTAAGATTGGGTGTGCAAAACATGTGTTTTTATCATATTTATAACTAATTATGTGAAATTAACGATAGTTTTAAGTGTCAGTTTTGGTCGGAACTGTGCATCTTTGGTTTTTTATATCAACGATTTAAGTTCATATAATAATGTTACTAAAAAACTGTTTATATTTGGAATAACACATTATTTTTCATACTTAATTAAGGTACGATCTCTTAATTATTAGTATAAATGTAACAGTTGTTGTTGTTGAGGAAAGATGCGTTTTTAATGCTTTCTTGTGGCAAAATTTTTTAACAAATTTTGATAAAATCTAACAAGAATGTAGGGGAGACCAGCCTAAAACGGGTACCCCGCCTAAAGCGGGTAAGCGTTATAAATTTCGCGCCTTTCGAATTTATTTCAATCTGTGCCCGTCGAAAGATAGCCCTGGCGCCCACCAGTCACAGGCAGTGCAGTTGTAAACACAAGTCACGCGGTTGCAAGGTAATTTTTAGTCGAAGATTTTTGCTGTGTTTTATAAAATTTTTGAAGAATTTTGATGCCTGATTAGTGGATTTTGCTTTGTTAGGTCCAATCACTAGTTTGGTAATATTTTTCTGATGTGTTTGAAGTTTGTTCTCAGTGAAGTGAATAGTGAGCTGTTATTGTGGTTCTGAAGTTATGAATGTTCAAATAAAAAGTATGCCTTTGGACAAATCGGGTAGGGGTAAATCGGTTACCCGATTTGCCCTTTTACATTTTCTAAAGATTTAAAAACTTAAAGATTTAAAAAAAATATCTAGCATCCATTTAAAGGCAAAACTGCTGGTGAAGACTGGTATATGGATTTTAGAGTACGGCATCCTGATATTACACTGCGCAAGCCAGAACCAACACCTGTGACAGGTGCGAGGGGATTCAACAGGCCACAAGCCCAAAGATTTTTTGATCTTCTTGAACAAGAAATCCATAAACACAGCATCGACGCCACTCGAATCCACAACATGGACGAAACCGGTGTTCAGACTTCAAGTAGCAAACCGCTAAGATTTCTATCTAGGGCAGGAAAAAACAAGTCGGCATTATATCTAGTGTAGAACGAGGCAAACTAAGAACGGTGATTTGCTGCTGTAATGCAGCTGGTTCTTTTATACCACCATTTATGATTTTTGGTCGCAAATGAACGGTAGGAAGACTTCTAGATGGAGCTCCACCAGGTACAAGAGCTACTTGCAGCGATAATGGCTGGATAAATGGACCAATCTTTTTAGAATGGCTGCGTCATTTTGTGGAGATGACTAGACCCACTGCAGAGAAAAAGTTTTATTGGTATTAGATAATCATAAGTCTCATAAGTACCTTGAAGCATCAGAATATGCCAATCAGAAACGTGTGATTTCACCTCTCTTGCTCTACACACAACACACAAAATGCAACCGCTTGATACGTGTGTTTACGGACCCTTCAAAAAGTATTTCGAGCAAGGAGTTTCTTTGTTCCAAAGGACACATATTTGTCGCATCATTTCTCAGTGTGATATAGCGAAATTATTTGATGAAGCATACATGAAAGCAGCTAGCGCCCAAAATGCTGTAAAAGGATATTTGACTACTGGAATATGGCCCACAAATAGGAATATTTTTGACGATTCTGATTATATGCCATCAACTGTGACTGATTTGCCAGAAACCACTCACGATTCAGGTGTCAATGAACAACTGTTGATATAACTAATGCCTCAAACGCCAATTTTATGGAAGTTCAAGTCAATCAAGTGACTCAGATCGCTCTGTCACCATGTCTTCTGGAAAATTTTTGTGGAAGTTTTAACAGTAAGACTCCAAACCCACTTTCGGCAATTAAAAAATCCAAACACCGGAACCCTTGGAATATTATCAACAAGTTGTTCAATATTCATTGGGAAATATGACTCCTGATAAACAACATAATAAAAATGAATATAATTTACATTCGACGCTTTCGACATTCGACAATCGTAAAATCGTAAAAGAAAAGTAAAAAGAGCTGAAATACTTACTAGCACTCCAATAAAGGAAGAACAAAGACAGAAAGAAGAAAGAAAACGCAGGAAATTAACAAAACACATAACAAAAAATCTAAATAACCATAAACCTTCGACAAGTATGAAGAAACAGAAAAATAAGACAAAAACGGGGACCAAAAAAATAAATGAAAATGATTTGAATAAAAACAGATGCCTAGTATGTAGCGAAATTTATGAAAATTCACCTACAGAAAACTGGATAGAATGTGGTGATTGCAAAATGTGGGCCCATGAAGCCTGCACCTCATACTCGGGTACAGGTTCCTACTACTGCGACTTGTGTCAAGAGTAGGGAAATTTCAAGAATTATAATGTTAATAAAAGGCTGATTTAAGATTGTGATAATAATTATAAGACAAAAGTTGTCATTTTATGTTCTCATTACTTGTATGTCGATTAATGTCGTTATTATTGCTATTACCCGTTTTGCCCAAAAGCCTTACTCGCTTTAGGCACCCCCCCCAGGGTAAATCGGGTTTTTCAAACGTTTTTGTATTTCAATAATTTTGTTATAATTAGAAGATATTATTATAATTTGAGACTGAATTATAAAAGCTCTATAGGTAAAGAAGTATGCTATTAGAAATAAAAGTTTAAAATATGTTCAAAACCTACTTTTTTTTAAATTCAACCTTAGCTTACCCGTTTTGGGCTTATCTCCCCTAATTACTACTTTGGAATACCACGAAGACTATAATCGCAGGTAGGTTCTTATGATCAAGAGCGTGCTCTAAGCTCTAAGCATTAGAAAAATCAAAATAGATTAACTCCATAGCCTGAGACTCTTCCATTGCTATTCTGCAGTCATTGATAATCTTTAGTGCCGCTATGGCCAGGTCTAAAACCATACTAATGATGACCTATCAGTCAATCAGTCTATCAACTGAATACTTTTTGGAAATCAACAATCCATGCTAATAGTATAAATGCAAAATTCTGTGCGTTACTTTTTCACGGCTAAAAAAATCTGGCAAGCAGAGATTTGAGGATAAGGGGTCAAACATAGAGGATGAAGGATTTTATAGATGTCATGTTACACTACTCACGAGTGAAGCTGCGGGCTCATAACACTCGGGCATTAGGCACAAACACGATTTTTTGCACCAATTTTCCGGATGCACCATATTATCCACCATCGACCTGGTGAAAGTTTACAATCATATCAGCATTAATAAGCAGGATATTCCCAAGACAGCGATAACAACACCATTGGGGTTGTTTGAAATTCCGTTTATGACTTTCGGCCTTAGAAACGCAGCTCAAACATTCCAAAGATTCATTGATGAAATACTGCTTAGTTTGGATTTCTGCTATGGACATATTGACGACATTTTTGTGTTCTTTGAGCCATGAGAACAGCACAAAGCGCATTTGGAACAATTATTCAGTCGCTTAGAAAATTTCGGAATCTTAGTCAATACTGCAAATAGTAACCTTGGACTGCCAGACGTTAAATTTCTAGGATACTAGGTATACGCTGCTGGTACAAAACCTTTGGATAGTAAAGTCGATGCAATCAAGGACTATCCAACACCCAAAATAATCTTCTAAATAATCTAAGACTTTATAATATCCTTTTTTACACAGTTTTGTTTTAACAAATTTTTTAAATTTATTGACTGTCATAGATCTCTCATAATTTCAATAAGTTTATTGTAAAAGCGTACACATTGCTCCATAAAAGTGTGGAGACAAGATGCATGCACAACAAGATTGTTTTTGTTCATTTTATTTAATGAGTGTATGTCACCATTTTTATTACCAAGAAAGAATATCATAGATCTCCATCACATTATAGGCAACCACAGAAACATAGGATGGAAAATAAAGATTCTTAACAGGCATGTGAAAAATGTGACAGTTTTCATCAAAATAGAAAATTTCCAACCTTTAATAAGAGATGTATTAAATTTGGTAAATTGGGTCATTTTGGAGTAAGGTGTCGGAATAGGTGTACGGTCATAGAAATGGAAATTGAAAAATTATTTGAATTTAAAATTGTGGAAGAAGTTGATGAATAAGTAGAGTCTTGCAGATGAAATTTTTAAGTAAGAATAAATTTGTGAATTTTAAAATTGATACTGTATCACAGGTAGATATATTAAACATTAATAAATGTAAAAGCTTGAAGCTAAGGATTTGTAATGCAAAAAAAGTTAAATTAACTAATTTTGATGGTTTTATAATTTAACTAATTGGGATCTATAAGGAAACGATTAATTATAAAAACAGTAAATGTAACACAATTTTTATATGTATTGTAAACTGTTGTAATTGGTTATAAAATGGGGGTAATAAGTTATAGTAAACAATGAAGGTGGGTATTATTAAAAATGTTGGTAAGATTAATACAAACTCTACTCAGTATTCTATTGAGAAATATGTAAGTTAATGCTCTGGTTTAGGTCGCTTGATTATGAATATAAAATAGAGTAAAAAAAAGATTGTATGTCAGTAGCAGAAAGACCAAGAAAAATACCATTAAATTTACAAAATAAAGTTAAAAATGAGTTGGACAAAATGGCAAGATATTTGGGCGTGATTAGGAAAGAAAATAAACCAGTGGAATGGGTCAACTCAGTGATAGTAACTAAGAAATCGGGCGATGATGTTAGAATATGTTTAAATCCTCAAAATTTAAATAAATATATTATTAGAGAAAGGTACACAATGAGTACTTAAAAAACTTTAAAAATAACAAAGAAAAATTTTGGCACGTAAGATTTGAACTTAAGACCTTCCCTCAAGCCGTACGTTCTAACTAATTGAGCCAATGTCAACTAGTTCGAAGTTCTAGTTCAAATTCTTCTTTGCTATATGATCGATTCCGTCGATTGTATTGATCGCTAGATATATATACGTATAACTATTTAAACGAGTTCATCGTTACATGTAAAATTTACATTTATAATATTGATCAATGATATTTTGTTAGTTAGAATCTTAAGTCTCGAAATTTTTCTTTGTTGTTTTTAAAGTTTTTCAAGTTTTCCTAAGCACAGGGTGAGTGCTAAAACACAAATTTAATTAAAAAACTGGCCAAGTGCGAGTCAGACTCGCGCACGAAGGGTTCCGTACCATCCCTATTCAAGTTTCTACCTTTTTATTAAAATCGAGTAAAAAATTGCTTAAGAATTACGTTTGTTGTATGGGAGCCCCCCTCTAATAAATAAATAAATATTCACGGGACAAATTACTCTTGCTGCTCTAACCCTAAAATATTAGCAATCAAGCAATAGCAAGCAAGCAAAGTGAGTAAATTATTTGCTTGTGTTATATGTGTTAGTCAACGATACTTATACATAGAAATACACATATAAATACTGGAATATATTTAATAAACACCCGAACCCGAAAATACAAACATTTATGCTCATCACACAAATGTTTGTCCTCGTCGGTTGAAATGTTTGTCCAATCGAACCCGGGTCCCGTTGATTGCGTAGTCGGGTCGCTAACCACTCGACCAACGGGGCGGTCAAATAATAAATTAATATTTACTTTACTGTTATTTAATTATTTATTTTGAAAGGTACCAATTGATAGTACCTTAAAATCACCTAATGAGTTGACGATGGGCAGACAAGTATTATATTTTCTACGTACTAAAAGTAATTCTAGCATTTCAATTAATTAAAAATGCATATAGATGAAATATATTTATCATGATCTAAAAAATAAAAGGAAAATAATAAGGTTTATCAGGGCCAATAAGTATATATTCATGACAGAAACACTAACAAAAAATTAAAAAGGGAGATTATTAGGAAGATATATCCAGATCAGACATAATTCTATGAAAAAACAGGGAAAAAGTTGTAAGAAACAGATATCAAATTTTTAAAGGAACAATAAAAGTAAAATTCAATTATGCTCTAACAGTTTTGATTATTTTGAGAATCAAACCGATCAAACTTCATCTAATTAGAAAAAAGTAACTTTTAATGTTAAGAAAAATATTGAACAATGAACATGTTATGCTAAATTGTAATAAAAACAATTGAGTATGTAACTAGATTTGGGAGAACTTCACGAAAACCACAGACTTTGTATAAATATGTTTGTTAAGTGTTATTCCAAGAAAGGGGATGTCAGGAGTGTGAGTAGGCCTTTAGACTGTAGTTTGCAAAGACCATCATGTTTATGGGTAGTGGTTATACTCACTGGTACTGGTAGTGTGGCTTGGAAATATTTTAGTTGCTTACAAGTGTATCGTTTTATTTATTATAAATATTTGAAGATCTTGGGTAATGAGGGTCACACATAGCTAAGAACGATCTTGCAAAATAGGCATTCATTTAAAAAAACTGCAACCAAGTCAAACTATCCGTCTCGGCGCTACGATACCACGGACAGACACATAGATACACACGCGAAACTTATAAATACCCCTCGTTTTTACATGAACCTAACTCATTATAAATATTCAGTCAACACTTGACTGTTATTTTGTAAAATATTTATTTTGACGCTCACGCAGTTTGCTGTTTCACACAATCTGCGCCATGGTCGACTGTTCTGTATGTTTGTGGTCTACTTAATTTGCAGGCGAATGAGCCATATTTATCGTCGTGGTAAATTTATCTTAGCTTTGAAGGCTCTTTGGCACTCCATAGTTAGGTTTTTTAATTAAAATAATCTAGAATGTCACGGAATTCCTTTTTTATATTATTGGATAGGAAACAAGCCGATGAAAAGGGACAACTCATTTCTAATGGTTGTATGGTCTAATGGTAGAATGGTAATAATGCGTTGCTATCCGTATGGCGGAATGGGGCTACCACATATATAAGTTTACCAGCTTTACTTCCAAACTTGAACACGGCAGTGACAAGCATTGACGCTATTGTGGCAGGAATAGGTCAAGCGGTGGTGCCATAACCGCGCGAGACGTTGTGGAACCCTACCACCGTGTAGTCACTATGGTCATGATGCATATTGCCAATCGTTCGCCTGTTACAAATTGCCCGGCAGAATGCCAGATGGTTTATTATCCAAAAAAGGCTCGGACCAGGACCATCTCGGCAAAAAATGTTTACAATCAAGTCGCGGAGCGCTTAAGGCCACTGGTTGCCAACCGCTGGTCTACGCCAATAAAGCAATTTTTATACGATTATGAAGCATTGAATGAAAATATGTATTTTAATAATCTATGGTTTTAAATGTTCCCACGTAACCTTTTATACATGCTTTACTTTTTGCGCACAATGACCCGTAGTGTGGCTAAATATTATGGTATCATAGTATGGTGTAACCCGCTTTGACAGATTGATTGCCCTTTGACAGAGCTGTAATTTTTCGATTCACAGGTAGTAGATAAAAACATGGCATGGACGGGTGGGATAGTTGCGTCGAATTCATTTGGAGTTGGTGGAACGAATGTGCACGTAATATTAGAAGCCGAGAATGACCGCAAAAGCAATAAATTGGAGGTGGGAGCACTGCCCCGGCTGGTGTTGACGTCAGGGCGCACGGAGGCCGCGGCTAGGTCGCTGGTGGAGCTTGCAGTGCGGCACAAGTGTGACGACGGGCTGTTGGCCCTGCTGAATGCCGCGCATTCGCAAGCCACGCTGCTGCATGGACACCGTGCGTACTGCCTGCTTTCAGATCCACCGCAACAAGGGTTCTTCGTAAGTAATTAAAAATAACAGAAAATAGTTTAGAATCATCCCAATTACAAAATTATGCTACAGATGTTATACAAAAAGCACTCCATTCTACCCTCGTGACCTCTAAAAATCTAGAAAACTTGACATTTGCTTCATAGTAAGAAAATTCACAAATTCGTCATCTGAAACTAATCAGTAATAAATGACTTGGAACGTTCACTTTGGGCAGGAGAAATATTTGTTTGAGGTGCCAGCTGATAATAAGGTAAAGAAGTTTTTACACAAAAAATAAAAATTGGTCTATAATTTTGTATTTGCTCTGCGTCACCATTTTTGAGTACAGGTTTAGAGGCCTTTTTTAGAGTACATTTTAGAGCCATTTTCAAAGCGATAGGATATAATTTAGTTGAAAGTGATCTATTGAATATAATGGAAAACGGATGAACCAGTGATTCAGCACATTTTAAGGCCTAAGGGGGGAAATACCGTCGCTTCCACTTTCCTTCCTTGAATCAAGTATTTTTATTTCCAATATATTTGTAATTCTGTCTCGTGAAAAAAAAATGGAGCAAAGATAATTTCTGGAGTTACTAAGTGAAGAAGCAATTTCATATGAGGATAACACGTTTTTATTGTATACTAGATGAAGCATGTTATTAAGCTATATTCTAAACATTTGCCATCTTACTTCTAAAACTTGTTAAGTTAAACCGAAAAAGTTGAGCTAGATCAAAATATAAAAAGACGGTTTATTTTTTGTATACTTGTGCAACTTGGTCAAATAACTCCCATAATTTTATAAAATTTATGAATGTTATTATATACCCATTTTAATATAAAGAACAATAAGCAATTAATTTTTGTTTAAAATATACCTCGTAGGTATTGTTGAATCAACTCATTGCATTTGACAATATAATTTTATATATGCACTAGCTGTTGCCCGCGACTTAGTCCGCGCGGATTTCGTTTACTCCGCACAGCTCCTCCCCCGTAGGTGATCGCGTGATAATATGTAGCCTATATGTTGACCCGACCTGTTAGTAATATTCATGCAAAATTTGAAGTAAATCCATGCAGTACTTTTTGAGTTTATCCTGGACATACATACAGACAAACAGACAAAAATTCTAAAAAAATGGTTTTGGCTTCGACATCGATTGTAGATCACGCCTCAAGTATACTTTTAAAAAACATTCAATGTACAGTTTTGACTTTCCTAAGCTTTTATTATATGTAAGTATAGATGGAGGGATGATGAGTTGCAAATAGTTATAAGCAAGCAAGCGGTAACCTTTTACATGGTTTTGCAACAATCGAGCAGGATAAGAACTAGATTTATTCTTTATATTTTTAATAAAAGATTAGAACAGCTAAAGGGTTATTAGATTTAATGACAGAATCTATACGATTCAAGAAATGCTTAAGATTTCTTGGAACAAGTTGAAAGAAATAGTTTCCTGCGGGTTGTTGAATTTTCATCTGTTTTCTAATGTTGAATTTCTCACAAAACAAACCTATGAGATTAGAGCTAAGCCAAATTGGGTATTTATAACTATTGGATTTTTTAAGAGGGATATGTTCACCAATTATGTTATACAGTTCAGCATATAATATATTGAGCATTTCATCAACGTTCATAGAATTACAGTATAGGATAAGAGATTCTGACTTAAAGTTAAGTTAGTAGCAAGTATCTTGTACTTAGGTCACACTTTAAGTTTTGCGTAACTTAAAAAACAACATGTTATAACCAAAATATTATGTTTATTGCGTTTCAAAATAATCTCCTTTACATTTTAAAACATTTTTTCATGCGATCGAACCATTTTTTAAAACAGGAGGACCACAGATCTGAAGGCACGTTTCTACGTGCTGATTGAACGCTATCACTGGCTCTTCGGAGTTGGTAAAAGTAAAACCTCTCATCAAATCTTTGATTTTGGGGAAAATACAGAAATCACAGGGTGATAGGTCGGGGGTTTTCATATATAACAGCATACCTTTTCGTAAATGATAATACAATTTTACAATTATTTTATATGCAGGAGGTTACAACCAAACCACGGCCCATCTGGTTTATATTTTCGGGAATGGGATCGCAATGGACTGGGATGGGGTGTTCACTTATGAAAATCCCAGTTTTCGCCAGTAGCATAAAACATTGCGCTGCAGTACTCAAACCGCATGGCATAGACCTTGAGCACGTGCTGTTTGAGGCAACTGGGACAGTTTTCGACGATGTCATCAATTCGTTTGTCTCCATAACATCTGTACAAGTCGCCCTTGTGGACGTGCTACGTTCTGTGAATATTAACCCTGACGGTATGATCGGCTTCTCGGTTGGAGAAATTGGTAAGTTACCATCAACTGCTCAGTAGTTATAATTAGATCTATAACAAACATGTTATTGAACATAGATTTATTGCACGAAATATCGAAGTTATAGCAGACTAGAAAAAAAGACAAATTTATATATATATATATATATATATATATATATATATATATATATATATATATATATATATATATATATATATATATATATATATATATATATATATAAGTTTGTCTTGACTAGTGTTTAATATTCTGTTATATAAATACCAGGAACATAAATGGCTGCTGAGTGAGAGACGACGAAAAATATTCAAAAATTAAAAATATTTGCTAATCAAGAATGTAAAAAAATATCCTCACGCACGATTAGCCGAAGATACTTAGTCCCAAAATGTGATAGATGGCAAACACCTTATCTAATTCCGGGCAACGTTGTTTTTATCAGAAAACTAAAAAAATACATTTTTTAAATTGTCTGACCTGGTAATTGGACACGGAACCTCATGTAGTCATCACTGATAGCAGACCACTAGATCAAAGAGGCTAATCAAAAATGTAATAATATTTATAGGTTCTTAACATCACTAACGAGCCGCCTTCAAAAATAGCCATCCCGATGATTTTGCTGAACACCTCCTAGAAACTGGGAATATTTTTTTATCGAATCATTCTTTTGAAGTCATGTATACGTGTAACAAGTGATAAAGTTAAATAAATAATATATTAGAGGAGCTTGAAATCATAAAACAACCAATTAGATCACTTATATTTCAAATTCTGTTAAATACATACCAGGAGCATAAATGGCTGAAGAGTGAGAGCTAAGCGAGACTAAGAAAAAATTTACCAGCTACCTTACACTCGTAGACCAAAATGACATTGAAAAGCACTAACGTTATTGTCGCAGGGATATGTTATATTTCCACTACCTGGTTAGCAGCTACAATGTGAGGAAGGTTTAGTTTTCTCTCTCGTTTCACGAGATATTGACTTTACGTATGTTTATTTATGTATTCAAAAGGGACCCAGATTAGCATTTCATTATCCAATATTTCTGTTTCTCAACTAGAAGATTGGTGCGAGAAGTTCTAAATAGGTAAGAAGTGGTTTTTGCTGCAGATTTTAGGGATATCCTTGATGCAACAAAATGACCATGACATATGATAGTGCAATAAGTGATAACGATAACTGGCGTAAAATATAATGATGTAAAAATAAAATGTAAAAATATGGATTAGAAATTCTATTTTGAATAAGGTAATATATGAAAAAAAATAATTTGCAATTTTTCACGGGCTGTCTTTATTGGCGACCTCCGCAATACTACTGATAAAAGATACTTTCAGTGAGTTTTAACACTAGTTTTCTAACGAGAATTTGCTAAAAGTTCCAAAAAATATTTATTTCCTTTAACTCATAAAGGAAATAAATATATATATATATATATATATATATATATATATATATTATATATATATATATATATATATATATATATATATATATATATATATATTTATTTCCTTTATGTATATATATATATATATATATATATATATATATATGTTGTTCCGGCATAAAAGATGACGAGAGACAGCTATAGACTTGAGTATGGATAATTCGTTCAAGTATTTTTGCAAAAATGCACAGTTTCGAAATCGGTCTATAATTTTTAACCTCGTTCTTAGAACCTTTTTTATAGATAGGGGAAATGAAGGCAGATTTCCAAATTCCAGGAACAATGCCTTCTCTCACAGAGCGTGTAAACAATACAGTTAGGGGTTCAGTTAAGCTATCTGCACATTTTATAATAAATAATGGCGGTATACGATCCGGTCCTGCGCCTTTTGTGACATCAAGGTTCTTAAGTAACTTATTTATCGTTTCAGGGTCGATTTCTATGTCACTAATGGTGTTACTATTGCTAGCGTATGGTAAGGAATCAAAAGAACGAGTATCCGTGTTGGTGGTGGTTGGAAGAAACGTGGATTGAAAATATTTCCCAAATAGGCGACAAATATCTTCCCCAGAGTTAGCTGACTCTCCTTCGTAAGACATGTGTGAGGGGTTATTATACGAACTCTGTCTGTTGGCCTTTATAAAAGACCAAAACATCTTTGGGTTTTTTAAGATTGAGTCTTCGCATTTCTTTATATAAGCCGTGTAACAATCTGATTCTAATAATTTTGCTCGGTGTCGGAGTAAATATATATATATATATATATATATATATATATATATATATATATATATATATATATATATATATATATATGAATTTCAAACGGCAAAGTAACGCCTGAATCTACAAAATGCGAGTATGATAGATTTGTGTGCGTTATTCAGGTTGTGCATATGCGGACGAGACATTGAGTGCAGAACAAGCGGTCCTAGTAGCGTATTGGCGCGGACGCAGCATCATAGAAGCCAAACTGCCACGGGGTGCTATGGCCTCTGTGGGCCTGTCGTGGGAACAATGCATTGCACGCTGCCCATCCGACATTGTGATTGCTTGTAACAACGCTGCTGATAACGTTACGGTAACCCTACAAACAACTTTATTATATGCTATTGAACGGTAAAATATTCAGTAGCTTACTTGAAATATGGGTTTCCCTAGAATTCAAAAAAAAATTTATTCAGTACATTCATTGTTAACAAGATATTATTAATTGACATAATAAAATAAAAAGTATTACAGCTAAAAAGTATCTGTTATAATTATATTTGATTATACATTGATTGTGTGAAAGAACCATACCGACTCGTAGGTCTTTACGTCTTAACGTGTCTTTTTGTGTACATAAACAATAAGAAATGATTTATAAACGTTATTTATAGAATACTCATTCCGGGAATTTAGTCATAAGATTCCCGATTTTAGGAATAACTATATGAACTTGAATTGTAAGAAAACCCCTTTTAACGTGTATTCAGACGGCTATGTTTGCTTTATTTTATATATCAGGGCCAGTAGAATCAATTGACAAGTTTGTCACAGAGCTAAAAGCTGAAGGCGTGTTTACCAGGCATGTGAACAGCTCAGGAATTGCCTTCCACTCTAAGTATATTGAAGCCGCTGCACCACTGCTGCAATCTAATTTGCAGTCTGTTATACCAGAACCCAAGCCACGCACTTCTAAGTGGCTATCAACATCTCTTCCTCCGGATCAGTGGGGTTCGGAAGTTGGTAAGTATTTCTACACAATAATGTACATAATTCAGTCAGTTTTCTATATTTTTAAAACATGTCGCGCTATCAGACAATAGTAATGTTATTAAAAAGAGGCGAAACTCCGATGATTTTAGATTCGACTCCAAAACAATCTTTCACATAATTCTTACTCTTTTGACTTTTACTTATGTATTCGAATGCAACTCAAACAATTTATTGAACGTTACAATAAAGTCATGTAAAACACTTATAGTATAAACAGATCTTATTTAATTAAAATCATCGTTTTGAATTTTAATGTTTGTGGTAATTATTACAGCTCGTTTAAGTGATGCGGCTTATCACGTGAATAATTTTTTGTCGCCGGTGCGATTTATGGAGGCGCTGGCATCGGTGCCTGAGCACGCGCTGCTAGTGGAGCTGGCACCGCACGCGATACTGCAGGCTGTGCTGCGGCGAGCACGCCCCGCGCCCACTGTACATGTGGCACTGCTGCGACGCGAAGCAAAGGATACCGGCAACCACCTGCTGGCTGCACTAGGCTGTTTGTACGGCGCGGGTGCCCTACCACAAGTTGCTGCACTCTACCCATCAGTATCCTGGCCTGTACCACGTGGCACGCCCGGTATCTCCTCCCATATCAAGTGGAACCACGACGAAGAGTGGGCTGTTGCACAGTTTGGTACTGCAAGCTTTCCTGGCATCGTATTTGAATACGACATCTCTACGTCTGAAGGTAGTTTCCTAGCGGGACACAACATTGACGGTCGGATTCTATTTCCTGCTGCGGGATTCATTGTAAGAATACATTTGTATTTAAGAAAATTTCATCATAATGATTTTTATCAAGCTAAAATGAAAATAAAGTACAAAATAAGGAATTGTTCAAATCATTGGCAGTTTTTTGCATAAACATTGTATTTGTTTGCATTTTCTATTCCATACAGAAGAAATAGGATTCTTTATTCCATGATAGCATGTTCGGTTATTTTAGCCATCAAATTTCGTCATGCGACATCACATCAAATCTAAACTTACTCTACATCGAGAAACCCATGGTTGTAGATTTCTAAATAGATAGATGTTGCGCGTAAAACTCTGAACTTTGACTCTAGTGATTAAATTCAAAAGCAAAAGTAATATAAATAATTCTTAAGAACTCTCCCTCCCTATGATAGATGCTATACAAGATTCAGAGTAAAACCTGTATTTTTCGCATTGCGAAAAGTTGATTATTCAGTTTCGTGATTACTTTGTAAGCCCATGCAGAGATGCATGAGAGGAAAATCGGGGCAAAAACAGTAACTTCCTTTTTCGTACATTCGTAGCAGTTTACCGGCGTAGGGATGTGACGACCCCATCGCCCACTGGTGGGATATTTTTTGTGACAAAAATTATTTAACACCGGTGTAGTCAGTCAACCAAATTAGTGGTAGTGCCATACTGCATTTGCAACTGAATAGGCCGGCACGCCCGGGGAGATACCACTCTCTCACTTGACACCGACGTAAAGTAGCAGTAGCAGTAGCAAATCTGCTGCTGCGTTTCGTTCGGTTTGTGAGAGTCCCGGAGGCCTAACCCCCTCCCCCACACACACACTATGGATGCGCGATTTGAAAAAAATCTACCCCAGGGGGGTACCACTTGCACTTGCAGTGGAGAATCTCCCCATGGGCGTCCGTGTCTGGATTCAAGCCAGATCAGGGATGCTCAGGCTGCCCTGCTTATTCTGGTGGGGGGGTGGGGCAAAATTGCGCTCATAGACAATCCTGTCCAGGGCAAACGGAGCAAGAAGGCCATGGCATCCCCTACCACGCTTACTGCGGATTTCTGTAACATCAGGGAGCTTCATTCCAACCTGAACGCCGTCCACTACCATCTCGAGAACAGGTCCAGGTCCAGACCAGAGACCATGAAGGTCAGGACCTATCCATCCTCTAGTTACGCGTAGCTTGCGACGACGCTACGCGTGCCTATACAGGTCCCATAGCGGGAATGCTGAAGTTGACCGGCTCGTCGAGCATATACAAATGGCCCGAATGACCCGATGACCCGAATGCTAACGCTGACTCTGTCGCTGATGTGGTGCTGCAGGGCATGGAACTTTTCATTCCATCTTCTGCGGTGCCCATCGGTGGCAAGTCTCAGCCTTGGTTTGGTCACCACTGCAAAGCGGCTTTACACCGGAAGCAAGAATGCCACCGAGCTTGGGCTGCTGCGTCGGCATCTCGTGATGTAAAAACTAGCGCATTACGAAAGGAGTACGACTCTTCCTCGAGGTTCTTCAAAAGAGCTATCGCCAAGGCAAAAACGGAACACATTGGCAGAATTGGTGGCACGCATGCGTTCTGGTCTCTCGCCAAGGCTGTCTTTGGGAATTTGCTGAAACACTGAGACGATGACTCTTTGGCCCACACTGCAAAGGAAAAGGCCGATCTTCAGGGCTCGATCTTTGCGGCCAACTCGATTCTGGATGACCAAGGGAACGCATCGCCTACCATCCCGCAGTGTGAAAGTTCTATGCCAGAACCACAGTTTCGGCAGTCATATGTGCGTAAAGCACTACTTTCCTTGGACATCCACAAGTCGAGTGGGCCTGATGGTATCCCTCCGATTGTGCTTAAAGTATATACTCCAGAGTTGGCGCCAGTATTGACGCACCTATTGCGGCTTTCCTATTCACTCGGCATGGTACCGAATTCATGGAAAACAGCTTCAGTGCATCTCATCCCTAAAAAGGGAGATCGCTCTAATCCGTCAAATTATCGGCCAATAGCCATAACCTCCTTGTTCTCCAAAGTCATGGAGACACTTATAAACTGTCAGCTCCTGAAGTATTTAGAAGAGCACCAGCTGATTAGCGACCGTCAGTACGGTTTCCGTCGTGGTCGCTCAGCTGGTGATCTTTTAGTATACCTGATGCATCGCTGGGCGCAGGCAGTTGAATCCAAGGGGGAGGAATTGGCGGTTAGTTTAGACATAGCGAAGGCCTTCGATCGGGTATGTCATAAAGCGCTTCTCTCAAAGTTGCCTTCCTATGGGCTTCCCGAGAAATTATGCAAGTGGATCACCAGTTTTTTGGCTCATCGTAGCGTCAAGGTCGTAGTCGACGGTGCATGCTCCGACCTCAAACCTGTCAATGCTGGTGTTCCCCAAGGCTGCGTGTTATCACCGACACTGTTTCTTCTGCATATCAATGATATGTTAAGAATTAGTAACATACATTACTATGCGGACGACAGTACTGGTGATACTACATACTCCGGCCGTAGTGGTATTTTTCAGGAAAACGTCGAAGAGGGCCGAAACAAGCTCGTGTCTGAACTTGAGAATCGATTAACCAATGTCTCAGAATTGGGTCGTCAAAATCTTGTTAAATTTAACCACAAAAAGACGCATCTTTGTGCGTTCACCGCTAAAAAAACACCCTTTGTCATATCACCTCGGTTCGAGAGCACTCGCCTGACAGACTTAGCCAGTATTGGAATACTGGGAGTCGACATATCGAGCAACGTTCAGTTCCGCGGTCATTTAGAAGGAAAGGCTAAACTAGCCTCCAAAAAGTTTGGCGTACTCAGTAGAGCAAAGCAGTACTTCATGCCAGCTCATCGCCTTCAACTTTACAAGGCCCAAATTCGACCTCACTTGAAGTACTGTTCTCACCTCTGGGCCGGAGCTCCTCAGTACCAGCTTCTTCCTCTGTATCGCATTCAACGTAGAGCGGTTCGAATCGTCGACGATCAGGCTATTTCTAATCGGCTTGACTCTTTGGCGTTACGCAGAGATGTAGGTTCGCTCTGCATCTTTTACCGTATGTATCAAGGGGAGTGTTCCGAAGAGTTGTTCGGACTAATTCCTGCCGCTAAATTCCATCATCGGACATCGCGTCTAAATTTGAAGTTCCACCCACACCATCTTGATGTCTGGAAATCCACAACCGTGCGTTTCTCCCGGCACTTTTTGCCTCGCACTACTCTTTTGTGGAATCAATTACCGGCAGAGGTTTTTCCGAACATATACGAAATGGAGACTTTCAAGAAAAGAGCTTACTCATTCTTAAAAGGCCGGTAACGCAGCTGCAAGACCCCGATATTGCAGTTGTCCAGGGGCGGTGGTGATCACTTACCATCAGGCATCAGGTGCACCACCTGCTCGTTTGCCCACTCTGCTATAAAAAAAGGAAGTTTAAAAGGCAGAATGCTGTCTACAGACGACTTACAAAGAACAAAGAGGTGGTAGTTTGCTAAAGAAAGCCGTGACAAGGGCGTGACAGTAACTTTTATCTGAATCAGGCAGTGATCTGACGAGTTAAAACGGAAGCCTAGATTACTTTAAAAACTGTAGTATACGGTGTTTGGCTTGTAAAGAAGCCTTCTAATAAGGAAAATTTCTAAGAAAGCGTGAGTGCTTTCGACTTCGTAAATCTGTTAGCCCTTTGCAACTTTAATAGCTAGTATCTGAGAGCAGTTTTCCACAGTAAAAAATACAAGGCATGGAAACCAGTACCGCTATTCTATTGAGTCGATTAATTCGTAAATATATTAAATAAATAGTAAGCATTCTGCTTATCAAAAAAAAACAAACAAGCCCGTTGAGTTTTCTCCACCGGATCATCTCAGTGTGTGGCCGCGTTAGCGATCCGGTAGTTGATTAAAAAAATTGACGCGTCACAATAAATTGTGAAAGTTTTATTGAATAAAGTACTTTTGATTTCTGATTTCAACGGTTGCGTTTTATCCCCTATGTTTATATAATATATATACATATATATCTTAATGCTAGATCCCTTACGGAGTTTGCATAGATAACCAAATGCCATACGTTACGATCCTTGCAGGTTTGTCTTACTCCTACACACTCAATACTCTCTTTATATAAACACGCCTTTTGCCAAAACTTATTATATAAAATTGTCATTAATTTTATGTAAATAAAATTTATAGAATTGTTACATTTTCTTATTTTTTCCAAAGAAATAGTGTTGTTGCTTGGCTTTCAAATCTTTTATATTTTTTTTCAGTATTTAATCTTGAAAACAATGACATATCTGTTAAAAAAGAAACTAGAAAATATAGCGATCGTTTTAAAAGACATGCATATTAAAAGAACAATAATCATGCCACGGGAAGGTTCAGTACGGTTCTCAATTAACGTAATGGAAGGATCGGGTGAGTTCGAAATCTCTGAAGGTGACAGCGTAGTGGTGACAGGATACGTGCGGCTTGCTGAAAACCCTGAAAACGAGCGGCTATCTAGACTGGTGCCACCTACTTTCAAGTCTGATCTACTGCTACTACTCACTAATGATGTTTATAAAGAGTTGCGACTGAAAGGTTACAATTACAGTGGTGTTTTTTGCGGTATTCAAAGTGTAGATGCTAAATGTAATACCGGCGAACTTCGTTGGAATAATAACTGGATCGCGTTCATAGACACCATGATTCAAATTAAATGTCTCGGGTTGAACACTCGTGAGCTATTCATCCCTACATACATAGACCGTGTATTTATAAATCCCATGGCACATATTAGTGCTTTAGATGCTAACAAAGGTGTATTGTCTGTTCATATAGACCACAAAACAGACGTTATACAGTCAGATGGCATTGAGCTTCAAGGGTGCATACTAAAACAAGTAAAACGTGCTACAATTACTCAAAATGCTCCTAAGCTGCAGACTTGCTTATTTGTTCCATATGATAATACAAATAACACTGATTCAATTCCAAACGCGTTATTGCAACAAAAAGCCATAACAATCATATTGCAAATACTTTTAGAAAATATTGTTGAACAAGGATTGAAAATAATAGAAATCGTATTGGAGCGTTCGTCAAATACCTTTCTTTTACCAGTCATACTTGATTTATTAGACAATGAACCTAGAGCTCGAGTAGACACTGCTATGATCGTAACAAATCAAAATGCATCATCTAGTCTTCTAGAAACTCAAACTCACAATATTAAGGTATGTGATATGAGTCTCTGATATGAGCTTACGATAAACTATGAATGACTTATAATATATATTTTTGCTCAATAATTTCACAGATTATGAAGAATGACTTTTTGGCGTCCCCACCTGCAGGCGAGTGGCACCTATTAGTGTGTGTAGAGATACTGTCACGGCGACGAGCACTAGTGAGCATGATAAATGCCTTGAAAGAAGGTGGATTAGTGCTGACAGAGGAGAAATGTGGGGCGACGACAACAGCAAGTGCGGCACTGGAAGAAGATGGGTTGGTAATAGTGGCGCGGCAAGTTGTGAACGGACTTGAGTACGTAATGCTGCGGCGTATGGTTACATTGCCGCCCGCGCGGATTTTGATTGAGCTAGACGACGAGCGTTTTGAATGGGTGGAACAAATACGCGTTGCCCTTAAACGAGCCGAGAGGGAGCCCATGCGCGTGTACGCCGTCTCGTACTCAAGCTCTGGTGGTGCACTGGGGTTAGCCAATTGCCTGCGTGGTGAGCCAGGTGGCCACACGCTGCGCTGTTTCCACTTGTCAACTGAGTGTGAGCGCTTTGATTTTACCGCACCACTGTACGCCAAGCAGCTCGCTGCAGACCTCTCGGTTAACGTGCTAAATGCCGGCATCTGGGGTTCTTATCGGCACCTGCCATTCGCAACAAACATTCCAAAACAGGTGAGTCAGTTATCCGTCCCCAATAAACTTGCCCTAGAACGTCATTTTTTTATTATCGATAGGTAGCGCTTAACCTTGATCTCGCCTGCTGCTAAGCTAAGATGAGGCCTAAGATGGCACGCGCTTCCCTAGAAGGTACCTGTTCACTCTTCTCTTGAAGATTCCCAGATTGTACTCGTTGGAGAACACAGACTCAGGAAGCATGTTCCAGTCCTTTGTGGTTCGAATGAAGAATGTTGAGTCGAACCGCTTTGTCCGGGTACGTGGGACGTCCACTATGTAGCGATGCCTAGAATCGGTGCGCCTCGACGATTGATAGAAAAAAGTTTTTTTTTATATCATAAGATAGCAAACAAGCCGATGGGTCTCGTGATGGAAATAGTCAACCAACGCCTATAGACACCAAAGATGTTAATGTTTCGTTTCTATCTTGTGGCGAGGTCTAATGCCACATGCATGAGTTTACTGGCTACCTTACCCTCCAAATCGGAACATGAAAGTGACAAGCACTGACGCTATTGCGACAGGAATAGGTAAAACGGTGGTACCAGACCCGGGCGAGACAATGCAGAACCTTACCACCTAATAGTCATGATGGTAGTGACTTACATAGCCAATCGGTCGCCTTTTACGACCTACCTGGTAGAATGGCAGTTGATCTATTCTTCAAAGGAGCCCGGAACTAACACGAGGAATGGGGATGGCGGAATGAAGTTGTGCACTTCCGCAGCGCACTATCCAAAGTGTATCCGATAAAAAAAACGATAAACTAGCACCTCTGCGTCGATGAGCGAGGCTCTGGAGATTTTTGCTTACCAGATCGTCGTTGTTTATGAGCCTCTTGGCACGCCTCTCTATCGCCTCAAGTGACTCCAGCTGGTATTTGGCGGATCCATCCCAGAGGTGAGAGCAGTATTCCACGCACGAACGGACTTGTGCTTTATAAAGGTTGAGCAACTGTCCCGGGCTGAAAAACTGTGTCACCTTTGCCAGGATACCAAGCTTTTTTTGAGGCAACTTGGGCTTTAGATTTGATGTACGTACCAAAGTTGTGAGTAGGCTTTAAGGTGCTCGAGATGGTCAGTTATCGGCACGGACACATTCTGGAAAGACGGAGATAGATGGAAGGGACTCCGTTTAGTGGAGAATAGACACGCCTGGGTCTTAGCCGCATTAAACTTGACCAGATTGGCATTGACCCAATCGGAGACTGCCTGTAAGGACAGGTTCGTACGATCGACCATTGCCTCTCTGAGAGACTGGATCTGTGCCATACTGGCCCCCGCACTGGATACGTAACTCTCCACAGCTGAGCTATCATCTGCGTAACCATAGATACCGGGCTTCAGCAGATTGTTAATCTGTAGCAGGAATAGAGTTGCGGTGAGAACTGATCCCTGAGGGACTCCGGCATTTATAGCCATTTGGTCGGACGAGCAGCCGTCGACGACTACTCTAATCAACCGGTCACTCATAAAATCTGAGATCCAGGCGCAGAGACCAGTAGGCAGACCATACGATGGAAGCTTGCCAATAAGACTATCATGCCAGACCCTGTCAAAGGCCTTCGAGATATCAAAGGAGACAGCTATTGCCTCCGTATGATTCTCGATAGCCGAGCTCAAGATGTAGATGGCATACGCTAGAAGATCCCCAGTGGACCGATTTCGTGGAAACTCGTATTCGCTGTCACTGAGTAGATCGTTCGCTTCTAGGTGTGCCATTAGCCTGCTGTTCAGTACATGCTTCATAGTCTTGCAGAGAATGGACGTGACTGATATTGGCCTATAGATGGAGGGCACGACTGTCTTTTTTGGGCACAGGCTGCACGTTGGCAAGCTTCCATGATTTCGATACTTTTCCAGTCGTCATTGAAAGGCAAAAGAGGCGTCTCAACACAGGAGCGAGTTCAGGCGCACAGGTTTCAGTACTATGGCTGGAATCCAATCAGGGCCACCGACTTTGTTCACGTCCAGACTCCGCAACGTTTTAAGAACCTCAGTCTGACCGATGCGAATTTCCGGCATATTCGCATCCAGCAGTAAAAGAAGTGAGGGGCGGCAGAAATTCGATTCAACCGACTTTGCCAGGGAGCTAAAGGCTTTACTACCTGAGGGGTAGAAGCCAGTTTTTTCCCAATACGGCTGACGTGGTCAAATCGAGCTTTAAGTAGAGCCTTTTTGCAGGATTTGGCGGCCCGGTTGAAGGCTTTCTTCTTCTTCGATACGTCCTTGGCCTTGCGGTGTCGAGCATATACCCAAGCCATATATGCTTCATGCTTTAGCGCCACAGCGCGTCTACAATCGGCTTTGTACCAGGGTTGAGTTTTACAGGACATGGCTACGTCGGAGAAGGGAATAAAGTACTCCATTCCTTGTTGTAGCACATACAAGGTTTGAGTCTTCAGGTGGAAATAGACTGCAGGGAGATTAGAATGTAAACCTCTGATGTTAGTTTAGGGCTACTTTCATCGAGAGGGAGTGCTGCCGCTCTAAAACGTTATTCTTGTACCTTGTCTTTTTCATTAAGAGCGTGAGTGAAGTAGGTGTGAAAACGGCAGTGAATCGAGGCGCTACTCTTCCAGACTTGAGACAAACACATGGAATTTACACTGTTGAGGACTAGCCCGGAGACTGCGGGGACGCCCTAGCCCCCCCCCTAAACATATCCATAGGACCCTCTCATCCGGTCGCTAACCGGCACTATGGCCCATTTTGGGATTTTTCGCTAGTTGGCGGGGCAGCCTTTCACGTATGGCTAGCTCTCTACTTGGGCCCCTACTCACTAGCGGCCGCCTAGCGGTTCACCGTGCCTCTGATCCCGCTACCCTCCACGACTAGTCTCCAGATGCATCAACGATTGTGTGTATCAGTACCGCCCAGATTGTATAGGCGCAACTGATTCGACCCGTCCTCACTGAGGCTACGTCAGCGTTAACGTGACCGAAAACGGACGCTTGGCGGCACAACTTCAGCTGATGAGTGGTCTTTATAGCCACGACATATGTCTCCCACCATATCACCTGATAAGCCCAGGGGCCACGTGTAGGGATAGAGAATTCCGGGTGTTCTCCTACGGACAAAGGTGATTCAGCCCCCAAAAAAATTAAATTAAAAATTGTGTGATCGTTTCAGGTGGAGCACGCTTATGTTAATATACTGACACGCGGCAACTTATCGTCACTGGGATGGATCGAGAGTGACCTCCAGTTTGCACTAACGAAACCAGTTCCACCAGATAGCGATTTCTGTAAAGTGTACTACGCACCACTTAACTTCCGTGACATCATGGTGTCAACTGGAAAATTACCACTTAATGCTTTACCGAAAAATATTGAAGGACAGGTATCACCAGCCCCAATCGATTTTTATGATATAATTTATTAAATGGTTTGCTAAAATTCATTTTTTGATGAATGATGAAATTATTTAAGTTGATTTTTATTTTGATCATAAATTATCGAGTATAACTCAAGCAACATAGGTGTGAGGTCATAAATATAAAACACTGACAGGGGATCAATATAAAAACTTAAAAATACTTTTTTACAGCCTAACTAAAAAGTATTTTTGTACCATAAGGTAACAAAGGTAAAATTAGCTTTCCTAATACAGAACCGCCTCGTACAGATACCAAAGATATTAATGATGCGCTCTCATCTGTGTGACGGATGTAATGTTTGCTGACTACTTTACGACTTACCTTACGAAACTGAAATGTGACTAAAACAAGCGCCGACACTATTGCAACAGGAATAGGTAAGGCGGTGGCACCAAACTGCGGTGGGATATAGCACGATCACGATGGTAGTGACTCGCACACGATGGTTGTTAAGCAACTGATAAACACAAATAATTTTCAGGGTTTAGAAATAACGTCAAATGAACGACAAGCGATGATTTTCGTTTCGTTCGTTTGTCATTGTAAGAGTGTTGTGCTTGGTTATTTATCTTTAAATTTACTAAAATTCTACAAATGGCTTCTATTGAAATATCTTCAAAAATTTATCTCGACTACCCAATAAAACACTCCTAAACTAAGCCTCATAGCTTTACAGAAACGAGTAATATTCTGTTTTCCCAGTTTTGTGATTTTTTTTGTACAAATTTGTCTTTTTAATTTTTTAAAGAATTTCTAAAATTATTTAAAATTTGTATCCATATTAATATTACAAATGCGAATGTGTGTACGTTTGTCTGTCTGTCTGTTACGCTAAACCGCTGGCCTGATTTTCATGCAATTTGACATGGAAATAGTTGAAGATCCGGGGTCATACATAGGCTATATTTTTTCTCAAAAATCGACCCTTGTATGGATGAAAAAAAAATTATTTGTATTAAAAACTATTTAGACGATGACGAAAAAAGTTTTATTCTGTAACTAAAAGTTAAATCGTATGGTGTGTCGTCCCTCATATTATTTGGATTTGAAAGTATTTACGGGTTTTCAAACTCCAACAACTTTACTGTTCGCTATCAGAATCTAAATCACTGCAGCTTATAATAACATTTACCTTGCAATCGATGATTTTTTTTTATGATATAGGTATATTTGTATTTTATTTTGGGTCATATCTTAAATTCCCAGTGTGAAAAAGTTGCGTATCTATTGCTGTTCTTGGTATTGCAACCATTTCTCATGCTGTTTTCTCATAAAAGTTAAATAATTAATAAACCTGATGATTCTGATTAGATCTTCGTGTTGGTCCCGGGCTCCTTTGAAGAATAGGCCAACTGCCGTTCTGCCAGGCGGGTCATAAAAGGCGACCGAGTGGCTATGCGCGTTACTACCATCGTGACTACTAGGTGGTAGAGTTCTGCATCGGCTCGACCGGGTCTGGTACCACCGCTTTACCTATTCCTGCCGCAATAGCGTCACTGCTAGTCACTGTCGTGTTCCGGTTTGAAAGATAAGGTAGCCGGTAAAGTTATGTGTGTGGCATTAGACCTCGCCACAAGATAGCAACGCACCATTAACGTCTTTGGTGTCTATAGGCGATGGTTGAGTCTTTCCATCAGGAGACCCATCTGTTGGTTTGCTATCTTATGATATATATATATATATATATATATATATATATATATATATATATATATATATATATATATATATATATATATATATATATATATATATATATATATATATATATATATATATATATATATATATATATATATATATATATATATATATATATATATATATATATATATATATATATATATATATATATATATATATATATATATATATATATATATTACACTCTTTATCGTCGGTACTATGTGAAACTTCATTTCCATTTAATATATATTACAAAACACTTATTTTGAGTGCTAAGTGTGAGTTTTTCTAAGTAAATAGTTATAGAGTAAATTGTTTAAGTAACAACATCTCAAATCCACCAAGTTATTCTGATCTGATATCAAACCAAGTTAGTCTGAGTCTGAATGACCGCTTCTGCGAAACTGTGCTTTTTGGATCCAAAAGTTAAGTAAAATGAACTTAGAGCCTACCCACGTGGTGTCCCCTGTGAGACCAAACATCGGCTTATAGCAGTATGTTGATTAGAAGTGGTGGATAAGTGGAATCAGGATTTCGCCCATTAATAATTCTTGGCCAGGGTCTTGAGTGTTTGTGGGCCGCATCACCGCCGGCGCCAACGCTAACGTGTGAGTATGAATTGTGAAATATAGGTTGTGATGGGATCATCAGGATCGGATAGAGACAATATCGTTATGTACACATACCTTAGTTTCGAGTATTACTGACTGTTCTGTACAGCTTCCCACTCAAGAAGAGTACTCTTTCATCTCCTATTTCTACCCCTTAAAGGTTGATTTTTGTGAATAAATGTAGCTATATGTATGTTTGACTTAGTCTTTAACTACTTTCTGCCAAATTTTATGAAAATCGGTTCAGCGGTTTAGAAAGCGCAATAGGCAGACAGACGGGTGTACGAACGAAGAAAGACAGTTTCGCATTTGTACAGCGCCACCTAGTGGTAAACTGGTTTCTCACGTTTACCACTAGGTGGCGCTGTACAAATCACATACAAATTCCTAGTAAACTCCAAACGCGCTCACGATCGAATGCGAAAAGAAAAACTCACACTTAGCACTCTGATTGTTTGCTATTTTATGATCTACCAGCACCTAATTAGTTGCTCGTGTTATGGTATACCAAACCGATTTAAAATTATATTTTTGAAATTTTATAATATAATCTGCATATAGTTTTTTTTATTTATTTTTAGACATGTGTATTAGGCCTCGAATATAGTGGGCGAACATCTGAAGGGAAAAGAGTAATGGGTATGGTGGCAGCTCGGGGCTTAGCTTCGACCGTGCTAGCTCCCAAATCCTTTATGTGGGACGTTCCCGAGTCATGGTAAACACATTTATCTTTCTTTCTTCAGATAAATAAGTCATTTTTATTTTTTCATCAGCAATCATTCAATTATTTTTTATTATTTCATCGGCGGTTTCAAAAATTCATCTGGGCTCCACAAGCCTCCCACAAAGGTCACCCGTGTTGGAAGTTTGTTTCCAACAATGTGGCTCGGCTGTTACTTTACTGTTGCATTAAAATATCAACTAGCGATGAACTAGAATGTATTCTTCTTGTAATCTACTTAATAATGGTAGAACTAGCATTCAACATATTTGAATTTGTTATTTAATTCATTCATTTTAGTCCAGTAAAAAGTTTAATGAAACCATGATCTGACTAGTTTTGGCACAATGAGTAAAAATGTGTTCATTAATACTTAAATAATGATATTATGAAAGAAATTTTGATTTAAATTTAGGAGAAAGGGATGAAAAAAATAAAAAAAGTGTTGAAAAATGCCTTTTTTAAAAATAACTTAATAACGGTAGGAAACAGAAAAAAAAGTTTCAAGTAAAAGTTGTAGAGAAAAAAAATCTACACAAAAAAGTTCCTTTTCATTTTTTTGTCATCTGCTTTAGTTTACTTACAAAAAATAAAAATTAAATTTGCTTTGTAATTAATTATAAAAACTTACCAGAATTATTACGGCCCTGTACCATGCAGCGCGTGCATCACATAAATATGTACTAACACTACTACATATGTTTTCCCATATTTATATATTTTTACATATTTTACTACAAATTTAATTTTTATTTTTTGTAGCTAAACTAAAGTAGATAACAAAAAAATGAAGAGAAACTTTTTTGTGTAGATTTTTTTTTCTACAACTTTTACTTGAAACTTTTTTTTCTATTTCCTACCGTTATTAAGTTATTTTAAAAAAAGGCATTTTTCAACCTTTTTTTATTTTTTTCATCACTTTCCCCTAAATTTAAATCAGAATTTCTTTCATAATATCATTATTTAAGTATTAATGAAAACATTTTTACTCATTGCGCCAAAACTGGTCAGATCATGGTTTCATTAAACTTTTTACTGGACTATTTAATGGCCACATAAATTTAATATATTTGAAAACAAATTAGACATTATAACTTTGATTAAGCTAACACTCATAATTAATAAGTTAATAAAGTGATCTTCTTAAACTTTTGTATGTCATACTATATTACTTAAATGTTTATCGATTAGTATAGCAATGTGCCTCTTTTTCTATATACCTCCATTTTTAGGGTTCCGAAGTAAACTGAGAACCCTTGTAGTAACACATACATACATAATAAATGTCAACACATACATACATAATAACACGTACATAACAAATGTCCGTCCGTTTGTCCGTCCGTATGATAGCTCAAAAATGCTTAATACTAGAAAGCTGTAATTTTGTATATGAATATACATATCACAAATATTGAAATATTTTTAGGGTAGCTCCTCTATATGTAAAGTGGGGATGTTAATTTTTTTCTCGCTTATTCCATAGTGTGATATATCAGTGGATAGATTTTTAATAAATATTGTAGGTTTGCGAAAACAATTTTCGATTAAGAGACTCGTATCCGTAGACTAGAGCCAAATGTCTCTTCCTTCTCCCTGCCAGCTAAAAGGTTGGTCTTTGCCTTTGTTTGTGATTCACCTGGCATAGTATACCCATCTACTTGGTTATATTTACTTGAAGAATACTTTTCCAAGTTTTATAAATTTAATTCAAAAAGTTATCTAAATATTAACGAATTTAATCCAGCGATGAGGATCACAACTCATCTCGTCAACCGAAAAATCAGTGAACCGTGATGGAATGGAAAGTCTATAAACGTTACTTTTAAGAATAAGAATAAGAATTGTATTATTTGCTACACGGTACTATACATATACCGTAAATAACTATAATATGCATACAGATAAAAAAAAAACAAAAAGCCAACAAATACAGTAAACACAAAAAATAAAACATATAACATTTTAACATACACACACACACACACACACACACACACACACACACACACACACAACACACGCGTTGCGTTCCGTACGTTCCTGGTATTTATTACGTTCAAGTAGTCTTAGCGATAATATCAAATTACGCAACGCGATTATGTTATAAAACATCATAGGAATATCTTTTAGGACCTTGGAGCAGGCGAGCACAGTTCCGGTTGCGTACGCGACTGCATACTACGCGCTATGCGTACGCGGGCACATGCGGCGCGGGGAGACGGTGCTGGTGCATGCGGGTGCGGGGGCCGTGGGCCAGGCTGCAATAACTATAGCGTTGTTCGCTGGCTGTAGCGTGTTCACCACTGTGAGCACGCCACATAAGCGCACCTTCTTACAAAAACGTTTCCCGGCGCTGCCACCACAGAACATTGGGCACTCACGCAACTGCTCATTTGAGCAGCTCATCATAACCCAAACACACGGCCGTGGCGTGGACCTCGTACTCAATTCACTGGCTGGTGATAAACTGCAGGCCTCCTTGCGTTGCCTGGCAGATGGAGGGCGATTTCTTGAAATCGGCAAACTGGACCTCTCACAAAACACTGCCTTAGTAAGTCATAAAATGTTATGATTTCACGTCGAAATGTGCTTTACCAATCAATGTCTTATATAACAAGTATGTTTGATTTAGTTCAAAGTAAAGTTTTATTAATAGTCTGATAGCATTAAAAATCAATTGTTGTAATGGTTAAAAAGGTTTGTAATACCTATTCCAAAATATGAGGAATAAATCTATAAGTAACTATAATAATTGTGAAATATTACAATCAAGCATTTTAAAGCCATTGCATACTTTTTTAAGGACATTGAGACTTTTCAGTATTACGTCGTTTATAACACAATTTTGATTGATGTGATCAATTTATTTTAGTACAAATAATTACAGTAAAATTGAAAATATGTAGGTGTACAAATACCCTCAAGAACTCATCATCTTTTCTGTAGTATGAATCTGGTGAAACAAGAACTAGTACGAAAAATGATTAAGATCAGCCTGCACCTAAACCCTTCTTCCATTTTCGCGGGCCGTGTCTACCCTAAAATAATAATATGTCTTCTATTATCATATTAAATTATGACGCCTTTTATATCAGATTATCAAATTTCTAGTATGTATAAATAATAAATTCCCGGTACGTGAAGCGAAAACTTTGTACCCCCTGTTACGAAAATGGGCGAACTAAGAAGTGTGACATTTAGCCCCGATATCATATTCTCCTAAACTAGATTAATCGCTATTAATAATATTATAAACACGAATGTAAGTTTGTTTGTTACGCTTTCACGTGAAAACTACTTACTGATCATCATGAAATTTTGTATACATACCTATTTATGGAGGTATTAGAAGTAACATTTTAGAAGTTTTATTAAAAAATCTATTAATGGCTCAAATGCGAGCGACGTCGAGGATAAAAGCTAGTATATTATAAACGCAAAAGTATGTTTGGATGGATGGGTAGATTTGGCCGTATTTGCGTGAATGCGTAACAAATGCTTTCAAGTGAAAACGGCCCAACCTATGTAGATAAAATTTGGCATACATATAGATGATGGTCTGAAATGTCAAAATGCAACGGGGTGCAGGTACTTACGCGAATTATAAATGCGAATGTTTGTAAAAATGTATTAATAAATGGATGGATGTTTGTTACTCTTTCACGCAAAAACGGCTGAACCGATTTGGATGAAATTGGCACACAAATAGACGATAACGTTTTATCTCGGAAATATAAGTTATTCTCGAGAGATTCACCAAAAATTTTATAATGCAGCAGTCTGCAGGATGCAGCTAGTATTTTATGCGAGAAGGATTGCAGGAAACTAATATTTTTCTCCGTGTTGGTCCCGGGCTCCTTTGAAGAATAGACCAACTGCCATTCTGCCAGGCAGGTCGTAAGAGGCGACCAATTGGCTATACGAGTCACTACCATCATCGCTACTAGGTGGTAGAGTTCTGAATTGTCTCGCCCGGGTCTGGAACCAACGCCTTAGCTATTCCTGCCGCAATAGCGTCAGTGTCTGTCACTGTCATGTTCCGGTTTGGAGGGTAAGGTAGCCGGTAAACTTATGCATGTGGCTTTAGACCTCGCCACAAGATAGCAACGCACCATTAACACCTTTGGTGTCTATAGGCGATGGTTGGCTCTTTCCATCCACCCATCTGCTTGTTTGCTATCTTATAAAATAAAAAAAAAACATCTGATAAATCAAACTAATTAACTCGAAACATTACTCAAACTATTATGCATTTAACATTCACACAAATATATATATATATATATATATATATATATATATATATATATATATATATATATATATATATATATATATATATATACATATACATATACATATATATATATATATATATATATATATATATATATATATATATATATATATACCTATACACTATATATATATATATATATATATACCTATACACTACATTTAATAGACATATTTTGCACAGGGCATGTCGATTTTCCTAAGAAATATAACTTTCCACGGGATTTTACTGGATTCCTTATTTGAGAACAGCGATAATGAAGAAAAAAGTGCAGTAGTAAGATGTGTCAGCGAAGGCATCGCAA
The DNA here is from genome assembly GCA_036924255.1 of Apodemia mormo. Taxonomy (NCBI): domain Eukaryota; kingdom Metazoa; phylum Arthropoda; class Insecta; order Lepidoptera; family Riodinidae; genus Apodemia; species Apodemia mormo. The sequence goes on along the minus strand of JAUPFN010000011.1, from coordinate 39,192,775 downwards.
GCGGAGTCGTGCAGCCGCTGCCCAGCACCGTGTTCACAGACGAACAACTTGAGCAAGCTTTCAGGTGAGAAGTGGGTTTAAAGTGTGCGTACATATATCTTAGAAATAGCTCTGTCGAAATTAACAGACAACCAGTGTCGGAATGTAGTTGAGATGTCGTTTGCCAGCCAGGAACCTGGTTTTTTAGGTTACCCAAGACTTTAATTAAGGGGGCTTGCTAGAAACTAGGCGATAAGTAGGATAGGGGCTCCGCACTAGCTAGGTGCCAGCTCTTGTGGATTTACATTTAGTAAAATAGATCGGATCGTTCATCCAATAAGAGCGAAATTAAATATAGTCGATAATATTCTCATCTACTACTGACCAGTCTTGGGCCCCAGGCTTGTAGGGAGCAATCGATTGTTCTGGATGTCTGGAGGAATCTGAAGACAACCATTTTCTCAGACTATCTAGCAGAATGGTGATATGATATTCTTCAAGTATGTGAAATCATTAAAATAAGAGATGATATGTTTCAGGTATATGGCAACAGGCCAGCATATCGGTAAGGTAGTGTTGCGAGTGCGTGAAGAAGAGGAGACAGGCACAAGGCTCATCGCGGCCTTACCCCGCGTGTATATGCACCCCGGCAAGAGCTATGTACTCGTCGGTGAGTATCCGTTACCCCGGATGTTGTAATCTCCGTTGCCACATTATTGCAATAAAAATTCGGTTTGCGCTACCGCAGGTTATGTGGTTACAGGAAATTAATCGACAATTGTTCAAGGGAATATACATGTGTGAAAATATAAGATATATATTCCTTTAGCTTGCAATACGCACCCATATTATTTTTATTTGAGCTTATTTGTGTAATGTAATATAATATGGTTACGTTGCGTCGATTGCGCGTTGCGAACTTAGCAATATTTCAATTAGTTTCACTAAACAAATTGCTACGTAGCTATATTTTATAGATTTTTTTATTACATCTCTTATAACGGATAACTTTCTTTTAAGAAAAAGAGGCCGCGGATTGGCCGTAGAGACGAGCGGGCACATAATCTCTCCCGCCACCCCGCGGGGTTAGCAGGATTAAAAGCAAGCACGCGGTTTTCCCCTGTCCTTTACATTATTTGACCATATGAGCATCGGGCAATGCAGGCAGATTGGCTGGTAGTTGAATGGTACAGTATAAAATATATAATTTGTAAAATAAAGAAACTAGTACCAGATGTAAACTTTTCTATATTTATTCTATAGTAATAATTTTCATCAAACAAGTTTATAAAATAAATGGCCTGGTATAATTTTGCTAGTACAACCATTGCAGATTATTTTGTGTAATTAAATTTAGAAACTATTTAAGCTACCGCATGAAATTAATTAATTAATGGTCATAGCCTCGTAAACCGGATTCAAAAATATTTTCTTATACTTTATACACGGTAATAGGGTTGCAATACATATATATTAGGTAATTTTTTTGTTTAATATATAGATATTTTTAGAAGAATTTTTTAATTATTAAGTAATTCTCAATTAAAAATTGTAAAAATATCCGACACATTTTCTTATCGTCACACCAACATTCCGCTTCATATGCATCATTTTAAAAGTAAAACGTAAAAGTAACTGATGATCTTCGAAATGGGATCCTGCAGCATCAGGTTAAGGTTTTCGTGATTCCTTACTCAATGAGCTTGAGTTGCTTCATTGCAAAGCTCTCAGGACCTCGTTCCGGCTCCACTATGTAACCGTGGAAATCATTCTGATTCAAAATGTTTGCAAAAACATAACAAATTAGACCATACTCGATTTGGAGTTTAATGGCGACCTTCTAATTTACTTACTAAACGAATCTTCTGGCAATAAAGCCTAACGCTTTATTGCAGAAGATAGTTAGGCAATAAAGCCTAACTATATCAGTTCAAATCTCATATGCACTGCACTCAGATTTGAACTGATATAGTAGCAACTTTGTGACCATCCCACTCGAATCACGCTACACTTGAATCGTCAGATTTTTTAAATTTTAGTTGGCATTTAACCCACCATACTCTAATCTGACGCGCTTCAGTGTTTTCATGTCGCCGACTGTTTGCAAACATTTTTTTTATCTGTAGAATTTTTCCCCACCATTGAAATGAAAAACATTATAACCTTTTACTTTACCTATAATTTAGTCTACAAAATCTAATAGGTCCCTACGACCCTCGAGTAACTAACCATTTAGCATCTTAGGCTCCCCTTTTATAGGTAAGTCTACCGGCTACTCAACACTCTAATCCGGAACTAGACAATGACAAACATTGACGCTATCGCGGCAGAAATAGATAGGGAGGTGGTACCAGATAGCCGGGCGAGACGTTGCAGAACTCTACCAACTATGACACATTGATGGTAGTGACACATGTAGCCAATCAGTTGCCTTTTACGTTCTGACAGAATGCCATTTGGCCTATTCTTCAAAGGATCCTGGACCAACAAAAGTTGCTGCCTCCTATATGAGAAAAGAATTTCTTTCTGCTTCTTTAGGGTCCCGTACGTAAAAGGTAAAAATGGGGCTCTCTTACTAAGCCTCTGCTGTCTGTCTGTCTATCTGTGTGTCACCAGGCTGTATCTCATAAACCGTGATAGCTAGAAAGCTGAAACTTTCACAAACTATGTATTTTTGTTGCCGCTATAACAACAAATACTAAAAATAAAAAAATATGAAAATATTAAGCAACAAATACGAAAAAAGCACGTTTTAAACGTGTTTTTTCGTATTTTTTTGCTCAACATTAATATATTAATAACGGTAATAGGTAGACACTAAAATTGTTCACAGAATATTTAGTTAAGTATATACTATCTTTCAAAATAAATAAATCTAGTAAATATTAACAGGGGCCCCGTACCACAAACGTAATTTGCTGCACACTTACATTTCAATTTTGTGCCACCAGTGTTCAGGGAACTTTTGAAAAGTTAGTATTTGGCTGTTTATAGTTTTCGACTTTGGCCATTATATTTGGAAGCGCATAATCAAAAGTAAATTCAAACTTCAAAATAAATTCAGACATTGCCGTTTTATGTTGCGTTTGCTCCTATAAATGTAATTTGCTTACTATTTTGTGTATATTTGTGCCCAGTCTTTTTTTGGCGTCAATTTGACTACTTCTTCCGTCTTGGTGGAGATTTTTTTGCCTTTAAGCTTGGTTGAAGTAGAGTCAAGTAGACAAAAACATCGACTTGTAAAATTGTGTAAAAGATCGTTTGGAAAATAAATTTTTAACATTTATTATAATTCAAAATCTGTTTTCTAATAGATCTAATTAATTTATTTCATCGTAATGTGAAATAATTAACCTAAATTACATTTTAATTAAATATATTTCTTACAAAATATTAGGACTAGTACTATAAGCTATTTCATATTACTATAATAATAATTATAAAAGCAAGTTTAAGAAATACTCGGGTTTGTTTTTTTTTTGATTTGGAACAAATATATCTTTATAAGGCAATATTAATCTTTTAACGTACTTCAAATCTGAAAATTAACTTTGAGATTTCTGATAATTGTGCAAAAGTATTGAAAATATGTAAACACATCCAAATGTCAAACAAGCACATACTGTCTGTAGTGGGCAAATATGTACCGAAACTTCACGCAAGAGGTCTCCCTTTAATAATTACTATTTTTATACCCTTTGGGCTTATCTTATTCTATTCAAAAGTTGCCATGGCCACCTTTATGATACAACATAAGATCCAAGAAATTATCCAGTACCAAAGTGTACACTGAAACAAACCGAATCAGCCCACACACGATAAGTGTATCTGCATTAACTTAGAAGTTCTCATAGACTTCTTCCAGCTCTATCATCAGGCCCAGCGAAATCTTTGTAAGAATTTTCTCCATTTTATTTCAAAGTTTCTACGACCTCCTTCCAGCTCTATCGGAAGTCTCTAAAAATCGTCTAGCACTAAGGTGTTAGTAAAAACAGAACAAATGAGTTCAAACTAGATAGGTTTACTTTGGTTAGCTTAAGAGTTCTTACTTTATATTCACCTTCCAGTTCCATCATCACCCAGCACCAAAGTATTTGCTTATACAATACAATTGAGTGATATTTCAATAAATTTACTTTGTTGAATTTAGGAGTTTACTGTCTCAGCATTTTGCAGCTAGATTCGGAAAGTTCGAATATCACTTTTAGGCAAGGATTTATAACGTTATAATTTCGATATGTTTGCATCGTCGTGATTGGTTATGGTATATGATATTATGACGTTGTCTTCTAGCGCTAGTTGACGAACCAATCACGAAACAGCATGAAACGCGGCAAACCAATCACGAAACAGCAAACATATCGAAATTATAACGTTTTAAATCCTTGCTTTTAGACTCCACCTTCAGAGCATCATCAAGAGAAAGAACTTATTGCAACGAAACAAACGACTTCAAACTCCACTATCTTAGCACTTTCTACCTGTGAGTTACAATGTCACTATCATCAAACACCAATGAGTCAAAACTTGACTATCTTCTCTTTCTTCACATGACTTTCTGAAACTTAATATAACAACCGTCCTTTTGGCATCGGGGTTAAATGATTTTTGGCGTTTTACACGTTAACAATGGTTCTCAGGTGGCTTGGGTGGCCTCGGCTTGGAGCTTGCGCAGTGGTTGGTGACACGTGGAGCCACGGCGCTCATATTTAACTCGCGCAGTGGCGTGCGCACTGGATATCAGGCTCTGTGTATATGCAGGTATAATATCGGTTCAGAGCCTTGTGTGATAGGCGTACCGTAGTCAGTAATGTATTACGGTTCACCGTTTACGCAGATGGCGTGAAAAGGGCGTGAAAGTGCTAGTGTCTACTGCGGACTGCACTACGCGCGCAGGCGCGTGTGCACTATTGCGTGAAGCAAGTTCGCTGGCGCCAGTGGGAGGCGTATTCAACCTGGCTGCCGTGCTGCGGGACGCTTTCCTCGAGAACCTCACCGCGGACGATTTTCGAGTCGTCGCTAAACCGAAGATTAATGGTAATAATATATTCACGGGACAAATTACACTTACTGATCTAACCCCAAAGTAAGCAAATTATTTGCTTGTGTTATGGGTGTTAGTCAACGATACTAATACTTAGAAATACGTATATAAATACTAGAATATATTTAATAAACACCCAAACCCGGAAATACAAACATTTATTTCCATTTATGCTCATCACCCGATGCCCCGAGTCCCGTCGATTGCGTAGTCAGGGTCGCTAACCACTCGACCAATGGTGCGGTCAATTACTAGTTTAAATCAAATATTTGCTATTTACGTGAAACATCTTTTGGTGCGCATTCTGCCAATGCGATGCGATCAAATGCAAAACACAAGCTCACAAAAGTGATATTGACCATTTGATTTTTCTGCACATCTTGACATGTCATGGTCATGCCCGAAAGCGAACAACGTGAGCCAAGAAGGCGTAGTTGATGAACATTGATATGATTTTTTGAAGCGAAAAAAACAACATAGTGACAGTAATAATTGAGTGAAGTGTTTTAGGATGTCACACGAATGTAGTATGTGTAATGTTTGTATTTCTAATGCATATTATTTAGATATGATAGTTTTCTGCAGTCCTCCGCAATGTAAACTTTAAGGGTACCAAATTTTATACTCCTCCGCTCGATCCCCTTTTTAAGACGATTTTGTCTTAAAAAGGAGTACAAAATATTTCCTGCACGTATTAATAGCGAAACCAAATTTTATCTTTTTTCGTTCGCGTAGTTAGCGGAAAAAGCGGGACCCATTTTTTACTTTAAGTATAAATATGTAGATTATACCTAGATGTTTTACATCTGCCAAACGTCCTATGACAGCTTAAATATTTTCTATTTAATACAATTTTATGCATTAATTGATTTGTTTTAGTTACAAAAGCCCTAGATGACGCGACAAGAGATTTTCACATAGCCACGGCTCTCGAATACTTTGTGGTATTTTCTTCTGTAGTGAGTAGTCGAGGTAACCCTGGACAGAGCAATTATGGTTATGCCAATTCAGCTATGGAAGACATTATAAGAAGAAGACACGCAAATGGATTACCCGGTCTTGCAATCCAATGGGGATCAATTGGTATGAAATCTCACAATTTAATTTTTGATTAATAAGTCGTCCAAATCATTTTTATGCAACTTAAAATAAAACTGGTAAATATCTAGTTTAATTTTTGGTATATTTTCCTTCTAGCGATAACAGGATTAAAAAACATTATTTTTGATTATATATATATATATATATATATATATATATATATATATATATATATATATATATATATATATATATATATATATATATATATATATATATATGGGTCATTCCATGCCAGAAATCCCTACACAACCAGAAAGTATCAAAAGAAGACAAAGATGCCCACTACCTTTTGTACGCAGCACTATTGCTCATAGGCATTACAATTTCTTAGCCCCTCACCTTTACAATTGTAAAGAGAAACAATTTCCAATTAAAAAATGCAACGTGTTTCAGGTCAAAAAATATGTTCTAGATTGGCTAAAAGGGTTTGACTATAACCTATAACTATATAAATGGTGTATGTATGTATATATATATGTATATATGTGTATGTGTATGTATGTGTAAGTATATTTATGTTTCATATAAAGTGCTTGTTTATCATTAATTATATTTGATATATTCCTTATGTGAATACAAATGTTCTGTAGGTAACTAATTATACACTCACTACTCAGAAAGGCAAAATATACATGCAATCATATAATTAGTATGGCTAAAATTTTGAGAAGAACTGACTCCTATAACACAGTTTTTACTATTTTAGGAGTCAGAGTATTGTATATATTGTACATTGTAAAATTGGAATAGCAAAAATACTGACGCAAAGACACCATTGCGGCTAATGCAATGTTGCCTACTTTGAAATATTTGCTGAATTTAAGACAAGCTGTTGACAAGTTAAATAACAATATTATATTTTTATCTTTTAAATGGTTTCATTTTAGGTCAGATAGTATTTTTGTAATCACTATATGAAAACAAAATCATATTATTAATTTCTGCATAGAATACACATACGGTTTGGTAAATTAATGTGTATTCTTTACTTAAATTGGATACCCCTGGGAAATTGTAATGATTTTGTCCTATATTCTGTACCAGCTGTGCTATCAACTTTGTCTGCGTGGCCTAGATCTGGGTTTAATTTTTTTGGTCGGATCCCCAAATCATTCTAAATGTATAGTTGTACAGATGTAAAATTAATATTATAACTACTCAAGGTAAAGTTAAATTTGAATAAAGATGAAATGTTAAATGAAATACCAGAAAAGGTTTAATTTATTTTAACATGTTAAAATATCCTACAGGGTCATAATTATCCAAATAGCTTTAAATGTTGTTAGGTTATCTGCTGCAACATTATGGTATACGCAATAAAATTGAAACATAATATACATACAGATGATGTGGGGATAATCACCGAGGCTTCGGGCCCAAAAGTCACGCATATCAGTGGCACTACTCTACAACGCGTGTCGTCGTGTTTGGAGACGCTGGACGTTCTTCTAGCGGAACGACAGGCTGTGCTTGAGTCAATAGTGATGGCGGACAAGCACCGCACCGTGGCTGCAAACACGCAGAGCCTCGTGCATACAATCGCCAGCATTCTGGGTAGGCGTCATTGCTTGACGTTTTCTTAATCCATCTCGAAGTGAAGAAGAAGAAGTCAAAATTATTAATGTGGCATTATATCTCCCCTATACAAAAATAACGCTTCAATAACATTATTGGTGCCTATAGGCGCCCTTTCCACGAGGGGATTCATCTCATTGCTTGTAATTTAACTACACATATATAAAATGAAAATTTCATCCCCTGTTGGTTCCGGGCTCCTTTGAAGAATAGACCAACTGCTGTGCTGCCAGGCAGGTCGTAAAATGCGACCGATTGGCTCTGCAAGTCACTACCTTCGTAACTACTAGGTGGTAGAGTTCTGCATTGTCTCGCCCAGGTCTGGTACCACCACCTTACCTATTCCTGCCGTAATAGCGTCAGTGCTTGTCATTGTCGTGTTCCGTTTTGAACGGTAAGGTAGCCGGTACTTATGCATGTGGCATTAGACCTCGCCACAAGATAGCAACGCACCATTAACATTTTTGGTGTCTATAGGCGGTTGGTTGACTCTTATCATCAGGAGACCCATCTGCTTGTTTGCTATCTTATGATACAAAAAAAATTCACCAAAAACATTTTCATGTACAAGATAAAATTAAAAATTTCAAAAACCCCCGACACATCCTCAGAATGCTATTCTGATACATATGCCTCATTTTAAGAGCAAAACGGGAAAGGATCTTCGAAAGAGAATCTTACAGCATCAAGTTAAGTTTATTACGGTTCTTTACTCCATGAGCTTAAGTTGTTTTATTGAAAAGCTCCGATGGCCTCCAGCTCTACTGTGTAACCCTGGAAATCATTGTAATTCAGAGTGTATGTAAAAATATAACACATGAGATCACACTCAATGAGCTTATTTTGTTTAGTGCATTAGTTACATGGCTACTTTCTAGTTCCATTATCAAACCCTGTGAATCTCGTCCAACTACATCGACCCAATCTCCGATGGCCACCTTCTAGTTCCACCTCTAGTTCTATATATCTTACAAAACATCCGGCAACTGTTTGCCGAAAAAACCAAATTAGCCCACATTCGATGGGTTTAGATTAGCTTAGAAGTTCTCATGGACGTCTTCCAGCTCTATCATCATACACTTAAAAACATTCTACTCCAAAGTCCTCAAAAGAACGAATCAAACGAGACCAAAACCTATGGTACTGCTCAATTTTCATTCATTCGTTCGTTTCGTTCCCATGAACTTTCTTCCCGCTTTATCGTAAGAACCTGGAAATTATTTAACACCAGGTTATTTGTCAAAACTGAGCAAATAAGTCCAAACGCGATGGATTTATCTCGTTTAGCTTAAAATATCCCGTAGCCACCTTTCAGTTCCATCCACAGATTCTTAAAATCATCTGTATGTCAAAACAAACAGTATGCCAAAACAAACCCAACTCATAGTCGATGGGTTTATCTAGTTTAGTTAGATCTCATGGACTTCTTCCAGTTTTATTTTCAGAAACTGGAAGTCATTCTGTTCTAAAGTCCTTATTAGAATAAACCAAATGAGCCTAAAATCGATGGCGTTTCTCAATTTAAATTCAAAGTTCCCATTACCTCCTTCCTGCTTCATTATATGACCATAGAAATTATCTAGCACCAGGGTATTTCTCAAAACAGAACATATGCGTCCAAAGTCTAAACTAGATGGGTTTATTTTGTTTAGTTTAAAGGTTCCTATAGCTACCTTCAATTGCCATTATGAAATCAAAAAATCATTTAGCACCAAAACTATGCCAAAACAAACCGAAGCAACCCACACTCAATGAGTTTTTCTGGATTAACTTAGAATATCGCCTCGTTGGTCGAGTGGTTAGCGACCCTGACTACGCAATCGACGGGGCTCGGGTTCGATCCCCGACGGGGACAAGCATTTGTGTGATGAGCATAAATGTCTGTAATTCCGAGTTTGGGTGTTTATTAAATATATTAAATATATTCCAGTATTTATATATGTATTTCTATGTATTAGTATCGTTGACTAGCACTCATACCACAAGCAAATAATTTGCTTACTTTGGGGTTAGATCAGTAAGTGTAATTTGTCCCTTGAAATTATTATTATTATTATTTCTCATGAATTACTTCCCGCCCTATCATCTAACCCCGGAAGCCGTCCTGCTCCAAATACTTTGAAAGAACGGATTAGAAGAGTTGTTAAATTTTAATTCGAAGCTCCCATAACCTCCTTCCTGTTTAATTATAGGACCTAGGGAATCATTTAGCATTAGGGTATTTGTCAGAACAGAACAAATGAATCTGAGCTTGATGGTTTTATCTTCTTTAGTTTAAAAATTATGATGGCCACCTTCTAGTTTCATCATCAGATCCTAAAAATTATCCAGCACCAAAGTGTATGTCGAAACAAACCCAATCAGCCTAAAAAAAAGGTGAAATTAATTGAATTTGCTACTATCCGCGAACTGTAATAGCAAAAATTAATTTCACCTTTTTACTATAGGAATTCCGCAAAGAGAATCAATAAAATACTAATCAGCCTACACTCAATAAGTTTATCTGGATTTGGTTGGAAGTTCTTAGATAGACTTTTTCCAGTTCCATCATCAGGCACTAATAGCCATCATGCTTCAAAATCCTTGTAAAATTTACTCCATTTTATTCCAAAGTTCATCATCATCAGCTCCATCGACCTCCATTATCAGCTCATTATAAGGCCCCGGAAATCGTCTAGCACTAGGATGTTTGTTAAAATGGAACAAAGGATCCCAAGCTCGATAGGTTTATCCTGTTTAATATTTAGAAGTCCCCATGACTACCATCCAATATCATTATCAGATACTAGAATTCGTCCAGCACCAAGTTGTTTGCCAAAACAAACCGAATCAGTCCCCACTTGATGGGTTAACCTGGTTTAGCTTAGTAGGTCTCGGGTACATCTTCCAGCTCTATCATCAGGCACTGGGAGCCATTCCGCTACAAAGTCCTTATAATAACGAATCAAACGACCCCAAAGTCGATGGTGTTACTCTATTTTATTCCAAAGTTCCCGTAACGTACTTCTAGCTCTAATATAAGACTGTAAATTATATGACACTAGAGTGTTTGTGCACACGGAACGAATGAGTCCAATTTCGGTTAGTTTATCTTATTTAGTTTAGGCGTTCTCATGGTTATCTTTCAGTTCCATCATCAGATACTGAAAATCATCCAGCACTAAGGTTTTTGCCAATACAAGAGAATTAAGTGTTTATTCAAAAACATTACCTCGTTTAGTTTAGGAGTTCACTGTAGTTGCATTTTGAATTTAGATTCTTGAAGTTCCAATGTCACTTTTTCGGCTCAATCTTCAAAGCCTCACCGTCATGAGAAAGAACTTATTAGGGCGAGCGAAGCGAGCCCTACACTAGGCGACTTTCTATGCACTTTTGTGGTACATTTTACTAAAAAAGTATCGCACTTTTAGGTTTGAGCTTTGACGTGGTGGTTTAAATTCATGTCTAGATATGTTATCTACCATTAAAATGCTATTTCATAAACATTAAAAAATAGAAGATACATTTTGTATTAGAATATTATTATTACTGCTAACGCCATACCAACGCCAACGGTACATTTTACTAAAAAAATATTGCACTTTTAAGTTTAAGCTTTGGTGTGATAGTTTTATTTCATTTAATTCATTTTCATTCACTCCATTTTAATACAGTAGTAATCTATTAAAACACTTGTACTTTTTAACTTTCCACTACGTAGGTATGTAGATAGGGAGGTTACCGATTTTGCTCCTATTTTCAAAAATGAAGTTTTCACCATACGTCCACGTTTTGTGGTCTTAGGAACCATTCTCGACTATTTTCGCGATAATGTCAGTATGTCTGTATGTATGTGTGTGTCAACAACTCATAAGTTTTGTTAACGCCTGGACCGATCGAAACGCGGTTGATGGCATTTTGTGGCCAAAAAAATTGTGGCGAAACAAATTTTTTTTAAATAACTTCCAGATTAATGTACTGTTGAGTACAAAAACTAATCAGCTCTATTCCTCAAAAAATTACGTCTAATGCATAAATTGCCTCAAAGTCAGTTTATTCGTTTGGAAGTAATCGTTGACGAAAATTTTGAAAAAGTGTTTTTTCGACATAATTTCGAAATATTTCAACCAATAATTTTGGTATTCTACGATATTTTAGTACTAAAAAATTACGTCAGATGCCCTTTTAAAAATCAAAACCGAATCTTATTTTCAAAAGTTACAGCTTTTCAAATATTAAAATTACGTTTTCTTTAGCAAAGTTACTTAATATTTTTGAAATAACTTTCAGGCTAATATATACCGATTGACTTAAAAATCTTTTCATCTTTTCTCCTTTAAAAACTGCGCCACGTACCGTTAATTGGTTAAAAATCGGTCAATTTGTTTGGGATCTGTCAATGACGAAAAATTAAAAAAAAAGTGTTTTTGACATTGCTTCGAAATTTTTGAACCTACCGATTTTTTAGCTAAAGCATTATTTAAATTGAGTTGAATGCCATTTGAAATCCAAATCGATCATCGTTTCGAAAATATACAGCATTTCAAAAATCAATATACTGCCATTTTTATCAAAATAGATGTTTATACTGAAAAAACCTATGCTTATAGTTTTTACTATTTTAAGCTTAAAATACGTTAATTTAGCGGGAAGTTTCAGGGATGGCTTGCAAGGTCAACCATTTACAGATTACAGACAGTGATAGGTGACCAGTCTATCACCAACTTGGGTACTTTCCAATCCCGGGCAACGTCGTTTTTATCAGCAAACTGAAAAAACACATTTTTGATTTTCCTGACTCAGGAATCGAATCCTGAGAGTTTCTCTGATGGAAAAATTCGAAAAATTTATTCGCTGAGTTTCTACCACCAATTCTTCGTGCTTGCGGTAAGTCCAATATTAATTCTAAAAATTTTGAATGTTAATTAAATTAAATTTTCTTTATAAGATCAACTTTTATTTTTAAAACTCATTTTTCCTAGAAAACTCTTTTACAAGAAAGTTACCATAAATAAAAATAGATTTCTATCAATATTAGACTTCAAGAGCGAAGTGGTGGCGCGAGGTAGATCTTGAGTTGCTACATATTATAGGTAGACCAGAAAATATGGTGTAAAATATGTTGATAACCTTTATAATTGTTCTGTGTAGATGACATTGATAATTATAGAAATCGTGTTTTTAATAAATCAAGAAAATCTTAAAGAAGTTTTCTTATACATAAGTACTAAAAAAATTGTCTTAGAAACATTTTATTTTTTATTTTGCCTGACGACGCCTTTGATGCCAATATAATAAATAAAGTCCATAGTACATTTAAAGATGTTAAAGTCCATGATACATTAAAATATGTAATTCGCATAAAAATAATTTCCTAAGAATATTACTTAGCGAGCCCTTACAAAGCTCTGCTTTTTGCTAGTTATAACGAATAAAAGGACACAACGTTGTCTCTTTATTGAAACTCTGCATCAGAGAGTTCCAGTTCCTACGTCAAGGTTACATCATGAGCTCAGTTGGATGGTACCATTGTATTGCATTATCACTGATTCAAACAGATATCAGAAAGTCGTTAAAAAGTGGCTTGCAATATTTCGAAAATCTATTATTTTCATACGAAAATTGCCAGTTAAATAGATGCTGATGATCTTCAAATCAGGATCTCAAAGTATCAAGTCAAGGTTCCCATGTAATTGCAATATAAATAAAGTAACAAAATACTAAATTTAGTTACTAGACACTTTTACTATTCCACTTGTACATAAATTTCACTTTTGAAATTTATGTACAAGTGGAATAGTAAAAGTGTCTAGTAACAATGGAATTTCACCAAGTGCCGACGATGGAAAGTATAGAATATACTAAATTTAGTATTGATAAAGCCTTACAAGTTGTTTAATTTCTTTCATCAGTTTGAAAAGAGCTGGTGATCTTGAAACGGTTGAAGAGATTCTATTAAATCATAGCTAAGAACCAACTTGAAAAACAGAGCTTTCAGTTAAAAAAAACTGTAACCAACTTCAGACGCCATTCTGCTATAAATGCATCATTTTAAGAGCTAAACGTGAAAGGACCTGATCATCTTCTAGAGAGGATCTTGCAGCATCAGGTTAAGCTTACTACGGTTAGTTACTAAATTTGGGTTGTTTTATTGCAAAGCTCCCATCGCTTCCAGCTCCACTATGTCACCTTAGAAATTATTTTGATTCAGAGTGTATGTAAAAATATTAAAAATGAGACCACACTCAGTGAGCTTATTTTGTTTAGTGCAGGAGTTCCTTGGCCACTTTCTAGTTTCATTATCAAAACCTGTGAATCTCCTAGTGATAAAGGGCATCTATATCAGCCTAATCTCCGATGACTACCTTCCGATGGCAGTTCCATCATTATTATATCTTAGAAAATATCTGACACATAAGTTTTTGCCAAAATAAACCGAATTAGCCCACATTCAACGGATTTATCTAGATTCGCTTAGAAGTTCTCATTTACTTCTTTCAGCTTTATCATCAGACACTCTCTTCTCTTCTGGTCTTCGCACACCTCCCGCATGGGAAGTGGGGAAATGGTTTCGGGGTTTGTAGCCCCCTGACCATAGTATAAACCGCCAGCCGTAAAAACGGCTGGGTCGTTGGGTTTAGTATAGGATAGGAACCCTTACACCATTGGGTTTGATAGAAGGGTTGTTGTAGATAGTGTGAGCTCCCTAAGGAGAAGAATAATGCTGTGGTGTAGGGTTTGATGAGAGTGATGAGGATTTGGTGGATTGGGTACCCCGTCCCCGCTTATACGCACTGCTGCGTGCAATCCGCCCCGCAGGTCGAGTCCCCGCGGGGGATTAAACACGCAGTGGCAATTAGACTGGCGGGGGAGGGGTGGGGAGGAGTAGGAGTTGGGTTAATTAAGGATGTCTCTAGGATACGGCACGGCGTCGGGTGGACGCGCGTGCCACGGAGCTATGTTTTGGATATGGGCGTCTTGTGATGCATCAGCGCGCTGATACATATTCGTCGCTAGCTTCTTTATGAAGTCATGAAGACTCTCCATCTTGAGGTCGCGTCTTATGACTTCATTGGTAACGTACCTGGGGGCTTGGAGGATTCTTCTAAGAGCCACGTTTTGTTGGCTCTGCAGAGCTGTCCTGAGTCCTTCGGCTATCAAATTGTACCATACGGCAGCAGCGTAGGTTAGGCGAGACTTGATGTATGTCTTGTAGATGGCAAGCTTGATTTGGACTGGAATCTTGGATTCGAGGATCGGCCGAAGAACGGCCATGGTAGCTCTGGTATTGTTCAGTGTGGACTGCACGTGGGCTCTCATCTTGAGGTTCGTGTCGATAGTGACACCAAGGTATTTTACCGTGGAGGACCATTTGATGTCTTCTCCGTTGAGCGTCATGGGAGATGGTGGCCGGGACTGCATGGCTCTCGGCAGAAGTGCTTGAGTTTTGCCGACGTTGACCGCCAGACGCCACTTAGTAAACCAGTCAGGGAGGAGGTTCAAAGTCCTTTGCATCTTCTTGATGGCGTGTGGTGCTGTGATTGACGAGGTGACGAAGGTAGCGTCGTCGGCAAATAATGCTAACGAGCAGCCGTCTCCCACCGGGATGTCGTCGGTGTAATGGGAATAGAGCTTGGGCGAGAGACAGCTGCCCTGTGGAACGCCTACTGTGATCTCGTGCTCTGATGAGAGGGCATCTTCCACGGATACTCTGAACTTCCTGTTCTCCAGGAAAGAGGCTATTATTTTGACCAGCCTGCGTGGTGTTCCTGCTGTAGCCAGTTTGTATAGCAGCCCATTGTGCCAGACGCGGTCGAAGGCCTTCTCCATGTCGAGGAGTACTGCTATTGCTTGCTCTTTTTTATTCCTTGCCGCAATAAGCATGTGCAGTACCCTCGACAGTTAAAGGACTGTGCTATGTCCAGCCCGAAAACCAAATTGTTCCTTTCGCGGGGTGATGTAAGCATCGAGATGTTGCAAGAGGAGTCTCTCGAATATTTTAGAGAGTGTGGGGAGCAGCGTGATGGGTCTGTAGCTGCCCGGGTTTAAGATGTTCTTCCCCTTCTTAGGGATCATGATGATTATTCCTGTCTTCCAGATTTCAGGAAAATGGCCGGTGCGCAAGATGCCATTAAAGAGCCTTGTGACGGCCATGATTGTCTTGAACGGGAGATGGAGTAGTGTTCTGTTGGTAATGGCATCTGCGCCCGGCGCCTTCTTTGGTTTGGACAGAGAGATCTGTCTCTTCACCATGTTTGGTGTGAAGACGATGGGATGTTTGTCGGTGGTCAGCTCTGGAGACAGGAAGTCTGTAGAAACTCCTCTATTTCTTTGGTGAGTGTGGGGTCACTGAGGTTGTTCGGGCTGAACTGGTGTTCGAGGTGGGTTGCAAAAATCTCCGACCGGTCGGCAGCGCGGTATCTGATAGTCCCATCCTGGTGTAGTAGAGGACGAACTGGTGTCGAGGCCCTGGATAGTTGGTGGCACAGCTTGTGAAGGGACACTGAAAAACATCCTGCTTTAAATTCCTTAAAAGAACGATCAAATGAGACCAAAATTGATGGTGCTGCTCAATTTTCCCATTTTCTCCTTCCCATGTTCCCATGACTTTCTTCTCACTTTATCGTAAAAACCTAGAAATCATCTAACACTAGATTATTTAGAATTTTTAGTCAATATAGAACAAATAAGTCCAAACGCGATGGGTTTATGTCGTTAAGTTTAAAAGATCCTGTCCTAGTGTAAGCGAATTCTTCCAGTTGCATTAATAGATTCTTAAAATCATTTA
Organism: Apodemia mormo; assembly: GCA_036924255.1. Classification (NCBI taxonomy): domain Eukaryota; kingdom Metazoa; phylum Arthropoda; class Insecta; order Lepidoptera; family Riodinidae; genus Apodemia; species Apodemia mormo. The sequence goes on along the minus strand of JAUPFN010000011.1, from coordinate 39,176,306 downwards.
GCACCAAACAGCAAACTCAATAGGTTTATTTGTGTTAGCGAGATAAACCTATAGAGTTCTGTTCCAAAGTCCTTATTAGAACAAACCAAATGAGCTCAAAATCGATGGAGTTGCTCAATTTAAATTCAAAGTTCCTATAACTTTCTTCCTGCTTCATCATAGAGCCACAGAAATTATCTAGCACTAGGGTATTTCCCAAAACAGAATAAATGAGTCCAAACTCGACAGGTTTATCTTGTTTAGTTTAAAGGTTTCCATAGCTACATTCAATTTCCATTATTAAATTCAAAAAATCATCGAGCACCAAAAACTATGCCAAAACAAACCGAAGTAACCCATACTCAATGAGATTTTCTGGGTTAGCTTAGGATTTCTCATGGATTTCTTCTTGCCCTGTCATCTGACACCGGAAGTCATCCTGCTCCAAAGACTTTAAAAGATCGATTAAGACGAGTTGTTAAATTTCAATTCGAAGTTCCCATAACCTCCTTCTTACTTCATTATAAGACATTATAATATTTGTCAAAACAGAATAAATGTATTTAAGCTCCATGGTTTTCTCTTGTTTAGTTTAAAAATTATTATGGCCACCTCCTAGTTTCATCATCAGATCCTAAAAATTATCCAGCACCAAAATGTATGTCAAAACAATTTCAATTAGCCCACATTCAATGAGTTTATCTGAATTTATCGATTTTTTCCAGTTCTATCATCAGGCACTGATAACCATCGTGTTTCAAAATCCTTGTAAAAAATATACCTTATTCCAAAGTTCCATTGACTTCCATCATCAGCTCTATTCATCAGCAGACACCGAAAATCGTCTGGTACCAGGATGTTTGTTAAAACAGAAGAAAGGATCTCGACCTGGAAAGGTTTATCTTGTTTTATCAATTAATTCCCATGACTACTTACCAATTCCATCATCAGATACTAGAAATCATCCAGCACCAATTGTTTGCCAAAACAAACCGAATTACTCCACACTTGATGGGTTAACCTGGTTTAGCTTAGGAGTTCTCGGGTACATATTCCAGCTCTCTCTATCGTCAGGCACTGGAAGTCATTGCTCTCCAAAGTCCATATAATAACGAATCAAACATCTCTAAAGTTGATGCTGTTGCTCTATTTTTTTCCAAAGTTCCCATAACGTACTTTCAGCTTTATCAAGAGACCTTGGAAATTATCTAGCATTAGAGTGCTTGTCTAAACAGAACAAATTAGCCCAATTACGATTATTTTATCTTATTTAGTTCAGGAGTTCTCATGGTTACCTTTCAGTTCCATCATCAGAACCTGAAAATCATCTAGCACTAAGGTGTTTGCTAATACAAGACAATTAAGTGCTAATTCAAAAACACAACCTCATTTAGTTTAGGAGTTCACTGTAATTGCATTTTGAATTTAGATTCTTGAAGTTCCAATGTCATTTTTTCGGCTCAATTTTCAGAGCCTTATCATCATGAGAAAGAACTTACTATAACAAGTGAAATAACTTCAAACTCCATTATATTAGCAATTTTTTTTGTGAGTTACATTGAAACTCTTATGCCTCCATCTTCAGTTCTTCAACATTATATGTAGTGGAAATTACACGTCATCAAAAATCCATCAAGTCTGAACTTGACTATCTCATCTCTTTCTACATTCTACGCGTGAGTTCCGGTAGCACTTTTTCAGCTCCATCTTCAGATCCTCGTCATTATGAGAACTAATCAAATTTAGTTCTTATAACAACAAGACCAATGAGTCCAAACAAGATTATCTTGTTAAAACTCTGCATCAAAGAGTTCCAGTCCCTAGATCCAGGCTACATCATAAGCTCAGTTGGATGGTACCATAGTGTTGTATTGTGACTGAGCTTTCACAAGTCTGCCATGTTTTTGTTCAAACGGATATCAGAAATTCGTTAAAAAGTAGTTTGCAATATTTAGAAAATCTGTTATTTACATACGAACATCGCTAGTTAAATAGATGCTGATGATCTTCGAATGAGAATCTTAAAATATCACGTTAAGGTTACCATGTAATCGCAATATTAATAAAGTAAAAGAATAAAAAATGTAGTATTGATAAAGCCTTTATAAGTTGCTTAATTCCCTTCATTAATTTGAAAAGAGCTGGTGATCTTGAAACAGCTGAACCGATTCTAGTGAATCATAGCTAAGAACCATGTCACAAAACAGGGCTTTCAATTAATAAAAACTGCAACCAACCAGGATCCGCCAGGGCGCTACGACGCCACGGACAGACACACAGATACACACATACACACCTGAAACTTATAAGACACCTCGTTTTGCGTCGGGGGTTAAAAATGATGGAGTCCAGCGCCTTTCGGCATGCAAATATTATTACTTCAAACGCATAATTTTAAAAGTTGGAAAAAGGCGTAAAAAATAAGTTATTATTTTTTTTATAGTAGGAATTATAGTCAGAACCTGTTACAATATTTTCAATATTTTTGTCGTTCAATATAGTATGTATTGTTTACGTAGGTATTAAAGACCCCAACAAAGCGTCCAAGACGTCGAGCCTTGCGGAACTGGGTATGGATTCTCTGATGAGCTCCGAGATCAAACAAATCTTAGACCATAAATACAACCTGGTGCTAGGAGCAAAGGAGATCCGAAAACTGACGTTCAAGGATTTGCAATTGTTAGCAGACAACGTGGAAAAGAAAACGTATAGCGTCAGAAACGAACACATATCTTAAATTTTTAATTTTATTTAGTTTTATGCGAAAATTTTTAGCCTTTATCTCTTTTAATTTTAAAGATATACCCCTTTAACAGAAAGACAGATGAATCAGCGTATGAACATAATTGATTTAAAATCACATTAAAATTAATCATGAAACCAAAAATAATTAAAAAAAGAATGAAATTAAAAATACAAGTAAAGATGTCTTAATAGTTTTGTATATGTAGGTATGTTGATTTTATAACATGATTATGTAAGAATGAAATCACATAAGTTGTTTATACATAATTTATAGAATATAAATTTCATAACTTGTTATAAAATGAATTTGTAAAATAGGAGCTCATTTATAAGATTAGTATACAAATGAGCAGCAACTGATGATAAATGACCACTGCGTGAGCAATTTTCCATTGCAAATGCGGCATAAAAAAGTCAGAAAACTTACGTTTCTGCGAAGACCAAGAACATTTAAGGTTCTTGTAATCTTGGAGTCATCGACATCTTTAATTTCCAGCACATTCTAACTTATCAAGACTATTTTTAATACACAAAATTTTGTCAGTGTGAAAAAACACCGTATTTTGTTATATTTTTTCATTGCGTGTACTTGCTCTTAGTTAATTAAAATAGTTCTTTTTCAATGGAAAATATAAGATATATTGGGTCTCAATTTAGTTTTATTTTTTTAACATGCCGCTACGAATAAAAATGAGGCAGTTATTGATTTTGGTCGACTTTTGAAAATCGAGTTTAACCAGATCTCATAGTTAAGGTCCTAGGAACCTTTTCCGACTATTTTCATGATGACGTCGGTATATCTGTATAAATGTGCGTGTGTGTGTGTTTAAGTGTATATGTAAACATCTCATAACTTTTTAAAGATTTGCCCGATAAAAATGTGCTTGATGGCATTCAATTGGATTCTGTTAAATTTAGACTTCCTGAAAATCTGGACTGATTCGGCACAGGCAATTTTAAGAAAATTTTATAATACTTCAAATAAAACTGGTCACTCAGTGTTTTTTTATAATAACTTTAAAATTAATGTACGGATTGATTACAATATCTAATGAGTCCTTTTCTTAAAAAACTACATTCAACTCCGCAAATTGTAATAAAATCGGTGTATTCGTTCGGGAGTTATCGTTGGCGAAAAATTTTGAGAAAATTTGCTTTTGACATAACTTCAAGATTTTCCAATCGATGTTTTTTTTTTTTGACTTTTTACAATATTTTGAAAAACTGCATCAAAAGTGGTTTCAAAAATTAAAATCAAATCAAGTTATCAAAAATTACAGCTTTTCAAATAATAAAATTATGTTGTTTTTAGCAAACTTACTCAATATTTTTGAAATAACTTTCAGGCTAATACACTGATTAACTTAAAAACCTTATCAGCTTTTCTACTTAACCTGCATCAAATACCGTTAAATTGATCAAAATCGGTCAGTTTGTTTGGGACTTATCAATGGCAAAAAATATTGAAATAAATGTTTTTTAACATTCCTTCGAAATTTTTTAACCTATCGATTATTATGTAGGTACAGCAATATTTTAAATCTTAAAAATTGAGTTGATTGTCGTTCGAAAGATAAAATCGATCATAATTTCCATAATATACAGCTTTTTAAAAATTAATAGACTGTCATTTTTAACAAAATAGATAAAGACAAAGTTTGAACTGAAAGATTTTATTCATTTGAGATAAAGGGCGGCTTGCACCAAAATGCTTAAATCATTTTAAGTCACTAAATATGTTTAAAGTGACAGCATTTAAGGCGTTTTGACATTTGCTAAACATGTTTAAAGGACTAAATGCATTTAAGTATTTTCGTGCAAGCCGCCCTAAAATACCTAAATTTAGCGGGAAGATTCAGAGATGACCTGCAGTGTCAACCGTATACAGATTTTTTTGCTTGAGAATTTGTCGGTAGATCTTTTGTGTGGGGATGTGGCGACCCCTGGCTTGTAAACGTTCCTACTTTCAGCATGAAGTCTATTAATGGTGACCAAATCAAAGCTGAGACTTGCCATCAATAGGTACAAACAAAACTTCCTTTCTGCAACACTGATTAAGGGATAAAATCAGCATCGACATCTGGATTATCCAGCGAGAAGTGCATATGATGCATTAGCCCCGAGGATAATATACGATAAAAGACCGCATTTCCACCATTTTGCTGCCTTGTATTGCCAGTCGAAATGCGGCAGCAGCCTGCTAATGAAGACCATGTTAGGTGACATACTAATTGTGTTAGATCATACGCCAGGGTGAATGTGAACAGACTTCCTCTCATAATCGGTGATGCCTAAACAGAACCATTTGGAATAGTGAGCACTAAATACGCCTGAGATCACGATTTCTATGAAGTAGGTCTGCTGTAGCTCGAAATCTGTAGCCTTTTTTATGCACCAAACAAGTCGGTTAACTTCTATATGTGCACGCGTACATATATTAACGCACAGATACGGGGATAGAATCGTAGTCTACGTTTAATAGGGTGAATTAAGTCCTATTGGGCCCCAGAGTTTTCAGTACTTAAAGCTTTTTTTAAAGTTTCTATCTGTATTTGGCAGTAATACTTTGCCCCCAATTATCTGTATCTTACAATTAGCGATGTGTCATTGATAAATACTCGGGAGCAAAAAATGGTCTAATACATAAACCTCACTTCTTTGAAATAATGATTGTCCACAGGTTGTGGACAATCATGTTCCACAGGTCAGTTCATACTGAAGTAAAAAACAATTAATCGCAAATTTGTTTTTATATTTTCATGTTTTTTGTGCCTTTGTATACACTAATGGTACAAGAAACAAAAGGTAAAAGAGGCTATTTTTGAAACTTAATGTTTTTATTTTCGCTTGAGTAATTTATTCGATAAAAAAACAGAAATCAAAAATCAGACGAACTTTATTCAATAAAACCAAAGAGTATACAATACTACGTAAAATAAAACTTTTTACAAGATATTTTGACATGTCAACATTTTTTTAAAATTACTCCCGGATCAGAAATGAGAACTCCCGGAGCAGAATTGAGAAGATCCGGCGGAAGAAAGTCAGCGGGCTTGTCTTCTTTTCATATCATTTTTTTTCACAATATCAAAATATTACAAAATTATAAAAAATATATATGAGATTGATATAAAGAGCAATTAATTTTGTTTTTGTTTTTATGAGATTTTAATACCCTTTTTTACACAGTTTTAATACATTTTATAAATTTATTGGCTGGTAGATCTGTTATAGTTTTGGGCAGTTTATAAAAGAGTTACTTAATCTGTGGATATATATATATATATATATATATATATATATATATATATATATATATATATATATATATATATATATATATATATATATATATATACACACACACATAGTTTTGTTAACATTTAATAAAAAATTATTTGTACTAAACCAGTGCGTATGTAGTATGTACAAAATCATTATGAACGTTAACTAGACATAAGGTGAAACGTTTCTTTCTTTCGGGATTCTAAAGGTCACAGCACACATATCAACTTGGAAAGGGATTGGCACCGTATCGCCTTATGCCTCGCCGTCAACCAGGTGTCAACCTAACGTATGCACGTAACCATAGCGTATCAGCAGCTTCTGTAAGTCAACTCGGCTACGACTAGGCGACACCGCGCTTACCGTTCGCCGACTGCTGGCTGACCTGGTTGGCAGCGCACGGTTATGTCTCGGTTTACAATACATGAGATAGCTATCATAGCCATAGCACTTGATGAACACTTGAGGTAACAATTAGCAGTAACTCAATTTTGAAAAACGTGAACAACAGTGTTTGGTGATCCAAAAATTCTCAACACTATTTTTCACCTGACTTGAAAATTAAATACGAAGATTGCTATCCGAGAAAGTAAGTTCGGCTTAAAATGTGTCATGTTGCACATCTTAGGCTTGCAGGTAATCGTATTAAATAAGCAGCTTAAAAAATTTAGAAACTAACGTTTAGATAATGAAAAAAGTTTTGACTTGGTCCAAATTTATATTTAAAGTTTCGGAATACTTTTAAATTTGAAGAGCCTGACCTTTTGCTCCACAGAATTTTATAGTACTTTGCTTGTAGAACTCATAGATAAAACAGGTCAAAACTTTTTCCTTTTGATAAAAAGCAATGAAATTAAGTTTAAGAATGACTTCAAAATTCTTATTTAAAAAAAATTTAAATGTGTTACCACAGAATATAATATTTATAATAATGTTTGTGACTTCACTAGTGATATAATCAAGGAGTATAGAGGTATGTTCGAGGTGTGTAAAAGTGTCTAGATGTTTACTAAAAATAATGTCTTAAGTACCTACCAGAATGGTGCTGGCTTAGGATAAACGACGATATGAATATAGCCGTTGTACACGTAGCGTTGTAAGGCTAAACATAATTATTTAGCAGCGCGTTTGCTCAATTACTAACATTTATGCGCTCAGTGTGTCTGATGGCAGTAACGGAGTTGCTAAACACATTAATAAATCCAATAACTGGATTTATTTGCGTGTTTGGTGACGACTCCGTTCCTCCGTGGATACATAATTGATCCAGCACACAACGGTAAGATAAACTGCATCATTACGAAGTTACCGGCTGACCCAATCATATTTGTAAACATTGATCCTGAAGGTATACAATGATCTTTGATGGAATCTACAGCCAACCATATTCCTTATGGGAGTGTTGTAAAGTAGTTCACCAACTTCTTATAACATATAGCGTCTTCTTCAGACATATCAAATTAAAAATTATTCAGCTATTATTTAAAAAACATCTCGGATTAGCCACGAAGACATTGAGGAACCAAAGGCGGCAAAATCACCACAAAAAACTTCCTGTATCCGCGATATAGTTATTTACAATTTATTGTAATTATTTACACGCCATAAGCGTTTTTTTAACTTCTAGTCCAGTAAAAAGTTTAATGAAACCATGATCTGAGCAGTTTTGGAGCAATGAGTAAAAATGTTTTCATTAATACTTAAATAATGATATTATAAAAGAAATTTTGATTTAAATTTAGGGGAAAGGGATGAAAAAAAAAACAATAAAGGGTTGAAAAATGCCTTTTTAAATTTTTCAAATAACTTACGGTAGGAAATAGAAAAAAAAGTTTTAAGTAAAAGTTGTAGAGAAAAAAATTCTACACAAAAAAGTTCCTCTTCATTTTTTTATCTGCTTTAGTATAGCTACAAAAAATAAAAATTAAATTGTGTGAATATTTGTGTTTCGATCCAGGGTATTCAACAATTGACATGAGATTAGCTTAGCTGTGCCTTTTTTGTACTACACAAAATTCCTAAAGAAAATTAGTGAAATAATTAAAATTACCTAAATTCTACACAATTTCTCCCCGTGTTGGTCCTGGACTCTTTTGAAGATTAGTGCAACTATCGTTTGCCAGGCAGGTCGTAAAAGGCGACCGATTGTCTGGATGGTAGTGATGTAAGTCACTACTATCTTGGCTACTAGGTGGAAGAGTTCTGCATTGTCTCGCCCGGGTATGGTACTACCGCCTTACCTATTCCTGCCGCAGTAGCGTCAATGATTGTCACTGTCGTGTTCCGGTTTGGAGGGTAAGGTAGCCGGTAAACTTATGCATGTAGCATTAGACCTTGCCACAAGCTAGCAACGTACCATTAACATCTTTGGTGTCTATAGGCGATGGTTGACTCTTTCCATCGGGAGACCCATTTGCCTGATTGCAATCTTTTGATAAAAAAAAACAATTCGATTGATGACACAGCGGGCTCTCTCAGAAATCGATACCAAAATCGCACTAAAATAAATCGGTTCAAAAATTGTTAAGTCATCAAATCATAAAACCGTTTATTGATGTTGAAATTGAATAGGATAATGGCGTGTCTAGGTATATCGGGCTTTCGTGTAAGATTCGCGCTCACCACATTGACATTGAATGATAGAACAATTTAATTTCTAATTTAAATAAATATTTCGTTTTTAAGCAATATTTTCTTAGAAACGACTGCTTTAAATAGTCTAACGGGTTACTTATTCGACTTAGATGATGAGGTATCGGGTCGATCCCCGGGTAGGGCCAAAGTGTTATTAAGATTTTTTTGTCCACGAAAATCAAAATATCAGTAATAACTTAGATTCTGGTGGTAGTATATACCTCTCCCTTACTTTTGGTTAGCACTTTAAACACAATCAGGGTAATCATTACATAGTATAAAACAAAGTCGCTTTCTCTGTCTGTCCCTATGTCCTTATGTCCCTATGTATGCTTAAATCTTTAAAACTACGCAACACATTTTGATGCGGTTTTTTTAATAGATAGATTGATTCTTGAGGAAGGTTTTTGTGCATAAACCTTTCCGATATTCCCACGGGAACAAAAGCTGCGCGGGTGAAACCGCGGGCAGGTCGCTAGTATGTCATAAAACAATATGTAAATTCTGCTGGTGAGGATCACCTCTCATTTCGGCAACTGACAAACAGGTGACAGTCGATGCAGAGTGATGCCACATCTCTACGTAACGCCTAAGAATCAAGCCGATTTGAAATAGTCCCGTCATCAACGATTCGAGCCGCTCTACGATGAATACAATCAAAAGGAAGGAAGCTGGTACTGAGGAGCTCCCGCCCATAAATGAGAGCAGTACTCCATATGAGGCCGGATTTGCGCCTTATAAAGTAAAGCGATGGGCCGGTGTGAAGTACTGCCTGGCCTTGCTGAGAACTCCCAGCTTTTCAGAGGCTAATTTAGCCTTGCTTTCCAAGTGACCGCGAAACTGAACGTCGTTCGATATGTCGACTCCAAGTATTCCAATACTGGCTGTGGCTTTCAGGGAAGTATTTTCAAAACCAGGTGATACGACAAAGGGTGATTTTTTAGCGGTAAACGCGCAAACTTGTGTCTTTAATGGGGTTATATTGGACCAAATTTAATCGATCCTACTCCGAAGCTACGGAAAGTTGTGCTTCAATTTCTGACACTAGTTTATTCCGGCACTCGTTGACGTGTTCCCGAGAAATTCCGCTGCGGCCAGAGTATAAAGCCTCGTCTGTACTGTCATCCACATAACAATGAATGTTTCTCGATCGCAACATGTCATTAATGTGTAGAAGAAACAGCGTAGGCGATAGCACACATTGAGAAACACCAGCATTGATGAGTTTAAAGTCAGAGCATGCGCCATCAACTATGACCTTGATATTCCGATCCATCAGAAAACTGGTGATCCATTTGCACAATTTATCAGGAAGCCCATAGGATGGAAGCTTGGTAAGAAGTGCCTTGTACCATACCCGATCAAAGGCCTTCGCTATGTCTAAACTAACTGCCAATTCCTCTCCATTATTCTCGACGGCCTCCACCCATCGATGATCGATGATGGTTTTATAATCATAGAATAAAACAATAAAAGCCCTCCTCTTCTTCGTCCGCACTCCACATTGTTGATTATCGTGGTTGATGGGTAACTTCGGAATCCTACATTGCGCGTGGCCCGACACGCACTTTTCCAATTATTAATTTATAAAGTTAGCATTTACAACTTTTGAGATCTTTAAAACTGACTCTTTTTCATGGCTGTGTGTATAGTTTTAAAACTCAAAACAAGTTTTCAATATGAATATTCAGTATTTCAGATAAGTCGAACTGCACTTATTTGCACTTTAAATTGAAATTATATGTAGATAAAAAATAATGCGACATTTTCGTTAATACAAGTTTATTACGTATTACACGGTGTTACTAGGGTGAATGCATAAATTGAAGGTGGCTAAAGGCTTCATTTCTACGTAATCTTAAAACTGTAGCACATCACTCATAAAAAATTCGGAACTAATTAGACTAAAGTCAACTAAAACTAGTTATATGACTATCGTTATAATGGAAGTAGTACTTGCTGGTAGAGTTTTGCAAATTCTCGCCCTGGGTTAGGGACTACGGCTTGACTCTATTTCTGCCTATTTTTTTCTATCAGTTAAAAACTTTTATCCAGTTAAAGTAATAAATGAAATGTTTGTATTCTTTTGCGTTAACTTATTGCACCAAGTTTCAAGGCAAACCTAGAAAGACAACAGATAAAACTGTCTGTCATATCACTAACGCCTCTGGCTTCGTACAATATAACGTTATACAAGGACACTACAAACTCCTTTACACACAATATTACTGCTGCTACATTAAGGCGTACAAATTCATTGGAAATACTCAACGTGGAGGACATCGCCCTGTGGCCCGCGCGTTACCCAGACGGGAGACCGTTTCTACAGGACCAAATCACCGTTGACACGCTGATATCACACACCTTTAGGAACCATTTGATGATGATGACAAACGCTCATGCTGGACTTGATTGCACGGAAAAGCATGAGGACAAGAGGCCCGAATGAACAAAGGAATGGTCACATTTCTGGATAAGACCAAACCAGTGACTTAATCAACTAAACCCAAGGACCTCGCCGTATTAACTTTCAGTGTAGACACCTTCTGAAGGAGGTTAATGGCCCCAAAACTATTTCCCTGTCCTTTTACGTGAACAAGCGATTATCAATTGGTTTTCCTTTACGTCCGTTATGATAGATTTATTATAAATAATTTTGAAAAACTAAATTTGTGTTCACAAAAAATTATACCATATATCATGAACACAATCTATACATATAATAAAATCGTAGGAAAGTCAAAACTGTACATTGAATATTTTTTTAAAAAATACTTGGGGCGTGATCTACAATCGATATCGAAGCCAAAAATGTAGTTTATAAAATTTTTGTCTGTTCGTCTGTATGTCCGTTTGTCTGTTTTTCTGTATGTATGTCCGGGGTAAACTCAAAAAGTACTGCATGGATTTACTTCAAATTTTGTGTGAATATTACTAATAGGTCGGGTCAACATATAGGCTACATATTATCACGCTATTACCTACGTGGGAGGGGCAGTGCGGTGTAAACGAACTCCGCGCGGACGAAGTCGCTGGCAACAGTTAGTATACTATATATGGTATGTTTGATGGTATTATTATGTGTTGGTATGAATAGCTAGCTTAGTTTTTTGTGAATAATTTAGATAAGGAGTACCCGAAAATAATATCTGAACTAGAAATAAAAAAAGAGGCATTAATTAAATTTCTTAGACTCGACCATCGCAATAGTGAACAATAAACCCAACTTTGTGATTTTTCGTAAACCGACAAATTAATTTCACTATCCCGCTTCTTTGTGCTATCTTTGGCAAAACAAAGAAGCCGCTTTCAATAGTTACTCACATAGATTGTCATTTTTGCCGCTACACACAAATTTTACATCAAAATGCTCAATATAATTTCATAGTTATTAGTTTAAAATGGACTTAGATGTGTTTTAATTACTAGTTAAATAGAAATAAAAGAAAGACAAATAATATCACGATTTCTTTGTGTTATCAGTTATCACCCCAAAAAGTATTAGATTTAAATCCAGTTTTATACATATTTTGGTCGAAATTCGGAAAGAAATTGAAACGTGCTTACGATGTCATATTAGTAACATTGCATTTAGATTATATAAGTATATAATTTCTTGCGAGATATATAATGCAGTAGAAAGAACAAAATCAATAATAAAAATGAACCTGGGATTTATAAACCACTAGCTGTGCCCGCGACTTCGCGTGGAAAAATTTCTAAAATAAAAGTCCTGGAGTTTTACCCTCATACTTCCCTTTCCCGTGGGATTTCCAGGATGAAAACTACCCTATGACGTGTCGTTGTTTTATCGGGTCTCAGAATATCTTTGTACTAAATTTTATCCAAATCAGCTTAGTGGTTTAGGCGTTAAGAAGAGACAGACAGAGGAGACAGATTCAAAATTAAACATCTGAATGGGTCTTGTTTTGCAAAACATCTTATAGATTCTGGACATAACATGTTACAAGGATATATATATATATATATATATATGTATATATATATATATATATATATATATATATATATATATATATATATATATATATATATATATATATATATATATATATATATATATATATATATATATATATATACAATTTGAAATCATGAACCTTAAAATCTTTCTTTTCTTTAGAAAAGGAAAATTGATACGTTGACACAGAAGGTAGGATTATTTATACGATGGAAATATGACACCAAATAGCTTATTTAATAACATAAAATCATCGAAAATTTGGCGACTACCGGTAATAAATACTATCTCACATAATGTGATAGCTGTGAAAAGCCTATTGGCAACCGGGCCCTTTCCAATCGCGGGCAACGTTGTTTTATCATAAAACTGAAAAAGCACATTTTGTTTTGCCTGACCCGGGAATCGGACGCGGGACCTCATATGGTCAATGACGACACCGGACCGCTAGACAACACGGTAAATATTTCAAAATTAGATACATCAATCAGTTAACTTTTAAAATGAATAAAACTTCTGCAAAGTGTAGGTAGATGTTGAAGTGCCTAAGCTACTTAGTATACTCACTAAAGTCGGACTCCAAAATCTATGTATATAAAAATCAATCCCTATTTTCCTTGGTCATGACACCACGCCTGAATGGCCGGACCAATTTCGGTAATTTTTTTTTATTGTGTTTGTAATTGTAAGGAGAAGGATCTTATAAAAGAAAATATTAAGAAAATTGGGCGGAAAAATAGAAAATTTAAGAATACGTCAGTGTGTATGTGTGTATGTAAACATCTCATAACTCTGAACGGCTTGACCGTTCGAAACTTGGTTAATGGGATTCGATTGGATTCCACTCAACTTATACTTCCTGAAAATTTTAACTAAATCAGTCAGGAAGATTTTGTGAAATTTTGGACAACCTCACAAAAGTTTTTGGCGATACGGAAAATTTTGCAAAAGTGTTTTTTCGACATAACTTCGAATTTTTTTAACCAATCATTTTTAATCTTTTGCAATATTTTAATACTTACTAAAAAAACTACATTGAATTTCAGAAATCAAAATCGAGTAAAATTTTCAAAAGTTACAGCTTTTCAAACATTAAAATTACGTTGTTTACAGTAAATTTATTACATGTTGTTTAAATAACTTTCAGGTTAATATATTAAAATTTAAAAAAAGTTTTTTTTACATTTCTTCAATATTTTTTAACCTATCGATTAAAACAATTTTGAGTTAAGCAATTGCGTTGAATGCCATTCGAAAGATCACGATCGATCATCAATTTTTACAAATATGATGTATATTTTTCAAACATTAATTTCCTAAGTATCATTTTACAAACTGAACTCTTCGAACTCTAGGGAACTTCTAGGGAAGGGCGTTCTATCTTAGGCCGCATCTTAGCTTACCATCAGGCAAGATCGTGGTCAAGCGCTTCCCTATCGACAGTAAAAAAAGGTGAAAATAATCCAGCAATGGACATAATATCGTGTCACATAAATGACATAGTGAATTGCTTTTTGTTTTAATTTGTTACCATGGTTCTGAAGGTTTGGTTAAAAAATTCGAATTACAAACTAAAGATACATTAATTATGAAAATTGAAGTGATAAAAACATTGTTAAAAACCCTTACTCGAGTTTTAATTACATTGTTATCACAATCCTACAAAACAAAAGCGTTCAGTGTATTGTAAGTTTTGACTGAAAGATAATTATAATTATTATTGTATACATGTTTACTTAGCTTTATAGTATTTCTCATTTAATTCATTTATATATTTAAAAAAGTCATAAAATCATAAATTGATTCGCCGTCCAGTTTTAAAGTCGTTATATAAACACTAGTTTCCATTTTATTTCAAAATAAAAAATATAATATTTCTAATGTAGAATGAAGTAGCTAAACTAGTTTTTTCCTCTTCTTTGTACCGTGTGTTGTAGTGTTGTGAATTACGTTGCTCGCCATTAATGCTTCATCCTTCTTAGAGCGAAATGCTATTCGACTCTCCTGAAGATGCTTCGGTTGCGAAGTGAAACGTGCGTTGAGTACATTGTACACAAAGGTAGTAACACATAACAACTTGTGTGTTACTGCCTTTGCTTCTGACGCGGAAAGTGTCGTGGAAGTAGGTGGACTATTGTGCCACTGTGGTCTTCTATAATTTCAGACTTTGGATAAGTTTGCCCTATTCCTTACACTAGCTTTCATTTCTATTGCACCACAGCAGTTCCATATTTTTTTTTTTTTTTTTTTTTTTTTATAGAAGAGGGGGCAAACGGACAGGAGGCTCACCTGATGGTAAGTGATTACCGCCGCCCATAGACAACCACACTACCAGAGGTCTTGTAATTGCGTTGCCGGCCTTTTAAGAATGAGTAAGCTCTTTTCTTGAAGGTCCCTAAGTCGTATCCATTTGGAAAAATTTCTGCCGATAGCTGGTTCCACAAAGGAGTGGTGCGGGGCAAAAAATGCCTCGAGAATCGCACGGTTGTGGATTTCCAGACATCGAGATGGTGAGGATGGAACTTCGAATTTTGTCGCGATGTCCGATGGTGAAATTCGGCAGCAGGAATTAATCCAAACAGTTCCTCGGAACATTCCCCATGGTAGAGCCGATAAAAGATGCAGAGTGATGCCACATCTCTACGTAACGCCAAAGAATCAAGCCGATTTGAAAGAGTCTCGTCCTCGACAATTCGAGCCGCCCTACGTTGAATTCGATCAAAAGGAAGGAGCTGGTACTGAGGAGCTCCCGCCCATAAATGAGAGCAGTACTCCATATGAGGCCGGATTTGCGCCTTATAAAGTAATAAGCGATGGGCCGGTGTGAAGTACTGCCTGGCCCTACTGAGAACTCCCAGCTTTTTAGAGGCTAATTTAGCCTTGCCTTCCAAGTGACCGCGGAACTGAACGTCACTCGTAATGTCGACTCCAAGTATTCCAATACTGGCTGTGGCTTTCAGGGAAGTATTTTCAAAACGAGGTGATACGACAAAGGGTGATTTTTTAGCGGTAAACGCGCAAACTTGTGTCTTAATGGGGTTGAATTGGACCAAATTTAATCGACCCCAGTCCGAAGCAACAGAAAGTTGTGCTTCAATTTCAGACACTAGTTTGTTCCGGCACTCGTTGACGTGTTCCAGAGAAATTCCGCTGCGGCCAGAGTACAAAGCATCGCCCGTACTGTCATCCGCATAACAATGAATGCTGCTCGATCGCAACATGTCATTAATGTGCAGAAGAAACAGCGTAGGCGATAGCACACAACCTTGAGGAACACCAGCATTGACGAGTTTAAGGTCAGAGCATGCGCCATCAACAACGACCCTTATACTCCGATCCGTCAGAAAACTGGTGATCCATTTGCACAATTTCTCAGGAAGCCCATAGGATGGAAGCTTGGAAAGAAGTGCCCTGTGCCATACCCGATCAAAGGCCTTCGCTATGTCCAAACTAACTGCCAATGCCTCTCCTTTATTCTCGACTGCCTCCGCCCATCTATGTGTTAAGTAAACCAGAAGATCACCAGCTGAGCGTCCGCGACGGAAACCGTACTGGCGGTCACTAATCAGCTGGTGCTCCTCAAGATACCTCAGAAGCTGGCAGTTAATAATGGACTCCATTATTTTGGAGAATAAGGAGGTTATTGCTATAGGCCGATAGTTGGACTTGACCGATCGATCGCCTTTTTTAGGGATTGGGTGCACTAAGGCGGTCTTCCAAGTTATGGGCACGACGCCTTTTGAGTAGGAGAGTCGGAACAAATGCGTTAAAACCGGTGCCAACTCTGGAGCACACATCTTTAGCACGATTGGAGAGATGCCATCAGGCCCACTCGACTTATGGACGTCCAAGGAAAAGAGTGCCTTACGCACTGTAGTTTGCAAGAACTTTACCTCCGGCATGGAAGTATCACACCGCGGGATAGTAGGTGGTGTATTTCCTTGGTCGTCCAAAGTCGAGTTGGCTGCAAAAAATGAGCCTAAAAGATCAGCTTTCTCTTTTGCAGAATGGGCTAGAGAGCCATCATCTTTGTGCAAAGGTGGAAAAGAGGGCATACAGAAATTACCCTGAACAGCTTTGGCTAGAGACCAGAACGCACGAGTTCCCGAAGGAAGGCGAACTAGCTTCCCGCCAATTCTGCCAATGTGCTCGGATTTTGCTTTAGCGATGGTTCTTTTAAAAGACCTAGAGGCATAATTGTACTCCTTTCTGAGTGTGCTGGTATTTACATCCTGAGATGCCGATGCCGAAGCCCAGGCATGGTAGGATTCATGCTTTCGGCGTGAAGCCGTTTTGCATTGGTGACCAAACCATGGCTTAGATTTGCCACCAACGGGTACAACAGAAAACGGAATGTAAAGTTCCATTCCCTGCAGCACCACATCAGCGACGCAGTCAGCAACGACATCTGGATCTTCCAGTGAGGAGCACACACGCCTCCATGGGTAAGATGCAAAAAAAGACCGCATCCCGTCCCAATCTGCTGACCTGTAGTGCCAAACGCGACGGTAGCCTGAAGAACGAGGCCGTGATAAGCGCGAAATCGGCACTTTGCTCCGTACTAGGCAGTGGTCCGATGAACCAAGTGGAGCGTCTACAGAAACCTGATAACTGTCTGGGTGTGAGGTCAGCAGAAGGTCTAACAAGGAAGGAAGATGGTGGTCCACATCTGGAACACGCGTAGGCGAGGTAACCAGCTGTGTCATACCATACGCTAAAGCAAAATCGTGAACAGATCTCCCCGCATGATCGGTAGTACGTGAACCGAGCCACTCGGCATGGTGGGCGTTAAAATCACCGATGATCACGATCTCTGCGGAGGGGATCTGTTGCAGCACGGAATCTGTTGCAATTTGGATGTGTTCTATGAGTCGGTCTGATTCGGCATTTCCGCTGTGGGACCTGTACAGGCACGCATAGATGCGGGGATGGTCGTCGCAGTCTACACGTAGCCAGAGGATGGATAGGTCCTTGCCTTCAAGGCTGCTGAGACGTCGAGAACAGATATCCTCTCTGACGTAAGCACAAACTCCCGCCCGGGGTACAAATGAATGCTCAAATTTGTACCCAGGGTAGGAGAGATATGAAGTATCAGCCGGAGAAGATATCTGCGTCTCGGTTAAAAAGAACAAAGCCGGCTTGGCCGTCTCAAGGTGGTGGTGGACGGCATTTAAATTAATAGACCCCTAATATTAGTAAAGTCCACGTGGAGTGTGGTAGGGGATGCCTGAAGATTTTTGTTCCGTTTGCCCCGAGCAGCGAAGTGTGTGAGCGCGATTTTGCCCCCCCCAGAGTACGCAGGGCAGCCTGGGCATCTATGATTAGGTTGATGACAAATTCCTGAACATGGATGTCCAGAGGGGGATTCTCCACTGCTAACGCTAGTGGTACCCCCCTGGGGTAAACTACTACCTTTGAATCGCACTTCCATAGTGTTAGGGGGAGGGGGGAAAGGGCCTCCGGGAACCTCACAGACCAAACGGAACGCAACAGCAAAGCTGTTACTTTACGTTGGTTTTAAGTGAGGTAGTGGTATTGCCCCGGTCGTGCCGGCCCATTCAGCTAAGCATAGCACTACCACTTTTAAACAACAATAAATACCATAATTTCGCCTGTAAATTATAGATTTCTGCAAAGTATCGCCTGAATCTATTAAAGTACCGTAAGTTATTCTTAATTCTAGAGAAAAGTCAATGCTCTTTTACAATACCCATAAGTCGAGCGGACTTACGGCATTCTACTTTTTAACCTAAGGATATGAATTTCTGTAATATTGCAAGTTTTAATAACTTTTCCATGTCCCTAAATACTGTTTTAGTGCACCACATGACTTAAAGAGCTGTCCCTCAGATTCTCTAAGAATATATAGAACCAGCTGCTACTCGCGATTTTACAAAATCATTACTTCCTTTTTCTCAATCCGATAAAAAGTAGTCTATGACACTACTAGTTAGTATAGCTTTCCAATGAAAAATAAAGATTTGCGATTGGTCCTTTTTTTTATAGCAGAGGGAGCAAACGAGCAGGTGGTGCACCTGATGGCAAGTGATCACCGCCGCCCATGGACAACTGTAGTACCGGGGGTCTTGCAGCTAAATTATTTCTTACATATATAAATATAAAAATTCACGGGACAAATTACACTTTCTGATCTGACCCCAAACTAAGCAAATTATTTGCTTGTGCTATGGGTGTTAGTCAATGATACTAATACATAGAAATACATATATAAATACTAGAATATATTTAATAAACAACCAAACCCGGAAATATAAACATCTATGCTCATCACACAAATACTCGTCCGCGTCGGGATCGAACCCGAGCCCCGTTGATTGCGTAGTCAGGGTCACTAAACACTCAACCAACGGGGCGGTCAAATATACAAAAATACAATTCAATACAATGTTTTCTCCTTATTATATGTGTATAGATATAATGGAATTTATTATTTGTCAACTTGTAAACTCTTGTAAAATTTAGATGAGCATCAACTGATAAATGGCTGTACATCCATCTGATGTGATTGATGAACTCGTGATCTTTTGCCTTATTGGTCTTTAGTGATCTTTTAGCTCTCTTTAGACTCTAGTGTCGCAGCTATTTACGTGTCCTACTTGTTCCCTTCATGCTACATAGAATTTTTCGATTACATTTTCGAGGGCAGTGATTCCATATAGATATAACACCCAAAATACGCCTTTATTTACCCCACATTTACAGTATGACTGATTCACACAGCTTCATCCGTGAGTAGAGTAGCTGGAGGTCATCCAGATAAGGCCCTTCAATAAGGTCAATTAGAAAAGGCCCAAATATACAGATAAGGCCCTAAGGGCCTTATCTGTATATTTGGGCCTTTTCTAATTGAAAGGATAATAGCTGAGTGACATATCAACGTACAGCCTAAGTCGCTAGACCAAGAAGGCTGAATTTTTTTACAGAGGTTGATCGTATGACGAAGACAAAGCGTAAGAAAGGATTTTTTGAAATTCATCCTCTAAGGTGATGAAATAGGGGTTAAAAGTTTGTATGACACTCTGTCATTTTTAAGGTGTAATGAATGAAATGTGGTAATTAGCCTTTAAATAAAAAATAATGAAACACATACTTAATTTTTTCAATTCTTTCCCATAAAGGGGTAAAAATGGGCAAAAATTAATTGTTTATTGCAGTTTTTCAAATTTTAAATTACTTAATGTAGTATTTATGCTTTCTTATACAATTAAAGAAAAACGTAATTTAAGATTTTTTCGAATTTCATTCCTTAAAGGGTTAAAAAGGAGTGTTAGTAATTTGGTATAAAATAAAATTGTTTATAATCAAAATCTCATGAAATTTAGTGTTTATGCTCTTCAATCCAAAGTAAAGAAACATGCATGAAAGGATATTTTGAGTTATTTCCCTTAAACGATTAAAAGGGGATGTTACAATTTATATGAAAACTTGTGTTCTTCAACACAAGAATCATTTCAGTATTTTAGTATTTTTTAGTATTTTTTAATCATTTTAGGATTTTTTTTTCAATTTGATCCCTTAAAGCGGAAAAAGGAGCATTAATGTTTGTATAAATAATAAATTATTTGTTGTCGAAATTATTTAAAATTTAGTATTTATGTTTTTATTACAGTGAAAGGAATACAAGTTTAGGATTTTTGAAAGGATCAAAAGAGTGATAAGGTATGTATAAAAAATAAATTATTTATTATCAAAATCTCTTTAAATTTAGTACTTATGCTCTTCAGTCTAATTAAACAAACACGTGTTTAAGGAATTTTTGAATTTTATCTCTTAAAGTATTCTAAAATTTGCATGAAAAATTTAATATTATAACTTAAAATTAGTAGTATTTATGCTCTGCCATATACTTGAAGAAACTCGTTTTTTTAAGGATTTTTATTAAATTTTATCCCTTAAAGAGGTGTTAAAGTTTTTACATAAGGCATATTGTTTTTCATGTAAATTACTTGTAATTTAGGATTTATGCTCTTCAGTACCATAAAAACATGAATGTAAGGATTTTTGAATTTCCTCTATTAGCAGCGCAAAAAGAGTTTTTACCTCTACACAGTGTGTAGGTGATGGTGTGATGGTCAACCAAAAATCAAACCATACATTTAGACCATGATTATGAGGTGAAAATCGTTGGAAATTTATTTATTTATTTAATTATTTATTGTACACAGAGAACAGCACAATTAGGGAAAAAAATAAACGTAAAATAAGTACAATGGGCGAGCTTATCTCTACTTAAAGAGATTTCTTCCAGCCAACCCGTAAAAGGAGATTTAAAAAAAATCAAATGAGTAGACTTGGTGTACAAAAGAATAATATGGTTACATAAATAAACTAAATATATATAGATGATAATGAAAAAAAAGAAGAAAAAAACACATACCATATAAGGGAATCTCACAATTCAGCTAGTAAATGTTCTTTAACGCGTTTTTTAAAGGAATCAAAAGTCTGGCAGAGGCGAATCTCACTAGGCAGAGAGTTCCACAAATTTACTGCATGTACCGTAAAAGAGTACGAGAAGGCAGCAGAGTTACTAGGAGAAAAACGCAACAAGCTTCTAACGTTAGTGGAACGTTAACGTTTATGTGGAAAGTTTTTGATTATTTTGAAGAATATTTACATTAACTTTGTACAATTTGATTAATTCAAATAAATAGTGTTTAATTTCTAAAAAAAATAGTGTTATTTAAGGAAAAATACATAATAAGCAATGCATTATGCGCCACATATCGTGCAAAATAAAAGGCTGGTTCGAAAGTTCCAAATATTTGAAATTAACATATAATATATTCGAAGTACGAGTATATTACATTTTAATTTCAAATATTTGTTGTAATTTAAAATTGGGAACAGATTTACAGTAACCGGAATATTTAACTGGACGATATACCATCAAACAACTAGTACACACAAGTAGTCATGCGCAAGTATTTATTTAAACAAGTAATTATTACAAAAACAAAGAATCATTTTGTAGATCAATTTGCAATCAGTCACTAATTAATTTTTGAATTAAATAAAAATAATTTGGAATGTCATGCACAAAGTTCCTTTTATAAATCATAAGATAGCAGATGGCTCTGCCAATGGAAAGAGTCTGCCCATAGACACCAAGGACTTTAATGATGTGTTGCTATCCGTGTGACGGGATGGATGGTGATGCCACATGTATAAGTTTACTGGCTACGTTAACTTCTAAAGCACACTCTTCTGAAGTCTCATAGCACAGCGTCGACAAGTATACTATTAATGATAGTGCGACAGTGATAAGAAGCGACGGTATCATACCCGTGTGAGACGTTGTGGAACTGTAACACCTAATACTCACGATAATAGTGACGTGTATTGCTAATTGTTTCCCTTTTACGAACTCCCAGGCAGAATGACAAATGATATATTCTTCAAAAGGGGCCCGGACCAATACGATGAAAAATGTTTACTGTTTAGTTGCGGAGCGCATAAGATGGTCGAGAATCTTCTCCGTTGCCGTGGATTGCCGACCGCTGCATGTTCTTCACCAATAAAGCTATTTTAGATAAAAAAACATTGAATAAATTTTAATTAGAGCATAGCTTTAAATGTTTCGTGTAAGCCTTTGTATCCACTATTCTTTTTGTGCACAATGACCCGTAGTGTGGCTAAGTATGGTGTAGTTCACTTTGATAGATTGATTGCCCTTTGATAGAGCTATAATTCTCTATTTCACAGGTAGTAGATAGAAACAAAGCATTGACGGGCGGACTAGTCGCGTTGAATTCATTTGGAATTGGTGGAATGAATGCGCACGTGATCTTAGAAGCAGAAAATGAGTGCAAAAGCAATAAAGTAGAAGGGGGAGCACTGCCCCGGCTGGTGCTGACGTCAGGGTGCACGGAAGCAGCGGCTCGGTCGCTGGTGGAGCTTGCAGTGCGACACAAGTGTGACGAGAGGCTGTTGGCCCTGCTGGATGCCACGCATGCGCAAGCCACGCCACTGCATAGGCACCGCGCATACTGCCTGCTGTCCGATCCACCACAACAAGAGTACTTCGTAAGTATTAAAACTAATCGAAAACAGTTTAGAATTCCTAATCACCATATCAACTACATATTATACCAAAAACGTTCCATTATTTCATCCTGACCTCTAAAAATCTATAACAGTTGGTACTTGCGCTGTGGTAAGAAAATTTAAAAATACATTACCTGAAAATTAATCTAATACTAAGTGACTTGGCACAAGCCGAGTTTTCAATTTAGGTCTTGTAAAGTTCACCAGACAGAAAATTCTGATAGTTTACCCTGTGTTGATTCGGATCCCGTTTTGAAGAATAGATCAATTGCCTTACTTCTAAGTATCTCGTCTAAGGTGATAGACGGCTACCGCATCTCATCCCACTCTGTAGTGCCAAACGTGATGGCAGCCTGAAGAAGGATAAGCGTGATAAGCACATAACCAGCACTTTGATATAGAGCCCGTAATGTATTTTTGCATGCGCTCTTTTTTGAGCATCATCATGTACCTATAAAGACAAGTATGTTTTCCGTTGGATAATTCAGACGATGTTGTGCTGTAAGGTATGGAATTTTACATTCAGTTTACTGCTTTACCCTTAGGTGGTAAGTATCAGTCTTAATTTGGTCTACAATGTAAAACGGCTTCACGCTGAAAGCTGGAGTGTTACTAGAACTGGGCCATACAGTGGCCATGGCATCATTGCGTGATATAAATATACGCAAACTTAGAAAGGAGTACAATTACCATTCTTGATTTTTAAAAGTGTCATCGCTGGAGGCCAGCCTGGCATCGGAGGAGAATTGGCCGAAAGCTACTTTGCCTTCCTTCGGAACTCTCTCCTGGTCTCCAAACTAAAGCCTCCAAGGAAATTTCTGTCTGTCTTTTTTTCCGCTTTTGCACAAAAATAAGATGATGGCTCTCTAGCCTATGCTACAAAACCGAAGGCTGATCTCTTGTGGTCATTCTTTGCAGTTAACTTGACTCTATATAACCAAGGGGACCCAGTAATTTCGTAGTGTGACACTTCACTGCTGGAGGAAAGTTCCTTCAAATAACAGTAAGACACTCATTTCCTTAGACGTCCATTAGTCGAGTAGGCCTGACGGTATTTCTCCTATCGTGCTCACGTAGTATGCTGCGGAGTTGGTACCGATCCTGACACGTTTTTCTGGTTCTCTTATTGTCATGGTGGATTGCTCAGTCTCGTACATCTATCAGCATATGGCGATAACCTTCTTCTTTCCCAAGAATATGAAGTTCACTATTAACCGCCAGTTTTTTTATATCATAAAATAGCAAATATGCAGATGGATCTCCTGATGGAAAGAGCCAACCATCGCCTATAGACACCAAAGGTGTTAATGGTGCGTAGCTATCTTGTGGCGAGGTTTAATGCCACTTGCATATAAATTTACCGGCTACTTTACCTTCCAAACCAAAATCCAACAGTGCCAAGCACTGATACTATTGCGGCAGGAATAGGTAAGGCGGTGGTACTAGAACCGGGCGAGACAATGCAGAACTAACTCTATCACCTAGTAGTCACGATGGTAGTGACTCGTATAGCCAATTGGTCGTCTTTTACGACCTGCCTGGCGGAACGGCTGTTGGCCCATTCTTCAAAGGAGCCAGGGACCAACACGGGGACCCACACAGGGACCAACACAGTTTCTAATATACCTAGAAGATCACCAGCTGATTAGCAGCGGTCATACGGTTTTCTTCGGAGCTTACTAGCGGAGGGGCAGTTGAGAAAAAATGGGAGAATTGGCAGTTAGTTTGGACATAGGAAAGGTCTAAATCGGGTATGGCAAATGACACTTTCTTCCAAGCTTTCATCTAGTGGGCTTCCCGAGAATATGTATTCCCAAATGGATCATCAGTTTTCTGGTGAATCAGAGCAATAAGGTAATTTTTGATAGCGCATACCCTGACCTGAAACTCGTTAATGCTGGTGATCCCCAAGGCTCTGTGTTTTAATCTACACTGTTTCAAGTGCATATTAGTAACATGCGGTCAACAATATTTGTTGCTATACAGACGACAGAATGGGTGATGCTTTATACTCCAGCTACAACGAAATTTCTCCGGAACACGGTAAATAGTGTCGGAGCAAACTTTCGAAGAACAACTTTCCATAGTGTCGGAGTAGGGTCATTAAAATTTGGTCCAGCTGAACCCGGGTAAGACACAAGTTTCGGCATTTACCCCCTACCCCCCAACCCTGTCTTCTTGTATTGAAAATACAGTTTAAAAAGATACTCAGCCAGTACTGAAATTCAAGTATTTAAGTGACAAATTGAGCGATGTTTTGTTTCGCGGGAACTTAAAAGTCAAGGATCAATCAAAGAAGCTGAGTGTTTTCATTATACCCAAATACTTCACACCGGCCTCCTATTTATGGGAGCGGGAGCTCTTCTGTACTACTCCTCTTTCCTTTTAATCGCATTCAAAGTGTCATCCATACCATATAGATGTTTGAAAATCCATAAATGTGCAATGTTCGAAGCACTTTCTACCCCACACTACTCCACTGTGGAACTAATTATCAGCGAAGATTTTTCTAAATGGATACGACTTAGAGACTTTCATGTTTAATCATTCTTAAAAGACCAACAACATAAGTGCAATACTCCTGATAGTATAGTTGTCTATGGGTGGGGGTGATTACTTACCATAAGGTGAGACTCCTGTCCGTTTATCTCTTCTACTTAAAAAAATAACTGTCACTAGTAATACTACATAGAAAGGAGATTTCTATAACGTCTTGTCCGGTCGTAAGTACTACAGCATTCGGAACAGCGTCGGTGCTTTTCACTGTCGTTTGCCGATTCAAAGAGTAAGGTAGCCGGTAAATTTAAGTGTGTGGCATTCCAAACCTGTGTCAGTTATAGCAACGCACCATTAACACATTTAGTGTCACACAGCTAATAGTGTACTACTTTACAATATAATAGTATACTATTTAAAAAGAACCAGTGCGAGATTCAAAATAATAAATCTTTATTTCTCTTCACCAAAGATTATACACTAATGCTTTAACATACTTAACACTTATTCTGTTTTATTAGACTTAAGCACACGTAATTTAATTATTTTTAGAATTTGCTAATTTAATTTTACAATTATTTATTTGCAGGAGGTCACAAATGAACCGCGACCCATATGGTTTATATTTTCGGGAATGGGATCTCAATGGGCTGGTATGGGGCGTTTACTTATGCAAATCTCAGTATTCGCCAGTAGTATAAAACATTCCGCTGCAGTACTCAAACCGTATGGCATAGACCTCGAACATGTGCTGTTTGAGGCGACTGCGACTATTTTCGACGATGTTATCAATTCATATGTTTCCATAACATCTGTACAAGTCGCCCTTGTAGATGTGTTACGTTCTGTGAATATTTACCCTGATGGAATCATTGGTTTCTCGTTTGGAGAAATTGGTAAGTTATAATCTATTACATAGTAAACTAAAATAGTAGAATAGCTCCGAAGACTGTAACGAACATTATCGTATTCTCTCTTTTAACGAGATGCCAGCAGTAAAGTCGTTTATTTGTGTATTCTCAAAAAGCGTTTAATTGAAAATTACTCTTTCGGAGTATCAGATCTAATCAATTTATCCAAATAAATTTTTAAAGTTTTTTTGATGACTCGACATTTAAATTACCAAAAGGTGGCCACACAATGAGAAAATCTGACAAAAGAAAATCAGCGGGCTTGTCTTTTAAAAAACATCCATATCTTACTATCCCTAATACTACTACCATTTATCTCGAATAGGGAATCTAATACGAAAGGAGCTAAATGGAAAATAATTGGTATTTGCTGCAGATTTTAGAGACATCCTTGACGCAATGTAATCACTGATAATATCTGTGAATGACAGCAATTAACTGAGAGATCTGCATATAGGAGATAGCAATGAGTGATAGCTGGTGTGAAATAGTAGGTACTACGTAAAAATAAATGTACAATCACTATTACTTACTGTTAAGTAAGTCCATATTTAAAAAAAATATGAACTCATTTTTTAATTATAGAAAAAATCAATGTAATTCTCCCCCATTTTGCTTCGGGCCACCTTAGAAGAGTAGAACAAGTGCCGTTCGGCCAGGCAGGCCGTAAAAGGCAATTGATTGGCTATATGTGTCACTACCTTCGTGACTACTACATGGTAGAGCTCCGCAAGGGTTCTCTCGGGTATTAGGTACCTGCCTTACCGATTCCTGCCGCAATAACGTCAATGATTGTCACTATGGTTTTCCGGTTTATAGGGTAAGGACGCCGGTGGACTTATTCATTAACACCTTTAGTATCTATAGGCGATATATATAGGTTTACACCAGTAGAACCATCGGCTTGTTTGTATAAAAAAATACAATTTTCCACGGGCTTATAATTTGTGATTTCCGTGAGATTGTTTCATGTGTAATACTAGTTTTCTAATATAATTCGCTAAGAGTTCCAAGGAATATTGACTTCCTATATGAGTTATGGATTTCCGCAAAGTAATGCCTGAATCGATAAAAATATGAGTACGATAAATTGATGTGTGTTATGCAGGTTGTGCATATGCGGACGAGACATTGAGTGCGGAGCAAGCGGTACTGGCAGCGTATTGGCGCGGACGCAGCATCACGGAAGCCAAACTGCCACGCGGTGCTATGGCCGATGTGGGCCTGTCATGGGAGCAATGCATTGCACGTTGTCCGCCTGACGTAATGCCTAGTTTGAACAACGCCGCTGATAATGTCACGGTAACCCTACATCAACCTAACCCGTCTGGTTATTATACTCTTTAGTACTTGTTTATTGTATTACTGATCGGTAAAATCTTCAGTACCTTTAAATCTTAGTAGGAGTATGTATGGATTGCCCTAGTATCTAGAAAATCAATACACTGTTAACAAGATACTGTGAATATTAATACTTGCAGAGTATGAACGAAACTCTTACATAAATAAATTAAATAAACTATGAAATTTTCGTAGAAGGTATGATTTAATAGGCGTAAATAAATGTTTTGCACGAAGTAGTCAATAAGTTTTCTCCTTTGAAATGTAATCGAAAGAGATAAAGAAGCAGCCGATAAGGAGCTGGGTGCGTGATCATAATATTTTGTGTGAACAACGGGAGCAATGCATATTTTGTTTGATATATTTTATGTAAAGTCTGTAAATAGAATACCGGTATTATCGCCATAAACGTTAATAATAACAAAAATCATCAAAATCCGTTCACCCGTTTGGCAAAAGAGTAGAAATACCCAATCTGGCATTTACGATATCAATGGAATTATACATACTAAATTAGTCGTTTTTATGAGTAAGGGCAAATGTGCAGCAGGCTACGCTGATGGTAAGCAGCAGATTTTGTTGATGGTAAATCATCACAGCCTGCAATGAAGATCTTCAACACCTGGAGTCTTGTGGGTACGTTAATAGTGTTTATGAATTAGAAGAATTCATATCAATTCGTAAGCACATCTGATTAAGATAAATTATGTAAGGAAACATAACAAGATTTATTTTGGCTCGTATCGCTCTGCTAAAAGAAAGGGAATGGTATTGTGGGATTCCCTGTCCAACAAAGAGATGGTATTCCATGTGAGGTCTAATTTGCGACTTACAAAGTCGCAAGTGGTAGGATGGTATGAGTATTGTTCCACGATGTTCATAGACGTCACCTTAGCTTTAGCTTTAAAATGAACTCAAAACTGCAATTTTCTCAATATTTCGACACCGACAAGAACATGCTGGATGTTATGTGAAGTATAACAGTTAAGGAAATACTTTTGGAACGAGAAGATACGACAGATGCTGACTCTCAGAATCGTGCTACATATAATTATTTCTAGGATTGTATAGGTTTTAATGATCCTTTTGTAAGTATTCTCATATTTTAAACCCCGTTATGAGAATACAGTCATAAGATTTTCGATTTTAGAAACAAGTTTGTGACCACTTGAACAATTTTTGATTTTCTGAATGTTATGTTTTCTGAATGTTATGTTTATTTTTTTAGATATCAGGGCCAGTAGAATCAATTGAAAAGTTTGTGGCAGAGCTAATGGCTGAAGGCGTGTTTGTCAGGCACGTGAACAGCTCAGGAATCGCATTTCACTCTAAGTACATCGAAGCCGCTGCTCCACTACTGCAATCTTATCTGCAGTCTGTAATACCGGAACCCAAGCCACGC
Organism: Apodemia mormo; assembly: GCA_036924255.1. Lineage (NCBI taxonomy): Eukaryota > Metazoa > Arthropoda > Insecta > Lepidoptera > Riodinidae > Apodemia > Apodemia mormo. Next base: position 39,147,463 of record JAUPFN010000011.1, on the reverse strand, counting down.
TCTTCTAAGTGGCTTTCGACATCTCTGCCCCCGGATCAATGGAGTTCGGAATGTGGTAAGTATTTTTGCATAATCTTATATATAAAATTCTTGTATCACAATGTTAGTTACCATACTCCTCCGAAACGGCTTAACCGATATTTATGAAATTTTAAATGTATATTCAGTAGGTCTGAGAATCGGCTACTATCTATTTTTCATACCCTTAAGTGATAAAGGTTTTCCAACCCTAACATATTTTTTTTATTTTTTTGACAAAATTCTTTATTTGTTTTTTGTATGATTTAACATTGAAAATACGTACAACCCTAAATTTTCACTCTTCTGCCATCAACCTCTAATTTTTAATTCAATAATTTATATGTCAAAACAAAGTTTGCCGGATCAACTAGTAATTTATATAATCTAGACAGTTTTCTACATATTAAAAATTTTTTACACGCTATCGGACAAAAGGGATGTGTTTAAAACAGACAAAACTCTGATGATATAAGATTCGACTCCAAAGCAATTATTACGTCGATTAAATGACGGTCACACATTGGTTAATAAATGTGTTTATTAAACTGTAATTTTACTGGGATTTTCCTTAACCTTATATATTATACTAATAATTCACGTGTACGGCTGCGTGACAGAATGTGCTGTGATAACATATCTGAGCACGAACATGTTCTATGGTGCACGTTACATCACTCCCTTCTTCGAAAAAATAAATAAATATGCTGATTAAAACGTGTCGTCGGTTTTATAATTCGTCCCGAGCGCTTCATCTTAACTTGTTTTATCTGTTCATCTTGTTTAATATTGATACGTGTCGTATTGGACACGTCGTTATCGGATTTTTCTATGAAGGCCGGTTTGAGTCTATCTACAGATATGCAGATTTGTTTCTCTGCACGTTGTATGATGAAATATTTTTCATTTCTTTCGACGATTAAAGGGTCCCTCATAAGGCGGTGTTAATGCCTTCTTTAGCCTGTCTCGACGGACAAATACGTGCGAACACTTGAATAGCTCTGGTTCTATAAATATGTGCTGGTTTGTTACGCGTCTCTTGGGTATCGTGACTATGCAATAGATGTTTTCCTGAAGTTGTTTAATGTAATCATTCTGGTAAATATTTATGTTTGGTAGGGTTGTTTCAAAGAAATCGCCGGGTAGACATATTGTGGATCCATATCCATCTCTACTGCGCTGTAGCTTGTGTCATCCCGTGGATTTGCTCGTAAGCCTAGTAGGACTGCTGGTAATTTTTTTACCCAATTTGCTTCCGCTTCACGAGTTATCAAAGCTGCTTTTAAGCTCTGGTGAAATCTCTCAACTAATCCGTTGGATTGGGGGTGATAGGGTGTACTTCGGATTTTTTTAATTCCTATTAGTCTTGCCAGGGAGTGAAATAAATTAGACTCAAACTGACGACTCTGGTCAGTCGTGATCTTTTCTGGGCACCCCAATCTTGAGATCCATACTTCGTAGACTGTATCTGCTACCTTGTCTGCCGTTATCTCTGATACCGGGAATGCTTCCGGCAATGATGTATAGCGATCTACCATACAAGTAAGATAAAGTTTATCCTGAGAAGTCTGTAGTGGTCCCACAACATCTATGTGTAAATGTAAAATCTTTGTTCTGGAGCGAAGATCCCGTGCGGGGATACGGTTTGTCCAGTTACCTTTGCCTTTTGGCACTCACTGCAAGATTGGCAACGTTGGTTAGTGTCCGTATTCATGTAATCAGCTTTCTCGTACCTCGACTTCCGGGCTGACTTATACTGTGAATGTGATCAAAAATCTTGCGCTTGAACTCTCTTGGCAGGAACCGCGTTGCGATCGGTCAAGCTGTTCAAAAGTTATGAGATGTTTACATACACACACACACACACACACACACACACACACACACACACACACACATACACACGCACACACACATTTACAGATATGTTAACGTAATCATGAAAATAGTCGGAAAAGGTTTCTAAGACCTCAAAACGTGGAGATCTGATGAAAACTAGGTTTCGAAAATCGGGACAAAATCAGTAACTTCATTATCTACATACGTAGCGGGAAGTTAAAAATGGAGTCATAGGAAACGCTCATAGTATTAGTAGATATTATTTAATGAAAATCATCATTTTGACCGTCCCGTTGGTCCAGTGGTTAATGACTCTGACTACGCAATCGGGGTTCGCGGGGTTCGGGTTTGATCCCTGACGGGGACAAGCATTTGTATGATGAGCATAAATGTTTGTATTTCCAGGTTTGGGTGTTTATTAAATATATCCTAATATTTATGTATGTATTTCTATGTATTAGTATTGTTGACTAACACCCATAACACAAGCAAATGATTTGAGTACTTTGGGGTTAGATTAGTGAGTTTTTTTTTTATAGAAGAAGGGGCAAACGAGCAGGAGGTGCACCTGATGGTAAGTAGACATCCACAATACCAGAGGTCTTGCAGTTGCGTTGCCGGCCTTTTAAGAATGAGTAAGCTTTTTTCTTGAAGGCCCCCAAGTCGTATCCGTTTGGAAACACCCCTGCCGGTAATTGGTTCCACAACGAAGTAGTGCGAGACAAAAAGTGTCGAGAGAAACACACAGTTGTGGATTTCCAGACATCGAGATGGTGAGGATGGAATTTCAAATTTTGACGCGATGTCCGATGATGGAATTCGGCGGCAGGAATTAATCCAAATAACTCGTCGGAACACTCCCCATGAGAGACACGATAGAAGATACAGAGTGAACCAACATCTCTGCGCAATGCCAAAGAGTCAAGTCGTTTCGAAATAGCCAGGTCGTCAACGATTCGAACCGCTCTACGCTGAATGCGATCAAGAGGAAGGAGCTGGTACTGAGGAGCTCCGGCCCAGAGATGAGAACAGTACTCCACGTGGGGCCGAATTTGAGCCTTATAAAGTTGAAGGCGATGGGCCGGCACGAAGTACCGTCTCGTTCTGCTGAGCACACCGAGCTTTTTGGAGGCTTGTTTAGCCTTACCTTCCAAATGATCGCGAAACTGAACGTAATTCGATATGTCGACTCCCAGAATCCCGATACTAGCTGAGGCTGTCAGGAAAGTATCCCCAAATCGAGGTGACACGACAAAGGTTGTCTTTTTAGCGGAAAACACGCAAAGCTGTGTCTTGTTGGGGTTAAAAGTGACCAGGTTTTGACGACCCCATTTCGAGACATCGGTTAGTCGATTCTCAACTTCGGACACAAGCTTGTTTCGGCTCTCTTCGACGTGTTCCCGAGAAATAGCGCTTCGGCCGGAGTATGTAGCATCACCAGTACTGTCATCTGCATAGCAATATGTTGCGAATTCGCATCATGTCATTGATATGCAGAAGAAACAGTGTCGGAGATAGCACGCAGCCTTGTGGAACACCAGCATTGATAGATTTAAGGTCAGCGCACGCACCGTCAACTACAACCTTGATGCTCCGATCAGCCAAAAAACTGGTGATCCACTTGCATAATTTCTCGGGAAGCCCATAGGAAGGCAGCTTCGCCAGAAGCGCTTTGTGCCATACCCTATCAAATGCCTTCACTATGTCTAAACTAACTGCCAATGCCTCCCCCTTGGACTCAACTGCTTCCGCCCACCGATGTGTTAAGTATACTAGAAGATCACCAGCTGAGCGGCCGCAACGGAAACCGTACTGGCGGTCGCTAATCAGCTGGTGCTCTTCTAAATACTTGAGGAGCTGCGAGTTGATGATTGTCTCCATAATTTTGGAGAACAAGGAGGTTATGGCTATCGGCCGATAGTTAGACGGATTAGAGCGATCTCCTTTTTAGGGATGGGATGCACTAATGCTGTCTTCCATGAAATCGGTACTACGCCGAGTGAGTAGGAGAGCCGGAATAGGCGTGTTAGTACTGGCGCCAGCTCTGGAGCACATGATTTAAGTACAATCGGAGGGATGCCATCCGGTCCACTCGACTTATGGACGTCCAAGGAAAAAAGTGCTTTACGTACGGAAGACAGCAAGAATTTTAATTCCGTCATAGAACTATAGCACTGCGGGATGGTAGGCGGTGCATTTCCTTGGTCGTCCAGAGTCGAGTTGGCCGCAAAGAACGAGCTCAAAAGATCGGCCTTCTCCCTTGCGGTATGGGCCAGAGAGTCATCATCTCCGTGTAAGGGCGGAAGAGAGGGCTGTGAGAAATTCCCCAAAACAGCCTTGGCGAGAGACCAGAACGCACGAGTTCCCGAAGGAAGGCGAACTAATTTCTCGCCAATTCTGCCAATGTGTTCAGATTTTGCCTTGGCGATAGCTCTTTTGAAAAACCTCGAAGCGGAATTGTATTCCTTACGTAACGCGCTGGTTTTTTTTATCACGAGATGTTGACGCTGCAGTCCAAGCCCGGTAGCATTCCTGCTTTCGGCGTGAAGCCGTTTTGCAGGAGCGACCAAACCAAGGCTGAGACTTACCACCAACTGGTACCACAGAAAATGGAATAAAAAGTTCTATGCCCTGCAGCACCACATCAGCGATAGAGTCAGCGATGACACTCGGATCATCCAGCGAGAAGCACATCCGCCCCCATGGGTAGGAAGCAAAAAAAGTACGCATCCCGTCCCAATCTGCTGACCTATAGTGCCAAACGCGACGACAGCCTGCAAAAGGAGGCCGTGATAGGCGCGTAACCGGCACTTTACTCCAGATCAGGCAGTGGTCTGACGTACCAAGAGGGACATCCACAGATACCTGATAATTGTCCGGATGGGAGGTCAGCAGAAGGTCCAGCAGTGAAGGCGTATGATCGTCCACATCGGGAACTCGCGTAGGCGTGGTTACTAATTGTGTTAGACCATATGCCAAGGCGAAATCGTGAACAGACCTCCCCGCATGATCGGTAGTGCGTGAACACAGCCATTCGGCATGGTGGGCATTAAAATCACCTAAGATCACGATCTCAGCGGAGGGGGTCTGTTGCAACACGGAATCTACAGCCGTTTGAAGGTGCTTAACGAGCCTGTCGACTTCAGCATTTCCGCTATGGGACCTGTAGAGGCACGCATAGATGCGGGGATGGTCGTCGCAGTCTACACGCAGCCAGAGGATGGATAGGTCCCTATAACCTTCAAGGCTGCTGAGACGTCGAGAGCAGATATCCTCTCTGACATAAGCACAAACTCCCGCCCGGTGTTCAAATGAATGCTCGAATTTGTACCCCGGGTAGGAGAGATATGAGGTATCAGCCGGAGAAGATATCTCCATTTAGGTTAGAGTGAAGACGCCTAATATTAGTATAGTCCACGTTGAGTGTGGTAGGGGGTGCCTTTCGATTTCTGTTCGATTTGCCCCGAGCAGCGAAGTTTGAGAGCGCAATTGTGCTCCCCCCAGAGTACGCAGGGCAGCCTGGGCATCCATGATTAGGCTGATTACAAACCCCTGAACATAAATGTCCAGAGGGGGATTCTCCACCGCTTACGCTAGTGGTAACCCCCTGGGGTAAACTACTACCTTTAAATTGCGCTTCCATAGTGTTAGGGGGAGGGGGGAAAGGGCCTCCGGGAATCTCACAGACCAAACGAAACGCAACAGCAAAGCTGTTACTTTACGTTGGTTTTAAGTGAGGTAATGGTATCGCCCCGATCGTGCCGACCCATTCGGCTAAGCATGGCACTACCACTTTTTTTTGACTGACTGCACCGGTGGAATAATTTCAAAAAAGAATATTATCCCTCCGGCGGGTGATGGGGTCGTCACTTCCCGACGCCGGCAAATGTCATTTGTCCCGTGAATATTTATTTATTTATATTTATTATTTTGAATTTTATGCTCTGGCTTATGCTATGTTTGTGGTGATTGCAGCTCGATTAAGTGATGCGGCTTATTACGTGAATAATTTGCTATCGCCGGTGCGATTTGTGGAGGCGCTGGCATCGGTGCCTGAGCACGCGCTGATAGTGGAGCTGGCACCGCACGCGATACTGCAGGCTGTGCTGCGGAGAGCACGCCCCGCGCCCACTGTACATGTGGCACTGATTAGACGTGAAACAAAGAATGCGGCTATCCACCTGCTGACTGCACTAGGCCGTCTCTTTGGCGCGGGTGCCCTACCACAAGTTACTGCGCTCTATCCATCAGTATCCTGGCCTGTACCACGCGGTACGCCCGACATCTCCTCCCATATCAAGTGGAACCACGACGAAGAGTGGGCCGTTGTATAGTTTGGTACTGCAAGCTTTCCTGGCGTCCTAACGGCTTGCTATCTCTACCTTGTCCAATTTGTTTTTCCAAAGAGATTTTTCCTATGTTTTCTTTGCCTATCAATGTAATTAATTAATGCTATTCCAGATTAACATCTATAAATTAACACTTACCTGTGTGCTAAATTTTACCTGATTATACCTGATTATACCTTTAATTTTAAGTGATTTTTAAAATCAGTCTAGTTGTTTCTACGTGATTGTGTAACAAACAACCAAACAGACGAACTTTCATATATATATATATATATATATATATATATATATATATATATATATATATATATATATGTATATATATATATATATATATATAGCTTTTTTAATAAATGTCAAAACACCTGAATCAGTCATAATATTACTCAGTGGCTGCTGTGCCTACCAGCAATAGCAGTTGACTGAATTTCTAAAAAATAAAACAGTTTAAAAAGTTCTTTGTTATATTATTAAACTAGCGACCTGCCAGCGGTTTCAACTGCGTAGCTTTTGTTCCCGTAAGAATATCGGAAAGGTTTGTATACCAAAACCTTCTCAAGAATCAATCTATCTATTAAAAAAACCGCATCAAAATCCGTTGCGTAGTTTTAAAGATTTAAGCATACATAGGGACATAAGGACATAGGGACAGACAAAGAAAGCGACTTTGTTTTATACTATGTAGTGACTGGCCGCAGCGTGCAGCCCGCTACGTTATAAGGTTTTGATAAATCTCGCGGGAACAACCTATTTTCCCGGAATTAAAAGCAGCCTATATTCTATCCCAGGTCATCATCTACCTGTGTGCCAAATTTCATCCAAATCTGTTGAGTAGTTTTTGCGTGATTGAGTGACAAACATCCATTCATCCATCCAAACGTCCAAACTTTCACATTTATAATATTAATATAGATAATATATAATCCAGCAAACTTTTCAAGCTGTTATTTTAGGTTTAAATATTATTTTAATGAATGTTTTGTATAAAAAGGTTGTTGTTTTGATAAACTTTACGGCTAGTTGTGAAAACTCTAAATTTATTAAAATATGCAGGTATCTAATGAATACTTAGAACTCAGATTGTTTTTATTCAAATTAAATTTGACGGGCACTTTGTGGCGAGGTCTAATGCCACGTGCATAAGTTTACTGGCTACCTTACCCTCCAAACCGGAACACGATAGTGACAAGCACTGACGCTATTGCGGCAGGAATAGGAACGGCGGTGGTACCAGACCCGGGCGAGACAATGCAGAACTCTACCACCTAGTAGCCACGATGGTAGTGATTCGTGTAACCAATCGGTCATCTTTTACGACCTGCCTGGCAGAACGGCAGTTGACCTATTCTTCAAAGGAGCCCGAACCAACACGGGGAAAACACGAGGAAGATAGCAAATAAGTAGATCTATTTCCTGATGGAACAAGAAACTTTCGCTTATAGACACCAAAGATGTTAATTTTGCGTTGCTATCTGTGTCCGACACACAGATAGCAAGATGGCAACAACACACGCATAAGTCTACCGTAATACTTTACCCTTCAACCTGAAACAAGACAATGACAATCATTGATAGCTATTGCGTCAAAAATACGTAAGGCGATGGTACCAAACGCTCGAGCGAGACGTTGTGGAACTCCTTCACCAAGTAGACACTATGGGAACACAAGTTACTACTTTCATAAAAAAATTATTTTTCCTCAGGCTACAGAAATATATTTTAACTCAAACGAAGCTTTTGCTTGCAAGCTAGTATTTAAATAAAATTTTCGCATGAATTGTTAAAAAAATAAAACTTTATAACATGGTTGTTCAAAGGGATCGTTATTTTCTCTGTGCAAACGAGGTTCTGGATTTCACATTGAAAAATCAACCGTTAACCGCCGGCCATGAACTTTTGTGAACATGATAACAAAGAAATGTTTTAAACTAATTTGACGTACATAAGAAGAAATCTCTATTGTTAAATCAACAATAAAATTAACTGAATTTTCACCAGGGATTTAAGTGGAATTTGTTTTTTTAGAGAATATACAATTTTAATAAAAATATACCCAATAACTGAATGTGCCGCAAATATTCTTACCTGATTTAATTAAAGTTAACCTGCGGAAATGATGTATTCAAATCTTTAAGTTAGCTGAAACAGTAAAAAACATTTATATATTTTCACATGTCATCAAATAATCTTTTTTTTCGTTACTGTCAAACTGCCAGGCAGATCGTGAAAAGCGAACGATAGGCTATACGTGTCACTACCGTCGTAATTAATCGTAGAGTTCCGCATCGCTTGACTGCTTAAGCCCTTCGCGCACGTACACACAGGCAGACAGAGTGCTAAGTGTGAGTTTTTCTTTTCGCATTCGATCGTGAGCGCGTTTGAAGTTTACTAGGAATTTGTATGTGATTTGTACAGCGCCACCTAGTGGTAAACGTGAGAAACCAGTTTACCTCTAGGTGGCGCTGTACAAATCACATACAAATTCCTAGTAAACTCGAAACGCGCTCACGATCGAATGCGAAAAGAAAAACTCACATTTAGCACTCAGACTGAACTATATTAATTTTAGAATATGTGTAATCCCTCCGCAACTTTCGTTGCAATATTTAACATGCCCGCGTAAATAAGTCAATAAATTCAATTACATAATCGTTTAGCATGCTCTGTTAACAACCCATTGAAACTTATCTAGGCTGTACAATATTTTATTTTAATACAGTTATAAGAATGTAAGTGCAAGGGTTGCTTTTTTTCACAACAGAAAAAAACTAAAATAAATATATATACTTTTACAGTCGGCACTTTGAAACTCATTTTGATGTTATGTCAAACTGTACATGGGATAACTATTTTAAAAAATAAACCCCTAAAAGAGTGAAATAGTGAATGAAAGATTGTATGAAATATTATACCAAAGGCATGTTTATCTCCTCGTAGGCGCAGGCCAGCAAATATATTTCTAAATTCACCTTATTAAGTATTGAATAAAATTCACTTGAGCTATAAAATGATTCTTTGTATGTACTTTAACATTCTTTTGAATTTGAAACGAGCAATTTAAATTCAAACTTGGGTTTTAAACTCTCCACAATCAGGGGATGCTACGGCCAAAGTTCTAGTTTTTGCAACTGACTTTCAACTGACGAGTACCATTAAATAACTTGCACTTCTCAATGCAGCTTTACATCAGCTCCTTTCTGTAGAAACTCTTTTTATATCATTAGATATTTTTTTTATATAAGAAGATAGTAAACAAGCAGATGGGTCTTCTGATGGAAAGAGTCAACCATCGCCTATAGAGACCAATGGTGTTAATGGTGCGTTGCTATCTTGTGGCGAGGTCTAATGCCACGTGCATAAGTTTACTGGCTACCTTACCCTCCAAACCGGAACACGATAGTGACAAGCACTGACGCTATTGCGGCAGGAATAGGAACGGCGGTGGTACCAGACCCGGGCGAGACAATGCAGAACTCTACCACCTAGTAGCCACGATGGTAGTGACTCGTGTAACCAATCGGTCGTCTTAACGACCTGCCTGGCAGAACGGCAGTTGACCTATTCTTCAAAGGAGCCCGAACCAACACGGGGAAAACACGAGGAAGATAGCAAATAAGTAGATCTATTTCCTGATGGAACAAGAAACTTTCGCTTATAGACACCAAAGATGTTAATTTTGCGTTGCTATCTGTGTCCGACACACAGATAGCAAGATGGCAACAACACACGCATAAGTCTACCGTAATACTTTACCCTTCAACCTGGAACAAGACAATGACAATTATTGATAGCTATTGCGTCAAAAATATGTAAGGCGATGGTACCAAACGCTCGAGCGAGACGTTGTGGAACTCCTTCACCTAGTAGACACTATGGGAACACAAGTTACTACTTTCATAAAAAAATGATTTTTCCTCAGGCTACAGAAATATATTTTAACTCAAACGAAGCTTTAGCTTGCAAGCTAGTATTTAAATAAAATTTTCGCATGAATTGTTAAAAAAATAAAACTTTATAACATGGTTGTTCAAAGGGATCGTTATTTTCTCTGTGCAAACGAGGTTCTGGATTTCACACTGAAAAATCAACCGTTAACCGCCGGCCATGAACTTTTGTGAACATGATAACAAAGAGATGTTTTAAACTAATTTGACGTACATAAGAAGAAATCTCTATTGTTAAATCAACAATAAAATTAACTGAATTTTCACCAGGGATTTAAGTGGAATTTGTTTTTTTAGAGAATATATAATTTTAATAAAAATATACCCAATAACTAAATGTGCCGCAAATATTCTTACCTGATTTAATTAAAGTTAACCTGCGGAAATGATGTATTCAAATCTTTAAGTTAGCTGAAACAGTAAAAAACATTTATATATTTTCACATGTCATCAAATAATCTTTTTTGCATTCTTTTATCCCCATCCCCTATTTAATGGCTTTTTGGGTTGCAAAAAAACTAATCTATATTTGGCTCTCTGTTTCAACTATCTCCATGCCAAATTTCATCAAATCATCAGTGGTTTATTTTATTGATTCAGGCGTTACTTTGCGGAAATCCATTATTAAAAAGGTGAAATTAATTAAATTTGCTATTATCCGCGAACTGTTCTATGTATCCTCCGTGATGGTACCGAAAAGAGAGACGTCGGTTTAATAAATGGATAAGACGCACCGATGGTTCCGATCAAACGAAGCCCCCCAGCGGCACACTATCCGCCCACATCCACCCCACTTTTACAACCACGACCACGCCGGCACCAATCACAAAAGCACACAATTCATGTACGTACTCAACGCACGTTTCACTTCGAAACCGAAGCATCTTCAGGAGAAACGAACACTACCTCACTCTACGCGAGTGTAAGTAATACTAAACTAATAGTAATAGTAAAGATCAGTGGTTTAACCATGAAATGTTTATATTGGTCAATTATTCTATATTTTCTTACCATAGATTGGTGGTAGGTATGGTTTTCTTATCAAAAGTATGTAACCATTTTTCAGATTACCGACTCACTATGGAAAATTGAGGTGTGTTTCGGACTAAAAATCCTTAACTTTTTTATTTCTAACGATTCGCTGTGAAATTTTGTACAAATATAAAGTTGTATATAAGCATTGATATAAAAAAGCCAAGATACACAATCAGTGTGTCAAAAACGTCCTCCAAAAATGAGTGCACAATTTTAAATTGTGCACTCATTTCAAATAGAATCGCTTTAATATCAATTTTATTTATTTTCGTACATTGCTTTGTAAAAACAATTATAAGTCTTGCATTTAAAGTTGGATATGCAAAGACATATGTTTTTGCCATATCTATAACTACTTAAAAGAAATTAGGGACACTTTTGAGTGTCAGTTTTGTTCGGGACTGTTCATCTAGGGTTTTTTATATCAATGTATATAAGGTTTCAAATGAGATGTATTTGAGTATAATCAATTTTAATATACCATATTAAAAATTAAAGTCAATTTACAAAATGATGTTAAAATAATTTTATTTCTTTATCTGCTATTAAAACTATCTGTATATAACATCTAAGTTGTACAAAACCTTATTATTCATTTCTTAAAACAAAGGTCAATAAAAAAATAAAGTGGTATTAATATTGTAGTGATAAATTACTAATTTATAAAACAAAAGATTCTAGAAAATATTTTTAAAAATATGTATGTATATTGAATAATAGGCTTAAAAACATGTATTTAAATATATTAATGATACGCTTTTATTAAACTTGGGTAGCTTCAGCATATGTTATTAATTCGTTAACTTTCGGAAGGTCTAGGGTATCATCATCTAGCTTCTTCACGTTTTTGATATATGGTTTTCTAATGCTAGTAATATACGGATCTGAAGTATTAAGAAGGGTATTAAACACATCTTCAGTAGTAGCTGATCGGGAACACTTTCTAGCATGATGTAGGCGAAATCGTTTGTAATCCTTACTACGGGATTGTTGTGCGTTTTCTGAAAGTTTACCAATAGGAAGCACTGCAAAATGCTTTATGATACTTTCACCATGTATCAAAATTTTATGTACTGATAATGGCATATAATACCATTCATAATTATTAATATAAATTTTGGCAGTTTCCATAGTATACCTGCCAAATTTTACAGCATTTTCCATTACATCTGATGAAAGAGCCTGCAGAATTATATAAATTCGTTTAATCAAATCAACATCCACGCCTGTAATTTCCGCAGAGCAGATTGAATTGTAAAAAATCTTCTGGCTGTAGATTACCGTCATTAGTATTACCAGTATCTTGTCGTGGTTGGTCGATAATTAATCTTAGTTAGTCACGAAAACGTTTTTGTACCTGACTTTTCTTCTCTTGCTTCAGTCATTTCTTTTCTTCGCTGTTAGCTGACCATGTTTGGAAAGAAAGGTTGTAAGATATATGTAAAATCATTTCCATGCATCCAAGCCAAGCATGTAATGTAGACAGTCCATATTGAAAAGCATCTTCATTTTCAGGCCTTGCAGTCACTTTAGTCAAATCATTCATTTGTCGTGGAGTAGCTCCACATATTGTACACTTAGAACCGGAAGATGTATCTGTTAATACCTGAGCTACTTTGCCATTTATCATAGTAAGAAAGAGTTCATGCTTCACTTGGATACACTATTTTTATTAATGAATGTTGGGGTCAATAAATTTATCTGGGACTAGCTGTTGCCTGCGACTTCGTCCGCGTGGACTTTATTTACTCCGCTCCTACTGGTCATAGCAAGATAGTATATAGCCTATAACCTTTTTCGATAAACAGGCTATCCAACTCAAAAAGAATTATTCAAATTAGTTCAGCAGTTTTCGAGATTACCGCGTACAACCAAACAAACAAACAAACTCTACAATTTTATAATATTAGTATAGATAGTATAGATATAGATTTTATTTTATTCACAACAATTTAAGTTTTATCGGGAGTTTCTTTACTAAATTCTATAGATATAGGCCGACAAAAACGAACAGAAGAAGGTACCGGATTTTCCCAAACGACTTCGCCTATTAGCTCGTTAGTTAATTTAATAGGCACCAAAGAAGAGATAACCAAATTTCCATCAGAAATTTGTTCAGACTCTGCTGGAAGTCTCTGCTTGCTTTGTTCTAATAGAAGTAATTTTTTCAATCCATTCTTATGAGGAATCTATCAACAAATTTCTAGCTGCAGTGTGATCCAATAAATCTTGGAGTTGTACTCGTACTATTTTTACGATTGTGTTAAATGTTAAATTTCTTAAGTATAAATATTGTGTTCGTTAAATCTAAATCGATAGAACACTTAATGCTTCTTGATTTATTACAGTTAGTTGCAGATTTGAGTTTCTATGAAATTCAAGAACATGGTTTTACTTTCACTGTCAGCCATCCTTAATGTTTTCACAAGATTTCCTTCTGTTCCTTCTCCTATCAAACGTAATCCCTGAAGACATGCATTGTAGATGTGCTCAAATCCATACTCATGAATTAGCATAGTATTTTTCCTTTTTTTGTTGGATTCTTACAAGTCTGCATATGATATACAAGATCTTCCACGTTTTCCTGAAGACGTAGATGGTGTGGAGTCGGTTGTAATATCTTCCAAGTCGGATAAAGTTACTAAATATTCTTTCATATCTATATGCCTACACCGCAAAGAATTTGGTATGAAGATTTTTATTTACGTTGTTTAGACTTAATCTATATTATTTTATCTAAATAATGATCTGATTTGTCACTTTCTAATCTTAACTAGGTAGAATTTATTGGTATTTGCCATTGGTGTAAACAAGCAGAAGAACTTTTGTTTTTTAACTGTTTCAATAAGTGTAGGTATATTTACGATTTTTTTTTTTATATCATAAGATAGCAAACAAGCAGATGGGTCTCCTGATGGAAAGAGTTGACCATCGCCTATAGACACCAAAGATGTTAATGGTGCGTTGCTATCTTGTGGCGAGGTCTAATGCCACATGCATAAGTTTACCGGCTACCTTACCCTCCAAACCGGAACACGACAGCGACAAGCACTGACGCTATTGCGGCAGGAATAGGTAAGGCGGTGGTACCAGACACGGGCGAGACAATGCAGAACTCTACCACCTAGTAGCCACGATGGTAGTGACTCGATAGCCAATCGGTCGCCTTTTACGACCTGCCTGGCAGAACGGCAGTTGACCTATTCTACAAAGGAGGCCGGGACCAACACGACGAAAAGATTTTAGAAAGATTTTAGAAAAGACGATTTTACAAGTATATGTTTTCATATATGTAGATAAAACGTGTCTTTCATTCTCTGACGATACAATTTTCGACGTAGGAAAAAGAATGATATCAAATAACAAAAAGTAATCTGACATATCGGAAGCTATCACAGTGAGTGTCGCTTTACGTCTAACAAATACCTCGCTAGCTCGCTCGATAGGACTATATTTTATCTTTGACATCTGAGAGCAGGTTTTATATTATAGATGTAACTTAGTTCACGTCGTCCAGCAAATATTGTTTCGTGGTAAGTGTTAGAAAATTTCGACTTACAATAAAATTGAGGTGAAACTTGTAAATTTTGTACGAAGTAAATAGTAGTTATTAGGCTAAAAAGCTTTAATACGTATGTAGCTGAAAGATGATTTTACCGTTCTAATCGTCGGCATTAAAACGGTAAAATTCCATTATTAATAGTTGAAACTAGTGAATATAATAATAATGATCACACAAATAGTGATTTTGGCATTAATTACGTAAAATAATTGATTTTTAATTTATTTGACACTATTTGTAGCATGCAGCCCGCTGTATTCTAGCAGTTTTTGGTGAATCCCGCGGGTTCACCTATTTTTTCCGGGATTAAAAGTAGCTTATGTGCTATTCCAAGTCATCATCTGCCTGTGTGCCAAATTTTATTTATATCCGTTTAGTAGTTTTTGCGTGATTGAGTAACAAACATCCATCCATCCAAACATCCAAACTTTCACATTTATAATGTTACTAGCTGAGCCCGCGACTTCGTCCGCGTGGAAAAATTTAAAAAAAAATAGCCTAAGGTACTCGCTATCATATCAGCTATCTTCCTGTGAAAGTCCCGTCAAAATCGGTCCAGTCGTTCCAGAGATTAGCCGGAACAAACAGACAGACAGACAAAAATTCTAAACAATGTTATTTTGGTATACGTACCGTGTATACATCCATATGCATTTAGTAAAATCGGTTATTTTAATATTACAAACAGACACCCCAATTTTATTTATTTGTATAGATGGCGTCAACGCTTGCATTTCTTGCAGATAAAATTGCCCTTACACACATCAATTGATTTTTTTTTGGTAAATCTATCATATCCGAATTCCGGGTACACTTTAAATATCAAGTCAATGTTTAATGTTGGTTACGATTTCATGAAGGTATTTATCTATGTAAAATTTTTTTGTAGCCTGATTCAGGAACTTTCCCCTAAGTAACCACTAACCAATCAATATGATCTTGTTTGGAAAATTTGTGCTTCTTCTTCCTAAATGATTGCTCATGTTGGTATACCTGCAGCTTCAAAAATTAAACAGTTTTCCACAATGGGGAAGATTTAAAGCAAGATTTAATAATATCATAACTACAAATCCTTATTAAGTAGCTATACAAATACAGTACTTACACCTACTTACTAACGAATTAGACACATATCAGGCCAAAGCGAACGATCATGTATCCCTCAACAACACCGTAAAATACACAAAATAGATCGAATATTCAACTACTACAAAGTAAAGTTATTTTTTTCAAAGAAGGAAAATCCAACGTTCCGTATCAAAGAAGTCTATTGGGAAAGGAGCCGGTCACATGTCTACTCCGCGCGGGCCGCAGAGGTTAAAGGTATATGATTCCATTCATGTACCATAAAAAAACCGGCCAATTGCGAGTCGAACTCGCGCCTCAAGGGTTCCTTATCATAATCTATAAAAAAAACGGCAAACAATCACGTTTGTTGAATGGGAGCCTTCTTAATATTTATTTTATTTTAATTATTTATTTTTAAAATGATTTTATGCAAATGCAAAAGTGAGTTTATGCAAAAAAACACGTGTGTTGTATGGTGGTCACTCTTAAATATTTATTTTATTCTTTTTTTAGTTTAGTTTAGTTATTATAGTGGCAACATAAATACCTACATCATGTGTGAAAATTTCAACTATCATGGTTCATGAGATACAGCCTAGTGACGGACAGATAGATAGACATACGAACGCACGGACGGACAGTGGTGTCTTAGTAATTGGGTCCCGTTTTAAACTTTGAGTATGGAACCTTAAAAAGTATAGTAAAGCCAACGCTCTCACAGTTCGGCTCTTCTCGGCAATGTTCGGTTCTCGTTCGGCGGTCAGAGTAGTGCGCCGCATCGTGCACACTGCACACAGCCTTTCGGTTAATACCTAGATAGTACCTAGGTATGTTGAGTTATTTTCGTTTTACATTTTTTTTAAACTATGCATCTAAATAACGTGGTATAAGAGCCAAAGTGTGTCTTCCTAAGATCTTCGTGTTGATGAAGTACTTTTCGTTAGTAAGGATTAATATGATAAGGATTAAAATTCACCTATTAATTTTCTATAATTTTTCGACTCAAAATTCCTTATTGTGTTGTTGTTATAAGAGATAGATATATAGTGTCGCGGACTTTTTTTGAGCATCTACTAAAATCCAATATATTTGTAGTACATTGACTTACGTGTACTTAAGCATTACGCCAGCAAGCGCACGCGGATACAGCCGTTCGATACCGCTTTTTCTCCGACTTATTTTACAAATATCGATATTTTAACTACGCTAAGAATAATTGTAACGTAATCCTCATGAATGTAGCTATCATTAATCATACACATAAAAATTTTTTCAATCCGACTTGTAGTTTCAGGAATTAGCATTTAGCGCATTCAATGAACAAGCAAACGTTAAAATACTCGTATCATATCATATCATATCATAATAAAGATAATTCTAAACTCAACGATTTAATTACATGTATATGTGTTTCAATACGTTAGCGCGATGTATTTTCGTGTAGCGACATCTAGTTAATGTGCTCTACGTTACGCTTTATGCTCCGCTTTCTTTCGATTAATTTTATTTCCTGTGGGAACGAAATATTTTCCCGCGGTAAAAAGTAGCCTATGTCCGTTCTCGACGTCTTATCTATGTTTATGCCAAATTTCATCAAAATCGGTCCAGTGGTTTAAGCGTGAAAGCGTAACAGACAGACAGACAGACAGAGTTACTTTCGCATTTATAATATTAGTATGGATTTTAAAGATTAATATTTTCTGACATTATTTTGTAAGTTACAACAAGATTATATACTGAAAAATACCTAAATTTAAAGTGAGAATCCCTTAAGCTGGCAATACAGAGTAATTGTATTGAGAGTAATTGTATACAAAGTAATTGCATTTATATTTAAGTTTACCCACAACCATTTTGAAAAAAAGCTTTGTTCGTTTATTTGTTATATAAAACTAAATTGTCAGTTAATAATATTACACCCTGAAGAAACTTAAAAAGCAAAACCGGTCGATTGGTTTAAAATAACCTTGTGTATATCTACAGTGAAATAAAAGTACAACTGCATTATTTACTAGTTTAAACTAGTGAAAGGTGACATTTAAGTAATATAAAACATACAAGCAGAAGAATCTCCTGATGGGAAGACATAACCATCACTTATAGACATTAAATACGTTAATGGTGTTCATCGCAATTACGTGTGGCGGAATGGTAATGCCACATACCACCAAGACGCTATTCCTGTCGCAATAATGTCGTTACTTGTCGTTGTCGTATTCCTATTTGGATCTAGTAATGTTGGGCATGTGGCATTTTAACCTCGCTACATGGATAGAAACGCATCATTGTAATCTTTTGTGTCAATAGGTGATGGGTATCACTTTCCGTCAGGAAAACTATCTGCTTGTTTGCTATTTTATGAAATAATAAATAATATATATATATATATATATATATATATATATATATATATATATATATATATATATATATATATATATATATATATATAAGTGTTTTATTAAAATACGTTACTACTTTGTCTAAAATAAATGTAAATAGTACAATTAGATACGAATTGCTTCTATTTTTGGCTGAAAGCAGGTCTGTAAAAGTAAGATTTATGTACCTACTTAATTAACAATATTACTCTAAACTAATGCAAAATTATTGTTAAATTATTTCCACCTACATGGTAACACAAATATCAAGTTTGCAAGATCTGTTTGAAACTGAGACGACGAATTATTAACATCTGGCCGCTCACGTTCATCTTTATGAGTTCATGTGAGAGCAATGTTGGAGTTTATCGGATATAATATAGTTTTGACATCCGAAATTATGCGCGCTCATTCGCAATAACATTATGTACATAATGGATATAAATTACTATTTTGTTATAAAATTATTAAAACTTTCGTGGTCGAGGTGGTTGGCGCGTTCATATCATGAGTAGAATTTAAGTGTGCACAGAATGTACTCACAATATCTACCATGCTGTCATCTTCTACATTGAAATTCTTTTTCCGCGTTGCGTTTAATAGCACGGGTTTCCAGGCTGGTGACAATGCTCATCCCTTCTCTCTATTAGAATTACGACGACGGTCAATCTCGATGGCCTCAACGAACTTGTGTGACAAAAATTTCTTTTCGCGCGCCAGCACTTTCACCTTGTCGAACCTAATATAATGTGACGTGTCCGAGCCCTTTACGCTGCCGATTTCTTTACGCAGAAATCCTGATATTCTCGTGTTACCGGCTGATAAAGGCAACGCAATTGTCATAGTAGATACGGAGGAGTATGAAGAGAAAGAAACACAGTAGTTAGTAATACTGGGACTTATAAAAAAGTAGAATACAATCCGAGAGCTCGTGCTACTTTCAAGTTAAACAAACTATTGTCTACGCTGTCAGATGAAGAGAGAAAGCGCTTACGGCTTTTGAACCCAACATCTCCTAAAATATATGGATTACCAAAACTTCATAAACCAAACTGGCCTCTACGACCTATTGTGAGTCAAATTGACTCGCTGACCTACAAAAGCTCACGTTACATGGCAAGTGTTTTGCAAACGTTGACGGGAAAGACATCGAGCTTTTTAAGAGACTCCACGCACTTCTTTCATTTGTAGGAAGATGTCAGAATCAAAAACGACGAGATAATGGTTAGTTTTGACGTGAAGTCTTTATTCACCAATATACCAGTAGCAGAAACCGTTGACATTATAAAACAGCAGTTACTTTTGTACAACTTACCTACTGAGTGTTTAGGACTGATAGAATTTTGCCTTACCCGTGGATATTTTCTTTGGCGAGGGGATTTTTATCTACACATTGATGGAATAGTATGGGCTTACCAGTAGCACCAGTTTTGGCTAATATATTCATGGAACATTTTGAGGAATTAGCGCTAAAAAGTACGTCTTTCAAACCAAGATACTAGTGGAGATACGTAGATGATATATTCGCTATAGTTTCCAGACAGGGTGTGACGCAGTTTTTGGACCATCTGAACAAAATACATCCAAAGATACATTTCACTACGGAGGAGGAAAAAGATGGAACTCTCCCGTTTTTGGATATATTAGTAAAACGGGAACCTACCGGAAGTTTAGTGCATACAGTTTTTAGAAAACTAACACACATTGATTGGTACCTCAGAGCGGATTCCCATCATCATGCGTCACACCTGTCTGCCGTGCCACGTAATCTGATCAACTGAGCACTTCGCCTATGTGATTCTCAACTGCTAGAGTGGAAGTTAACACATGTAAGGCAAGTGCTAGAGCATAATGGCTATAACTGGCGGCAGAGTTACCGGCTAGCTAATGCGACTAACGAACTATGGCCGCAGATAGTATAGGAAGTTCCGGCATTTTTACCATACATGAAAGGGGTAACGGATCAAATTGGATACCTGCTACGCCGTAGGTACAGCATCAGGACAGTTTTCCACCTCATGACACAGATCAGAAAACTTCTACGATCGCCAAAGGATCGGGACCCTTTACATAGCCCGGGAGTCTACGAAATTCCATGCGATTGCGGTAAAAGCTACATTGGAGAGACAGGACGCAACATCAACGTTAGGCTCACCGAATATGTTCGTAGTGTGCGTAAAATGGACTGCAATAACTCGGCAGTGGCGGAACATGCCCTGGGCTCGGCCACGTCACATTATATTAGTTTCAACAAGGTGAAAATGTTGGCCCGCGAAAGGAATTTTGTGTTGCGCAAGTTCGTTGAGGCCATCGAGATTGACCGTTGTCCTAATTTTAATAGAGAGAAGGGATGAACACTGCCACCAGCCTGGAAACCCGTGTTATTAAACGCAACGCAGAAAAAGAACGTCAATGTAGAAAATGACCGCATGGTAGATATTTTGAGTACATTCTGTGCACACTTAAATTCTACTAATGATATGTACGCGCCAACCGCCTCGACCTCACTGCTCACACTTCCAATGCCATCAAGCCGTGCTCCTCGAGCATCGTCCCACAGTTCGAGACGGATCGCTACCGAGCGAACGTCAAACTTTACCCTGAAGAAGGACCTCATATCCGAAACTAGTCGGAACCTACTCCGATAAAAAACGTGAGTGCAAACGTTTTTTTTTAAATTATTTAGTACTATTTTCTTACTTTAATATTGCGAATATCGTGTTTTAATTGCAGTTTGTTCTCCTCGTTGAGACAACTGGACGGATACTAACAAAATTTGGTATTTATTCTATTTATTCTAGAAAGGAGTTTGCCCCAAGTCCAACAAGAATATAACGCGATCTTGGACCCCCGAATTGGTTCGAGCTACTTTGAAGAATAGACCATATGGCGTTCTGCCAGACAGTTCATAAGAGGCAAACGATTGGCTATGCGAGTCATTACCATTGTGGCTACTAGGTAGTAGAGTTCAGGATTGTCTCACCCGGCTCAGGTATCACTGCCTTATCTATTCCTGCTGCAATAGCGTCAGTGCTTGTCACTGTCGTGTTCCGGCAGAGAGTAAGGTAGGCGGTAAACTTATGTAAATGGCATTAACACCTCGCTACTCGGGTGGCACCGCACCATTAACACCTTTGATCTATAAGCGATAGTTATTTTTTTCCATCAGGAAAGTCATCTGCTTGTTACCTATCTTATGATATAAAAAAAACGATTCGAAATTATTAAATTAATTATTTAAAGTACAATAAACCTGTGTCTAAATCTATCGAATTCTATTTAATGACGAATTGATACATCTTCTTTATATATATAAAAATCAATCCCTATTTCCCTTGGTCACGACATCACGCCTGAATGGCTGGACCAATTTCGGTAATTTTTTTTTTGTTGTGTTTATAATTGTAAGGAGAAGGTTCTTATAAAAGAAAATATTAAGAAAATTGCGCGGAAAATTAGAAAATTTAAGAATACTTAACCACCATATAAAGTTTAATCCCGTAGACTTATATAAATTAAGTGTCACGTTGTTTGTCCGCTATGGATTCCTAATATGTAAGGCAAAACAACGTTCGCCGGGTCAGCTAGTTAGTTATAAAAGGAACACGTTACGGAAGTCAAGCTCTTTAAAAATTTAAGAATACTGAAGCATTTATTAAAAATAATCAAAATTATATAATTTGACCAGCATTGACGTTAGTTTGACTTTCGAAAGTATAAACAGCGTACCACAAAACGTAACAATTTATAACGTTAGACCTATATTTTGAGGCAACATTTTGACAATATAACACAAACTCTGATTTATATCAACTTCGTACCTATTATATATTCAAAGAATATCTTGCGTTAAGTGCCCCTTACGCGGCTTTAGCTCATGAATGTTAAATCCAATTGTTGAGGATCAAAGAAAAGCTCTTTAATTATTCAGACACAATAGATTAATGGCTTATTTGTATATGAATTACCTGTATATAAAATATAACTGAGATATTTTTACATAGGCGCTTTTATTATATATTAAGGTTTAAAAGGTGAGAAAATATAGAAAAAAAATAAGAGTAGTTAAAAAGGCAGAACAACCTTTGCCGGGTCTGCTAGTATATCTTATGTATAAAATTCTCGTGTCACAATGTTCGTTCCCATACTCCTCCGAAACGGCTGGACCGATTTTGATGAAATTTTGTATGCATATTCAATGGGTCTAAGAATCGGCCAACATCTATTTTTCATCCCCCAAAATGTTAAGGGTTGTCCACCCCTAATTTTTTATATATTTTATGGACAAAAATTTTTATTTTTATTTTTTAATGATTCAACATTGAAAAATATATACAACCCTTAATTTTCAACCCTCTACAATCAACCCCTATTTTTTAATTCAATAATTTATGTGGCAAAACAACGTTTGCCGGGTCAGCCAGTATGTGTATATATATATATATATATATATATATATATATATATATATATATATATATATATATATATATATATATATATATAAGATAAACATACGCCTTTCCTGGACTTGCCACCTATCACATTGTGTGGGATTAAGCATATTCGGCTAATCATGGGTGCACTTGTTGTATACCTCTGCCTATTTCTTCGGGGATACGGGCGTGAAGATATTTAAAAAATCTTATAATATTATTTGTATTAACTATATTACTGTATGCGTATTTTATTCATATTGTTAGTGTTTTCAAAATTATTTTATATTATATTGTTAGTGTATTAAAATTGGAAAGTGTGAAAAATTGAAAAAAAAAAACACGAATTGATCAGACCCCAAAGTAAACAAATTATATGCTTGTAGTATGGGTGTTGCTTGTAATCAGTCAACGATACTAATACATAGAAATATATATATATATATATATATATATATATATATATATATATATATATATATATATATATATATATATATATATATATATATATATATATATATATATATATATATATATATATATATATATATATATATATATATATATATATATATATAAGATAAACATACGCCTTTCCTTGCAGTTGTGTAAAAAGAATCTTTATTTAGCAGCAAATTGGGATGGATTGCGAGATTTTTGGTTGCGCAGAACAGATTGCTGACGTGGTGCAAAAAGGTATAAGATTATTTCATACCTAGCTCCGTAATATATATCGGTGGTCGTTCTCGTCCATGGTTTGGCCAGTCTTGCCAGAATAAAGTAGACTGCACTCCGAGTCTGGATCAAAGATCAAACTCAAGGCGATTCAAATCCACTGACCTTACAAAACGATTTAACGCTGCCTCCACGTCTCTTAAGCATGAAATAGCTAAAGATAAGTCAAGTTACATTGGAAGAATTGGCAAAAGACTAGTGCGTCTTCCATCTGGAAGTAGTGCGTTCTGGTCCCTTGCCAAGGGTGTTCAATGCAATTTTTGTCAATCGTCAGGCTACTCAAGGTAACTTTTGTCAGTCGTAACTTCCACCATTATGTAAACCGGATAAATTACTGGCTTAAAGCGTCAAAGAAAAAGCGGATTTATTAAGTTTGCTCTTTGTGCGCATTCAATTTTTTGTTGATGGGGGAAAACTTAAAAACAAAAACGTCAGTGCTTGTCATAGACGTGTTCCGGTTTGGAGGGTAAGGTAGTCGGTAAACTTATGCATGTAGCCTTAGACCTCGCCACAAGATAGCAACGCACCATTAACGTCTTTGGTGTCTATAGGCGATGGTTGACTCTTTCCATCAGGAGACCCATCTGCTTGTTTGTTATCTTATAATATAAAAAAAACTGCCACCAACCATCCCAAGCTGTGTATTAATCAGGCATCGAATTTAAACAGCTTTGGATATATTTGCACAGAAAGCTGTTTGACGAGTTATGCTCACTCTCAATGTCAACAAACGAACGGGCCAGACGGTATTCGCTTATTGCTTAGAATATGCGCTTCTGAGCTTACACCGGCATTAACGCACCTTTTCCAACGGTCTTACATCAAAGGTACTGTTCCCGTGGCGTGAAAGATTGTCCTAGTTTACCAGGTTCTTAAAAAGAATGACAAATCCGACCCTGAAAATTATAGGCCCATAGAAATTGCATCGTTGCTCTCTTAAGTGATGGAGTGCATAATTAAGAAAAAGTTACTGTAGTACTTGGAAAATCACCAATTATAAGCGAAAAACAACACCGTTTTCGTTGAGGTCACTCTGGTGATCTGGTGGCTGGTGATCTTCTGTTCTACCTTACCCGTCTCTGGGCTTCCGCATATACCATGCCACCTATGCACCATGCCATGCGAATTCTTCGAAGGCACAGGTAAACGAGAGTCGGAATAGGCTTGTTTTTGAAATTGAGACATCCCTGGAGCTAAACTGAACTGTCATAGCCAAAGATCAGCTAATTGTAGCTAGCTAGTCATACCGTCCTATTGACATCACGTCGTGGTAATAGCTAAATTACATACTTTGTGGTTTTGCTGAAAATAACATTGTCGTGGCCTGATCGCAGAATTGCCCAAATCATGAAATGCTCGAGAATTTTTCACTGTTTTTGGTTCTTAAACTATTTCGATTCCAAATTATATCAAAATAAGTTCAGCGGTTTAGCCATAAACGCGTAACAGACAGACAGATATGACGTAATTATATACATATTCTCATGAGGCCCAAGAGTGTCTGGAGCTCTATATTATAGGTTTCGACCTGGTTCAGATTCCGGACGCTCACAAGGTAACTTTTTATTTCTTTGTGTATACATTGATTAAGTATTCATAAATAAATATTCCTTGAAAAATCACACGAATTGATCTAACCCCAAAGTAAGCTAATTATTTGCTTGTGACATGGGTGTTAGTCAACCATATTAATACATAGAAATACGTATATAGGTGCTAAAATATATATAATAAACACCCAAACTCAGAAATACAAACATCTATGCTCATTACACAAATATTTGTCCCTGTCAGGAATCGAACCTGAGCCCTGTCGATTGCGTAGTCAGGGTCACTAACCACTCGACCAACAACGGAGCGGTCATTAATAATTTGGTAAAGGGTGTATCGGGCTACGCGCGATGTTGTAGGGGGGGGGGGGGGAGTTAAAATAAAGGTGTTCTACTTATATGTGGTGAGATATAAATATTGGGGTTGTCTTGGGGAGATAAAATGCCCCCCCATAGTTCAAGCCTTGACGTGGCCGGGGGCTCTAGTACCTGGGGTGCAATCCAGCACCTTGGGGAAGCTAATTGAACCAAACGCTCCTCCCTGTCCCTCTGCTCGCAGACGGACGGTGGATGTGGAGTAAGCGGGGGCAACGCTGGCACTAACCCTGTCAGCCTGCTCGTGACATCGTAAATCCAGGGGAGGTGTCGTTGTCACGTCTAGCGGCCGATGATCCTGGATCCGATGGCCTTGCCTTAATCGGCCGGGCCGCGAGGAAGATAACCTCTATAAAAAATTCCCCGAATCTCAAGCGGAGACGCACCGTGAGGAGATTTTCAGCCCGGCAAAAAGTCGAGATGTATGGCTGACGGGTTTATCAGTCTTTAGTGTGGACCCCGCCCGGGTACCTGCCGACCCCCAGGGCGCGAAAACATAGGCTTGTCTGGTCCCAACCAGATCGACCTTTTAAGAGTTAAATACTCGTGGGAACAAAATGGAAAACTCAAAAAACAAAACAAAACAAAATTCAGATGTAACGCAGGAGGGCCGTGAAGGCAACAATGAAACAATGAGAGGGAGAGCCGAGAAGGCTGCATAGAGAAGGCGAGGCCTCAAGGCCTGGAGAAGAAAAAGTCGGAAGTAGGTCGTGACGACCGAAAAGGGATAGACGCTGAGAAGGAGAACACGACGTTAGTGCCGGTAGTCCGCTTAACACGATTTCGCACTCACAGTCACTCTGTAACCTCGGATGCGTCGAGAGCACCATCCCCGATGGATACTGAGATCGGTGTAAGACGCAAAAGAGTACGGAGCAAAGAGGATGTGGGCCTGGAGAACTCAGAGTACTCCAGCAGCGAATCGGACGCCCGTTCCGGGGCTCGAAAAGGCGGAGCCAAACGCGGCAGGGGTAATCCGTCGGCTGAGGAAGAGGTAGCGGACATGGCCCGTAAACTTAGGGCCCAACCTCCGGATTTACTTCCAGCTTAAACAGGAGATATGGACGTGGAAGCGCTCAGCAAGAGGGCAGAGGATGGTCTCGATGTAATACTGAAAATCGCGGACCCAAATCGGGAAACCTGAAGGGGACGTTTGTGAGTGCCCTGAAGGACGCCGCGGTGGCGATTCGTGAGACCGTCCTTGTTCTGAAGACACGGACTGTCACCGACGAGACCGCTACTCTGAGGGCGGATAACGAACGGTTGAAGACTGAGCTTGCCGCCCTTCGAGGTGAATTTGCGGCTTTGAGGAAGGACCCGCCCACAGAATCCAGAGGAAAGAGCGCTGGCAGAGGGCGAGTTTCGTAAGTCGATCATGCTAGAAATCGGTGGCATGTTCGACGCCAAACTTGCTGGCATTGAAAGCCGTCTGCTGCCAGAAAAAAGCCTTCGGCCTGCATTGGTTTCTAAGGCAACCGTACCATCAACGGCGGCAGCGGAACGTGTGGAAGTCGTCGAAGCACCACCAAAACCTGGGTCCTCGAAGAAGAAGAGTCGACGAAATGGCAATGCCCCCAAAGTGGCGGCTGCTAATCCAAAGATTGCTACGCCCGCGCCTAGGCCACCCGCGCAAGAGTGCGCTGTAGAAGATGGATGGACGCAGGTAGTCAAACGCAAGAGGGGGAAAGCCCCAGCGAATGCACCTGCACCAAAAGTCCCCGCGACCCGCACACCTGCTGCAAAGCCAAAGACGGCCAAACCGCAGCCCCCAAAGTTGCGCCCGCCTAGATCCGCAGCCATAGTATTAACGCTGCAGCCCGAGGCGGAAAAAAGGGGTATCTCCTATGCGGAAATCCTAACCCAAGCCAAACAGAATATTTCAATCGCCGAACTTGGCATTGCAGCGCTTAAGGTTAGGAAAACTATCACTGGTGCTCGCATCTTGGAGTTACCTGGAGCAGCGAATGGCGAAAAGGCAGACCTTCTCGCCCACAAACTGAAGGAAGTGCTCCCATCTGAGAGCGTTCGCGTAGTCAGGCCCATCAAGTGTGCAGATCTCAGGATCTCCGGGCTCGATGATTCCGTCACGGTGGCAGAAGTTGTGCAAGCTGTCGCCCGCGTCGGAGGCTGCGGAGAAGATGCAATTAGAGCGGGCGAAATACGCCGCACCGAATCCAGGCAGGGCTCTCTATTTCTGTGTTGCCCCGTCACGGCGGTGCGGGTTGTGGCGAGTTTGCGGCTGCTTGTCGGCTGGGTGTCAGCGCAGGTGCATGCTCTACCTGCAAGACGCGTGAGGTGTTTCTGATGCCTGGTGTACTGGTGGTCTGGCCAAATCACCGCGCTGCGCGTGGAGTGTGTGGCGGCCAGACGAAACTACACCAGGTGCCGGAGAGGACGGCACCGCGACGAGACGACGGAGCGCGAGCTGTACGAGGTCTTCAGGGAGAAGAAGAGGACCCTACAGCTCGCTATCAGCAAGGCCAAAACCCAGGCACGCGAAGAGCTGCTCGGGGCTCTGGACAACGATCCATGGGGGCGCCCCTACAAGGCTGTCAGGGGCAAACTACGCCCCTGGGCGCCTCCGCTGACCCAGAGCCTCGATCACCAATTCGTGAGGGACGTCGTGCCCGCCCTCTTTCCACATTGGGCGGAACACGTCCCCCCCACTATGGCGCCGCGACGGCGTGGCGCCGTAGACGAGGAGGAGAGTGGGGTGCCTGAACTCGCTGAGGAGGAGTTCGACGTGGCCGTGGACAAGCTCCGGGCGAAGAACACAGCGCCCGGGGCGGATGGAATACACGGTCGCGTCTTGGTTTTGGCCCTCAACGACCTGGGGGACCGGCTCCGGAGGCTCTACAGTGCCTGCCTGGAGTCGGGACGGTTCCCAGGGGTGTGGAAAAGCGGTAGGTTGGTCCTTCTAAAGAAGGAAGGGCGTCCCGCAGAGTTTCTCTCTGCCTACCGCCCCATCGTGCTGCTCGTCGAGGTGTGCAAGCTATTCGAAAGAATAGTCGCTGCACGTCTGGTCGAGCACATGTCTCGGGTAGGTCCCAATCTGGCCAACGCCCAGTTTGGGTTTCGAGCCGGCCTTTCGACGATCGACGCGATCAATCGCGTCAAGGCCGACTCGGAGGAGGTTATCGCCCACGGCGGCGTGTTGATGACGGTATCGCTCGATATAGCAAACGCCTTCAACACGATGCCATGGAGCTGCGTAAGGGAGGCGCTTAAGTACCACAGGGTGCCTCCTTACCTCCGTCGCCTGATCGGGGACTACCTGAGCCAGAGGTACGTTCAGTACCAGGGGCGAGGAGGCTGACTGGAGACATGGGAGATGATGTGCGGTGTTCCACAGGGGTTGGTGTTAGGCCCTCTCCTGTGTAACATCGGATACGATTGGGTGCTGCGGGGCGCTCTCCCTGCGGGCGTCGGGGTGACGTGCTACGTGGACGACACCCTGGTTACGGCCCGGGGGGTCAACTACCGCGAGTTCGCCCGCCTCGCTACGGCGGGTGTGGCATCAGTCGTCGCGCGCATCCGCGCTCTGGGCCTCGAGGTGGCGCTTGAAAAGTCCGAGGACTTGTGTTTTCACAGGCCAAGGGCTCCGCCCCCTCCGGGGGCCCACATCGTGGTTTGCGGCGTCCAAATCGAGGTCAAGTCCGACATGAGGTATCTCGGACTCGTCCTCGACAGCCGCTGGGACTTTCGTGAACATTTCCGTCGCCTGGTACCCCATCTTTTGGTGGCGGCCGCCGCTCTTGCGCGGCTGCTGCCAAACCTCGGGGGGGCTGACATGGCCTGCCGCCGCCACTACCTTGGGGTGGTGCGCTCGATGGCCCTGTACGGGGCCCCAGTCTGGGCCCCGGCGCTGCGAGGCATCACCATCGCCCTTTTGCGAAAACCGCAAAGGGTGATAGCGATCAGGGCCATCCGGGGATATCGCACCATCTCGACAGAGGCAGCGTGCGTGTTGGCGGGATCGCCGCCATGAGATCTAGAGGCCGCGGCACTGGCAAGGCTCTACGAGCGATGCCAGGAGCTGCGGTCCGGCGGCGATCCGCCAACGGTGACGGAAAGGTGGAAGTCCCACGCTCGACGGTTAACCGTCCGGAGGTGGACGGAGCGGCTGGCTGAACCTACGGCCGGTCGCCGGACTGTTGAGGCTGTCCGGCCGGTTCTCCAAACCTGGCTGGACAGGCGGCACGGGCGGCTCACGTTCCGGATTACACAGGTGTTTTCCGGGCATGGATGCTTCGGAAAGTACCTGTGCCAAATCGCCCGAGGTGAGCCGACGACTGATTGCCACCACTGTGCGGGCAGCGAGGACACGGCGCAGCACACCCTCGAGGGGTGCCCCTCTTGGGCAGTGCAGCGGCGCGATGCCATCGGGGCTGATCTCTTGCTTCCGACCGTCGTGAAAGCCATGGTCGAGAGCGAGGAATCGTGGACGGCCGTCCTCTCCTTCTGCGAGGACGTGATGACGTCGCAGAAGGAGACGGCGGAGAGGGAAAGGGAGGCTGCGGCCAACCCCAACCCGATCCGCTGGAGACGCACGGGGGTGCGACGTCGGGCCTACCAGGCCCTGCTTCGTCCCCCGTGATCGACGCCGGGACCCTGCCCCAAAAGGCCTCGAGGAGGTGCGCGCGGTGTCGTAAAGCCGCGCGCTTTTTAGCCGTCTGCTGGGGTCACGACGGCCCAGTCCCGAAGGATGCCGGCAAGGCCGGCAGTAGCTGGCGGGTTGAAAGAAAGAAAGAAAGAAAGACTTGGTGGACGTGTGCGCAAGCGTTCCCACCTCCTCGCCACCACGGCACAGTGGGGCGGACGCAGGGGTTTTAGTGGGTAGTGGTCGGTTTTGTCCGGCGAGTCCCACACTCGGGCCAGTCCACACGGCCCGGCAGTGCGTAAGAGCATTTCCCCTGCGAGAACAAAAAAAAAAGGGAGATAAAATGAAAGCCCCCACGTGGCTACAAGAATTACAATTTAATAATGATATTTATTACATCGTTCAAATATTTATTAAATTCATAACATATTGTGGTTCATTTAAATTGGTTAAAAGGAGACTTATCATGGCGCCAGGGTGAAGTACCCAGTTAAGACTATTCGACACACACTAGAACTTAAAAGAAGTTTCGTAAAAAATATAAAAACGTTTAAAAAAGAACGTTGTAAAACAAGGACTACGTTTCTGGGCCGATGGAATAGGCTCGTTGGCGGAGACTTATCTGGTTGTCCGGGAACGGCTTAAGCGGGTT
Organism: Apodemia mormo; assembly: GCA_036924255.1. NCBI lineage: Eukaryota > Metazoa > Arthropoda > Insecta > Lepidoptera > Riodinidae > Apodemia > Apodemia mormo. The sequence continues at coordinate 39,116,916 of JAUPFN010000011.1, read as the reverse complement.
TTTTCGGCTCTGCAGCTAAGCAGCTGCTTGATGAACTGGAATTCGACGACGTAGAAGAAACGTCTGCTGACCAGGATACAGAAACCCCTGTAACGCACGATGTCCGCGCTTCAATGGTCGCAAACCACCGGTTGCCACGTGTCCGAGGGTCAAACATGTGATGATCCATGGCTTACAAGGGTTAAACTGCACAGTTAACACCCGATTTTAAACAAAATAGTTAAAATTTACGGCAGTAAATGAGAACACAGTAACATTTTTAAATCAAAATTTTATATGTGACCGATGGCAGGAAAAATAATTTTAAAATTGCAATCGGCTTTTAACTATAAAATGTGATTAGCAGAGCTAAAACAATTATACTTTACTAAAAAGAAATACATTCGCATACATTCATTCTAAAGTTATAATACATTCATTCTAAAGTTAATTTTGGGATTTATTTGGATTAGAATCATCAGTTTTTAATGTGTCTATCTCTTATCCACTTTTCCCTTTAATTCTCTTAAATGTTGATTGTCGAATTTCAACCACAATCCGATTCTAATAATTGTAATAACGCAATGAAAACGTCGTTATAAAGTCATTGTATAGTGAATTTCTCCTGGGTAAACGCTCATTAATGTTTGGCCGATTCAGGCTTAAGTGGTCCAATTTGACAGATATCACGTATTGTGGAAAAATTATCGAGAAATTGCTGAATACAATTCTAATATTATTGAAAAATTTAGTCACACTAAGTTTATTCAAATATTATACATGTTTCATGTACAAAATGAACCTTCACAATCCCGCACCTGTAATTAAATGTAAATTTAACTAACTTTGAAATGAAGTTTGCGCCTTTGGGTCACACGTTCCATGTTCGTATTACAACCCAAAATTAACGATTTAGTTTCTAAGACTACCTTCTCTTACATTCTAGAATCTCAAAGGTATGAAACAGTTTTCTATTAAGAATACGGGATTTTTATTAGATAGAATGTAATCAAATTTATAATCCAAAATATTCAACGGTAAGTGTTTTTTCATAATTTCAAAGAAAGTAAGGAAATTAAATTTTATTTGAAACTAGCAATTACTCGCGATTCGTCCGCGTAACCAAAAATAATTATTTGCCTTTGCTCAGTCAGAAATCAGAAATACTTAATTCAATAAAACTTCACAAGTTATTTTGACGTGTCAACATTTATTTAAAACTACTCATTTTAAAAGTGCGTAAAAGATAGCCTGTCATTCCTGGATATAGCTTTCTAAAGGTGAAAGAATTTTTAAATCGGACAGTTTTGGAGTTAAATCGTAATAAACAAATCTTTCCCCTTAATAGTATAGTGTATTATATCAAAGTTGTTGCCGGCGGCGACTTTGATGTTTCGTATCGTCAACAGTCAAGAGTAGGTCAAAAGTCATTAACGAATTGAAATCTTGATGCCAGTTACGCTCCCTCAACGTCAAGATATTGCTCTTAGCCGAGGTGCGGTTTCGTAGGAGACACCCTTGGGGCGGGCTCTGGCTGAGCACTCTGCTCACCCGAAATGCTCGGTTTCGCAGTAGGGATCATTTGGACCAACTGCTTAAGCTTCTTTATATATAACTTACTTGTACTAAATATATATATTTATAAAATGTATATATTTAGTACAAGTAAGTTATATTCATTAACATAATGACTTCACAAAGCCCCGACGACGACAAACGTGGGCGCAAATATCTCGCAAAGCGGATTTCCGATCGTTCTCAATATCTCGTCTTACAGCCTTGTGGTTCCTTGTCATTATTAGATAGAAGTATCTTTATCGACCTTCACTTGCTTTTTAATCTCATGAAATTTATATTCGACTAGTTTAATAGCTAATCGGGTACCAGCTGATCGAATATAAATTCTACTATAAATAATTCTTTTTCTTGATTTTTTCATATAATAAGCAAACAAGCAGATGGGTCTCCTGATGGAAAGAGTCAACCATCGCCTATAGACACCAAAGGTGTTAATGGTGCGTTGCTATCTCGGGGCGAGATAGCAACGCACCATTATGCCACATGCATAAGTTTATCGGATACCTTACCCTCCAAACCGGAACACGACAGTGACAAGCACTGACGCTATTGCGGCAGGAATAGTTAAGGCGGTGGTACCAAGCCCGGGCGAGACAATGCAGAACTCTACCACCTAGTAGCCCCAATTGTAGTGACTCGCATAGCTAATAGGTCGCCTTTTACGACCTGCCTGGCAGAACGGCAGTTGACCGATTTTTCAAAGGAGCCTGGGATCGGCAGTTGACTGATTCTTTAAAGGAACCTGGGAAAAGGTACCGGGTTCGATTACTGGGTCGCACAATTAAAAATTTGTTTTTTTCAGTTTTCTGACAAAAACAAAGTTGCCAGGGATTAAATAGGTTCCCGATTGGCGATAGGCTTGCCACCCTAGAACATTATGGGACTAAGTATCTTCGGCTAATTGTGGGTGTCCTGTTGCACCTCTGCCTACCGCTTCTGGGATATGGGCGTACAGATACTTATTAAGCCTGGGAGAATTCGCAGGATGCACCTGGAGTGTTCTGTCATTTGTCTAAGGCATTTGACAGTGTCGATCATAAAATTTTAATCAGGAAGTTACACCATTATGGAGTTCGAAATAAAGCTCTCGATCTTCTGGTTTCTTACTTCAATGAAAGAATTCAGAAGGTTGATATTAATGGAAAAAGGTCCCCTGGTGCTGTTGTAGCCATGGGTGTCCCGCAGGGCTCCATACTTGGTCCATTTCTGTTTCTGATATACATAAATGACTTGCCTGATAAGCATGGAATCGTACTATTTACGGATGACACTTCACTTTTATTCAAAGTGAAAAGACGAATTGGTAAGTATGACGAATTAAATAATGTGATTTCAAAAGTTGTACACTGGTTCAGACCGAACAATTTTTTATTAAATGGTAACAAAACTGTGTTAAATTTTCATTGCCAAATGTAGGGCATGTAGATACCAGCGTACAGCTGGATGGAAACAACCTGGATCTGGTAGATTCCATTGTGTTTTTAGGTATTGCTTTAAATAAGAAATTACAATGGGGACCACACATTAATAATTTAGCAAATAGACTTGGTTCAGCAGCTTATGCAGTTAAAAAAATGAGACAGTTAACTGATGTCGACACAGCAAGAATTGTATACTTTAGTTACTTCCACAGCATTATGTCATGTAGAATTCTTCTCTGGGGAAATTCTGCTGAAATAAATACTAATTTGTATAGCAGAAGAGAGCTATTAGGGCAATTTACAATCTTAGCCCGAGGGTTTCCCTGAGAGAAAAATTCAAAGAAATCAATATTCTTACTGTTATATCCCAATATATATTTGAGAACTTGATGTACGTTCGTCAAAATATTTACTTTTTTTAGAAAAATGTTGACGTACACTCACTTAATACAAGGAACAAAAACAATCTTGTTGTGCATGCATCTCGTCTCCACAGAATAAGTAACTCTTTTATGGGGCAATGTATACGCTTTTACAATAAACTTCCCGAAACTATAAGAGATCTACCAGTCAATAAAATTTAAAAAATGTGTTAAAACAAAACCGTCTAAAAAGGATATTATAAAATCTCCGATTATTTAGAAGACAAAAAAGCCTGGGATTAATTGTTCCTCATACCGATCTCATATATATTTTTTGTAATATTGTGATAATGTAAAAAAATCAATGATATGAAAAAAAAAGACAAGCCCGCTGACTTTCTTCCGCCGGATCTTCTCAGTGTGTGGCCGCGTTTCCAATCCGGTAGTAGTTTTTAAAAAAATATGTTGACGTGTCAAAATAACTTGTAAAAAGTTTTACTGAATAAAGTATTTCTGATTTCTGATTTCTGATTTTTGATTTCTGAATAGACTAATTGCTGTTCTGCCAGGCATGTCGTTAATTCAATTTCATCTCGTCTGCATCTCGTCTCCACAGAATAAGTAACTCTTTTATGGGGCAATGTATACGCTTTTACAATAAACTTCCCGAAACTATAAGAGATCTACCAGTCAATAAAATTTAAAAAATGTGTTAAAACAAAACCGTCTAAAAAGGATATTATAAAATCTCCGATTATTTAGAAGACAAAAAAGCCTGGGATTAATTGCTCCTCATACCGATCTCATATATATTTTTTGTAATATTGTGATAATGTAAAAAAAATCAATGATATGAAAAAAAGACAAGCCCGCTGACTTTCTTCCGCCGGATCTTCTCAGTGTGTGGCCGCGTTTTCGATCCGGTAGTAGTTTTTAAAAAAATATGTTGACGTGTCAAAATAACTTGAATAAAGTTTTATTGAATAAAGTATTTCTGATTTCTGATTTCTGATTAATATGTCTATCAAACAACTCGCAAATAGTGTTCAGTAAATTTCCCTCAGAAATTGTTACCGTGAATTGTGGCTGAGTAAATTGACCAAAATTAACGGCATACGTGCCGTAGAAACGGTGGCTTAGAACAAATATATTGTCTGTAGCTGACTTTCATGTTTACTCATTGCCTAAGATTATTATTTGAGCTAGCTCCCCTGCATGAAGCACTGATAAAAGTTTGTGTTTTTAAAAGTGCTTCAGGCAAAACAACAGATTGTGCATTTGTTATTAATTTTTGAGCAAACTGAACTACAGCCAAACATCACAAAAATGAACTAACTTGATGAAGGTTAATTCAAGTTCTATTATAAATCTATATTAATATTCTAAATGCGACAGTTTGGATGTTTGGATGGATGGATGATTGTTACTAAATCTCGTAAAAAGTACGCAACGGATTTGGATGAAATTTGGCACACATATAGATGGTGACATGAAATAGCGCATAAACTACCTTTTATCCTGGAGGAATGAGTAGATCAGAGGGTCAGCTAGTCGCATAATTAATGCGAAAGTTTGGATGTTTAGATGGATGGATATGTGTTACTGAATCACACCAAAATTACTGAACGGATTTTGATGAAATTTGGTACACAGGCAGATAATGACCTGGAATAGCACATAGGCTACTTTTTAACCTGAAAAAATGAGTTATTCTCGCAGGATTCCCCAAAAACTTTTTTAATGCAGTGTGCTGCGCGCTAGTGAGATTATATTAATTTTAACCTTTATCAATTTCTTATATTAATCAATTTCTTCTCCAAACCGAAATACGACAACGATAAGTATTGACGCTATTGCGGCATAAATAGGTAAGGCAGTGGTACCAAATACCCGCGCGAGACGTCACGGAGCGCTACAACCGATCCGAAGTTGTAACGCTGTAGATCGAGTAGTCACGATATTAGTGACATGTATAGCCAATCAATCGCCTTTTACGACTTGCCTGGCAGAATGTCAGGTGGTCTATACTTCAAAAAGAGGCCCAGACCAACACTGGGTAAAGTATCTATTTTTTTATATATTTTGGTATCATAATCGAGTTCTGAACACCCTCTTTTACCAGTCAATCCGTACTAACAGAGTATTTTACATAGTCAACTTTAACAACTTTAGGAAAAACGAACATTTTTGTCGCTTCTGTGGTTTAGTGGTCTGGTGTTGACCATATGAGGTCCTGATTGCGATTCCCTGGTCGGGCAAAGATTTCTGATACACACAACGTTGTCCGGGACTGAATTAGTGCCCGATTAGCGATGGACTTGCCACCTATCACATTGTGTGGGATTAAGTATATTCGGCTAATCATGGGTGCACTTGTTGTACCTCTGCCTAACTCTTCGGGGATACAGGCGTGAAGATACTTAAAAAATCTTATAATATTATTTGTATTAACTATATTACTTTATGCGTACTAGAAGATTTTATTCATATTGTTAGTGTTTTCTCAAAAATTTGTAAAAATAAAATTGGAATGTGTGAAAAATAGAAAAAAAAAAAAATTTACACGAATTGATCAGACCCCAAAGTAAACAAATTATATGCTTGTAGTATGGGTGTTGCTTGTATTGGTGCTTGTAATCAGTCAACGATACTAATACATAGATATATATATATATATATATATATATATATATATATATATATATATATATATATATATATATATATATATATATATATATATATATATATATATATATATATATATATATATATATATATATATATATATATATATATACTCTAATATATTTAATGAACTCCCACACCCAGAAATACAAACATCTGTGCTCATCATACAAATGCCTGTCCCTGCTGGAAATCGAACCCGGACCTCATTGATTGCGTAGTCAGGGTCGCTAACCACTCGACCGGCAACTCGGGCGGCAAAATAACATTTTTTTAAATTTTTTGTCTGTCTGTCTGTCTATCTGTCTGTGTCTGTTTGCTTCAGCTGATCTCTAAAACGGCCGATTTTGACAGGATTTTCACTGCTTAGCTTATGTAATAAGGAATAACTTAAGCTGCTTTTATTTTAGAAATATTTCTACACGGAAGAAGTCGCGGGTACAGCTAGTCTGATAATAAACCTGTTTAGGGACCGCTCAGAGCTAATTTTATTTATGTTCTACTGTTCTGACGTTCGTCGACTTTAGGCTTTGTTTACTCAGCTGGTACATTTGATTACGCGGGAACATCAAATTTTCAGATGAAATCTTAACTTAGTTTAATTTTGATAACATTTTCAGACGCAGAAGTTTTAATTCAGTTACAGATGGGTTCATTTAACAGTTACTAAAGAGCTGATTATGAAGCTATTTTATGGTTATTTATGATGGTATACTTTTTTTGTTATAAATTTATGTAGACAAATAAATGTATTTGTATTTTTTTTGTATTTTGTTTACTAGTTTTTGATAGGTTTGCTCGCGTCCAATTCGGTTTTACCTCTTAGGGGTAGATTTTTTAAAAACTCTTTTTATCGGATAGTTACGTTATAATAGGGATATCTTTAGTGATTTGACCTGTAAGTTAACAAATGGTTAGAGTTTAAGATTTTATTAGTATGATGAGTATAATTGCAGGTATAGTAATCAGACAGCAAATCGGATGATATAACGAGTAGAGTCAGCGGACAGGCATAGAAGGCGGGCGGTTATGACATTAAAGAGACCAACCACTCTTGTATATCGTAGCTGTCCGCTGACCGTCGATGCTTTGATCATTATATGTTTTCCATAGATAAATGATTGGTCTCAAGCGTAGCAAGATCAATTATTTATCTAAACTTCTAAAGTGTTTCCATGGTTATATTTGAAATAATCGCAACATTCGTTTTAGCAGTTTTGAGGGAATGGGGCCTACATTCCCTAAAAACTGCTAAAATGAGTGTTGCGGTTTTCGAAATTCCTTAATTATTATATGGAATTGCTTTCTAGAAATATTTAATGGTAATCTTTAAGAAACTGTTAACAGTTTCACCGAGAGATATATTCAAAATTGATCTTAGTTTTGTGGAAAAAAATCGTAAACTTCACCCAAAACCGCCACTGTCAGCCGAACGCGCGACTCGATGAACGAATGACTCTTGAGACCGCGCATGATTCTCCATGGACTGAATTAGAATAGAATAATAATATTCTTTTTTAAATCGCAGTAGTAACGATTTGAGTATTCTATTGTTAAATTTTTATCACACTTATAACTCTCAGCAATATTGATTACTCATAACTAGTCGTAAATAAAAGCAGGAAGCATTTTTTTTTCTTTTTAAAATAACAATCCAACGCGTTTACATATTTAAGAAACCCACATTCCGAAAAATCTCACGTGAGATTGAGGCATGGGGAGGGGGTTCAATAAAATCTCACAACATTTCACCAGGGGGAGGGAGGGACAGAAAATTTAAAAAACACCTCACGTAATTTATGGACGCCCCCTTACTTAAACTCTAATAATAGTATTTATTATGAATATATTTTTGAAATATTATAAAAAAAAATATTCACGAAAATAATTTATAAGACTACTACACTCGCATCAAAACTTGAAGTTCCATCCTCACCATCTCGATGTCTGGAAATCCACAACTGTGCGTTTCTCCCGACACTTTTTACCTCGCACTACTCTGTTGTGGAACCAATTACCGGCAGGGGTATTTCCGAACGGATACGACATAGGGACCTTCAAAAAAAGAGCTTACTCATTCTTAAAAGGCCGGCAACGCAACTGCATGACCTGTATTGCAGATGTCCATGGGCGGCGGTGATCACTTACCATCAGGTGCATCTCTTGCTCGTTTGCCCCCTCTTCTAAAAAAAAAAATATTTATTTTAACAAAATAAAGAAAATTGTGCAACAAACCTTTCATAGCTTGTTAGAGTACAACACCTCGCTCGGGTGTTTGGTACCACGGCCTTAATATTTCCTGGCGCAATACCGACAATGCTTGTCATTGTCGTGTTCCTGTTTGGAAGGTAAGGTAATCGGTAGACTTAAGCATACGGCATTGTTATCCCGCCACACGGATAGCAACGGATAGCACTATTAACACCTCTGGTGTCCAGCCGCTTCAAAGATTAGCCAGAACAGACTGACAGACAGACAAAAATTGTAAAAAATGTTATTTTGGTATATGTACCGTGTATACGCGGTTATTTTAATACCTTTTAGATTGAGCTCATTCACACGTAGTTTTTAAGTTGTGTGTGGTTTATATTTTCTAATAACTACTTCAATGTAACATACATTTAAGTAGTTATTAGCAAATATAAACCATTTTGTTTGTTTGTTTATAACTTTAATGTTCTTTTAAAATTTTTCATAAATCTACGTCGTTTAAAAGTTTTAACAAAAGCAATTCAAAAATATTGAAGTTTTAATATTGTGTTCTTGAGACTTAAACTGAAAACGCAATTCCTCTTTACTTTAAATAAGCATTGTACTCGTTAGAAATTCTCTTCCTGACTTGAACTTTTAAAGGTATTATACGTACCTGCAACATAAATCTGTATCTAATAAATATACGCAAAATTTTAGACGCAATATTTAGTTTTTGGTGCTTTTATAAGAGTTTCTTTTAATATCTTAACGGAAAGTAAAGAAAGTATGTTGGGTCAGATTATTGTTAATTAAGAAGTTCAAGAAAATGTAGTAAATATGTAAAGACACTAAAGACGGATTATTGTCAATTAGTCGCATTGAGTAAACAGAATAGAGACCTAATAAAAGACCAGTTGTTATGTAAACACATCAGACTAATAGATCTTATAATAATCCGAAAGAATTAGTACCGACTAATCCAGTAAGCTGCAATCACACGCGATGAGATACCAATTTAGAATTAGCCAATCGGAACACCGTGTTCCTTTTCCTCATGCCTTAGATTATTGACAGAATTAATTTGGTGCAAAAATCAAACATTATTAGACTATTGTAACCGGGAAAGTTTACTGAAGTTTAGTTTGATTACAGTACCTATTATTGATATTGATATACATGCAATAATGACCATTTTCATGTCTGCCCTTGTTGTGTATCTACCTCTTTGTGGGTGGTAGGCATGATGGTATTTTGTTATTGTGTGAAATTTGGTTATTTTTCTAGCGTAATTTATAATTAATCTTTTTTTATACAGGAAGTGGCAAATTACACCTGATGGTAAGCAATATTGACAACCACACGATCAGGGGTCTTGAACTTTTGTTGCCGGCCTTGTAATCATGAGTAGGTAAATTTATTTCTTGAATGTTCCTAAGTCGTATCCGTTCGACAAAACACCTGTCGATAATTGGTTCCATAGAGGAGTGTGCGGGGCAAAAATGCCTCAAAAATCGCACGGTTGTAGATTTCCAGATGTCGATATGGTGAGAATGTAACTTTGAATTTCGTCGCGATGTTCGATGGTGAAATTCGAAGGCAGAGTTTTGACTAAACAGTTCCTCGGAACATTCCTCATGATAGATGTTTTAATAATAATAATTTTGTTAACATTATATTACGTTACATGGGATTTTATATCAATGCGTTACATTAATAAATACGATGTGATTAATTAAAATATATAATTATATAATAATTATATATATATATATATATATATATATAATACAGTTGGATATAATTTTCCTTGAATTTTCCTCCCGAAGATACTCATGAGTAAATTAATTTAATTAATTTGGTTGTAGATTCAGTAACACAAATTACTATATGACATTGATTTCGCGCTACCTGTGTTCTCGCATTGAGGTGACAGTCCCAAATCGAACGGCTAATTATCCATTTTCATCGGAACAGTTCATTCTAAGGAATCCACTTAACTTCTGATCAACAGGCTCTTTTAATTAATCACATCGTATTTATTAATGTAACGCATTGATATAAAATCCCATGTAACGTAATATAATGTTAACAAAATTATTATTATTAAAACATCTATCATGAGGAATGTTCCGAGGAACTGTTTAGTCAAAACTCTGCCTTCGAATTTCACCATCGAACATCGCGACGAAATTCAAAGTTACATTCTCACCATATCGACATCTGGAAATCTACAACCGTGCGATTTTTGAGGCATTTTTGCCCCGCACACTCCTCTATGGAACCAATTATCGACAGGTGTTTTGTCGAACGGATACGACTTAGGAACATTCAAGAAATAAATTTACCTACTCATGATTACAAGGCCGGCAACAAAAGTTCAAGACCCCTGATCGTGTGGTTGTCAATATTGCTTACCATCAGGTGTAATTTGCCACTTCCTGTATAAAAAAAGATTAATTATAAATTACGCTAGAAAAATAACCAAATTTCACACAATAACAAAATACCATCATGCCTACCACCCACAAAGAGGTAGATACACAACAAGGGCAGACATGAAAATGGTCATTATTGCATGTATATCAATATCAATAATAGGTACTGTAATCAAACTAAACTTCAGTAAACTTTCCCGGTTACAATAGTCTAATAATGTTTGATTTTTGCACCAAATTAATTCTGTCAATAATCTAAGGCATGAGGAAAAGGAACACGGTGTTCCGATTGGCTAATTCTAAATTGGTATCTCATCGCGTGTGATTGCAGCTTACTGGATTAGTCGGTACTAATTCTTTCGGATTATTATAAGATCTATTAGTCTGATGTGTTTACATAACAACTGGTCTTTTATTAGGTCTCTATTCTGTTTACTCAATGCGACTAATTGACAATAATCCGTCTTTAGTGTCTTTACATATTTACTACATTTTCTTGAACTTCTTAATTAACAATAATCTGACCCAACATACTTTCTTTACTTTCCGTTAAGATATTAAAAGAAACTCTTATAAAAGCACCAAAAACTAAATATTGCGTCTAAAATTTTGCGTATATTTATTAGATACAGATTTATGTTGCAGGTACGTATAATACCTTTAAAAGTTCAAGTCAGGAAGAGAATTTCTAACGAGTACAATGCTTATTTAAAGTAAAGAGGAATTGCGTTTTCAGTTTAAGTCTCAAGAACACAATATTAAAACTTCAATATTTTTGAATTGCTTTTGTTAAAACTTTTAAACGACGTAGATTTATGAAAAATTTTAAAAGAACATTAAAGTTATAAACAAACAAACAAAATGGTTTATATTTGCTAATAACTACTTAAATGTATGTTACATTATATTGATATACATGCAATAATGACCATTTTCATGTCTGCCCTTGTTGTGTATCTACCTCTTTGTGGGTGGTAGGCATGATGGTATTTTGTTATTGTGTGAAATTTGGTTATTTTTCTAGCGTAATTTATAATTAATCTTTTTTTATACAGGAAGTGGCAAATTACACCTGATGGTAAGCAATATTGACAACCACACGATCAGGGGTCTTGAACTTTTGTTGCCGGCCTTGTAATCATGAGTAGGTAAATTTATTTCTTGAATGTTCCTAAGTCGTATCCGTTCGACAAAACACCTGTCGATAATTGGTTCCATAGAGGAGTGTGCGGGGCAAAAATGCCTCAAAAATCGCACGGTTGTAGATTTCCAGATGTCGATATGGTGAGAATGTAACTTTGAATTTCGTCGCGATGTTCGATGGTGAAATTCGAAGGCAGAGTTTTGACTAAACAGTTCCTCGGAACATTCCTCATGATAGATGTTTTAATAATAATAATTTTGTTAACATTATATTACGTTACATGGGATTTTATATCAATGCGTTACATTAATAAATACGATGTGATTAATTAAAAGAGCCTGTTGATCAGAAGTTAAGTGGATTCCTTAGAATGAACTGTTCCGATGAAAATGGATAATTAGCCGTTCGATTTGGGACTGTCACCTCAATGCGAGAACACAGGTAGCGCGAAATCAATGTCATATAGTAATTTGTGTTACTGAATCTACAACCAAATTAATTAAATTAATTTACTCATGAGTATCTTCGGGAGGAAAATTCAAGGAAAATTATATCCAACTGTATTATATATATATATATATATATATATATATATATATATATATATATATATATATATATATATATATATATATATATATATATATATATATATATATAATGAGATTGCTGATAAATTGGTATACAATTTCTAATTTTTTGTGCCGTGACTGTATATTTTGGAAAGTGAAACATTTCACGTCACTGGAACATATTCTTGGGGACACCAAGTTTAAATAAAATCGGGACAGTCTCGTACAAAATGTGACGTATGGTCACGTTATTTATAACCCTAATGCCCCTGAATATCTTAAGGCGAAATTCCAATATCAGCATGCTAGACATTCTCGCCAACTTTTTCAGAAAATATTTCCACTCTTCAGGTACCTTTTCGTCGTGATGATTTCTTATCTTTCACTTTCGAAGCTGTGAGGCTTTGAAATATTGATATCAAGAATATTTCCTCTAAATTTTGGTTTCAACGTTCTCTTTTTAAACATCTGTCAGAATAACGATCCCACGCGCTACGGCAGTATAAGTGTTTTTGTATGTATTTATGTAGTTATATACATGTATGTTTATATTTATATATTTTTGTAAGTATATGTATATGAATATTTTTTGTTGTATATTGGTGTTTTATTTAAGTCCAACATTAATTAAAAAATTCTGTTTATAATAAATGATTGTTATAATTTTTTCTGTGCAAACAAACCTTAATCAAATGACGACAATATTTAAGATGGGGAATCTTAAATACTTTCGTCATTTGATTAAGGTTTACTGGAAAAAATGCAATAATATAGCATTAATTCTACCTCTGTATGTACATTGTACATGTTTGTTTTTTTGGGTCTCCTGATGATGGAAAGAGTCTACCATCGCGTATAGACACCAAAGGTGTTAATGGTGCTTTCCTATCTTATGGCTAGGTTTAATGCCACATGCATAAGTTTACCGGATACTTTATCCTCCAAACCGGAACATAACAGTGACAAGCACTGATGCTTTTGTGGCAGGAATAGATAAGGCGGAGGTACCAGACCCGGAAGAAATGGTATGTGAATGGTAGTGACTTATACAGCCAATTGGTCGCATTTTACAACCTGCCTGGCAGAACGGCAGTTAGCCTATTCTTCAAAGGCGCCCGGGATCCAAACGGAGAAGACAATAGATGTGTATGTATGTATTTCTATATATTAGTATCGTTAACTGACATCCATATTGTAAGCAAATATTTCGCTTACTTTGGGGTTAAAAAATCTAAAACTCATTCTTTGTTGATTTTGAATTCTGTTTCAGTAATGAGGTTGCAGTAACCGCGATAGGCAATAACACTAAATTCCCACGAGCCACGCTGTAATCGCAGTATTAGCTTTTATCACGGCTAATGAGGGTACTTAGTACGAGCATCGGTGTACCTAACGGTGCGTCGGGGTTAACGTGTCAACATGTGTACGTTAATTAGCACGCGTTAAATCGGATTTAATTTAAAACCAGTTACAAAATGATTGTAATGGAATGCTCCTGTAATGCAACTAACATTGAGAAGCATCGCTCGGGAGGCGGAACGAAATAGAACTGATAGGGTCTAATATACCTTTGATGCATCGTACACATCGTCCCAAATCCCAATAGTCATGGCGACTAGGAGGGCTCAAGCCCCTCCCCTAAACCTTGAAAAATTGGACTATTATATTGATAAAGTCTACCTTCAGCTGGATTACGCTCCGTCCAAACAAACATTTGCCGAATAAAGGTCACCCGCCAAACAAACATTCGCTGTATCAAGCCAACCAAACCAACAAAAATTCTGTGTCCACCACTGCTGTCAAGGGTGAACGACAGACAAAATGGGTAAAACAGTTATTACAATAGTCCACCTCGTTGGTCGAGTAGTTAGTGATCCTGACAAAGCTGATGCTTAGTATTTGAAATCCACTAAACACAGCAACCACTTTATAAAGATACTACACAACATAGCACTTGAAAAACTTGTTCTAAAACACTAACAACAAATTATATTTTATCGCACTGTAAATGACTGTAATGACTAATTGACATCGTTTCTGTCTATTCAAATAAACACTCATAATAAAAACTGCACTTTCTTTTATATAAATCCAAAAGAAAACCTACTGTAAACAAATCAAGCAAGTGATACTTAAAAATGACAAGACATGGTTATAAACAGTTGGCTCAGCGGGGCGTCAGCGTTCTTTAACTTTATCGGAAATTAAACAATGAATTTAGATATCAACACGCGAATGTCCGATCTAAACATTTATGTTGGATATTTAGATATTAGGTCAATATTTGGTACCTGTTTTTTATATATTCGGTATCAGAATTGAGTACTGAAAACCCTCCTACAGTATGTATAGTGTCTTACTAGTCACTCCGTAATCTGTATTTATAATTGCAACAACATGTTGAAACGTGGTAAGTTACTGTTAATATTCTAAACTAGCTTTTACACGCGGCTTCACTCGAATTTTTTAAAATAAAAAGTATCCTATGCTACTTCTATCACCTCCAAGAATATGTGTACAAAGTTTTATGATGATCGGTTAGGTAGTTTTCGCGTGAAATTTACATTCCCATTTATTAGTAGGGATTGCTCTTACTCTCCCGCAACTGTGAAGACATGATAATATTTAATAATATCTTTAAAAATAGGTACCTAAATATATTTGAATTTTAACAAACACAAGTACAATTGTAATTTGATGTAAAAAGTAATGGAATCAATATTCGTCTAAGGCAAATTTATCCTTAAAATTATTTTTAAGAAAGCCGTTCAAGAGGGAATCCATTTAACGTCAATCTGGTTAGCGCAGCTACGGATCATTTGACGCGAGTTGGCTGAGAAGCGCTTTCGGCTGATTGGGCCTAATTTCTCATGCCGCAGGCCAGAATTTCTTAGCAGTGTTTATCCGGTCGTAAATTAACAAAATAAAGATTCATATATTACTGTGCGGAAATACATAACTTATATACTTAAGCCCTGATGATGCTCTAATAAGCAAAACCGGGTAGAACTAAAACAAATCATTATAGTTGTTAAACAGTATAAGAGTGTACTCTAAGATATTTTTTTATATATAGTAGAGGGGGCAAACGAGCATGTGCATGAGCACCGTTCGGAAACACCCCCGCGGGCAATTCATTCCACAAAGGAGTAGTGCAAGGCAAAAAGTGCCGACAAAAGCGCACGGTTGTGGACTTCCAGACATCGAGGTGGTGAGGATGGAACTTTAAATTTTAACGCGATGCCCGATAATGGAATTTAGCGGCAGGAATTAATCCGAACAACTCGTCGGAACCCCATGATAGATACGGTAAAAGATGCAGAGCGAATCTACATTTTGAGTAACGCCAAAAAATCAAGCCGATTAGAAACAGCCTGGTCGTCGACGATTCGAGCCGCTCAACGTTGAATGCGACCAAGAGGAAGAAGCTGGTACTGAGGAGCTCCGGACCAGAGGTGAGAACAGTACTCCATGTGAGGTCGAATTTGGGCCTTGTAAAGTTGGAGGCGATGGGCTGGCATGAAGTACTGCTTTGCTCTGCTAAGTACACCAAGCTTTTTGGAGGCTAGTTTAGCCTTTCCTTTCAAATGACCGCGGAACTGAACGTTGTTCAATATGTCGACTCCCAGAATTCCAATACTGGCTGAGTCTGTCAAGAGAGTGTTTTTGAATCGAGGTGACACGACAAAGGGTGTTGTTTTTTTTTTGCGGTGAACGCACAAAGCTGCATCTTTTTGGGGTTAAATGAAACAAGGTTTTGACGACCCCATTCTGAGACATCGGTTGGTCGATTCTCGAGTTCAGACACGAGCTTGTTCCGGCCTTCTTCGACGTGTTCCCGAGAAATACCGCTACGGTCGGAGTATGTAGCATCACCAGTACTGTCGTCCGCATAGCAATGTATGTTACTAATTCGCAACATATCATTAATTTGCAGAAGGAACAGTGTCGGTGATAGCACGCAGCCTTGGGGAACACTAGCATTGACAAGTTTGAGGTCGAAGCATGCACCGTCAACTAGACCTTGATACTCCGATCAGCCAAAAAACTGGTGACCCACTTGCATAATTTCTCGGGAAGCCCATAGGAAGGCAGCTTCGAAAGAAGCGCTTTATGCCATACCCAATCGAAGGGCTTCGCTATGTCTAAACTAACTGCCAATGCCTCCCCCTTGGACTTAACTGCTTCCGCCCAACGATACGTCAGGTATACTAAAAGATCACCAGCTACGGAAACCGTACTGATGGTCGTTAATAAGCTGGTGCTCTTTTAAATACTTTAGGAGCTGACAGTTTTTGTGTCTCCATGATTTGGCCGATAGTTTGACGAACTAGAGCGATCTCCTTTTTTAGAGATGGGATGTACTAATGCTGTCTTCCATGAATTCGGTACCACGCCAAGTGAATAGGAGAGCCGGAATATGTGCATCAATACTGGCGCCAACTCTGGAGCTCATACTTTAAGCACAATCGGAGGGATGCCACCAGGCCCACTCGACTTGTGGATGTCCAAGGAAAGTAGTGCTTTACGCACAGATGACTGCCGAAATTGTAGTTCTGGCATGGAACTATCACACTGCGGAATGGTAGGCGGTGCGTTCCCCCGGTCATCCAGAGTCGAGTTAGCCGCAATGAACGAGCCCAGATGATCGGCTTTTTCCTTTGCGGTATGGGCCAGAGAGCCATCGTCTCTGTGCAAGGATGAAAATGATGGCTGGGAGAAATTCCCTAAGATAGCCTTAGCGAGTTCCCGAAGGAAGGCGAACTAATTTTTCGCCAATTCTGCCAATGTGTTCCGCTTTTGCCTTAGCGATAGCTCTTTTGAAGAAACTCGAGGACGAATTGTACTCCTTTCGTAATGTGCTAGTTTTTACGTCACAGGATGCCAACGCAGCAGCCCAAGCTCGGGGTAGCATTCCTGCTTTCGGCGTAAAGTCGCTTTGCAGTGGCGACCAAACCAAGGCTGAGACGTGCTACCGATGGGCACCGCAGAAGACGGAATGAAAAGTTCCCTGCCCTGTAGCACCACATCAGTGACAGAGTCAGCGATAGCATTCAGATCATCCAGCGAGAAGCACAACCGCCACCATTAATTTAAATGATCTGCAGGAGAGTTGAATAGCACTTAACTCTACGAAGGGTAGCCCTTAACCTTTCGATGCTCCTAAAGATGATTCGGTTACGAAGTGAAACCTGTGTTGAGTAAATAATTTGTTTTCTGCCGTTGCTACTAACGTGTGGTGGAAGTGGGTGGACTAGTATGCCGCGATGGTCTCCTCTAATTTTCAGGCCTCGGATGATTTTGCCCCATTCCTTACACTACCTTACGTTTCAGTTCCATCACAACAGTTCCATATAAGGGCCATCGCCCACCGCAACTTTTTGTAGCCATACAGTAGCGATGCTGTCGTGCGTCCGCATCGATACAGTCGCGAAGCGGTCGCTACCTGTGTGCCCTCGCCCACGGCCCCAGATTCAGTCGCGATGCAAACGCGATGCTGTCGCACATATGTCGCGATGCAAACGCGCGATTCCGTAACAGTTCTGCACTCACACGCCACCCTCCCTCTGTTCTCTTCCCGATGTCCGCCGACACGGCCGTGCGTTTTCATTGATACAGTCGCGATGCAGTAGCGCGTCGCAAATGTGACTAACACGCGTTAGTAGCGCTGCTATTTACTAAACGCGCGACGGCAGCGCTACAAAAAGTCGCCATGAGCGAGGGGCAAGAAGTTTCGCGGAAATTTTGCAAATTAAGTACTGTTTCTTCTTTGAATAATGGATTCCTAATCCTTTGAATTATAGGATCTAACAAGTATCTGGCTGAAATTTTCTCAGGTATGATTTTTTTAAACAAAATAAAAAATTACACAGACTATGACCCTAAACATGGAACAAATAATGTTTTCAAGAAATTATGAATAACGAAGTTAAAATAGCGAGATATAATAGGTATTTTGTTTCTTTTACCCACGATGGTATGGTACATGTGTTTGGGGTGAGAGGATGTTTGTGCAAACCAATGTTGCCATTTATTTCCATATCTACTGGTTTAGATTTGATGCGATCCTCGGTGATGGATTTGGATTTGATTGGTGCATGTTCTTAGATAGATGTTACCGTGACAGCTCACCAGGGGATGCTGCAGTAAACATTTGTTTGTAAAACCAATGTTGCTATTTATCTCCAAAACTATTAGTCCATTTTTGGATCAATTTTCTGTTTATCCTTTTTCAATTACATTTCAATAATAGCGGGTTTTTCAAAATTTTTAATTTCGTGTTTTACTAATATTCACAAGTGTTCGCTGATGCTAGTGCGACAGAATAGTTAAGGCGGTGGTATTATATCCAAATGAGAGTTTTTAATGTAACAAGCAGTATTCAGCGTAGTAGGTCATAATCTAAGACACAACGTAGAATGTATATATTTATACTAAGCTATATTTGTAACTAAGAGAGTTATCAAATTCAGTAAATGTTTATAAGAACATAACGTTGTGCATACATAAATAAAAGTACCAAACAATTTGTTCCACAAACAACCTCATTCTTTCCAGAATTCTATTTATTATAATAGAATCACAGCTTTCAATACATAACAAGAACACCATCGAATGAATCCTAAAACAATCAAAGAAATAAAGTGAACGAATTCCGCCTATACTTAGTTGTTATTGTACTTTTACCAATAAATCCCCCGACATCCCTATAATTACACCCCGCGGGACGCAATCTTCCGGCTCAACAGCCTGTGAGAGACTGACGACGGCCATTACTTGTTTATCAAATTATTCGATATTGAAGAGTCAATTTTTAGAATAAACCTACTCTAATAGAATAATTTAATAATTTGAAATCAGATTTTTTAAAATATACATTTTTTATATGATTCCTATTTCTTTGTGATTTTTTTACATATTATAAAATAGCAAACAAGCAGGTGGGTCTCCTGATGGAAAGCTGTAGCGGTCCATCAGGTCAGCAGTAATTGAGACATTCTGAAGAAAAAAAAAGTCAACCATCGCCTATAAACACCAAATATGTTAATGGTGCGTTGCTATCTTGTGGCGAGGTCTAATGCCACATGTATAAGTTTACCGGCAACCTTACCCTCCAAACCGGAACATGACAGTGACAAGCACTGACGCTATTGCGGCAGGAATAGGTAAGGCGGTGGTACCAGACACGGGCGAGACAATGCAGAACTCTACCACCTAGTAGTCACGATGGCAGTGACTTGCATAGCCAATCAGTCGCCTTTCACGACCTGCCTGGCAGAACGGCAGTAGGCCTATTCTTCAAAGGGGCCTGGGACCAAAACGAGGAATTTAAAAATATGTTTTTCAGTTTTCTGACAAAAACGACGTTGCGCGAGATTGGATAAATACCCAGTTGGCGATAAGCTTGCCACCTATTATATTGTGGTATTAAGTATCTTCGTCTGGTTGTAGGTGCACTGGTTGTACCTCTACTTACTCCTTCAAGGATACGGGCGTGAAGTTATTTTTTCCGTACATATAATTTTCGGTAAAAATAATTCTTTAACGTATTATATTATATAGATTACTAGCTGCAGTATAAAAGTTTATGGTGAATCCCACGGGTTCACCTAATTTATCCAGGATAAAAAGTCTATATGCTATTTATAAAAGCCTATAATATGCTATTCCAGGTCATCATCTATCTGTTTACCAAATTTCATTCAAATCCGTTCTGTAGTTTTTGTGTGATTGAGTAACAAACATCCATCCATCCAAACATCTAAAATTTCGCATTTATAATATTAATATAAATTCTTTATATGATATATTGTATAAGTACTCGACAACGCCCGGACCGTAATTACCTCAATGCATGAGGCCGAAGGTTTAATTACAACGTGGGGATGAGTTTCATCCCTCAGGGATAGCTAAATAACATTCAATTATTAACTAGCAAATTGACCTCACATGATTCTGCCTGGACAATTTTAACTTACATTTCAACATTTATTTTTATTTTTAGGGTAAGTTATAAAACATGGAAATGAAAACAGGATTATCGAAGCATAAAAGCATTCGAAATGAGAAAGTTACAAAAAATATGTTGTGTAACACGTAATCTTAGTAATACTGAAGTAAGAGAGATGCTGAGTTCGGAAATTATCTTTCGAACTTAGCCTTTATCTCACCTCAGTGTAAAAGTGCGAAAGAGTGCGAACTGTTGATTGGAAATGTTGAAAAGATAGCTAAAAACTATAAACATATACTTATAACATTGTTATAAATCTTGTAACAGTTTGTATTGAAGTGAAGTAAAAGAACAAAAGCATTTTAAATTGTGTAACAGTAATGGAATTTTACTGAGTGCCGACGCTGGAAAGTGTAGAATAGTTAAAAAATAGCCGAAAAAAGTATCATTATGCCTAACGTAAAGTTTGCCGCTGTGTCGTACTAACGTTGGTAAGCATTAACCCTTGGGTCGAGCATTATCTGAATTCAGTTTTATCAGTTCAAAGATACCAGATTTGGATATAGTTAATGATTCACTTAATGAATTCAAACACAAGATTTTGGATATGACTCGACATAAGTTGGAATTAAGGTAAGATTAAAGTAAACATTTTGATTTTCTCCTTATTAATTCTATGATTAAGTAATTATATTGTCGTTGGTTATCTTTAGTAAAACTGCTAATCTCGGTAATTTTTAATTACATTAACAGAATTCTGAGCTAATAATTTGCCAACACACTTTATAGATACTTATAATAGCAAAATATAAATTAGCTTTGAACTATTCTTTAGAAGGTACAAAAATCGAGGCAAGTCGTAAACGAAAATCCGACATGAATTTCACTGAAGTAATATAATTCAATATTATATTGCTAAATTTTAGAGATTTAGATTTTCATCATAGTGTAATTTATTTTCTATCTTAATTGCTTTTCAATATGATAAATGTCAATCTGGTACACTTACGGATAAGACGGAGTAAACCAAATGTCAAAAGAATCT
Source organism: Apodemia mormo (assembly GCA_036924255.1). Taxonomy (NCBI): domain Eukaryota; kingdom Metazoa; phylum Arthropoda; class Insecta; order Lepidoptera; family Riodinidae; genus Apodemia; species Apodemia mormo. The sequence goes on along the minus strand of JAUPFN010000011.1, from coordinate 39,095,548 downwards.
CTGATTCACTACGATATACAGTTCAATATTTGGCGCGATGGCTGGTAATCCCCATTGCTTTATTAACCCACAACTACTTCCATTTATGGTTTAGTTGAAGGTACCAGGTCTAGAGGATAGTTACCGATACGATGGACCTATGAAATTAAGTAATCCATTGACGGCCCCTTGCATGAGTGTACCAGGATGACAGCTTGCAGGAAGAGAGGATGAGACAACGTGAGACACGGTACGTCAGTCTCTATCCACTGATAAGAAAGTAATAACTAAAACATGTTCATCGTGATTGTATTGCCACTATTGCGACAGGTATAAAAAGTCTCAGTCTTTTTATTCCTGATACCACAGATAAATACAAAAGTAAGCACTAACAACACCCTTCGTTTTGGTATTAGGGGTTAAAAAAGAGATAGAAGAGGTAGAATTAGCACATCATCACTAGACTCCAGAAAGAGACTTTATTTTAATATTGCCGTGTGTGCGGCCGAATGGCAATGCATCATGCACAAATTAATCGGCTACTTTACCCTCCAAATAAATAAGGAACACGATAGTGACAAGCATTGAAGCTATTGCAGTAGGAATAGGAAAGAGGATGGAACCACATCTCTGTAAGAGGTAGCATGGCTTTCCCACCTGTATTAATTAGCCTTCTCTTACCTTTTAGGAGGTATTTTAGTCGCCTTCGAAGACGTTCCGAATTAATACGTGGAAACTTATATAGTATTTGTTTAATAAATCTTTGTTTGTGAAAAGTTTAAATTAATCCGTAATATTTAAAATACTTAAATTTCTTAACTAAACATTTTTTTAGTCAAAAAAGAACATAAACAAAACACAATAGATTTCTGTAGAATGTCCGAGAGGGTCGCGCTACTTATCATCAAGTTAGATGATATAGTATTTTCAATTATACTAATATACGCCTAAAAAAGGGCCCCAAAACAAAAGTTGATAAATTCTATACGGATATAGAAAAAGCAAAAGAATATTCGATTAAAAACCTGATAGTACTCGGAGACTTCAATGCAAAAATTAGCATTTCACCTGCACAGGTAAGCTCTACGAGGAACGAGGAGAAAGATAAAAACAATTTGCGATAGATCAAGAATTATCAATAATAAATACATTTAAAAAAAAGAAAATCAGAGATGGACTTGGCGTTTACCAGACGGGCTTACATTAAATAAAATTGATTTTATCCTGACAACTAAATAAATAAAGAGACAAATAAATAAACCTCGCTATTTTATAAATATAGAGGTGATATAAAAGCTGATATTCCCTTCAGATCACCGCCTTGTAAGAGGCACCATAAGGTTGAGCAGTAAGAGACCACCAACCAAATGTGGAGACAGAGAAAGAATATAAAAATTATTAGACAATACTAAAAGAAAAACTAGATACTTTACAATTAGAGAAACTAACAATACAATAACTTTATGATATCCTAGAAAAGTTAGTTAAAGACAGTTTAAACGAAGCAAAAAAACCAAAACACAAAGAACAATTTGAATTATCAAAAAACGTAAGATCATTAATATTAAAGAGACATGCTCTACAGCACAAAAATGAAAAACCTAAAACAGAAAAAGTGAAAATAAAAGAGCTAAACAGACTTATATCACGAAAAATGTAAGACAATTACGACTCATACAATCTAAATAAATATGAAAAATGCATAGAATTAACGAGTGGTGTAAAAAGAATGGAATAAAACTTCAAAGCTTCCAAAACTGTATACCCAAATTAAAAACAACACAAAAATCCTCAAAATCACGAACTGATCTAATATTTATCGCTACAATATTCTATAAAGAACTATACAGTGAGAGAAGGCTAATTGATAATTACTACCAAATATTAAATCCACTGTATAATAAAGAAAAACCGAAACAATTCTCAAATGACGAATTAGCGTTCGCAATTAGCTGAGGTTTTTACTCAGTAACGAAAAAGTCCAGGATCAGATTTTATTACAAATGAGGCAATAAAAGGAACAGGAAATATTGTGGTCGAAGTCCTAACTAAACTGTTTAACGAAATACTCAAACATAAGACTGTGCCAAAGCAATGGTGTAAAGCTGAAATAATATTGCTTTATAAAAAGGAAAACCCATCATCCGTATTGAATTATAGACTTATTAGTTTGATGACGAACTTCTACAAACTTTTCACACAATTTTTACTTAAAATAATTAGACCAAAAATAGATGAGAGTCAACCTATTGACCAAGCCAGATTCAGACCAACGTTTATAACTATTGATTACATACATGTATATGCCAAATTATTGAAAAACATCGAGAGTTCAATTAACCCTTGTACCTTGCCTTTATAGACTATAAATTGGCCTTTGACTCTATATTTGATATCTCCTTATGCCATTAAAGAAGCACTTAGATATCATGGGATTGAAGACACCTTCATTAATATAATTATACATATTTACAACAACTGACCTAGTAGAGTAAAGCTAGACAAGAAAAAACCGTTCTTTAGCGTATATAGAGGCACGAGACAAGGGAATACATTTTCTCCGAAGATATTTATCGCTGTGTTGGAGCTGATACTTCACGATATAAATTGGAAAGACAAAGGGATAGAACTATTTCTAAATAAAAAAACAATAACTAAAAAGCCACTTAAGATTCGCGGATGAGGTTGTACTCCTATCAAACAGCGCCAATGGTATCCAAGTCATGTTAACAGCTCTACATTAGGCCAGTGAAAGAGTCGAACTGGAAATAAATTTTGATTAAACTAAAAGCATAACTAACTTTACAAAGCCAAATGTAACCATTAAAAATGAGCAAATAGAGTGCGTAAACAAATATATATATATATATATATATATATATATATATATATATATATATATATATATATATATATATATATATATATATATATATATATATATATATATATATATATATATACATATATATATATATACATATATATATATACATATATATATATATACATATATATATATACATATATATATATATATATATATATACATATATATATATATATATATATATATATATATATACATATATATATATATATATATATATATATATATATATATATATATATATATATATATATATATATATATATATACACCTAGGAAAATTAATATCATTCAGAGATATAGATACAAAAGATAGGCGGATCACTTTAGCATGGAAGCGATAGAGGTCCTATAAACATTTGTTCAAATAAAAAATGCCTGTTACTCTCAAAAGAAGGCTAATGGATTCCTGTGTTCTTCCTACTCTCGCCTATGGTTGCCAGACTTAGTCCCTGATGGACGCAAATGTAAAACGGATCTCAGTATGTCAAAGGTTAAAAGGAGGAGTTTACTGAAAATAAAATTAAAAGATAAAATAAGAAATGAAGTAATAAGAAACCGAACAAAAGTGAAAGACGCTGTAAAACATGTGAGGCAAATGAAGTGGAAGTGGGCCGGGCACCTTGCGAGGTATACTGACGAGTGACGAACGTTGGACGAGAATGGTAACAGAGTGATGCGGTCCGAAGGACGGCAAGCGTCGCGTCGTCCGCCCTGACAAACGCTGGTCGGACGATATCCGCGCGGTCGCTGGACCTAAATGGCTTTCACTTGCACAATACCGAATAAAATGGCAAAGTCTGGAGGAGGCCTTTACCCGCACGGGGGTTCCTGAAATTGAAGAAAATACTAACATATACGTAATAAAACACATACTAACATAAAATATTCTTTTTAAATACTACCACACTAACGATTTAAAGATAATTTATAACGCCACGTATTTAGGTTGTATCTGGTGCGATCCGGCGCAAACTACTTCAAAATCAGCGTCTAGCACTAATATTTCTATGCAAAGCATATCGCACTGTAAGCTCCGAAGCTTTACCCGTTTTATCAGGCGTCTTACCATTAGATTTAGAAATTCAGCGTCGGGCTTCAATGTATTACAATTCTAGGAATTTTACTAACCCAGAATTTATCAACTCGCAAGCCCAAACAAAAATACGTCGCCTTTTTAATCCCGTAATCGACGTTACTAATGAATTAATTGATGAATGGCAGTCGCGTTGGTCTTGTTCAACTAAAGGACGGCATTTATATAACTTTTTCCCGTGCATCCGGGATCGCTTAAGTAAAACTTGGATAGAAATAGATCATTGTGTTGCACAGTTTCTCACTAGCCACGGTAATTTTAAAGCTAAATTATTCTCGTTTAAATTAGTTCCTTCTCCCTTTTGCGAGTGCTCTACATTAAACTGTAAATATGAACAAACTGCACATCACATTCTTTGGGAGTGTAATCTTTGGCAAAACGAACGTCGTCAAATGCTTGATAGTATCCAATGTATATCCGGTGTAATTTATTACTCCGATCTTGTGGGTACACGTGGGAACTTCCGTGCCTTCAAACGATTTTGTCACACTTACTACTGGAAGCAAAATTAAGTAGGCCATTCTGGTAGGTCCCTAATTTCCAAACTTCCGTGGTGCAATAGCAATCAGGCTTAACCTGATTGTAAAAGTCTCATTTCGTAGCATTTTTATGCTTTTAACATTTTGCTGTCTCCTGCTAAAAAGGGAGGGAAACAGGATGTATTTTCCTACTCCTCCTATATACTTCTGATTAATTTCGTTGCGGGTTCCAAGACAGCTTAGCTTTTCCCCAGGGCACCCTGAGCTCGCAACTCAGAGGTTATCAGGACGGTTGCCGCTGTTGATTCTGGTTTACAGAAGTTACAGTGGTGGGAACGAGAGGTGGGCCCATTGCCCTTTTAACGAAAAGAGCATAAAATGTAATAAGGAATTTAGGAACAATAAAAAGGCTTTTTATTTTATTATTTATTTATTATAAACATTATCTTGACTTGCGAGTTGCGCAATATTCATGGTTTTATTTTTTAGAATGCAAATGATATGAACATAACGTAGGTAAGAATTTATGACCGAAGAAAATTGCGGAGTCGTTAATTTCCGCTATATTAATACTAGTTACTCACGGCAGCTTCGTTCTTGTAGTTTAAATAATTACGTTAGATAGGCATCTTCACAAAACCAAAATTTGAAGGCGTACCTGAAACAAAGAAATTTTATTTCATAAATCGTTGGTCCGGCTTCCTTCGAAGAAGACCAACTATCGTTTTGTCAAGTAGGTCGTAAAAGGTGATCGATTTGCTATACCAGTCACTACCAACATGACTACTTATTGGTAAGTTCTGTTCGGCTCGCCCGAGTTTACGTTACCACCGCTCTACCTAGTCGCAATAGCGTCAGTGCTTTTTGAAGAACGACCAACTGCCGTTCTCCCAGGCAGGTCGTAAAAGGCTACCAAGTGGCTATGTGCGTCACTACCATCGTGACTACTAGGTGGTAGAGCTCTGAATCGGCTCGTCCGGGTCTGGTACCAACACCTTACCTATTCTTGCCGCAATAACGTCAGTGCTAGTCACTGTCGTGTTCCAGTTTGGAGGGTAAGGTAGCCAGTAAACTTATGCATGTGGCATTAGACCTCGCTACAAGATAGCAACGCACAATTAACATCTTTTTTTTTAACTTACAGACAGAATTGGTGTCTATAGGCGATGGTTGACTCTTTAAATCAGGAGACCCATCTGCTTGTTTGCTATCTTATGACATAAAAAATCTGCTTATTTGCCATCTAATGATATAAAAAAAACATGTAGCAAAACGTTACGAACTTTTATAAAATGTTATTGTGCAACTACAATATTGTATAACGTTGTAAAACTAATGTGTACCTTATCGTCGATAGTTTTGCTGATTGGAATATGACAAGGGCTGATGGTATTACGTAAGGATAAATAAGGCGGTGGCATCAAAACCAGTCGAGGTATTGGAGAATTCTACCAGGCGGTAGAGTTTTGGTGACACTGAAACACAATAGCGACGAGCACCAATGCAATTGGGTCTAGAAAAAGTTTTTCTAGACCCAATTGCATTGGTTGCAGACCAAACGTTGCAGAACTCTACCACCTAGTTAGAAGTTACAATGTTAGTAATAGGTATTGGGATTTTCTCGTATTTTCAAGAGGTCTAACAATAAAACAATTAACCTTTAAAAAGGCCCAAATCAATACGGGAAAAAGATAAAAGAAAACCACATTAAATTGATATATGAAACGTAATAGAATTAATTATCTCTGGTGGCTGATTTAATTCGACTACCGCAAAACGTAAACGAAATTCGGTGTACCTAAATTGCTTGATTTACACTAAGAAACTGACAGGAATTGTTAATTATTTTTTTGTGTTATAACACTCACCCCGTGCTTGGGAGTCTGGAAAAAACCTTAAAAACAACAAAGAAAAATATCGACACGCGGGATTTGAACCTGCGACCATTTCCCTAAAGCCGGGACGCTCTTCCGCTGAGCTAGTGTCGACAGGCTCGAGGCGGCCCGCGTGTCTATATTTTTCTTTGTTGTTTTTAAGGTTTTTCCAGGAATTGTTAAGTAAATTTTCTTATGACATTATAAATCTTTACAATGGTTCTCTTGCATAAGAAACAGGATAAATTGAATGTATTTTTAAATTATATAAAAAACAAGCAGATAAGCTCACCTAATGGAAAGAGACAATTATCACCTAGAGACACCAAATATATTATTAGTGTGTTGCAATCCGTATGGCGGGAAGTTAATGCCTCGCCTGCCTACATTTACCAGTGACCTTATCTTCCATACTGGAACACGATAAGGATAAGAATCGATGATATTGCGGCAGTATTACATAAAGCGCTGTCACCGATCTCGGTGAGATGAAGCGGCACTTACTCGTAGTAAAGCCCCGTTTTCACTTTGATTAGTGCGAGTGTGGGTGTTTAATGCAGGTGCTTAATATTAAAGAAAAATACGTGAAGACAGCCGTTAATCAGTGCGAGTGCGATTGCTTAATACTTAGCACCTGCATTAAACACTCGTACTTACATTAATCAAAGTGAAAACAGGGCTTAAGCATCCACGAGCTGGCGAGTTGGGTTTTAATTTCCGTCGATGCGTTTCTTCGACGCGTAATGTATGTTTTCCAACACAAAGGAATCTCGGATATTTGTCAACTTGCGATAACTGGACCTGAGAGCTGCTCAATATGTTGCTCCCTTGGGACACGGAAGTATTTATCCCGTGCCAAAGTTTAGGGTCCAAGCGCTGTCCGCCAATGAAATAATAAATAAGGTTTTTATTGATTTAATGGCACATCTATTCTATACTATAATAAAATCGTAGGAAAGTCAAAACTGTACATTGAATATTTTTTAAAAGAATACTTGGGGCGTGATCTACAATCGATATTGAAGCCAAAAATATAGTTTTTAGAATTTTTGTCTGTTTGTCTCTGTGTGTATGTCCGGGGTAAACTCAAAAAGTACTGCATGGATTTACTTCAAATTTTGCATGAATATTACTGACTGGTCGGGTCAACATATAGGCTACATATTATCACGCTATCACCTACGGGGGAGGAGCTGTGCGGAGTAAACGAAATCCGCGCGGACGAAGTTGCGGGCAACCTAGCTGTTGTATATAATAATTTTATACAATTATTATGTCACATCGAATATTTAGTATTTTTTTTACCTCCTCCTTCTTTTAAATCTAATCACTTATTGCTGGGATGTATTTTTTTTATTTAGAGATTATTTCACATAACTATTGGATTATATTATATGACATTTATTATAATCTTTGCGCATATCTATATAATATTCATATATATTTTTTCATTATATATTATAGGTATTATATATTTTAATTATCAGCTTGCACCCTAATTTTCTCGCTATTGCTTGGGGTTGTCTGGTTGAGAATGCCAATGGGCATTAAGTCATTAATTGTACTGTAATTGTACATAAATTTGAATAAATAAATAAATAAACACCCAACATAGATACATGCATTTATTTTTATGTATAAACAATAAATTTTACATAACATGATCACGCTGCGATTTTTTAAGTAAAACAAACGTGTTTCACATACATTAGTTTTATTTAAAAAAAAACACAAACAAAGCAGAAAACAGTTTAACAGCAAAGCAGAAAATATAATCATCTTTATTTAAACTTGTCCCAAGTACCAATTAAAATCAATCTTACAAGAGCTTTCAATTGCGACCTTTGGAGTGTAATGTAAGCACAAAACGTCTTTTCAGAAATTGTACTGTGATTCATTAAAATCTCCGTGAATACCTTTTTAAGCTTTTGAAAATGGACAGTGAAACTTCAAGTTGCTTTCTTGTATTTTGAATTCATAATTTCATTAAAATTAATAAATTCTCTGTATTTATGATTAAGACTGAAAATCTATCTATAGGTATACTCATGAGCGTACCGAGGGGGGGGGGGGGGGGGGCAGGGAGGGGCAGCTGCCCCCCCTGGAATTTGTTTACCTCTCTACTATCTAGATACTGCTGTAGATAAAAATATAGTCTTAAAATGTTCCGGTTGCCCCCTCCCCCCCCCCCTCTTGGTCCAGAACCTGGGTACGCCCATGGGTATACTAATATAATATTTTTTTTATATCATAAGATAATCCCCATGTTGGTCCCGGGCTCCTTTGAAAATTAGGCCAACTGCCGGGAGTCGAACCCTAGCCCCATCGATTTGTGATTAGGTTCGCTATCCGCTCAACCATCGGATGGTCGAAACTGGATTTATTTTCTACTAGCTGTGCCCGCGACTTCGTCCGCGTAGAAAAAAATTTAAAATTAAAGCAGCCTAAATGAGTCCTTATTACCGTGGTTTTAGAAATTTACCCACTGTTGATTCTGGTTACAGATTCTGATCAGTCTGGCTACAGAAGTTACAGTGTTGGGAAAGAGAGGTAGGCCCATTTCCCTTTAACAAAAATTGCAAAACTCTACCACGTAGTAGTCACGATGGAAGTGATTCATATAGCCAGATGTTTACCTTTTACCACAAAATACTGGAAACTAACAGAATTCAATGTATATGCAAGTAATATTCGAGCAATGCACACATAGACACCTCTCATAGACGCTATAAGTTTGTTCCATTTCTTACACTGCTTTTATATGTTTTCCTTTTCAGTGACATCGCAAAGGTACACTTAAAAGTTTGCGGAAATTTGCAAAATATCTAGTTTTCTTCGTCTCCCATAGACGCGACATCTCGGAATCGTTCGGGATAGTTTATTCCGCACCAGTCCGAGATATGGCGTCCATGAGAGGTGTCTATGTGTGCTATGCTCGAATATTATTTGTATATAACATTGACTTCTGTTAGTTTTTAATATACAGAATACTAGAACTTTTTTAGCTAGCTAGCTAGCTTTTACGGTCATCCTGGCAGAATAGTAGACGATCTGTTCTTCAAAAGGGGCCCAGTCCTGGACACGGGGAGCGGAATTAGTATTTTTATTAATATTAACACTAATTCCTCTCTCCGTGATTAAAAACGATTGGCTATGCGAGTCACATCGCAACTACTAGGTGGTAGAGTTCTATTTATATATTTTTTATATATTTATCTATTTATATATTTAAACCGTCCCGTTGTTAACTACGCAATCGACGGAGCTCGGGTTCGATCCCCGAAGGGAACAATTATATTTGTGATGAGCGTAAATGTTTGTATTTCCGGGTTTAGGTGTTTATTATGTATTTAAAAGTATTTATATATGTATTTCTATGTATTAGTATCGTTGACTGACACCTGTAACACAAGCAAGTAATTTGCTTACTTTGGGGTTAGATCAGTAAGCGTAATTTGTCCCGTGAATATTTATTTTTTATTTATATATTTCCTGCCACAATAGCTTTAGAGCTTTTCATGAAAAGTCATGAAAAGCATGGATGCTATTTCAATTTGGAGCAAGTTGACCAGTAAACACATGCAAGTGGAATTATTTTAGTCATTTCTTGCACCGCAAAAATTGGTTGCCTGTAAAGTCAGTTTTTAGATGATAATTTTATGTGAATTTTACGTGCCTATCTATCGCTTGTTCCGCGCTTTCGCTTGCACGCTCGGCTTAGACGGAACGTGACAATGTTTGTGCGTACAGCCGACGTACTCCGATTTATATGACGTCAATGTTATCACGTCAAACTCTTGTCATTAGGTTACCTTAATTTCTTTTTTAAGTTACGGATTTCCGTAAAACAAACATTTATAAATATTATAACATAATTAAATTTACAAAAATGTTTTAATTAGCTGCTACACAAAACACTTGCTCCCTTGATAACGCAAAATTATTCATAGTCTCATTCTTTGTAATGCAAATGAAAGAAATTAAATATAAAAATTTAGAACGGGCTTTTAATCATGGTTTCGTTGAGTAACCGCTTCATAAATACTAGTTACTGAGCGTAGCTGTGTTCAGTAGTGTCAAGGATTAAGTTAAATCCTAATATAGTATCTGTACAAATTAAAGCTGCTAGGCCTACCTGGAACAAAGAAATTTTATTGCTTAATATTACATACTATAAACATAACTTTAAAGTACTATCGCGCCGATTCTCTTACAGGATAGTTTGGGTGAACTAAATATATAGAAAAATTGCGTTTTGCCATGATTTATCTGCTCCTCGATAAACGAGATAGGTGACAAACCCCATTGTCACATTTTGTTGACATAATTATGATTATTGCTTATTTGTGGCGATTACCGTAACCAGCCCATTCCAGCTCATTCCAGTCACAAAGATGCTAACATATGATCATCATTGCATGTTGGCGGTAATAACCGGACTCTTAACCAATCCTAGGCAACATAAGGTTTGCTTGCAATCTACCACACTGTGGGAGTAAGTATATTCGTTTAATCGTGGGTACACTTGTTATGTCTCTGCCTACCTCTTTTGGTACACGAGTGTGAAGATACTTTTCTAATGTATTTCTAATGGATATTATTTAAAAATACGAGATTTCAGTACTCCTTTGCAACATAAATTTTAACGTGCCAAATTTAATACTTTTTCGTTTTCATTATGGTTGTAAAAACGGGTACAAAGTTTTTCGTTCACGTATTTTCTATGCATATAAAAATTAATGTTTGTATGTCCTTTAAAGAATCGTAAACTATGCATTTGATCATGTGATGATCTTTAGAAAAGTTGTCGTGCATGAGCCCACGAATGTTTCTGAGTTGGTACTGTAATTCTTTTCTCTTTATTTAAATTTATTTTAATTGACAGCGTAGCAACGCAGGGCACAGCTAGTTATATAATAAATTTAAAGGTTGGCGTAATTTATTAAGTTTCCCTGCCATTTTAGACGCTTTAATGTCATTCCTATTTTAGTTTGCATGCAATAAAAACAACCCAATAATTTTAACATATCACTTTAACATTTCTGTTGAATACTAAGCGTTCATTTAGAATAATGTATTTGACCTCCAAACGAAGTAAAATGCTGGCATGTTGTGTACTTGGATTCACATAATGATGAAATATTCAGAACAATGTTTGCATAACGTGTAATAAACTTCCACCTCCACTGTTTCAATATCACTTGAGAACGTCAAGAATTTTTATTAAAATATGGAATTGTAATATTATAGTCTCAATCTTCCAAAAAGTATATACAAAGAGCAATGCGTCAGATAATTACCTTGTAGCGGTCAAGCAATCGACAACGCTTTTATAAAAAAATCAAGCAAATTCTAAATCGCGATATTACATTTTCGCTGTGTTGGTCCCGGCCTCCTTTGAAGAATAGGCCAACTGCCGTTCTGCCAGGCAGGTCGTAAAAGGCGACCAATTGGCTATCGAGTCACTAACATCGTGGCTACTAGGTAGGTAGAGTTCTGCATTGTCTCGCCCGGGTCTGATACCTTTGCCTTACCTATTCCTGCCGTAATAGCGTCAGTGCTTGTCGCTGTCGTGTTCCGGTTTGGAGCGTAAGATAGCCGGTAAACTTATGCATGTGGCATTAAACCTTGCCACAAGATAGAAACGACCCATTAATATCTTTGGTGTCTGTAGGCGATGGTTGACTCTTTCCATCAGGAGACCCATCTGCTTGTTTGCTATCTTATGATATATAAAAAAAAATTAAAATTATAATATAACACAATATTATGTATATACAAGTTTCATTGCTTCTCAGACGGATTTTGTGCCTCAGGCTTTTTTCTACACCCTTGTGTGACTTCATCATCCTCCAGAGTGGTGACGTTCGTATTCGACGACGACCGTCCATCCTCGACGACCGTCTATCCTGACATTAGTTGGCACGCTGGTTTGACCAGAGTACCGCTAAGCTCTTCAACAGACTAGCAGTGCCACAACACAACGCCTTAATCGGCTTATCGGTATCTAACAAACAAATAACTGGATAAGGAATAAGAATATTCCGGAATGAGAAGAAAAATTAGAGGTGGCACATAAACTACATAATTTCGGACAAGTAATGTTTTTTAACAAAACCAAAAACTTGTTAAGATCAATTAATGGCAAATAAGTTTTTTGGGATTTTCAAATAAGTTGATGAATTTCTAAATAATAATGTCAAAATTAAAGAATTTTGTTTACAAGACCTAGCTGACCCACGCAGCTTCACCCGCGAGAGCCACCGCTATATGGATTTGTTGATATCACCTCTATTTCAGCCTTCTAGGTGTTGTTTTTTCAAAAACAGGTTAGCCTATGTTTGACATCGGATCTTCATACCATAATTCATTAAAATTGGTTCATTGGTTTAAATGCCGTGGGTTCAAATGACGTGAAAGCTAACAGACAAATTTTCGTATTTAGCACACTAGTATGGAAATATGAATGTTAGTACAGAGTGTTAAGTGTGAGTTTTTCTTTTCGCATTCGATCGTGAGCGCGTTTCGAGTTTACTAGGAATTTGTATGTGATTTGTACAACGCCACCTAGTGGTAAACTGGTTTCTCACGTTTACCACTAGGTGGCGCTGTACCAATCACATACAAATTCCTAGTAAACTCCAAACGCGCTCACGATCGAAATGCGAAAAGAAAAACTCACACTTAGCACTCACATAGATGGCTGAACTGTCGAACGTGCTTCACTTATTCAGTGATATAAATAACCCATTAAATTTTTAAAGGACTTAGCGTGCGTTTTTCAGGGGACGCAATATTTTTTTTTGCTATGTCCCTACACGTCAAAAATATAAAATTGCGTCCTTTGAGAAACCCATCACTAAATGTAACTTTTCAATGGAGTACGATTTTATTTAAGTATGGAAAATAGACGATGTTTCCCGAGTATTTTTCTAAGTTTCACGTTGTTTTTCGCGATGTACTTCGAAACTGCTGAACTGATTTTAATGAAACTTTGTAGACATCTACTGTTTGGTCCAACTTAAAAGATAGGACAGTTCTTATCTTAATAAGTCCCCCCTCCCCACCGTCTCTCAAGTACCCCACCAAATATTCAATACAAGTAATTTGTATAGCAAAACAACATTTGCCGGGTCAGCTAGTAATTTTATAATTATAACATAATTATAATATACCTATATAATTTTAAAGGTTAGGAACATACTAAAGCAAATGATATATAAGAAAAATAGATTAGATAAATTCGACGCGTCCTACGTTTTTAATTAATTTGATCAATGCCTTACATTGGTGAAGAGAGTGGTGGACTCAGTCCTTGACACGATTCGAAATCTTGATTAAGATAGTGGTTTTATGCATAAATTACGATTCTAAGTTGATAATATTGACTGAAAGTGGAAATTCAAAAACCTTTAACCTTTGTGTTTAATTTCATCTTGAATTTTGGAAATTATACCTTAGAATTAAATTTGAGAAGCTATTTTAAGATAACTGTTATAACTTTAAATGCTTTACTTTTTGAAAATTATAATTTGAGGGTAGAAATTTAAATACTCATTATATTTTAATAAGGTATTCTGGCCCTAGATAAACAAATAACATACATAATTGTATCCTTCTTTATCTCATTTTAATAATATATTTTCACGTATTTTTAGAGGTTAGGAAAATGACACGATAACAAAGTTTTATATCCAATTTGAAATTATAACACAAAACTATGTACTCAAAATGTGTATTTTTTATAACATCATTCTTATTATACCTCGATATAAATTCACTTTATATACCTATCCCATACCTTGTTGTATAGCAAAATTATAAGCTTGAAGGTTAAGTACAAAAACTAAAGGTCATGTCAAGCGCTCGAAGTTTTGTATTATCATGCAATTTTCTAGCACTTCCGCTTAACGCATTTTATAGTTGATCGATAGCATCGTAGGCCCCGATAATCTTCATTAGATATTTAACATTCTACACGTCTTGATCTCTTTTGTCTTTAAAGAATAAGGCTTTGTCAGGAAATAATTTATTCAGTTAAAGTTTGAACATTAGTCGTGTGGATTAAGTGTAATATTAAAAAGTCTAATATTACCGGTCGCCGGTACACTTTAAACTTTAGCTTTTTAGAAACTGACCAATGCCGCCATTTAACTAAGTATGTCATCGCGCGGCGTCATGTTATAATTCTGACAATTTATCCTCAGGTTCACTTAAGGACAAAATTAAGTTCAATTAATTTTTCCTTAAGTGGGAATAAATTAGGTTTAATTAAGGCCAAAGAAATATATGACCAGACGTGAAGTATCGTCTAGCACGATTCAATACCGCCAGCTTCTGAAGCTAACTCAGCTTCACCCTCCAAATGTCAACGAAACTGTACATCGCTTGCTATTTCAACATATAAACCGTTCATAATCTCTAACAGAGAGATCGTAAGGAGAGTGTTCTAGAACAGAGTAGCCTTGATAAAGTTTTCTTAACCTCTTTAAGAAAACGTACGAGTCGCACAACGTTTTGTTTGAACCTACTAGGATAACTGTCACTAAGGCTATATAGACATATAGCCTTAGTGACAGTTAGTATATAGTATAGACATTATATTTATAAACTAGCTGACGCGGCAAACGTTGTTTTGCCGCACAAATTCCTTGTATTGAATATTTTGGTGGGGTACTTGAAAGGACCCCGCTTTCAAGTACCCCAAGTAAACTAACAATAGATACTCATATATACCAAATTTCTTTCAAATTGGTTCAGTACTTTAGGAATCCATAGCAGACAACGTGAGTCGTGACACGTAATCTTCTATATATATAAAAATCAATCCTTATTTTCCTTGGTCACGACATCACGCCTGAATGGTTGGACCAATTTCGGTAATTATTTTTTGTTGTGTTTGTAATTGTAAGGAGAAGGTTCTTATAAAAAAAATATTAAGAAAATTGCGCGAAAAATTTGAAAATTTAAGAATACTTAACCACCATATAAAGTTTAATGCCATTTTGGCTGTGTGGAAGGACAATCCCGTAGTATTATATAAATTAAGTGTCACGTTGTTTTTCCGGTATGGATTCCTAATATGTAAGGCGAAACAACGTTTGCCGGGTCAGCTAGTTTACATATAGTAAGAAGATGTGAAATCTACAAGTACTTCATTTAGAAACGTAGTAGATTCTAAGTAACGGCTTTTTAGTTACACTTTATAAAGAACATTACAATATTATCATCAAAGAAAAGAAAATGTTTTTTTTTATTGATTTTAAAAAGCACACCTGTGAAAAGATACGTTATTCCGAAGTAGCATAGGTTATTTTTTATTATTTTTGTGTTATAGCACTCACTCCGTGCTTGGGAAACTGGAAAAACTTTAAAAAAAACAAAGAAAATATCGACACGCAAGGATTGAACCTGCGACTGTCTCCCTAAAGCCGGGACGCTCTTCCACTGAGCTAGTGTCGACAGGTTTGACGTGGCGAAATTCTTCTTTGTTATATGATCGATTACGTCGATTGTAATGATCGCTAGGTATACATACGTATAACTAGTTAAATGAGTTCATCGTTACAGATGAAATTAATCGATTATATAACAAAGAAGAATTTCGTCACGTCAAACCTGTCGACACTAGCTCAGTGGAAAAGCGTCCCGCCTTTAAGGAGATAGTCGCAAGTTCAATCCCTGCGTGTCGATATTTTTCTTTGTTGTTTTTAAGGTTGTTTTTTTAACCGACTAAACAAAAAAAGGAAAATTTTGGGTCACATGAATAAAGTCACGGGCAACGGCTACTTTGGTATAAATTTCAAGTTGATACCTCTACGTTTTCTCGAGAAAAGGGCTATCGATAGATGTAAGTGAACCTATGCGAATTACGATTGCGTAAAAGGAATCCTAAAATTTCTTTTTAGGGTAGCTGGGTACATGGGGATCCAGGTCAGTATGCCGGCAACGCATTAGCGGTCGAAGGGCTTGTTCCATGTTGCATATTCGGATATTAAAAACTTTTAAGTAAGTACATTATCTAATGGACGATGCTTATAAGTTTCTGAAAGTTTGAGGCTTCGTAGAATCTGCGTTCGGGGGCGATACCCAAACTTTACGAGAACAAGTGCAATTTGTTCTCATTTAAAGGCGGTTTAATGTGTTGAAACTTGCTGCTATAAAACAAAAAGATTTAATATAATCAAAAAATTAAAACTTTTACATCGTAAATTAGGTCCTTTATTAGATTTACGTTTATATTTGTTAGGTTTTTATTTAATAAAGCAGGATTTTGCCCGACATCGTTGTTGTGCGAATTAAAATGATTTACTCTGGTAACACAGGGCTTGCACGAAAACAACAATGGCGGGTAAGACGGGTTGAAAACTCGGACATTCAGTCTCCTGCATCGGTCAGGGTAACACACATTGGCCTCCGTTTAAAAGTACGATAATATTTAAATAATTCAGAACGTGCATAAGCAATTTAAGGTACATGTATTTGTTAATTTATATTATTATATTATATTATATTTCGTTATTTCATCATGATAATTTAAAGATAGAATGTTTGTAAAATAAAATATAAAATTGTAAGAACCGATTACGTTTGTTTTAATTAGATTAATATTTAATACAAGGGCGGAATCTGGCCATTGCCCATTGGTATTCTCTCATGCACCACTTTAATTGTCAAATGTAGGGTATTGATTACATTTCAGAAGTGGTCTACCCACAGTTTACACAAATCAAAGGTTACATTATATAACTAGATTATCAAATATTAATTAGTGACATTCTCTCATATCGATATTCTATATTTCGTGAGTCTCATTTCATATAACATGTTTTTTTTGGTTAATAAAAAGTAGACTTATTATAATTTTTGCACACTGGCATTACCGGTAGACTATTTCAAAATACGTAACACCTTTGTAACCGATTTTTATATATATAAAAAAAAAGAAATTCTATTCTTCTATATTTTAAAGTACCAAATATTACTTTAAAATCGATATAATTTAACAGTTAATTTAAAAAAAAAAGAACGTTGTTAGATATGTAGGTACGAAGAATATACTATGCTTTGTCGTTTTAAGTTTCAGATAATTTAAATACTTGAAAAATCACTCGTAACACTGGAGCGGTCACGTGGTAACGAGTGAAAGAAATAATAAGTGCCTTGCCGTCAACGAAGCCCGTCTTCCTCGTGTAAGCAGAACGTCTTTTACTACGGATGACCGAGTATGAGTGGAGTTTGATACGACAGGTAACACTACTTTGCAAATTCACCAGGAAACGAACTTACTTTGATACTTCAGCAAAGAGGATTATTAGGAAACATAATTGGATTTCCCAACAAGATGGCTGTGAAGCTGTGAACTGTTAGGCAATTCGTCACCGCGCAGTATCCGTTTTTATGACCACCGCATATATTACGTTTGATTTAAGATATTACATGAATGTTTTATTTAAAATTAAGATGCTCCGTAGATTGGCATAATTTAATACAGAAGACAAAAACAGCTGCTGGAGGGTTAAATAAATGTGAAAATCATGCATTACGTGTTAGTGCCGTTTTTCTGTGATGGAGTAGATGACGATTCTGGTTATATCTGGAAATTCATTCGTCTTACGATATTATATAAAAAAAAATAAGTAATGGAAACAAATGTTCTTTTAGTAACAACTTCACTAAAAAAAAAAAAAATTACTTGGCTGAGCCTAGAATAATCGGATTTATTGTTAAATATTCCTGTTTACCTTTGTATAGGGTAATAATTATAGTAGTCAATTTTAAGTGCTGCTATAAAAATGATTTTTTTAAAAAAGGGTACCTTGGAATATCGGTTTAGTGATGTCGCATATTACATTGAAGGTATATATAGTTTAAGGGGTAAAAACTAAATTTTTTTGAATATTGTAACTGGCTGAAGCACACCTGTGCAATAGTTATATTTTTTCGTCTGCCCTAATGACTTACTACCCGTAAACTCTATTACACATAAATAAATTTTACTACATAGGTACTGAGTACGTGGGTGATTGGCAAGTACATTTTAGAATCTATAGGTTCCAATGTATCATGTGTACTGATTTTAGTCCTGGGCCTGACGTGGTATTATTTACAGCCCAGTCTGGGTTCGGCTCAAGAGTATAAATGTTCAATTGACTGATTAATTTATTTTTAAGTCTACTACAATATCTAAGTCAGTGTAGCTATCTTTATGAGCCAGATTCAAAATTTGATACAATCGGTGATGTTTACATAAGATAAAGAAAATTTTGAATAGTACAGGCAAATTTGACTTTTGACTTATTAAAATATTGTTATTTTAGTTACAAAATATATATTTCTTTTAAGGTTGATTAGTTGAGTGATAATTCTAATATTTGAAATTACTGACAGAAAACTATAATTATTATCATAAGTAGGTTCTCTGCGCACCGTATTTTAAATATTTGTCTTAAAAACAATTTCACCCGTGATTCAATTAGTACGAAATTAGGTCACAATGCATACAATGTTTTTGGCAATTATACGTCTCGTTGAATTCTTGGAAGACTTATAGGAAATTGCACAACTTTATGTTGTCTTCTTAATAATTATGAAAAGGAATGGCACGAGTGGATGAGCTATTTGCAAAACAAATTATCTGAGCTACTATTGCCTATGTATGACCCAGCGGTACAAATTGAACTATTTGTAGATGGGAGTAAACTAAGCAATGATGGTATATTGCTCCTGAGATGGTGTGGTTTAAAGCCTTGCCATCTAGTAGTTTTCTTTAGTGTTAAACATCGTAAGAATATATATGAAAAATATAGGTTTTTATTTGTAGGCATTGGCAGTTAATTGTTTTACTAAACCCAAAATACCAGAGTATATGTGCTGGGCCTACTGTATAGAATTAAAACTGATTGCAATATTCTGTTTTCAACATTTATCCATACTGAATTAGTCTCTCGTACAACAAGATGGTATGGCAGCCTGTTGTTATAAATGTCTGTGTAGTACATGATATCAACTGGAAGTAAAAATATCTCACGTGAACTCCCAAGTACCCAGTATACTAATTATATTATAGACTAGCTGACCCGGCAAACGTTGTTTTGTATTTTTTTACTACTATTCTATTTTTTTTATAATTCAAAACCAAAATTAGCCAAATTGGTTCAACCGTTTTCGAGTTTTAGCGAGACTAACGAACAGGAATTGATTTTTATATATTAGTTCGAACAATCTTCACCAATTAATTCATTGCAAACTAAATTTTTTTTTGGGCGGCGTTTCGAAATGCATAGTATTTAGGAAACCTCATGTCTTTCAGACGATATCAAGAATAGGAGATAGAAATAATAATTAAATCTATTATGTAATAGATAACATAACTTATATTAGGCTCAACGATTGTATAAAGTAAATTGTATAAAGTGTAAATAAAGCTGTATAGGAAGGAAAAATTTCGTCGGATGAAATATAAAAAAAAGGGACTTTCAAAATACGGGCACTATTAAATTTAAGTCATCGGGAACATAATATATCTCTGTAGTAAAATGCTTAACTGGTTACAAATTTGGTATATGTATAAGTACTGTGAATTAATCTCTCGCTGTCCCACTATTTTAAAATTCGGTAGTGCAAAGTCCAAGTAACGATGAAGGGAAATCGGATTCATCAGGTATGAACAGCACTAATTAGATTATCGGTAAGACCCTTCGGATGCAATATGAGTTATTCAATTGGTCGATGCGATCTTTTGCACTATATCTGAAGAAAATTAGAGAATACCAACTTAACTGTCATAAGGTAATAGGTTTACAACGATATAAGTTTGCAATTTGCATATCAATGCATCCGATTAAACACATGGAACTTTACAATTGAGATAGCAGTTTTTCCTCCTCGCTTTAGCGAGAGAGATCTAATGGAAATCACGAAAATTATGTTCCGTTAGAGTGGCAAGAATAAAAGGGACTTTTATACTTCACATAAAATTCTTTCAAATGTTACTAGATAATGAACCAATATGATATGATAAAATTAGTGAAAAAGGCGGGGTTTTCACGTAACTCGCAATGCGAAATTATCGTAATTGTTTAGTTGTTGCAAGTGACATAACAGCCTTGTACATTAGTGGCAGTTTTTGCCGCATGATTAGTTTTGGTGCTGTGACACTGCAAAAGTGCATCTAGTGACCAGTAAGCAATTAGCGACGTTTTAGATGATTTTTTTTCGTTACGCTTAAAGGTCATTGCTAATCGCTGGCGAATTGCAAACGTTAGGTGATACGCCAGCGGTTGATTACTAATTCAATAAAAAAAGAAAACATAGCGAAAGTATAAGGGTTCCTAGTTTACTTCGGAACCCTAAAGAGGGTAATTTAATATTTATTTACTTTGTTTTGAATTCATAGTAACATTCCAATATAAGAATTAATGGATTTTATTGGTTCCACGTATATATAAAAATACTTCAATGGGAGAAGTGGTCGTGATTCAGGGCGAACACGATTATTATGATAACATTTAAGATATTTTGGTTACAGTGGTGAAACACGGGAGGTTCACTACAATATTATGGAATTACTGATATGTATTACACTATGGTTTCGGTTGTGAAAAATGATTTGCACCAAAACCATAGACAGAGGATTAGAGATATTGTTGTGAGTCGGAAGCCACAATAATATTATAATTGAAGAATGTACGATAGTTACGGTAGTAAAACCCAGGAGGGTTATAGCAGTGTTAGGGATGGATGGATAGATTATTTTATTTAAAGACTAGCTGTTGCCAGCGATTTAGTCCGCGCGGACTTCGTTTACTCCGCACAGCCTCACTCCCGTAGGTGATAGCGTGATATGTAACCTATATGTTGATCCGTCCTATTAGTAATATTCATGCAAAATTTGAAGTAAATCCATGCAGTACTTTGAGTTTACCCTGGACATACATACAGACAAACAGACAAAAATTCTAAAAACTATATTTTTGGCTTCTATGTCGATTGTAGATCACGCCCCAAGTCTTTTAAAAAAATAAATATTCAATGTACAGTTTTAATTTTCTTACGCTTTTATTATATGTATAGATTATCGATATGTATGATACTACATATTGTTTTGGTTGTCAAAAAGAAACTCGCCACTAACAAAAAAACGGTCGTGGGTCGGTAGAGTCGCAATAGTATATTATACAGGTATGAATAAATAAATAGAAATTTATTTATTTGATTAATAGGGTTGATTGTAATATATGAATATTATTTAATTTGAAAAAAAAATAGTTCTTGGGTTAAATTGGATATATGTATTGGATAGTTATGATGGGACTGGGAAAACTATATCTATATATTGTAATAAATTGTATACATGATAATAAAGGACACGATCAGTTGATTTTGCTGAGTTTAGAATTAAAGAATAGAATTATATTAAAAATAAATATGTGACAAAATTTATATATTTATTTTTATTATAATACTAGCGACCTGCCCGCGGTTTCACCCGCGTAGCTTTTGTTCCCGTGAGAATATCGGAAAGGTTTATATACCAAAACCTTCCCCAAGAATCAGTCTGTCTATCAAAAAAAACCGCATCATAATCCGTTGCGTAGTTTTAAAGATTTCAGCATACATAGGGACATAAGGACATAGGGACAGACGGAGAAAGCGACTTTGTTTTATACTATGTAATGATTGGTCTTATCGGATATGTATGTTCTGGAGTCTGCCAATTTTGTCTAAGGAGATTCTGATGTATGTAGCAAAATAATAAAAGAAATAAAATACATACATATCGATTATTTGAGTTATTTGGTAAGCATTAAAATTTATTATGAAATTATTTTACATCGAGAAATACCAGTAAGTGTCAGAACAATTTGGAAAAAAAGATGTTAAAACACCAGTTTTGTAATATAAAAGGATTCAATAATTTAAAATATGGTGTTACTGTATCGCTTTGAACTCTTACTTCTTTTTACTTTCACATGGTTTACTTAGTCTGTTGTTACATAAAGTTCTTGCTTACTAGAGAATACGAGAAACTTGAATTATAAAGAAAAATATTATTTATTTTATTAATAATATGAAAATTTGTAATATAGTACAGACACTTTTATTGACTTTGTTTTACATCATTTTATTGCACTGTTGAATGATTTTTTTTGTATATGTATTAAAATTCAACCTAATTTAATTTACAATCAGTGACGTATTAGAACTTTGTTATTAACGAGTTTTGAAAGAACTTAAATTTAATTAAAATATGTTTCAATTTATGCAAGAAAACAAAATGAAATTGTTTTAAACTTAAGTGTAGATCGATTGTAATCCTATATTGGTCTAATTATTAATTATAAACCTGCTTTATGTAGATTTCCATGAGGTAATATTTGTAAACAAATATAATTGATAGCTAAATAAATGACTATGGAAATGGTTATGAATATGCAATGTTCTAGTGCATTCTCCAAACAACATTGTAAGGCAAAGATAATAAAGAAATAAAATAGTTCTATCTAACAGTAAACATTTAGAAACTTTCATCACAGAAATTTGTATGTGGTTTTTCGAAAATTTGCTTTATTCATTCAAAGAATATTTTTTTCATATAAAAAGGGAACCATAAAAGGTGTAATCTATATATGGTATAAAAACATTGTAATGACTAATAGCTCTGTTAAGTAGATATCGATATAAGAAATAATGTGGATGTAAGTATAGTCATATATTTAAGATATTTTTCGTTTAACGTTATAGCTCAAACGTAATTATTGATCAATCGTAATTATCGACTATTTAACTGCTATAATTTATTGGGTTTATATGTATGGTTTTCAGTCGCTAGTAATCATTAGCATACAAATATGTAGTGAAATTATTGCATTAAAACATAGTAATTATCATTCTTGCAAATCTCCCCGCTGAGTAGAAATCAGTCGAACTTTATTGAAGAAAATATTAGATGTAAGCCAAAAAAGGATTTTTGTAAGTGTAGACATATTTAGATATTTTTCGCTTAACATAGTTCAATTGATATAATTTGATTGATTATTTATTTGATCGATTATTAAATTGTTATAACATATTAGGTTCATACGTATGGTTTTAGTCACTCATAATTATTAGTGCCCAAATACGAAAAAAAAATATTACGTTAAAACATTGTAATTAGCATTCTTGTATGTTTAATATGTTTCGTTTATTTTATAATTCAATTTTAATTATTGGTCAATTGTAATTATTGATTATTAATTGTTATAATGTATTAGGTTTAGATGTATGGTTTTAATCACTAGTAATTAGTAGTATATAAATAACTTGTACTAGTGGACAACATATAGCAGAACATTGAACCTTTCTTTTAAGAATTAAAATGTTCTATGCAATGTAATAAATAAAATAAAATAAATGAGAAACTAAAACATTGAGGAGGCCAAGTGTTAGGTTTTGAAAAACGAGCGTGCATGAGGACATGCACGAGGTCAGGATGGTCGAGTGTTAGGTTTTTATTTAATAAAGCAGGATTTTGCCCGACATCGTTGTTGTGCGAATTAAAATGATTTACTCTGGTAACACAGGGCTTGCACGAAAACAACAATGGCGGGTAAGACGGGTTGAAAACTCGGACATTCAGTCTCCTGCATCGGTCAGGGTAACACACATTGGCCTCCGTTTAAAAGTACGATAATATTTAAATAATTCAGAACGTGCATAAGCAATTTAAGGTACATGTATTTGTTAATTTATATTATTATATTATATTATATTTCGTTATTTCATCATGATAATTTAAAGATAGAATGTTTGTAAAATAAAATATAAAATTGTAAGAACCGATTACGTTTGTTTTAATTAGATTAATATTTAATACAAGGGCGGAATCTGGCCATTGCCCATTGGTATTATCTCATGCACCACTTAGGGTATTGATTACATATTTATAACTAGCTGTGCCCGCGACTTCGTCCGCGTGGGATTTTTTTTTTAAAAAGTAGCCTAAGTTACTCCTTATTACATCGGCTATCTACCAGTGAAAGTCCCGTCAAAATCAGTCCAGCCGTTCCAGAGATTAGCCGGAACAAACAGACAGACAGACGGACAGACAGACAGACAAAAATCGTAAAAAGTGTTATTTTGGTAGGTATGTGTACCGTGTGTAAATCTATAATCATTTAGTTAAAACCGGTTATTTTAATATTACAAACAGACAGTCAAATTTTATTTATTTGTATAAAAGATGTATAGATAGTGTAAATATATTATGTGTACGATTTATAACTACAATACATAGGTATTTATAAATACAATTAATAAGAAATACATAATATTTAACGTAAAATAATTTCATCACAAAATTTCAACTCGATCCGTCGATAGGAAGGGCTCAAAACGGTATTGCACTGAAATGAGACAGGTTAATTTTATTTATTAGTATACATAAAATCTCTCTTCATAAATTCTTTGTAATACAAGTGACTACGTGATTCAATGTGAATTGTCCCCTTATCGATCAGTGGATCTACGAGAAATAGGTGTCATTGGTGGTTCCATCAGTGGAACAAATTAGTGGACCCACGAGAAAACACCCAATCAGAACAGCTAGCCAAAGCCGCTATTCTGTAATCAATAGTTTTCAAAATAAATAGTTTCATTTTGATATGGCAAAATCGCGAAACGACCCACCTCTAGTTAGAGGTATATACTTCCACTCATGTACCTAAAAGAAACCGGCTAAGTGCGAGTCAAACTCGCGCACGGAGGGTTCCGTACCATCATGTATAAAAAAATGGCAAACAATCACGTTAGTTGTATGGGAGCCTCCTTAAATATTTATTTTATTTTAATTATTTGTTTAATTTTAATTTTAATTAAATATTCTGTGTACCAGTTGTCATTATTAAGATCTAAAAAAAATTAAAAATGCAAAAAAAAACACGTTTGTTGTATGGAGGTCACCTTTAAATATTTATTTTATTCTGTTTTAGCTTTACTTATTATAGCGACAACATAACGACACCTCCTACGTACAGTATCGTAAGTGCATTTTTGCTACTTTACAGGAGAGCAGTTTAAAGATTCACTCATTGTTTTTTGATAATTATTCAGTCAAACAAACACCAATAATTACAAAAATTTGCAATCAAGCATGTAAGGGAATGAGAAGTAATTCTGTGTGGTAGTTTACATCTATTTTTTTCGTATTTTCAAGAAAAGTCACTTACGATATTTTACGTCGGATGTCAAAAGTAGTACATTGTTGTATTTTATACTTAGTACTCTTTACGTTGGATTTTATTGAGAACATTTTGATGTAAGTTACAGATACAACTTTTTATTTTGTTAAAAATAAGCAAAAATATTCTATATATAATAGTTACGACAAATTATTATGTTGATTTTTCTGCATTATTATCGTAAATGTTTATGAAAAATTGACTAAAACGCAAAATTATATGTTTTTATTATAGAATAAAACCTAGTTATATTTGAGGTACAAATGTTTTATAATATTAAAATTTATAATACTAAATCATGTAATTATTATCATATTTTCACAACTATTTAAAATAAATTAACTCAATTTTTGAGAAACATAAATTATAAAATTCTTCTGGTAAATGAGTAACTTTTAGTAATAAGTGGTAATAGGTAAACGAATATATATTAATCAGTCATATAAGTCAATCACAGCACTGTTTTGGAGTATTTTTTTTAAATTATTTATTTAAATTCTTTATTAAACTCCTACCGTTTAATACTAAGATTTTACTTTATCACTTAAAATTACTGATTTCAAGTGTACTAATTTTAAGTCACTCGACGACAGAAATCATCAATGACCAGATAATATGAACTAAAATATTTTTCTTTTAGTATTATAAAAAAATGAAAAGCCGTATAATATTTTAAACTTAATTGAATTGAGATGAGATTCCGAGTCGTGGTTATCCGTGCTATATCTGTGCACATATAAAGACGATTTGATAGTCTTTTTTTAGCTTTAGGAATTGGGATATTATTTAAATATAGTGGTTCAATAGTACCTGATGTAAAAGTGGCTGATACAGATTATTTTCTTGTATTTTTTTACCATTAACTTGTTACAGTTTTCAACAGCCATACCATATTTAAAGTATAATTTATTAGGATCAGATTTCACACGCACTTCTCTAATTTTGTGCTACTGAACCTTATCTCCATTATTACTTATAACTCAGTTTCCTTGTAAGAACGACTTATAATTTTAAAAATCTGTAATAAATAGAAACCTGATAAATAGCAGTAGCAAACGTGTACATTGCATAAACAAGACGATTCCGATTTAGACCGACACAATTATTGGACCAATTATTTATGTATTTTGATATGAATATAGATAAGTAACTGGAAACCTCATTGGCCCCTCGTTTTTCTTGTGTCTCATGTCACATAAAACATTCGACTTTTCCAAAGTAGTATAGACAAATTGTTCGCTAATTGAGAATGTATTTAAGAACATCTTCTTACAAATGATTACAAATTCATCTGCATCCACTGTATTTACCTTAAGTCGATAAAAAAAGTAAAATTACGCCTTCAAACCATACCACTGAAAATTCTGTCTATTTTTTTAAGAACTAGAGAAGCCACAAATATCCACAGTTTCTCTCGGTCATCAAAATTCTAAAAATTTTGGAAAATGGAAAGATCGTTACTAATTTTAGCTGAATATCTCTGTCAACAGTTTTAAGGACATGCAGTTTCCATTGATTTACTAAGCCTTATAGTGCCGTCACGACTTTTATATTCTTTGCCTAAGTTTCTCAATATTGTCCTCTTATTGTCGATCCAATCTGCAACATGTCGATGTCTAATATTACCTTTGTCCTTTCTTAATGTATTTTTTCATTCTTTAGGATAACTTAACTTTGATTATCAAAATGATGCCAGTGGAGTATTTGTATGAAGTGTTGATAATAAATCAGTATTGTGTGTGTTGTGTTGTTGTTGTAATCAGTGTTGATAATGAATATACGGAATGTGAACTTTGATTAGATTTTTCAATATACTAAGCACAGAAGTAGTAATCGCAATCGTAGTCCACGTGATTTATTCCGGTGACGGAAGTGGTGTGATGTTTCCATCTAACTTGTTGTCTTCCTGAAAAAAAATTGTATATGTCATAATAAGAGACTAAGGTTCTACTGAATTCTCTTAAGAATATTATTACCGTAGCCCAACCTGAAAAGATTAAAACATTTCTTTTTTATAGTGGCAACTGAAATATATCCGTGGAAATCTTAACTGTCTAACTGTCACGGTTCATGAGAATATACAGTCTGGTGATAGAAGGACAGACAGACCGATCAACAGACAAACATATAGACAGATAAACGATAGGACAGTGGAGTTTTAGTAATAGGATCCAGCTTTACCCTTTGGGTAGAAAATGTAAATATTAGAAAAATTAAATCAGTACATACTTTCTTGCTGTGTTGTGTTTGAACTAATGCAGATATCATGATCATTCCAACCTGAATCTGAAAACGTATCCATCAGCCGATTAATAACATTCATATCTGCTTCAAGAGGAATAGGTGATTCCAGAAGAAAAAAAAAGGATTAATACAATTTACCACACTTTTTAAAGATGTAAACAGTAGTAAGTTATTTACCAAGATGAAATAAAATATATTAAGTATTACATACAATAAGTAGCAATATTAAATTACCACGTAAAATATCGTAAGTATTACGTACCACACTACTTAAAAATAAATTTACCATGTAAAATATCGTATTTAACACATGCAATATATTTCTGATGTAAGAAAACAATGTATAAGGTATTAAGTCATACTTACGATATTTTACTTTGGGCGAAATTCAAATTGCGGTAAAACACTACTTTTTATAACTGAGAAGAAAGCAAAATATATAGTTCATTGTTTCTTACATTCATTTATCTCAGATTCTTGGTGTGCAGACAAACAGTCATTATTTAAAATTTTAACGATCACTTTTTGTATTTCTTCATTTTGCGAAACCGGATTTCTCATTATGAAATCTGTAATTCTTCTTGCTCTGTGTGACATTTTAGATGTAATTAGATTTTATAGTAACAGCATTTATAAAAATAGTAGAATAAACTCAAAAAATCGATATTTTAATAACGTCAAAGCAAGCATTCACTTCCCCCACGTATTCGATTGTTAGTGATAGATACGAAGCGCGTATGCAGTATGAGCGCTCTCCTCCACCACGTATTGTGTCTTTAGTACTCAATACGGTAATTTACATCGGGGGATAATGAACATACGATATTTTACAGTCTGAAATTACGGCTTTCTGGTCGATGTACTGAAATTTTATTGATCACAAACAATAATATACATAAAATAAGGCATGAAAATAGAAAAAAGTGAAAATCGACAATTTCATACTTACGATATTCTTCGTAGGAGGTGTCGATAAATACATTATTTGTGAAAATTTGAACTGTCTATCATGGTTCATAAGATACAGCCTGGTGACGGACAGATAGATAAACAGACAAACGCAGGGACAGACAGTGGTGTCTTAGTAATAGGGTCCCGTTTTAAACTTTGAATATGGAACTTTAAAAAGTATAGTAAAGCTAACGCATTCACAGTTCGGCTCTTCTCGGCAAGTTTCGGTTCTCGTTCGGCGGTGAGTAGCGCGCCGCGTCTCGCACCTTCGGTAAATACCTACTATTGTTGAATTATTTTCATTTTACAATTTTTCTTAAACTTTGCATCCAAATAACTTGGTATAAGAGCCAAAGTTTATCTTCCTAAGATTTTCGTGTTAATGAAGTAGGTACTTTTCGTTAGTAAGGATTAATATGCCTGCGTACACCTGCGTATAGTATACCTACTGCTCAAAATTCATCTATTAATTTTCAACAATTTTTCGATTAAAAATTCCTTATTATGTTGTTGTTATAAGTTGTGCTATGGTGTTATGGTGTTGTTATAAGTGCGTTTAATCAACAAACAAACAAAAAAATAATATCATTTTTTTTTTCGAAATGAACATCAGCAGTTGGTCCAAATGACCGCTACTGCGAATTTAAGTCAACGATTTCATTAGATGTATAGGTGTTTCAATACGTTAACGCGATGTATTTTCGTGCAGAGACATCTAGTTAATGTGCACTACGTTACGCTTTACGCTACGCTTTCTTCCGATTAATTTTATTTCCCGTGGGAATGAGATATTTTCCTGCGATAAAAAGTAGCCTATGTCCTTTCTCAACGTTTCATCTATGTTTATGCCAAATTTTATCAAAATCGGTCCAGTGGTTTAACAGAGAGACAGACAGACAGACAGACAGACAGAGGTACTTTCAAATTTGTAATATTAGTATGGATAGTATGGATTTTCTATATCAAACAAGTAAGATAGCAAACAAGCAATAGTTCTTTTGATGGAAAGAGGTAACTATCACTTCCCTGGCATTAGTTAGCGACCATGACTACGAATCGATGGGGCTAGGGTTCGGTTCCCGACGGGAACAAACATTTGTGTGATAGACACAGATGTTTGTATTTTAGGATTTCTACGTCTTAGTATATTAGTTCATTGAGGCACATATTATAAAAAAAAATTATAAGTACCTTTGTTGTCTAGTGGTCTAGTTTCGATGTTGACCACATGAGATCCCGGGTTCAAACCCCAATCTTGTTTTTCCAAAAATGTTTTGAAAAAAACAGTATAAAAAGGAGCATTTACTTAACAAAGTTTTTTTAATAAGTAATACTGATTACCAGTATAAAACAGAAACAGAAACATGTATTTACAGTTTTCTGATAACAACAACGTTACTTGGGATTGGAAAAGTGCCCGGTTGGAGATAGGCTGGCTACCTATCACATTGTGGGAAAAATTATATTCAATTATTTTTTTTTATTAACAAAATATTTTTTTCAAATTTTTTCATATTTTTTGCCAAAGTAGAAAACATAAGCTTTAACTGGGTATTTTTTTCGTAAAGTAGTTAAAGAGATCGAGCCACTCCAGGAAAAAACACCTTTTAGAAATAATATACATATATGATAGGCACCAAATATATTAATATTGGATTGCGATCCATTAGACGGGTAGGTTATGACATTTGCATAAGTTTCTGGCTACCTTAACTATTAAACAGAAACATGACAGTGACATGCAAGTTATTTTATATTTATTTATTTTAAGCTGGGGCTCCACTTGCATCTATCGTCTTAAAGCTTCGTGCAATGATACGATAAATGCAGAGGTCACATCTGAAACTACGCTATTGCGTCAGGAATATGTAAAGCGGTGTTACCAAAGTTAGGCGCAACTTTGCGAAACTCTTGGTATGGTAGTGACATGTTTGGCCCATCGTACTAGACAGTATTTCACATCTGTTCATGTTCTAATGCTTTATAAAGCGCAAATTTGGCCGCACATGAAGTATTGTTTGCGCCTTTGGACTCTCAAATCATACTCTGCAATTTGGCAAAATCTAACGTACATATACTGGAGCGCTTTGTTAACAATTCTGTTCTTACCAGCGGTCTTTATCCACCATTAGATCTCTCTGTGTGTTCTACTGTCTATATAATGAGAAGTGTTCTGATGAGCTTTCCGATTTATTACCGGCATGAACGTTCCGACATAGCACTACACGCCATAGTGCAAATAAAGAAATTGTTATTATTATTAGTGAGGGAATCTATCCACACCAAGACAAGCCCGTTGAGTTTTATTACGTGTTGGTCTGGAATCACTCTCAAAAATAGACCATCCGCCGTTTTGCCAGACAGTTCGTAAGAGGCGACCGATTGGCTATTCGAGTCACCACTATCCTGGCTACTAGGTGATTTATTATAGCTTTGCATTGTCTCACTCGGATCTGGTACCATAGTTCCGACATCGCAATACATGCCATAGTGCATCGCAATACATACATGCAAAACTTTATAAGCGTTGATTTTTAACAAAAGAATCAACAAATAACTTAGAATTCGGCGTTGTATTGGCAACTTACCCTTTGTGTTATAAATGTCCATGGTCAGTAAAGTCCACTATCCATCAAGTGGCCCGTATGGATGTAAATCCATTAATTTACAAACTGCCTGGCAGAATGTAGATGGTCTATTGTTCACAAGAGACCTGGACCAACGCACAACCAAACTACGAATATAAAAAATAAATTAAATACCATATCTGCTTTAAACTACCACAGTACGGCATTTTAACTTAATTATCTTATCTGTAATGTTTTTTACGAAACCCCTATTTGGCTCGAATGAGTGTACGACAAGCCCCCGCCCTCTCCCACCACCCCCCATTGCGGCCACATTCACCCTCGGAATCGGGGTTTGTTCAGCAATATAAATTAACTTGTCACGGTAAACCTTTGTTACTACAGCGGATTTGTGAAAGTAGACTCTTGCTTTCCGTAAATTATATTTAATTGCATCGAGTTACAGGAGTAATAATAGGTGTTTTACAGGATCTTTCTATCTATATAATTCAACTGAGAATAGGATCGTGCTTGTTATAAAATTCATACCTACCACAAGTGTGAAGTTAGTAATGTCAGCAAAAAAATATTTGTTCATAAAATATTGCTGATTTACTGAAGAACAAAAAACGTTTTAATAATATATAAAATAATAAAATCAATAAAAAAGCTAGTAAAAAACCATCAGTCTAGCTGTTCATCTATACATACATACACACACACACACACACACATATATATATATATATATATATATATATATATACATATATATATATATATATATATATATATATATATATATATATATATATATATATATATATATATATATATATATATGTGTATATATATGAATGTGTGTGTGTGTGTGTGTGTGTGTATTCAACAATAAAAAAAGTAAAATATATCAGTCTAGGTATATGAAGTTTTTGCAAAATGCGGAGCAATATGTCATCCTGATAGTCCTGTTCTTTTATTTTACTTATTTTATTACTTGTATTGAATATTTAAATGAGTTTCAAGTACCCTATCCCACCTCAGAGAGGAGGGATTTAATTGAAGGAGGAGAAAATGAGGGATTTAAAAACTATTCTATCTTTTAAGTTGAACCTATATCTATATCTACAAAATTTCATTGAAATTGTTTCAGTAAAACCTTAAAAACAACAAAGAAAAATATCGACACGCGGGATTTGAAACTGCGACCATCTCCCTAAAGCCGGGGCGCTCTTCCTAGTGCCAACAGGCTCGAGGCGGCGAAATTCTTCTTTGCTATATAATTTTTTATCCCGTTTATATTTAAGGTACACTCCACAATTATAGAAAACTACAATAATTTAATTAAAATCGGTAAATATTTATGTAAACAAATATCATGTGACGTTTTCTGTACAATAACAACGTGCAACAGTAATGGCGAATCGGCTGCAAGTTGTTTAAGGTGACGTTATTGTCATAAATGATTTTGAAATTAGAGCACTGACAATTTTTTTTGAAGTGAAACTTCTTTAGAATCGTTGTGATTTCAAACCTGATGCAACGGAAAAACGACAGGTAAGAGACAAAAATACAAAAATGTGTAGAATGAAGCCGGTAAAGAATGAGACAGAAATATACATACTATTTCATATTATCGGTCTCTATTAGTTTCACTTCTA
This sequence comes from Apodemia mormo, assembly GCA_036924255.1. Lineage (NCBI taxonomy): Eukaryota > Metazoa > Arthropoda > Insecta > Lepidoptera > Riodinidae > Apodemia > Apodemia mormo. The sequence goes on along the minus strand of JAUPFN010000011.1, from coordinate 39,062,584 downwards.
TCGTGTGTGAATCGCACACACACCTTTTTTTGTTTTATCTTTTATGAAAATCCAAACTTGTTAAACAGAAATAAATCAATTTATATATTCAGCATTAGAATGCGTGCTAATTTATAATTTTGATTGCTTATCGAAATTAAATGCCAAGTCCTTATCTTTTCTTGTCAAAGCTCTTTATTCTCTGAAACTCAAGGATAACAGATATCTAGTTTCTCGTTAGTTGAGTATTTAGCGTGTGCGCCTAATGACGCTGATCGAACAGAATCTCGGTTTCAAACTTAGATAAGCATTATATAGTATGTGAACCGAACACTTTGCGCTCATTTTAGCGACATTACGTGATCGAAGGAGGATGAAACTTGGCACAGTTAACGTTTACATTTTGGGTAATAACCCAAATCTAACAAAGAAAGAAAATTTGTAAACCAGTTGACCCTACAGGCCATTTTTGAAACTTTCCGCTAAATTGGTAAAAGGTATTTTAATCACAAGGGAGTAAAAACTACAAGCATAGATTTATTGAGTTTAAACATCTAGTTTTTTAAAAATGACTACATTGAACGTTACTTGTGTGTGTGTAGGTTTGAGTATGTGAATGACTGTATGTCTTCGTGTGCGTGTGTATGTGTAAGAGAGACCCCGTGTTGGTCCTGGGTTCTTTGTAGAATAGACCAAATGCCGTTCTGTCAGGCAGGTCGGCAAAAGGCGGCTGATTGGCTACACGTGTCACTACCATCGTAACTACTTGGTGGTAGAGTTCTGCAACGTCTCGTCTGGGTATTGGTTCCACCACCTTAGTTATTCCAGTCGCAATATCGTCAGAGCTTTTCATTGTCATGTTCCACTTTGGAGGGTAATGTAGCCAGCAGACTCAAGCATGCATCTCTGCCATCCCACCACACAGATAGCAACGCAACGCGTAATTGTTCTTACCATCGGAAGAGTCATCTGCTTGTTTGCTATCTAATAATAATATATGAAAAATGGATAAAGAGCGTGTCGAGCCACACGCATGTAGGGTTCCGAAGTTGCCCATAATATTTTTTTATAGTTTCATACTATGTACATTTCAGTTATTCGACGTCAATTACTAATATATATCCGCACCACAGGTTTACCGCATATAAAAACTGTTCTAAGTATGTTACGCATAAAAAAAGTGTTTTTCAGTTTTTTGATAAACACAAAGTTGCCCGGGATTGGAAAGTGCTCGGTTGGCGATAGGCTTGCGACCTATCACATTTGTGGGATCAAGAATCTTCGGCTAACCGTGGGTGCACTGGTTGTACTTCTGCTTACCCCTTCGGGGATACGAGCGTGAAGATACTTTTTAAGTACATTTTACAAGTTGATCGACTATTACTCAAAAACTTGTAAAGCCTTCTAAGCCGTGATAGTTTTTCCTTTAACTTCATTATATTTTTTGAAAATGCTTTCGATGAAATCGAAAATGAAGATGCGTGTGATAAATCTGATATTCACATCGCAGATGATGCGGACGAAATTGCGGTCTGCGATGTCAGTCGTAACACCTGGTCCACCAGGAACAGCAAAGCCAAGAAGATTACGCTAAATTTCTAAATAAATAAATATATCGCATGTGGATTAGGCCTACAGCGGAAACCATGAAAAAAAATGTGTAAACAGTTGACCCTACGGGCCATCACTGAAACTTCCTACAAAATTAAGATATTTTAAGCTCAAAAGAGTTAAAAATATGAGCATAGATTTGTCAGTTCAAACATTTATTTTGTTAATAATGGCAGTATATTAATTTTTTGTAGGATTTTTTTTCTATTTTATTTAGTACATACATTGTTTCTTTGTAAAATGCGTCGGAAAGGAGACATTCCCAAAAAACTGTTATTAGGCGCCAATTTTTCAATATGGCGGCGCGAGCGGTAGAGGTACGAGGTGGAAAAGTTGAAATTCGATAAGAGCATGCCGAAATCAATAAGAAAAATAAGATAACAAATTTTCAAATCTCCCGAAAAACTTTCCAGGAAAACTACCAAATGACTGAGCTATCATTGCAGCACCGGTACGTATTGTTTAAATGTATTAGATACTTATGTAAAACGCCTTTAACAGAACATTAAAGATATCAATAAAATGTCAATATTTTTTTAATTTAAGTCTTGACATTTTGTCAATTGTTATGAAAAGTACAAGGTGTAAGTCCTTAAGTCCACCATTACTCGCAACAAATTTTTTTCTTAGTTATTTCATATCTAGTAGTTTCCTTAATTTAAGACAGAGAGTAATCACTATTGAATATATTACATATTCAATAGTGATTACGCTATATGGGCAAACATATATAAAAAGTGTTTTAAAAAAATTAAACGAACTTTAAATATATGTCAACTATAAACATATTTCAAAAATATGGGTATAATTGACAAATCAAATTTGAAGAAATATAGACTGTTCCGTTAGTTGGAATATACCTAATTTAAATCAAAAATAATTATCTTAATAAAGCTATTAGTTCTTGAATAATTTGTGGACAAAAATATCAACATACTAACTTTCATACACTTACGAAATTTATTACATGTGCTTGGACGCCTATATAGATTCTCATACTCAAGTATTATCCCATTCCAACAATATTATATACATGTCGAACTAATATTACATACTATAAATAATATTACTTACATGTCGAACTAGTAACATCCGTTTTCCGTCGATGGTACCAAATACTCCATGGGTGTTTGATACCACCGCCTTACCTATTCCTACTGCAATAGCGTCATTTCTTGTCATTGTTTTATTTATACTTTTATTACATTGTTATATTTATACATTAATGAATTGAAACGTGTGTTGAGTGCGCAAATTGTGTGCATTTGTTGTTGCTGCCGACTTGGGTGAAAGTGTGGTGCATGTAGGTGCCACTGGGGTCTTCTTTTTATCCGGACTGTGGGTGAGTTCAAGATTGGCATCGCAGAAGTTACATAGAACAGTTCGCGGATGATAGTAAGTTTTATTTCTCGTAATTTTACCTTTTAATTATACGGTTGCGCAAAGTAACGCCTGAATCAATAATAAATGTTTGATGTCTATAGGCGATGGTTGTTTCATTCCATCTAACAAGCTATCTACTTGTTAATGTGATACAAAACTGAAAATTGTTATAGACAAATGGCTCTAGTACTTTCGTGCTAACTTCATTAACTATTCTAATAAACACAAGGCCAATATTTAACTCCCTATATTTCCCGGACACCGGCATAATATATCTTAATTATTGGAAAACTTGACTCTAGAGGGACATAACTTGGTGAAGGATCAATATTTGAGTGTGCAAAATTTTCTTTGGAGTTCGCTCCCCGAAGATTTTGCTTAAATATAACTAAAGTTGTTGATTATTACTTTAATTAAAAGTATTGAGGTTTAATCGAGGCTTTATTAGTTCTCTGAAACTTGTGTTTGGCCTTCGTAAGCCGAGATTGTTGAGAGTTACACGGTATCAAAAGTTTATTTTCTGCTAATAATTGTATGAATACAATTTATGTTAAAGAAATTTAAAGAAGACTAATAATAAAAAAAGTGTATCAATTTTATTAATGGGTAATTTATCAACAATTTTGTCGGTGTTCAACAATTTTATGATTTTTTTATATCATGAAATAGCAAACAAGCACATAGACACCAGACAGTCGCCTATTGACACTAAACATGATAAGATGCGTTTGCTGTCCGTGAAACGAGGTGTTATTGCTATATGCATAAGTTTATCGGCTACTTTACCTACCAAACTGGAACACAACAAAGTAAAGCATTGACGCTATTGCGGCAGGAATAGATAAAGCATTAACACCAAATACCCAGGCGATGTATTCATCATATAACAACATTGATATAAAAAACCCAAGATACACAGTGTGTCAAAAACGTCCTCCAAAAATGAGTGCACAATTTTAAATTGTGTGCTCATTTCAAATAGAATCGCGTCGGTCGCGACACTGTCAATTTTATTTCTTTTCGTACATTGCTTTGTAAAAACAACTATAAGTCGTGCACGCAAGGTTGGATATGCAAAGACATATGTTTTTGCCATATAACTACTTAAATGAAATTAGGGACACTTTTGAGTGTCAGTTTTATTCGGGACTGTGCATCTAGGGTTTTTTATATCAATGTATAACAAATTGTTTGCTGTTTACGAACTATCTGACAGATGGAACATTTTTATATTATAAGATAGCAAACTCGATCGTTCTCCCGGTGGAAAGAAACAATCATCACTCATAGACATTAACAGAATTAAGACATAGAAAGCTGTTAATAGTTCGTTGCTAACCGTGTTCAAATACTACAAACGTAAAACTGGTTACATTAGACTTAAAGCCAGAATACTTTTTACTAGGTGGTAGAGTTCTGCATTGTCTTGTCCGGTACTTCTGCTTTACTTATTCACACTGCAATAGCGTCAAAACTTGTCACTATCGTGTTCCGGTTTGGAGGGTAGTGTAGCTGGTGAACTTATGCATATGGCATTAAGACCACACCGCAAGGATAGTAACGACACGAACGAACGAACATACACGCGGTCGAAAACACACTTGCACATGCATACATCAACACAACCACTAATAAATGTATATATTTTTGTAAGAAATTACTTAGAAGACGAAGCATTGGCTTCTATATAATAGTATTATCTAGTCTAGAGATTAGCGGTCAACCTAGAATATGTCAAATATAAGAACAATAAAGATTATCAGGGCGAGCGAAGCGAGCCCTATACTAGGCGACTTTCTATGTACTTTTGTGGTACATTTTACTGGAAAAATATCGCACTTTTAAGTTTGAGCTTTGACGTGGTAGTTTAAATTCATGTCGAAATATATTCTAAAATTAAAATACCATTTTATAAACGTTAAAAAAATAAAAGATACATGTTGTATTAGAATTTTATTACTACTAACGCCATCTATTACAAAACTAACGAATTAAAATGCTACAAAGCTATACTAGGCGACGATCTATGCCCTTATGTGGTACATTTTACTGAAAAAATATCGCACTTTTAAGTTTGAGCTTTGGCTTGGTAGTTTTAATTCATTTTTATTCACTCCATTTTAATACAATATTAATCTATTAATACACTTGTACTTTCTAACTTCCTGCTAAGTAAAGTAAGTTTTCTTGCTGTTTTTTGTGACTTAGCAATTGAGACATTTTAATATTTCTTAGAACTGAAAAAATCTATGCTTATAGTTTTTACACTTTTAAACCTAAAATACCATAATTTAGCGGGGAGTTGCAGGAATGGCCTGCAAGGTCAACCGTTTACAGATTTTTCACAATATGATTACTGTGAAACAGTACAAGTGTATTAATTGATTATTATTGTATTGAGATCAATTTCCAATCTTAGCCCGAGGTTAAAAAGATTAAAAATGTGTTTTTCTTTATAAGATCAACTTTCATTTTTAATACCCATTTTTCCTTGAAAACTCTTTTACAAGAAAGTTACCATAAATAAAAATTGATTTCTATCAATATTAGACTTTAAGGGCGGAGTGGTGCCGTGACATGGATCTTGAGTTGCTACATATTATAGGTAGACTGTACTATATTGTAGGTAGATCAGAATATATGGTATAAAATATTTAGATAACCTTTATAGTTGTTCTGTGTAGATGACATTGATAATTATATAAATCGTGTTTTTAATAAATTAAGAAAATTTTAAAGAATTTTTCTTGTAAAGTACAAAAAAAATTTAGTCTTAGAAACATGTTTTTCTTTATTTTGGTTTTATTTTGCTGCGCCCCCCAAGACCAAAGCCTGACGATGCCTTTGATGCGAATATAATGTTTGGGTGAAAATACGCTGGATTTTTTTTAGGTTAGATAATTATAAATAAAGTCCATACATTAAAAGTCGTAATTCTCATAAAAATACTTTCCTAACAATATTACTAGGTAGTGGCCGCGTTTCCGTAGTAGTTTTTTTTTTTATAAAAATGTGTTGACGTGTCAAAATAACTTGTAAAAAGTTTTATATAACTTTGCGAGCCCTTACAAAGCTCTGCTTCTTGCTAGTTATTATTATATAGATAGATGGATAACATTTTTCAAAATGGTAAAATGCCAATGCGGTATGAAATTTTACTAATAAGATTAAACGTACAGACAGTCACTACAGATTTATATAGTAGTATAGATGATAGGGTTTTTAGCAATTTCAAGTTACATTAAAACTTGAGGTGAAGAATTTGAATTTTAAATTTACAATCCTTTATCGTGACTAGCATCTTAAAATTGAACTTTCTTAGTTTGATGCAAAGCCAATAAATATGAATAAATAAAAATAAAAATGTTTATTTTTCGGACACCAAAGATCCATAAATATTAGTCACAAAATTATAGATAAAGTTAGCACTTAATAATTGAGAATGACCTTGTTAAATTAATTATATATTTGACCAGCGGACAGTCCCCGCAGTCGGCAATGACCTTCAAGACATTGTTGTGGCTACTACAAACCCTCTGTAATAATGAGCCAGCTTTTTTACGCAATACAGCTGGCAAACTGTCGACCCCTGCGCACGCAATCATCGTGGAGGCACTGTAGTATCGTGGCAACCCCAAAAATGCCCTGAATGCATTATTGTACTGTATTCGCAAAGCATTGTATGATCTCTGGGTATAGTTATACCACAAACTGCTCGTATAAAACGAGGCGCAATATGCTTCAAAAAGTGTTACTTTTAAGGGAAAAGAACAACGAGCAAACCTACGTGACAACATATTAGCCCTAACTGATAGTGCCCTACGCTTCCTTTCTGAATCTGCATCGTCTCTTAAATCTTCAGTGCTAATATGACCAAGATATTTATATTCTTTTACCTTTGTCAACGATGACCCATATAGACTAACTAGCTGTACCCGCGACTTCGTTCGCGTTTGGCCATCCTTGCAGAGTATTTATTAATTAATTAGTAATTGACTACAGTTTCTCTCTCTCTCTCTCTCTCTCTCTATCTCTTATAAATGTAAAAAAGAGACTTTTTTTAATCCCAAATAAATCGTTTATTTTGATCCAATTTCCAGTATTTGGCACAGTTTTTTAGAGGGAAACTCTAATTCGATTTTTATATCAATCGGTATATAAACCTGAAAGTTATTTAAACAATATGTAGTAAGTTTACTTTATACCGGCCGATTGATATAAAAATCGAAAGTCTAATTCAATTTTTATATCAATCGGTATATAAACCTGAAAGTTATTTAAACAATATGTAGTAAGTTTACTGTAAACAACGTAATTTTATTGTTTGAAAAGCTGTAACTTTTGAAAATTTGATTCGATTTTGATTTTTGAAACGGCATTCAATGTAGATTTTAGTAAGTACTAAAATATTGCAGAAGATTAAAAATGATTAGTTAAAAAATTTCGAAATTATGCCAAAATTTTTTTGCAAAATTTTTCGTCAACTATAAACTCCCGAACGGATAAATAAATTTTGATTTATGCATTGGTCGCAGTTGGATGTAAAGCTGATTAAATTTTGTACTCTATCGGTACATTAATCTGGAAATTGTATTAAAAATATTGTTTCGCCAAAAACTTATGTGAGGTTTTTTCAAAATTTCTCACAATCTCCTTGACTGAAGTCTAAATTGAGTGGAATCCAATCGAATACTATTAACCGCGTTTGGATCGGTCAAGCCGTTCAAAGTTATGAGATGTTTACATACACACATACACATACACATACACATTCACATACACATACACATACACATACGCATAAGCATACGCATACGCATACGCATACGCATACGCATACGCATACGCATACGCCTACGCATACGCCTACGCCTACGCATACGCATACGCCTACGCATACGCATACGCATACGCATACGCATACACATACGCATACGCATACGCATACGCCTACGCATACGCATACGCATACGCATACGCATACGCATACGCATACGCCTACGCATTCGCATACGCATACGCATACGCATACGCATACGCATACGCATACGCATACGCATACGCATACGCATACGCATACGCATACGCATACGCATTAGCATACGCATACGCGTACGCGTACGCATACGCATACGCATACGCCTACGCCTACGCCTACGCATACGCCTACGCATTCGCATACGCATACGCATACGCATACGCATACGCATACGCATACGCATACGCATACGCATACGCATACGCATACGCATACGCATACGCATACGCATACGCATACGCATACGCATACGCATACGCATACGCATACGCATACGCATACGCATACGCATACGCATACGCATACGCATACGCATACGCATACGCATACGCATACGCATACGCATACGCATGCGCATGCGCATGCGCATGCGCATACGCATACGCATACGCATACGCATACGCATACGCATACGCATACGCATACGCATACGCATACGCATACGCATACGCATACGCATACGCATACGCATACGCATACGCCTACGCCTACGCATTCGTATACGCATACGCATACGCATACGCATACGCATACGCATACGCATACGCATGAGCATACGCATACGCATACGCATACGCATACGCATACGCATACGCATACGCATACGCATACGCATACGCATACGCATACGCATACGCATACGCATACGCATACGCATACGCATACGCATACGCATACGCATACGCATACGCATACGCATACGCATACGCATACGCATACGCATACGCATAAGCATACGCATACGCATACGCATACGCATACGCATACGCATACGCATACGCATACGCATACGCATACGCATACGCATACGCATAAGCATACGCATACGCATACGCATACGCATACGCATACGCATACGCATACGCATACGCATACGCATACGCATACGCATACGCATACGCATACGCATACGCATACGCATACGCATACGCATACGCATACGCATACGCATACGCATTCGCATACGCATACGCCTACGCATACGCATACGCATGCGCATACGCATACGCATACGCATACACACACATACGCATATGCACACACACACACGTCATCATGAAAGTAGTCGAAAATGGTTCGTAGGTCCTCAAAACGTGGAGATCTGGTGAACACTCGATTTTTGTAAATCGGGGTAAAATCAGTAACTTACTTATCTAGACACGTAGCGGGAAGTTAAAAATATATACCTAGTTAGAAAGATGAAAAGTTTAAATAACTTCAGTTATTTAACAATATATAAAATAAAAATAATATTCAGTTTTATTTTTTTGAATCATTTTTATTTAAGGCACTTTTTGTAGCGGGATGTTTAAAAATAAATTAATTAACACATGGCTTTGTAGTTTGTTATTAACAAAAATCAAAATAACTTTTGACTAAGAAGCTTATCTTTGTTCATTTAAAAAGGATTTGCAGTAAAAAAATCTTGTTGCACTTTTCATAAATTTATTATTATTTTTAAATCTCTAAAAGATTTAATGTATATTTGTATCATTTTCAATAAGCAAGATGAGCAGTCAAGGGTTTTTTTAATTAATAACAAACTACTCTGTCTCGTGGTCTTGGGATAGCCTATTCGGCTCCCGATATGTGGTCCCGGGTTCGATCCCCGGATCGGGCAAACGTGTTATTGAGATATTTTCAAGGATTTTCTCGAAAATCTAAAATCTCAGTAGCAACTCGGAGACTGGCGGACCACTCCCGTGCCTCGGATGAGCACGTAAAACTTTCGGTCCCAGTTATCGCTAAAAATAGTCGATAATCGTTATCGTGTCGGTATATGCGGCGATGAGGATTACCATTTATATCACCAACCGACAAACCGGTGAGTCGCGGTGAAACGGAAAGTCTATAGACGTTTGATCTACTCTACCTACCCGGGACATTGTTAATCCAGACCTTACCAATATGGAAACCGATACCAATACTGCTGAGCCCCCTAACTTTCCAACCAAGCATTCCTACTTATAAAGCTCAGAGTATTCTTCTGCTAATCTTACAAAGTTTAAATGGATTACTGTACCAAGAATTGAAAAGGGAAATCATATGCGAAGGAAATCCCACCTGCTGCAATTTATCCTACATGATATCCTACAGGCTTTGGACAAATCCAAGAAACACGCAAACACCGGATTATCCGTGTAGTAATTAGTACTTCACAGTGTGCTTTAAACTCGAGATTGCACCCTCTGTAGAATGCTGAGAACTAAAGCCAAATTGAAGGTCATGAATGCATAGATAGCAATTTAACTGAAAATTTAGCACACAATAAGATGAATAAATTTAAAATGAAAAAAACTGAAGCAGTCATGAAGACTGCCGACAGAATTGAAAACTTGTAAATATACAAGCACAGATTTATACCCTACATAGGCACATATATTTATACCTTTTTCCTACCTTCCAGCTGCCTTCCCCTACCTTCCCAAAACCCCTAACCTACCTTTTTTTATAGAAGAGGGGGCAAACGAGCAGGAGGTGCACCTGATGGTAAGTGATCACCGCCGCCCATGGACATCCACAATACCAGAGGTCAGTTGCGTTGCCGGCCTTTAAAGGCCTTCCCTTCCCACCTTTCTGCCACCTTCCCGCTACCTTTTCTCTACCTTCCTATTTTTTTAAATAGTTAGTAGTAATATAATTAGAGAGCACATGCACTAGCAGGTGGCTCTCCTGGTGGAAAGAGAAACTATCGTGTATAGACACCAAAGATATTAATGGTGAGCTGCTTTCCGTGTGGCGGGCAACCGGCTACGTGAGACTCTAAAGCAGAACACCACAATGATAAGTATTGACGCTATTGCGACTGGAATGGTTAAGGCGGTAATAACTATGTAGCGATTCAGCAATCTACAAACGCTACCAGAAAAAATAATAAAAAATGGAAAAACATGAAATTCAAAATAAAATCCTGAATCGCGATATCACAATTAGTTATCTTGTACACGCTATATACAAGTTTCAACACTTCTCAAATGGACTTCGGTCCCCAGGCAGTACGCCTTGCGTGGCTGGAAAGATCTTCCTTTTCCCCTTCCTTGTCTTTGTGTGGAGTCATTAACCTCCACAGTTATGACGTCACCTGACAAGTAGCTGGCCCGCTGGTTCCATCACTATGACCGTTCAGCGTTATGGACCAGCGGCGCCACAAATATATCAATTAATTATTCCATAATCAGACAAATATGCTAGACTCTACAGACACAACAAATATACTAGCTCCCGAAGTTTTTCTTGACATAGACTTATGCGGTACCATTTCGTCGCACAATGTGAATGGATAAGGATATTGGGTGAGACTTTATACTAAAACAATATGATCAAATTGGTCGAGTGTTTTCCGTGAATGGTGTAAAAAGCTTCCGAAACCAGCGTGTTGATATGACGGAGTTAAAAATGTATAGGAAACAATCCAAATCTAACTGGACTGAGGACGCATGACACTGTTACTTGTGCTTACAGTGAGAGATTTGGCTTATATTTGTTTATTTTTAATACAGGATACTAAATAAACAGAAAGCTCTTGTGATAGTAAGAAACAACTGTTGCATATAGATATCAGATAGGTGAACGATAAATTGATATTTGCGTAACAGTGATGTTAAGTGAGAAAGACAGCTACAGACAGATAAGCGCGCTCTCGTGCTCTACTCTACGACCCTCACGTACACTGACATCATAGTAACAAGAAGATGCAAAGCTTTGACCCACTAACCTCTAACATCAGTATTTTGACCCTGCCTGGCTGGAAAGATCTTCCTTTCCCCCTTCCTTGTCTTTGTGTGACGTCATCAACCTCCACAGTTATGACGTCACCTGATAAGAAGTTGGCCCGCTGGTTACATAACAATGACCCTTCAGCGGTACGGACTAGCGGTGCCACAAACTACCTTCCATTTTCTTACCCTAGCTTTGCCTTACTTCCTCCTCCTAGGAAGAAGGTAGGGAAAGTTAGGAGAACCTAACTTTCCCTATCTTCTTCCTACGTTTTCTACCTACCTTTCTCATAGCTTCCCGCTAACTTCTTGCTACCTTTCCACTGCCTCCCCTTTTCTTCCCCTACCTTTCCCTTGCTTCCCAAATATTTTTCCTACCATTCCCTTCCTTCTTCCTTTCTATTTCATCCTTACCTTCCCACTTCCCACACAAAAAAAAGTCAAAATAACTTGTAAAAAGTTTTATTGAATAAAGTATTTCTGATTTCTGATTTCTGATTACTACCTTCTTACTACCCTCCCGCTACCTTCCCCTTACCTTACCTCTAACTTTCTCCTACCTACCTTGCCCCTAAGTTGTCTCTACCATAACCTACCTTTCCGTTGTCTTACCGCTATCTTCTTTCTACCTTCCTGCTATTCTTCCTAATCTACCTATTCCTGCTGCCTACCCCTTACTTTCTGGTAACGTCATACATTTCTTAAACTTGCCCTACCTTTCCCCTAACTAATCTCTACGTTTTCCTTTATCTTTATCTTCCCCATACATTCCCGCTACTTTCTCGCTACCCTTACCTTCTCCAACCTTATCTCTACTTCTTCTTAACTTTTCCGCTAACTTTTCGCTACTTTTCTGTTACCCTTCAGCTACCTTCCTGCTACTTTTTCGCTACCATTGCGCTACCTTCCCGCTATCTTTCCTTACCTTAGCCCGTGTACGTGTGTGTGCGCGTATGTACGTGTGTGTGTGCGCGTGTGTACGTGTGTGTGTGTATGTATGTGTGTGTGTATGTGTGTGTGTGTGTGTTAATGGATTAGTTTCAATTATAAATTACGAAATCATTACAATAGAATTTATCATAACTCGATTTGTCAACATTGATTTAGATTAATTCAATTTTGTAATCGATAATATTAAAAATTACTAAAATAAGAGTGGGTAACCCCGAACTAAGTAGTAGGTGTCGTCACAAGTAGTAGTGGCCGTCATTCTGTTGAAAGCTGCCGTACGAGGTGGACGCGTGCTAACCTATTGGCTTTAAATCAAGTTTAATCTTGTCGATTGTGAGTGATTCAGTGAAAAACTGTGAAGTGGTCAAATAATAAGACGTTAGACAATACGAGCACTTTATTAATAAACATATAGCTGACCCGCGCAGCTTCGCCTGTGAGTAGATTAACATGTCGTCAAATAGCTTTTCATACAAATTTCATCTCCTATTTCAACCCTTGAAGGGTTGATAGCCTATGTTTGATGCCGGCTTTTCAACTACTTCCATGCCAAATTTCATGAAAATCGGTCCAGCGGTTTACCCGTGAAAGCTTAACAGACAGACAGACTTTCGCATTTATAATATTAGTATGGGTTCCTGTCGTCACAACGCTCACGATAGATACTAACTGCCAAGACTACTATGAGGCCTCTTCCGACATATATTGTAGCTAATAAAAAATGTGTAAAATATTACAACTCTGTTAAAAATCCCTGATAATGCTATTGTAGCGGTTCAAGCAATCTACAAACACTACAATAAAAAAAAAATAGAAAAAAATGAAATTCAAAAATACAATCCTGAATCGCGATATCACAATTATTTATCTTGTACACTCTATATACAAGTTTCAACGATTCTCAAATAGACTTTAGTCCCCAGGCAGTACATCTTGCCTGGCTGGGAAGATCTTCCTTTTCTCCTTCCTTGTCCTTGTGTGACGTCATTAACTTCGACAGTTATGACGTCATACTTAGCGATTAGCGAAATTAGCAAAACCGGTTGGATATATCAAATATTTTAAAACGTGATTTTTTTTTTTATTTATTCACAAAATCCACAGCCCTTATACAACTTATACTTTTATCTTATTTACTAAACAGAAGGCCAATTACGGATTTACATTATTTAAATAATACTTAATAAAATACTACAGATCAAAGATAAAAAAATGGAAAATGAATTAGTTTAGGTAACTATCTAGTACAAGTGAGTGTAATATTCTTAAAGCGTTTGTTTATACTTGTTATAACATGATTAAGCTTCACATTACATAGAATTAAATGATCAAACAAAAACATTGCTTCACTCTAGGGATGGCAAAGGTCTGAGAAAACAGCCAGAGGGAATGAGAATTCCTATAATATAATAATATATAATATAATAATAATATTTAATCTTTCTTTGATATTATGTTTTCCTTAATAAATACAACGAAATAGGATCTACATTGTACATAACTAATAAAAAGGTCAAGGGAACTCGCTTGGGATTTTGGCGCTCGATGAGAAAATTATTACATGGTACAATTTCTTTTCCCTTTGTTAACAATATTAGTATATAACGGTTGATATTAACTGTTGATGATGAAAAATGATCATTGCGATCTTGTAATTAGTCAGTTTGAATGCAGATAATAATTATTCGGGTTTAAATACCTTTCGGGAATTTTATTATTATCGGCTCTGCGGTCTAGTGGTCCAGTGTCAGAGTTTACCATATGGGGTCCCGGGTTCGCTTCCCGGATAGGGCGATTAAAAAATGATTTTTCAGTTTACTGATAAAAATAATGTTGCCCAGGATTAGAAAGTGTCCGGTTGGCGATAGGCTTTCCAGCTATTATAACAAATAAGCTGATAAGCATAAAAAATGAGTGCGAAACATTGCAAATAATAAAATACCATATACATAATATAATAATAATAACATATACAGGTTTATTTTTAAAAGCCCGGCCAAATTTTAAAATTAGAAAATAAATATTAAATTGACAGTCAGTTTTAATTATTATTGTAAAATTATTACAAGATAATATAAAAATATTCGTTTAAAGTGTTATACGACGAAAGGTGTATTTTTTGCGGTGAATACTCAAAAATGTGTTTGGGTTAAAAATGGCCAAGTTTTGACGATTCCATTCCGTGATATAAGTAAGTCGATTCTCGACTTCAGACACAAGCTTGTTTCGGTACTCTTAAAATACTGCTACGGCCGGTTTATGTAGCATCATCAGTTCTGTCATTTGCATAGCGATGTGTGTTAAAGAAGGATAAATTTTTTGTTTTTACAACTTACACGAATATATATATATATATATATATATATATATATATATATATATATATATATATATATATATATATATATATATATATATATATATATATATATATATATATATATATATATATATATATATATATATATATATATATATATATATATATATATATATATATATATATATATATATATATATATCACATATATATATCACACCGAAATTTATACATAACTAGCTGATCCGGCAAACGTTGTTTTGCCATAATTTATTTAAAAAATAGGGGTTGACCATAGAGGGTTGAAAATTAGAGGTTATATATTTTTTCTACTTTTTTTGAATCATAAAAAATAAAAATAAAAAATTTTGTCTATAAAATAAAAAAATGTAGTACAAATGTACTACGCGTTTGACAAATCTTCATCAGGAAATCCGCAGTTTTACACCACAATACTATCTTAAATTCGCTAGATTACCCCATCCTAATTCAAAAAACAGTTTACAGGGTTCAAATTGCAAGAACAACATGTGCATTTGATAGACGATTTCCAACCCTTCTTTTCCCATATATCTATTATATTCCCACATTATATTCCCACATATCAAGTGTGTTAACGCTGCAATATTAAAGAGCTTTCTCCAATAATTGCTTCAAAGGAAATAATTAGATGGCTTTCTTCCGTTAACTACTCAGAAATCGAAAAAATCTTGCTAAATCTTAGTCACTCATATTCAAACACACACACAAACACACAACATATAACACACACCACCCACAACACATACACCCACACACACACACACACACACACACACACACACACACACACATACACACACACTTCCTCGTATACATATAAACACAAAAAAACTCATACACAAACGAAACATTCACTTACATACGTAAGTCACGCAAAGGACTCAGCAATTTAAAATTACCTTACTGTGCCTGTTATTGATATTTTTTTATTCAAATTTTCTTTTTTTTAATTCCTTAAAATTATTTCCTTACTTTTAAAACAAGTAGAGATCTACCTTTGAGTTTGTTTTATTAATAATAAACGGAACAACCTAAAAAATGTCAGATATGTAGGAAGCAAAATGTTTAATAAAATATTCTATAAAAAGTAAGAAAATGGGAAGTATTTATAACAAAATCGAAACATACAAAGCAAGGCTGTATAAATATAACAATTTTGGTATATTCTTACAAAAGAAAAAATACAAATGACATCTATCTAATCTGTGAGTGGCACAAAGTATTTTGCTTTCTTTATTATTTTAATCGATGAAATTCCCAAGCCCTGTCAGGTCGTAATTTTCCTGTGATAACTTTCAAAAGTTTTTCCAAATAAAA
Organism: Apodemia mormo; assembly: GCA_036924255.1. NCBI lineage: Eukaryota > Metazoa > Arthropoda > Insecta > Lepidoptera > Riodinidae > Apodemia > Apodemia mormo. The sequence continues at coordinate 39,046,227 of JAUPFN010000011.1, read as the reverse complement.
AAATAGAAATTAGATAGATGTCATCTGTATTTTTTTATTTTGTAAGAATATACCAAAATTATTATGTTTATACAGCCTTGCTTTGTATGTTTCGGCTTTTTGCAATAAATACCTTCCATTTTCTTCCATTTTGTTACACATTTTGCTTTCTACATATCTGTCATTTTTTAACTTGTTCCGTTTATCATAAATAAAACTCGACCAACGGGGTGGTCAAAAGAAATACATAGAAAAATACTTTTAAATAGTAAACACTAAACCCAGAAACACAAACATCTATGCTCATCACACGAATGTGTGTCCCTGTCAGGAATCGAACCCGAGCCCCATTGATTCATTAACTACGAATCAATGGGGCTCGTGTTCGATTCCTAACTACTCTAACTACGGGGCGGTCATTATATTAATTTTATTTTTTACTTATGACTAATAACTTTCGCGTCTTTCAATATGTCAGCCTATATTAAGCCTTTAGCACGTAGACTTCTAATCAATAAAGAAGCGAGCACAATAATATAATTTTATACGCCTATAAAGTGCCTTACCCATGTGACCTAAGCATTACTAACCCGGATTATATAACACGGCAACGTTTTTGTTAAGTAATCGTGAAATTTGAACCATTCATCTTAAGGAGTACGGTATACTCAAAATAAATGGCAAATAATTCACTATTACATTAGTATTTGTTATATAATAAGATAGCAAACAAGTGGATGGCTCTCTTGATGGAAAGAGGCAACCATCGAATATAGACAAAGATGTTAATGTTACTATCTTTGTGACGAGGTCTTAGTGACACATGCATAAGTGTAAGTTTACCGGCTAATTTAGGGTTAGGGTAGGTAGTTAGCCGGTAAACGGTAAAAATCGTAACACGACAATCTTTGTCGTGACGCTATGGCGACAGAATAGGTAAGGCGTTAAAACCAACTTTTGTTCTCCAAAATTATGGAGACAATCATCAACTTTTAGCTGCTCAAGTATTTAGAAGAGCACAAGCTGATTAGTGACCGTCAATACGGTTTCCGTCGTGTACGCACAGTTGGTGATCTTCTATTATACCTGACAAATCAATGGGCGGAAGCTGTTGAGTCCAAGGGGGAGGCATAGGCAGTTAGTTTGGATATAGCGAAGGCCTATAATCAGGTATGACACAAAGCGCTTCTCTGAAAGCTGCCTTCTTATGGGCTTCCCAGAAAATCATCAACAGTTTTTTAGCTGATCGGAGCATCGAAGTCGTAGTCGACGGTGCAAGCTACGATCTTGTTCTCCAAGGTATGCATGCATGTTCCCCAAAGCTGCATGATAGCATGCAGCTTTGGGGAACATGCATGCATGCACCAATGCGCCAACACTGTTCCTCCTGCATATCAATGACATGATGAGAATCAGCAACGTTGGTCGAGTGGTTAGTGGCCCTAACTATGCAACCGACGGGCCCAGGAACGATTCCCGACAGGGACAAACATTTGTGTGATGAGCATAGATGTTTGTATTTCTGGGTTTGGGTGTATATCTTATATATAAAATTCCCGTGTCACAATGTTAGTTACCGTACTCCTCCGAAACGGCTTGACCGATTTTGATGAAATTTCGTATGCATATTCAGTGGGTCTGAGAATCAGCCAACATCTATTATTCATCCCCCTAAATGTTAAGGGTTGTCCACCCCTATTTTTATTTTTATTTTATAGACAAAAATTTTTACTTTTATTTTTTTATGATTCAAAAAAAGTAGAAAAAATATATAACCCCTAATTTTCAACCGTCTATGATCAACCCCTATTTTTAAATAAATTATGGCAAAACAACGTTTGCCGGGTCAGCTAGTTATATACAAATTTCGGTGTGATATATATATATATATATATATATATATATATATATATATATATATATATATATATATATATATATATATATATATATATATATATATATATATATATATATATATATATATATATATATATATATATATATATATATATATATATATATATATATATATATATAAGATATATATATATATATATATATATATATATATATATATATATATATATATATATATATCGTTGACTAAGACCCATATTACAAGCAAATAATTTTCTAACTTTGTGGTTAGAGCAATTCGTGTAAGTTGTAAAAACAAAAAAAAGTTATCCTTCTTTAACACACATTGCTATGCAAATGACAGAACTGATGGTGCTACATAAACCGGCCGTAGCAGTATTTTAAGAGTGCCGAAACAAGCTTGTGTCTGAAGTCGAGAATCGACTTACTTATATCACGGAATGGAATCGTCAAAACTTGGCCATTTTTAACCCTAACACATTTTTGTGCAGATGACACGCAGAGATGTAGAATCGCTCTGCGTCTTCTATCGTGGGAAGTGTTCTTTTTCTGCGTCATGGGGAGTGTTCCGACGAGTTATTTGGATAGTTCCTGCTGCTGAATTCCATCATCGGAGACCGCGTCAAAATTCGAAATTCCACCCTCACCATCTCGATATCTGGAAATCTAAAACCGTACGTTTCTCTTGACACTTTTTGTCAATTACTATTTTAACGGGGAATCAATTACTCGCAGAGGTGTTTCTGAACTATACTACTTAGGAACATTCAAGAAAAGAGCATAATGATTCTTTAAAGGCCGGCAATGCAGCCGCAAACTTAAGGTTACACAGTATATAGTGGTATCATGTGGTTTAAAACTTTTGTAGTTTTCTCGATGCTTTTTATCAATTCAAATTTGTATAATAATGTTACGTACTTCGGGTTCGTAATTGTAAGAAAACACCATTTATATTAAATCCGTGTATTTACAATACAAAAACACACAACACAACACAACACAATGTAATACTAAAATACTCTGAATAATACTAGTCACTCACTATACTATCACCAAAATTAACGACTTCACAATAGAACACTCGCTTCGCACTGGTCACTTTAAAGTATCGCTCTCGATCGCTTTATAAAAACTGCTCTGCATTCGTCAATACGAGATGTATTGACGAATGCAGAGCAGTTATACCCAGGGTAAAGTTCTAAAACAATCGCGGATGTTCCCCAATCATCTCGTAAATAATAGAAAATTATTGTGATCAACTTATGATAAACAAGTTATGACTCATAAATCCTAATACACGCTATTTTCAACCTTATGCGCTATACCACAAAGTCCATTATGACATAGCTTAGGTCAACTATTTATTTGTCAATAGGAAAAGCTATCTCTTTCTTTTATTTCTAGATCTCTCCAGCGTTCCAACTCTACACGTTTCTAGATTATTCGTAACAATAATTAATATGAACAAACGGTAAATAAATAAAATAAAAAGCATACGTGTATGCTCTAGTACTTTTTATTTTAAATTATTTTTTTATTCGAGGTTTTATATATATATATATATATATATATATATATATATATATATATATATATATATATATATATATATATATATATATATATATATATATATATATATATATTGTTTTGTTTTATTTCTTAACTTTATATTAATTTCTCAGTATTTAATTCTAACTTTGAGTCTTATTTATTTATGTTTTCAAATTAATGTTAAATAAATAACACAATTTTATTTTGGATATCAATGCTCATATTTTTAATGTGAATCAATTGGACGTAGTTAGACGAAAAGGATCCAATCTACACAGAATCAGTTTAGAAATATTGATGTTTGAAGTTGGATATTTTTTTATTTTTTAACGTGCCATACATGAGGACTAGTTCTGACGTTGAATAAAGTAACAGATAAACAGAGAGCTATTTTAGCTTAGATGTTTTTTACTGGCCAATTGTCTTGATGTTTAGCATCAGTTTGGTGCACTTAACTTATTTTGAACATATTGTGGATTGGATCCTTTTCGTTTAACTACGTCCAATTGTTATAATTTTATTTGTTATTATACTCGTCCTTTATTGTTTAAAATTCTTTTGTTTTTAAATAGAGAGGTAGAGTTCTGCATTGTCTCGCCTGGGTCTGGTATCACCGCTTTACCTATTCCTGCCGCAATAGCGTCAGTGCTTGTCACTGTCGTGTTCCGGTTTGGAGGGTAAGGTAAACTTATGGTAAGATAAACTTATGCATGTGGCATTAGACCTCACCACAAGATAGCAACGCACCATTAACACCTTTGGTGTCTAGAGGCGATGGTTGACTATTTCCATCAGGAGACCCATCAGCTTGTTCGCTATCTTATGACATAAAAAAAGTTAAATATGGTGTCCCAAAATACAGGCTCCGCCTAATTTGGGAACCCCTGGTAATTCTAGAATACACCAAATTATAATTCTTAATTAGCGTAAGTCAGTATGATTTTTTTGTAATTTTTGAAATACTTGTTTTTTAAATAAATTATTATTATTATTATCACAATTTGATTTTTAAATAAATTATTATTATTATTATATAAAATGGAATGGATGCAAACAATAAAATATGTTTAATATTATGATCATAAACAATCAACAAGTTACCAGACCTCGATATAAACTTACGAAACAACGACAAATGGCTGGCTACAGCATGACATTTTCGAGGATTAAGTTAGACTCAGCTGCCGTAATGATAATTTTATAGATACACTAGTGACCTGCCCGCGGTTTCACCCGCATAGCTTTTGTTCCCGTGGGAATGCCGGAAAGGTTTATATATATTAAAACCTTCCTCAAGCATCAATTTATCTATTAAAAAAACCGCATCAAAATCAGTTGCGTAGTTTTAAAAATTTAAGCATACATATGGACAGAGGGACGGACAGAGAAAGCGAATTTGTTTTATACTTGTAGTGATTTTTGAAGAGGGCATGCAATGCGTAGCGTAGCTTACTCGTAATAATATGTCAAAAGCTAGTTGATACTACGCTGAGCTACGTCGTAGCATTTAATTCCGGTTTCGCTTTTCAAATCATCTTAAGGATCCTAAGATGCTTTAAAGCGAAATTAGTTGGTTAATTTAACACACTATGTATCTGTAAATTGAAACAAAAGTGGATGTGCTTTGTTTACTACGTTAAAACTCTAAACATAAATCTATTAAATATGTATTATCACGCCGGTTCCCTTGCGGGGAAGGCTGAGTAAACCGAACATCTATACATTCAGATTTAACACAGTTCATTGATCTGTTGGTTGACAAGATGAGTCGTGATCCTAATTACGACATTTTACCGACTTGATGACGATTATCACCTATTTCTAGCGATAACCATCAGCTTTACATGCCCTTCCAAGGTAATTCTCGAAAATACCTCAATAACACTTTCGCCCGACCCAGGTATCAAACCGGGATCTCATAATCGGACCTGAATCTCTAGACCATAGAGCAGACGTAACGTAAAAATGTTGTTAATAAGTTAAATCGAGTGTGGTGACAGGGGCCATAAAGTTTTCGGCTTTCTTAACTGTTAACACGGTCTCTTTTAGGGTAAATATATTATGCTATTGAGCCTTAGAGACAGAACTCCGTGCTAAATTTGGAATCCCCAAAGCGCGACAATGTTTTAAAGTTTCCACATAGAATATACCTCTGTTTAATCACATCAATGGCTTGTAATAAAAATTTACACAAATCCATTGATCTCACTGCTCTTGATAGGTCTGTCATATCCACAGACCATATGAATACTATTAGACGCGCCATTGGGAAATAAACGTGTCCCCGCGCATATGAGCAAATGTTCCTATTACTGTTAAATTTATTAGGTTATATTATATTGTGAAAAGGTAGAAACAAACTATGTTGTACTGTTTTATCGTACCGAATGAGATGACAAGGTTTAAAAATTACCCTTGAAATGATTTTATTTCATTGGTAAGTAGTATAACTCTGTATTTCTGTATATAATTGCAAGCTACACTAACAAATTAAGAAATTGTCTTGAAAGGCGTATACATTTAATCCGTGATCATATCCAAACTGTAATGGTTTGTGGATCTCGTGTTGGTCTAGTTCCGCTTTGAGGAATGGGCTATCTGATATTATGCTAGGCAATTCGTAAAATACGATAGATTGGCTATAAGTGTCACTACCATCATGGTTAAGTGGTACAGTCCTATATCGTCTCGGTTTTGTTACCACAACCTTACTTATTTCTGCTACAATAACATCTATGCTTGTCACAACCCTGTTACAGTTTGGATGGAAATGTAGCCAAGTGGTAGGCTGAGGTGCAACTGCAGACTCACGATTAGCCAATGATATTAAGCTTTATGAAGTGACAGCTTGTAGCCGGTAGCTTGACAACAAATCGGGTATATATTTAGCCTAAAATAAATTATATATTTCGACCGATAAAAATCTTTCTCGACCGAATTTCCCAACCCGGGTTTCAAAACGGCCCATATACGACTATTGGAAAGCCAATAACACAAGAACATTGAGGTGAGGCATAAACTTTCACATTTATAATTGTTTTTGTTGAGTTGAGGGTGACACAAGAAATAAAAAAAATACTAATTATTTGGGAAATCTATAAGTTCATGACGCGTAACGCTTATTTGATCGAAAAAAAAATAAGAAAATAATCAAAAAGGTTGATCTAAAGAAATAATACAGAAATATTAATATTAAGACATTTTAGTAGAGATAGTCTGTATCGAATATTGCTCAATCATTCCTTTTCCTCTCGCAGCTCTATAAGAAATAACACAAGAGTGTATAGTTGCTGTGAAATTGTCAATACCGTTAAATTATAATCTACCTAGGGAGTTTACAGTTTGGTTAGGTTAGGTTAGCAGTTAAATTTTAATATCACTTAGGTAGATTATAATCTAATGGTATTGACAATTTCACTGCGACATATGCAAGAAAGAGAAAGAAGTATACGCATATGCAAGGGGCTAGAAAGATATGAAACTATGAACAAATTGTTTTATTATTTATGCGATCAATTAAAAATAACAGTTTATTTTTTTATTAATTACAATAAAACAACACACAGTTAGTAGTATAAGAAATCTTTTTAGGACAATGCAAATCTATTAATAAAATTAAAATCAAAATAATGTTTATTTTTTGAGTAAAAAATCTTTTTAGGACAATGCGAGTCGAATATCGTGGTTTGAAGCTAAATAATTTTTTTTACTGCTTGAAGGGATTTTTGTTTTTTTTTATGATTTTTTCATTTCTATTACACGAAAATAATTTGTAAAATTATATTCATTAAATTATTTATAAAGTGTTTTAGGCATTAACTAGGTTTTGTGGACTAGAAAGAGAATAACAATAGAAATATTTAATAATTAGTTTAATAAAATAGAAAAAATAGTTCCAAAAAATGAAGTAAAAAATTTGTCGATCCTAGACAACCCTCCAATGCGTAATAAGTCATGCTAAACTTAGAAACGAATTAAGTCATGACAGACAGTATTGCCTATATATAAAGGTCAACTATACATAGTTTAACGGAAATAGCCCGTAAAAAGCGGCATTAAGAGATAAAGGCTCAAGGGGTAGCTAAAAATATCACGCACCCCAAAATGTTGAACAAAAGGCCTGCGTAAGCCCTTAACAAGCTATTATTTTGGTAAAATGCCACTCGTCTTATCAACACACCATAATTCTTTACAAACCTTTTTCACTGTGCAATAAATCATTTGAAGAAGGGAAAGACTTTTATGTACTAACGTAATGGACAAGACATGCGCTACATCACTCATGTTCCACTTTAGTGCAGTCCATGGACTGTATCTAGGTCAGAGCTTGTTGAATTAAACGCATAAGCACCATGAAATTCAATTGATTTGGTTGCGAATATATATTGTACTTTATTACACGCTATAGCGCTGTTTAATTTGACGTTGGTTGGATGACTTATTATTATTTTAGCTCTGTAGCGATTATTATCTAAATGGGACACGATTTCTGCATAGCACAGGTTTTTATTTTAAAAAGATTACCACTCGAGCGAAGTCGCGGGCACAGCTAGTTGTCTATAAAATATTTTTAACAATTTCTATCACGAGTTAAGACTTCAAACGGCAGGTCGTAGCGTCCTTATTAATATTAATAACTGTTGGCCACGACTTCGTCCGCGCGGACTTCGTTTACTCCGCACAGCTCCTCCCCCGTAGGTTATAGCGTGATAATATGTAGCCTATATGTTGACCCGATCTATAAGTAATATTCATGCAAAATTTGAAGTAAATCCATGCAGTACTTTTTGAGTTTACCCCGGACACACATACAAACAAACAGACAAACAGACAAAAATTCTAAAAACTATATTTTTGGTTTTGATATCGATTGTAGGTCACGCCTCAAGTATTCTTTTAAAAAAATATTCAATGTACAGTTTTGACTTTCCAACGATTTTAGTATATGTATAGATGTATATTCATGTCTAACTTCTACACCTATCACCACAGAAATAAAAGCGGAGTTTAAAAGTTAACGTCTTCTGAAATGTAAAACTTTAACATCAAACGTAGTTCGTTACTTTTTCAGTACCTAACAGTTTATTAATTAACGAAAGTTACGTATTCCAGACGTTAATTGCGGACTGGCATAGAATCACGACTATATCTAAATGCCAAAGATTAGGAATTCACGTTGGGCTTATCCAAGAATTCGCAGGGTCTAATTTATTAGAACTTGAATATCTTCGCGTAATATGAGAGTCGATATTAAATAATTCCATTTCAAATATTCCCAAACGGAATTTCAATAAACAATTTTCAATTCAATTCCCGGCCTCCTTTGAAGAATAGACCAACTGCCGTTCTGCCAGGCAGGTCGTAAAAGGCGACCGATTGGCTATCGAGTCACTAACACCGTGGCTACTAGGTGGTAGAGTTCTGCATTGTCTTACCCGGGTCTGGTACTACTGCCTTACCTATTTCTGCCGCAATAACGTCAGTGCTTGTGTCAAGTTCCGGTTCGGAGGGTAAGGTAGCCGGTAAACTTATGCATGTGGCATTAGACTTCGCCACAAGATAGCAACGCACCATTAACACCTTAGGTATCTATAGGCGATGGTCGACTCTTTCCATCAGGAGACCCATCTGCTTGTTTGCTATCTTATGATATAAAAATAAAGTCTTGGTCTCTCTCGGGTCCTACATCCATTCTCATTCGTATTATAATATATTTGTTTTGTTAACGTTCATCCGACTTTCTTTTATTCTGTCGAATTAACGAAGCACACGCAATTTTTTTTTTTCAAAAAATACCTCGAATTACTAAACTAACTTTAATAATACATAATATAATGATTATACCTAAATTTCTTTTATCTTGCTCTAGCAAGAATTTTTTATATTATATTGTTAAAGTATATTTTCAAATATTTATTATACTAGCAGCACCGTGTAGTCCGCTCATTATAAAAGTTTTCGGTGAATCCTGCGGAAATGACTCATTGTTCCGGTACAAAAAGCCTAGGTGCTATGCCAGATTATTATCTATATGTGTGACAAGATTTATCCAATTCCATTCCCCAGTTTTTGCATGATTAACAAATGTGTGTTGGTGCTGGTTGTGTTGGTGTTAGTCCGTGTTGGTCCCGGGCTCCTTTGTAGAATAGGCCAACTGCCGGTCTGCCAGGCAGGTCGTAAAAGGTGACTGATTGGCTATGCGAGTCACTAACATCGTGGCTACTAGGTGGTAGAGTTCTGCATTGTCTCGCTTGGGTCTGGTACCACCACCTTAACTATTCCTGCAGCAATAGTGTCAATGCTAGTCATCGTCGTGTTCCGGTTTGGAGGGTAAGATAGACGGTAAACTTATGCATGTGGCATTAGACCTCGCCACAAGATAGTAACGCATTATAAACATCTTTGGTGTCTATAGGCGATGGTTGACTCCTTTCATCAGGAGACCCATCTGCTTGTTTGCTATCTTATGACATAAAAAAACATCCATCCATCCATCCATTCATAAATCCAAATATCCAAAAATTTTGCATTTATAATATTAATATAGATTAACCTTTTTAGGTGAAATTATTTAAATTTGCTAATCCCCGCAAACTGTTCAACTTGACCTCCATGATGGCACCGAAAAGAAAGACGCTGGTTTAATAAATGGATAAAACTCACCAATGGTCTGGGTAAATAACTACCTCAATCAACACGACAGTAAACTATACTCACAATCGCGTTTAGTGAGGTAGTGCTCGTTTCTCCTGAAGATGCTTCGGTTTCGAAGTGAAAGGTGCATTGAGTGCGTAAATTGTGTACTATTGTCAAATTATTTTCTAGCAGATAACACTTGTACTGTTTCACAATAAGCTAAGTATGTACTTTTGTGTTCAGTGCCGATGTGAGTGAAAGTGTAGTGGATGTGGGTGGATAAATGTACCGTTAGGGTCTTCTTTTTGTCCGGACCATCGGTGAGTTTTATCCATGTATTAAACCAACGTATTTCTTTTCACGCGCCACGCAGAGGTCACGTAGAATAGTTCGCGGATAATAGCAAATTTAATTAATTTCACTTTATAATTATAGATTTTCGCAAAATAATCAATAAAATATACAGGCTGTAAGGATAAACACCGTTGTCACTAAAACCATAGGTAGTTGACTTAGTTATAAATATATTTATGTGAATTTAAAAATAAAAAAACGTCATTTTCTTTCAAAAATATAAGAAAGTTTCTGTCCGACACCTTCCGTAAATTCATGGATACTATGCCGCACTGGCCGTCCGTTTTAACTACCTACACATTATTCCAATAAAAACACAATACACATAACCTGTGATGCTGGTTTCCACGTCCCTTAATATTTTTTAGGAAAATGGAGACTACTCTAAAAAATTTTTTTTCATTCAACCGAATTTCCAAAAAAGGAGAAGTTCTCAATTCCACTGCATTTTCATGTTGGGCAATTTTTTATAAATGAGTTAAAAGAAGTGCTCTTTTCTGCGGTCCCTCACAAACATTGTTTTAAACTAGAAATTGTTGCAATCGGCTCACAAAAATAGACCATTCCTGGTTTTTTGGTTCAAAACTAGAAGTATTTTCAACAAAACCGGCCATTTTTAACTTCCCACTACGTATGTAGATAAGGAAGTTACTGATTTTACCCCGATTTTCGAAAATCGAGTTTTCACCAGATGTCCACGATTTGAGGTCCTAGGAACCATTTCCGACTATGGTCACGATGACGTCAGTATATCTGTATGATTGTATGTATGTATGTATGTATGTATGTGTGTGTGTGTGTGTGTGTGTGTGTGTGTGTGTGTGTGTGTGTGTGTGGGTGTATATCTAAACATGTCGTAACTTTTGAACGGCTGGACCAACCGAAACGTGGTTGATGGCATTCGATTGGATTCCACTCAACTTAGACTTCCTGAAAGTTTGAACCGATTCGGTCCAGGAAATTTTGAGAAATTTTGAAAAAACGCCAAAAAAATTTTGGCGAAACTGTATTTTTTTAATATAACTTCCAGATTTATGTACCGATTGAGTACAAAAACTAATCAGGTCTATTCGTCAAAAAACTACGCCTAATACATAAATGCATCAAAAAAAGGGAGTAATCGTTGACGAAAAATTTTGAAAAAAGTGTTTTTTGGACATAACTTCAAAATTTTTCAACCAATAATTGTTTGGTATTGTACGATATTTTAGTACTAAAAAAACTATGTCAAATGCCGTATCAAAAATCAAAATCGAATCTAATTCTTAAAACTTATAGCTTTTCAAATATTAAAATTATGTTGTTTTTAGCAAACTTACTTAATTTTTTTAAATAAATTTCAAGTTAATTCACCGATGGACCTAAAAATCTTATCAGCTTTTTTCCTTTAAAAGCTGCGTTAATTTAATTAAAATCAGTCAATTTGTTTGGGATTTATCAATGAAGAATATTAAGAATAAAATGTTTTTTGACATTGCATCGAAATTTTTCTACCTCTCGATTATTTAGCTAAAGCAATATTTTTGGTCTCAAAAGTAGAGTTGAATGCCTTCATCGTCTTCAAAATATACAGCTTTTAAAAAATTAATATACTGCCATTTTTAACAAAATAGGTGTTTGACCTGAAACATCTATGCTTATATTTTTTAATCTTTTGATCTTAAAATACCTTAATTTAGTGAGAAGTTTCATGGATGTTCCGTAGGGTCAACCGTTTACACATTTTTTTCTCTGATGTGGGTAGCTAATCGTTGCCAATGATATATAAAGAGCGTAACACAAAGACAGTAGTTTGTAGTAAAGTAAGTTTAATACCGAAGAATGGTTGACAGCTTAGAGTACCTTAGAATTGACACATGTCAAACATACACGTCACCACAACGAATTAATCATTAATTAATCAATTAAAAAAATTGGCAGTGTATATTTTTATTTTTACCGTGAAAATCTGATACAAGGTAACAATATTACTGTGTTACTGATTACTGTGTTAGTTATGTGATCTAACAAAGCAACTAATTATAAAATAACTTTTTAAAGTAAAATTCAATTAAATAAGTACGCATACAAAAATAAACGATTAAAATGAAAAGAAGTAAAACAAGATTTAACAAGCAAATTCGTGTCTGCAATTAAATTAAATCAATTAATCTCTACCCCGGGCAAATAACTCTATTGTGCGAGTGTTTGGTCCGCTTCAGTGGCCCCAAATAATATGATCAGTTTCACGCAAGGACTCCATTAAAATTGCTTATCGATCCAATCCATTATTCAGAGACAAAAGGACGATCTGTGTAATTTAACAGCCTCAAACTACCAACCGTTTTAATTTATAAAGATATTTATAAAGATATATTCTCTTATTTTCTTTATTTATTTAATAGCTGCCATTCTCGTTATTTGGTCCAGATTTGATCGCTGATTTGAAGGTTTCACGAAATATTCCTCAAAATTCAACTCACAGTAGCAGCCTTGTGAGTTGAGTCTAAGTAAAGCACGACGCAAGTATCAAGAAGATACAGAGCTGTCAGTGTCCGTATTGCATACGGACCCTGACAGCCATGTATCGACAGGTACTTCTTACGTTTTAAAGAAACTGTATTTTATTTATCTAGTAGTTGTCCGACGTGGCTTCGCACTTCGCAAAATTTCCCTTAAAGCATTGTGTTGCTCCGCAAAATTTCAATTAAAACATTGTATTGTCTCACAAAACTACAATTTAAACGTTGTATGGTCCGCAAAGGGTATTGTCCATTACAGGCTATATGGTGACCATGTGTTTTTTTAAAAACCATTTTTACCAAAAATCATTATTTTATTTTTAAAACACGATGGTACTATTTTAAGAACTGGAATTTAAACTTAATTAGAAAATAAAATAAAAAGTTATTAACGTTAATTTTTCAATTCTAAAGTCCCATTGCGGCATAGGTCTGTACCACGTTGATTGTAGAATTTAATCGATTTTAACATATAATCGATTCACATTGGTGTCGATTATAATATCGTACATAACATACCTAAACATGCACATTTGTTTCTTTTCTTGTATATTCTGCTTTTATTTACAGACTTTTGTTTATAGATAAAACATAAATAACTAACAAATACTAAACTAATAAAATACAATCGTGAAAATAACGAGTTTATTTAATAAGCGAATAGATACATTTTGCACGTTATAAGCAGTAAAAGTACTTTTTTAATGTAATTGATTATCATCTGTTTTAGACAAAATGACTGAAGCACTATTTCCTAGTTAAATAAAGTAGTATCGGATTATTTGTACAAATCGATTGTTTTTGCAATCTAGGACATTCAATTTGAGATGGGTGGTATAATCGAATGACTTCACTAATATTAACATTGATAGTCTATTAACAGATTCGGTAATCGGGAGCCCAAATCATTTTTTGGATGTTACATGGAACAGATCTTTTTTTGTTCTAGTGGTATGAGTTTTGACGCATTATTGATATAGTGGTAATATTAAGTTTACATATTTAAGTTTCTTAAAAATACATAGAAAAACAAATAAAAAACATAAAAACAAATGATTATAATATGAAAATATATTTTTTCTCATATTTTTACTTCTTCAACAAAAAGAATCAAGCTCTATTAACCTTACTATCTTGTGAATTTAGTGATTTGTTTAATTTATATGTCTGTTTTAAATATCTTATCATTCACACTATTAGTTTGCTAGCCGGTTTCAATTTATATCGATCTCATTCGCGAATTACGATTCTTAACTAAATTAACAACTAAAAACGTATTTGTCCAATCGAATCATCCCGAGACGAGAAATTATAAAAATTAATCGAATGATTTCGTTAGATGTCATATTCACCCACCGCTACACTAATAAGCATGTGTCAAAACTTGACATTAAAGGAATAAATAAACAGTAAACAGTAAACACGAAACAAACACGAAATAACAAATAACAATAGCTTATTTTCAATTTGCGATCTAGTATTCGGTTAATGTAAATGATTTTCCGGTTCTTTTACTTGTCGTTTTGAATTGTTAGTTATCAACCGCTGCAAATGATGAGCAGTTTTTACTTTTGGACTTGTAATCTGTTTGTAATTTTGACCCCGGCGTTATTTTAAACACTAAATCCACCGACCAATCGGACCTGGGCATGTTATTGGATTTGGATTCAACTGTGCCTGCGCCTTCTGTTAATTCGACTAACAATTGATGGCATTGATGTTTTGCATCGCAGGAGACGAAATCTGGAGCTTCTCGTAGTTCGATAATTATCTATGGATTGCTCCCCATGTGGTAAGGCAATTTTTATTAAGATTACATTATTTTAGTATAACAGGGCAAGATCTTTGTAATATTGTGCTTATATATAATATAATATAAGTGTGACAAGCAGTATATGTTCACTTTGCAGGTGACAAATCAAAGTGCAGTCTGTCAATTTTACTGGATTTTGGTACTTCACAACTCAACAATTCTAAAATCCAGCACAAGTGAAGAACATCCTCGACAGTTGTGTGGGAATTGTATGTCAATATTACACAGTAGAAATCATGTTCTCAATGCAACTACACCAAGAACAATACACATAAGAATTGTGATTAATGAATGGATATCACCTTGTCAGGTAAATTAATAATAATCTTGACACATTTCATTCATCTAAACATACCTTGTACTATGTGTACTAAATATATAGGATAATTATATATTTAGTAGAACTCTTTCACACACATAAATATAATTTATCCAACTGTTATTTTAAACAAAGACCCTTAGCTTCATAGTAAGGAGCTGAAGTCAACTATTGAGATAGCATTAATAATTTGAGTTTGTTTGTTTGTACATCTTCAAAAATACCAATAAAATGGAAATAAATGTGCAGTTAGTAATGACTATAAAGAGCATGGGGACTATAAAAGTATAGGTTTGTTAATAAAGATATTCCGAGTAAATACTTACTGCTAGTTCCGAGTAATTACCAACTATCTAGGTAGTTAGTTTGATTACACACAAACATGTCTCACATTTTAAAAGTTAATAATTATATTTTTAATGAATTTTATCTGATGAAAATTCAAATTGTTACAGATCCATGAAACAGATCACATTTGCTATATATGTTGGCTCCCTGTAAATAGAATACCCGTTTCTGGAGTCCCAGCAAATCCAGTACAGGTTCAGGAATTATGATTCCTGTATTAGAGAGATATGTAGATCGAGCCAGCAACCTACTTGAAGAAATAAGCATATAGGCAATTGCACATTCTCAAGGGGAAGAATACAAAGCAACCACATAAGCTATAATACATATTTGTATTTTATATAATAATGATATATTAGACAGAAATGTTTTATTACAATATTGTTGCAATCATCATGTGTAGGAAGAACGTAGGTTGCTCACGTAATGACCATTATCTGGTATTGTGTTTGGACAAGGCATGATAATTATATACAGCCCCCTGCCTAGTTCTTATAAAGTATATTAATAATCTAAGATGATTTATAAAACCATTACAATTCCTTATGTGAGTTTTATTTTAAAATATAATAACTTTGTTTGATTTTGTGTTAAAATCTCATGATATTATGATATATAAACATAATACAACATGTGTATCATATTATAAATGTAAATAATTGACATCATAATAGAAGAATTTGTTTTTAGCATGTTGATAATTATAAATAAATACACTTCTGCCGCACCAAGACTACAACTTTTACCATGCTGAATATGACATATTTTTACATTTTCCTGTTATTTCTTTATTATAAATAATTTTGTTTAGATATCAAGCATACAAAATACTAGTTAATAAATAGCTGAGTTAATGGTCACATGTAGCCGAACAGTCCATACAAAGTGGTCGATTCCCTTTCAGTTAAAACATTGTAATGCTTTGCCAAATTACAGTTGAAACATTGTATTACTTCGTAAAATTTTAGATTAAATATTGTATTGCTTCGCCAAATTTCTATTAAAACATTGTATTACTTCGCAAAATTTTAGTTTAAATATTGTATAGCCTTACCAAATTTTAGTTCAAAGTTTGTATTGCTTGGAAAAATTTTACTTGACACATTGTAATCCTTCGAAAATTTTCAGAATAAACATTGTAATACTTTACAAAATTTCAATTTAAACATTCGATTACTTTGTAAAATTTCAATTTAAACATTCTATTACTTTGCAAAATTTGAATCTAAACATTATACTTCTTAGTAATTTTCAGTTTAAATATTGTATTGCTTCGCAATAATTCAGTTTAAAAATTGTATTATTTCACAACATTTCAGTTTAAGCATGGTATTGCTTCGCAAAGTTTCAGGCTAAACATTGCACTACTTCGTAAAATTTCAGTTTCAACATTGAGCTGACAATTACAACCACGACACAAAAGGATTAGTCAAATAGGTAGAAGGAGAGAAAATTGATGGTAGTGTCCACGAATGTCCGCCAATGTCCAATAATTTAAATGCAAATATCAAGAGTGTATACTGTACAGTCACCGCTATTTTTCAGGATAATACCTGCAGATATAACTAGAGCTACGTGTCGTTGGATCAATGTGGCAAAATGATCTTTTGCTTTGTAATCAATTCCATCGATTATACTAACTATTAAACATCGATTATATATATTAGTTAGCTACAAAATGATAAAATTCATGACTTCATCAATAAAAACAAGTCATTACTTTTATAACAGTACCAATTAGTTCGTAGGCATTAGTAGTCTTTATCTGTATTCCACGATGGCGTGCAAATAAAAATACCAAATATTTTTTTACAAAATTTGACTAATCGAGAACTTAGACCGGGGCCGATCCCTCTGAAATTAATCAAAAACAAAAGAAAATAATAGTAGGATTAAACCCATTTCAAACTTTGAAAGTAGGAAAACGGATTATCACGATTTTTGGCAAAACTACGATGCCCTATCGGCAAAATTTTAATGGCGAAGGTATCGGCAATAAAAAGATCTACTTACAACTTTTGTGTACACACTTTTTTCATATAACCTCAAAATTATGCGAAAAATTTGAAAAACTGCCTTTGTGTTTTTTTATTTTTTTCACGAATCTTAGTGACAAGTTGCTTTTTTATATTTGAAATATATTGTAATTTATTTATTTAAAATATTAATTTTTCTCCTTTTTTTGACTTAATATAAAAAAGTGATTTTCAATCGAAAATTCACCCGTACAAATTCACCCGTATAAATAGCTTGTTTTTAAAAAATCGGTATTGGTTTTTTTCTTTGGAATTTCCACTTTCTGATGGTATCAAAAAAATATGCAATACTTACTATGGAAAATTTTCGCAGAAAATGGAAAATAATAAAAAAACTAGGATTTGAAAATTATTCATTTATTTTCTCTCCTTTTTTAATTGGTTTCATCCTACTATGATTTTTAGAAGTTTAGAAGTTTTTACGTAATCGAGTAACAATCAACCATACATCCATCCAAATATCCATCCGTCAAAACATCAAAACTAACTCATTATAATCTATACATATAATAGAATCATAGAAAAATCGAAACTGTACATTGAATATTTTTTTTAAAAGAATACTTGGGGCGTGATCTACAATTGATATCGAAGCCTAAAATATAGTTTTTAGAATTTTTGTCTGTTTGTTTGTATGTATGTCCGGGTAAACTAAAAAAGTACTGCATGGATTTACATCAAATTTTGCATGAATATTACTAATAGGTCGGGTCAACATATAGGCTACATATTATCACGCTATCACCTACGGGGAGGTGCTGTGCGGAGCAAACTAAATCCGCGCAGATGAAGTCGCTGGCAACAGCTAGTAATAAAATAATAATATAGATACAGACCCCGGCAAAATTCCATTTAAGTGTCTTTTTTTTACTACTTTGCTTATAAATGGTTAGATCTAAAACTTTTAATGTCACCTTGACTACATTGGTTCGACTAATTCAAGTTGGCTTTACATTTTAAGACAGCTTTGTATCTAAAGTAAATTGAATTTGTTTTAGCCTGTAAAAATATTGGCATTTTGAAATAGGCTTGAAGTTTTAGGTACTTTTGTAAACTTATTAAAAATCAATCTTCCTGAATTATTGGATAAAAGGAAAAAGAAATTCCTTCTCTTTCGAAGATCATCAGCATTTATTTAACTGGCAATTTCCGTATATAAATAGCAGGTTTCTAAATATTTTTGCAATTTTTATATTTTATATTTAATGCAAGCCACTTTTCAACGACTTTCGGATATCTGTTTGCACAAAAACTTGGCAGACTCGTGAAAGCTCAATGACAATGCAATACTATGGTATAATCCAACTGGGCTCATGATGTAGCCTGGACGTAGGGACTGGAATTCTCTGATGCAGACTTTTAACAAGACAACTTTGTTTGGACTCATTGGTCCTGTTGCTATAAGTATTAAGTTCAATTAGTGCTCATGATGACAAGGATCTGAGGATGAAGCTGAAAAAGTGCTACCAAAACTCATGCGTAGAATGTAGAAAGAGATAAGATAGTTAAGCTCGGACTCCGCAGATTTTAATGACGTGTACTTTCCATTACATAATACAATGTCGAAGAACTGAAGATGGAGCTGTAAAAATACCATTGAAACTAACATATAGAAATGACTAATATATAGACATTGGAATATATATAGACATTGGAATATATATATATATAGACATTGGAAATTCAAGAATCTAGATTCAAAATGCGTCTACAATGAACTCCTAAGCTAAACGAGGTAATGTTTTCGAATTAGCACTAAATTGTCTTGTATTGGCAAACAACTTAGTGCTGGATAATTTTCAGGATCTGATGATGAAATTGGGAGGCAACAATAAGAACTACTTAACTAAATAACATAAACTAATCGAATTTGACTCATTTGTTCTGGTTTGACAAACACTCTAGAGCTAGATGATTTTCAAAGTCTCATGATAGAGCTGGAAGTATGTTATGGGAACTTTGGTATAAAATAGAGCAACACCATCGACTTTGGGGTCGTTTGATTCGTTATTATAAGGACTTTAGAGCAGAATGGCTTCCTGTGCCTGATGATAGAACTAAAAGATGTACCCGAGAACTCCTAAGCTAAACCAGGTTAACCCATCAAGAGGGGGCTAGTTCGCTTTGTTTTGGCAAACAATTTGGTGCTGGATGATTTCTAGTATCTAATGATGGAATCGGAAGATAGTCATGGGAACTTCGAAACTAAATAAGATAAACCTATCGAGTTTGGGATCCTTTGTTCTGTTTTAACAAACATCTTGGTGCTAGACAATTTCCGAGGTCTTAAAGTAGAGCTGATGTTGGAGGTCATGGGAATTTTGGAATAACATGAAGTAAATTTTTACAAGGATTTTGAATCACGATGGTCATCAGTGTCTGATTATATGACTGGAAAAAGTCTATAAGAACTTCTAAGCAAATCCAGATAAACTCATTCAGTGTGGGCTAATTTTGATTTTAATATAGTTGGCCTTTATTACTAGGAGATTCTCAGGGTTTGATAATGGAACTAAAAATTGGCCATGGAACTCTTGCACTAAACGAAATAAGCCCATTGAATGTGATCTCATTTGTTATATTTTTACATATACTCTGAATCAAAATGATTTCCAGGATAACATAGTGAATCTGAAGGCCATGAGAGCTTTACAATAAAACAAATCAAATTCATTGAGTAAAGGGCCGTGATAAAGGATCCCCTTTCAAAGATCACCAGGTCCTTTTACGTTTTGCTCTTAAAATGATGCATATGTAGCAAAGCGGCGGTCTGAAGATGGGGCGGGGGTTTTTGAAATTTTTAATTTTATCTTGTTGAATAAATTTGTAGTCTTTATTAGTCAATCCGACTTTGACAGAAATTGTTTCTTTCAAAAACTTTTTTCAAAATTTGGCCAACAAATCAATGAGACAAAAATTAAGTCCTAATATGAGCCAAATTGATCTAAGGGTTGCCAATATACAGGGGTTTATCTATTATATTTTCATACTTAGATTTTGCATAATAGTTTCAGCATAATAATAAATATAATTTTAACCGACTTTACAAAAAGGTGAAGAATCTCAATTTGGTTGTATTTTTTTTTTATATATCATAAGATAGCAAACAAGCAGATGGGTCTCCTGATGGAAAGAGTCAACCATCGCCTATAGACACCAAAGATGTTAATGGTGCGTTGCTATCTTGTGGCGAGGTCTAATGCCACATGCATAAGTTTACCGGCTACCTTACCCTCCAAACCGGAACACGACAGCGACAAGCACTGACGCTATTGCGGCAGGAATAGGCAAGGCGGTGGTACCTGACCCGGGCGAGACAATGCAGAACTCTACCACCTACTAGCCACGATGGTAGTGACTCGATAGCCATTCGGTCGCCTTTTACGACCTGCCTGGCAGAACGGCAGTCGGCCTATTCTACAAAGGAGGCCGGGACCAACACGGCGAAAACACGGTTGTATTTTATAATAGGTCTAATAAGGTTTAATAATAATTTTATAATACTTAAGCTTAATACCAGCTAACTTACCTCGAGGGTGAGCTTAAATCTTTTACGTATTTAGTTTTTTTAATTAGATAGCAAGCAAGCAGATGGCTCTTCTGATATAAAGAGAAACCATTGTTGATCTGTTGGTCGAGTGGTTAGCAATCCTAACTACGAATCGAGGGGACTCAGGTTTAATTCCCGGCAGGGATAAAAATTTGTGTAATGGGATAGATTTCTGGGTTTGGGTATTTATTATGTATCACATCGTTTGTCCGCAATGATAATTTGTCCTACTGAACCCATTTCAATGAAATTTTATAGATATTGAACAACACAGACACTGGACTACTAGACCACAGAGTCGAGTTTTACATGAAAACAATCAAGCAATGAAATTTGGGCAGTAATTACGGCAAGTAGATTGTATGCGCCTGTCCGGCCGTAATGCGGTCCCGGCTCGTTAGTCCGCCCCTGAAACCGGGGCAGCGGTAATGAGGTACAATATACCCATTACTACTAATTTATATTTTATTGTGTCGTGGTCTATGGGTTACCCTAAAAATAGGGTAAATTTCTTTGCAGATTGTTTTCATGTAAAACTAAACTCTGTGTTCTAGCGGTCCGGTGTCGGTATTAACCACGTGAGGTCCCGGGTTTGATTCCCGGGTCGGACAATTCAAAAATGTGTTTTTTCAGTTTTCTTTCAGCAAAAGCTCAGATCGTGAGGTTACAGGTTCAATCCTCGGCTTGATCAAAAAGTATTTTTTTATATTGTAAGGTAGCAAACAAGCAAATGGCTAAATGGAAAAAGAAACTATCCCTTATCGACATCGAATATGTTAGTGTTGCATTGTTATCCACGTGGCATGGATGACACGCTGTATGTATGAGTCTACCGATTACTTAAGTAAGTTCTTAAGTTTTTCCCAGAAGAAACTCTTTTTAAGTTTTTCCCAGAAGGTTATAACCGTGAGAGACTCCCCTGGGGGAATATATTATCAGTTCCACAATATATCTTATCACGTAATCTCGCTTACATAATATATTGTCAGTTTCACAATATATCTTATCACTTAGTCCCGCTTACATAATATATTGTCAGTTTCACAATATATCTTATCACTTAGTCCCGCTTACATAATATACTGTCAGTTTCACAATATATCTTATCACTTAGTCCCGCTTATATAACATATTGTCAGTTCCACAATATATCATATCACTTAGTCCCGCTTACATAAAATTGTCAGTTCCACAATATATCTTATCACTTAGCCCCGTTTCTATAATATATTGTCAGTTCCACAATATATCTTATCACTTAGTTCCGCTTACATAATATATTGTCAGTTCTACAACATATCACTTAGCCCCGATTACATAATATATTGTCAGTTCCGCAATATATCTTGTCACTTAGTCCCGTTTACATAATCAGTGCCTTTTCATCATTATCTATATATTAATACGTGAAGGAAAAACTTTGGACCCCTTTTTAAGACATATGCGCGAACGGTGAAGTATGAAATTTTGCACAATTAAAGTTTACACTACGAAGGACTGCAGAAACTTAATATTATTAAATAAAATTCTTTAGAAATACATTAAATTAATAAAAATATACACACACACTGCATTCATGTTACATACATGATACACACATGTATTCCATTTTCTTTACGGCTAAAGTCAGTTGTCAGTAAAGAGGTTTTTTAGTCTATAATCGAATTTCGGCCACAGGCGTTTGCTAGTTTATAATCCTATTCTACATGTTTATACTATATATTTATATTTTCTTACATACATTATGTGATGTCTTTTCTTTTCATAATTACAACTAGCTAACCCGCAAAGGTTGTTTTGCCATATAAATTATTGAATTAAAAAATAGGGGTTGATGATAGAAGGGTGAAAATTTAGGGTTGTAATCCATCCCGTCCCTATCTGTTGACCTATAGTGCCAAACGCGACGACAGCCTGCAAAGTGAGGCCGTGATAGGCGCGTAACCGGCACTTTGCTCCGGATCAGGCAGTGGTCTGACGTACCAAGTGGAACGTCCACAGATACCTGGTAGTCATCCGGATGAGAGGTCAGCAGAAAGTCCAACAGTGAACGCGTATGGTCGTCCACATCTGGAACACGCGTAGGTAAATCCACGTGGCATGGATGACACGCTGTATGTATGAGTCTACCGATTACTTAAGTAAGTTCTTAAGTTTTTCCCAGAAGAAACTCTTTTTAAGTTTTTCCCAGAAGGTTATAACCGTGAGAGACTCCCCTGGGGGAATATATTATCAGTTCCACAATATATCTTATCACGTAATCTCGCTTACATAATATATTGTCAGTTTCACAATATATCTTATCACTTAGTCCCGCTTACATAATATATTGTCAGTTTCACAATATATCTTATCACTTAGTCCCGCTTACATAATATACTGTCAGTTTCACAATATATCTTATCACTTAGTCCCGCTTATATAATATATTGTCAGTTCCACAATATATCATATCACTTAGTCCCGCTTACATAAAATTGTCAGTTCCACAATATATCTTATCACTTAGCCCCGTTTCTATAATATATTGTCAGTTCCACAATATATCTTATCACTTAGTTCCGCTTACATAATATATTGTCAGTTCTACAACATATCACTTAGCCCCGATTACATAATATATTGTCAGTTCCGCAATATATCTTGTCACTTAGTCCCGTTTACATAATCAGTGCCTTTTCATCATTATCTATATATTAATACGTGAGGGAAAAACTTTGGACCCCTTTTTAAGACATATGCGCGAACGGTGAAGTATGAAATTTTGCACAATTAAAGTTTACACTACGAAGGACTGCAGAAACTTAATATTATTAAATAAAATTCTTTAGAAATACATTAAATTAATAAAAATATACACACACACTGCATTCATGTTACATACATGATACACACATGTATTCCATTTTCTTTACGGCTAAAGTCAGTTGTCAGTAAAGAGGTTTTTTAGTCTATAATCGAATTTCGGCCACAGGCGTTTGCTAGTTTATAATCCTATTCTACATGTTTATACTATATATTTATATTTTCTTACATACATTATGTGATGTCTTTTCTTTTCATAATTACAACTAGCTAACCCGCAAAGGTTGTTTTGCCATATAAATTATTGAATTAAAAAATAGGGGTTGATGATAGAAGGGTGAAAATTTAGGGTTGTAATCCATCCCGTCCCTATCTGTTGACCTATAGTGCCAAACGCGACGACAGCCTGCAAAGTGAGGCCGTGAAAGGCGCGTAACCGGCACTTTGCTCCGGATCAGGCAGTGGTCTGACGTACCAAGTGGAACGTCCACAGATACCTGGTAGTCATCCGGATGAGAGGTCAGCAGAAAGTCCAACAGTGAACGCGTATGGTCGTCCACATCTGGAACACGCGTAGGTAAAGTTACCAGTTGTGTTAGACCATACGCCAAGACAAAATCGAGAACAGACCTCCTCGCGTAATCTGTAGTGCGAGAACATAGCCATTCGGCGTGATGAGCATTAAAATCGCCCAAGATTACGATCTCAGCGGAGGGGGTCTGTTGTAACACGGAATCTACAGCCGTTTGTATGCGCTCAACGAGCCTGTCGACTTCAGTATTTCCGCTATGGGACCTGTAAAGGCACGCGTCGATGCGGGCATGGTCATCGCAGTCTACGCGTAGCCAGAGGATGGATAGGTCCCGACCTTCAAGTTCACCGAGACGCCGGTAACAGATATCTTCTCTGACGTAAGCGCACACACCAGCCCGCGGTACAAAGGCATGTTCCAATTTATACCCCAGGTAGGAGGGGTAAGAAGTATCAGCCGGAGAAGATATCTGTGTCTCGGTCAAAAAGAGCAAGGCTGGCTTCGCCGTCTCCACAGATGCTAGTGGACGGCGTTCAGGTTGGAATGAAGCCCCGTGATATTGCAGAAGTCCACGGTAAGCGTGGAAGGGGGTGCCATGTCCTTCTTGCCCCGATAGCCCCGGACAGGTTTTTGAAAGAGCGCAAACACGCGGGGCAGCCTGAGTTTCCATGATCTGGCTGCTTAAGAAATCCAGAGCACGGATGACCAGAGGGGGATTCTCCACCGCTAGCGCAAGTGGTACCCCCCTGTGGTAAAATTCCTTTAAATCGCGCTTTCATGTCTGCTGGGGACGGTGTAGTTAGGCCTCCGTGACTCTCACAAACCGAACGAAACACACGAACAACAGCAAAGCTGTTGCTTCACGTCGGTGTTAAATGAGAGAGTGGTATCTCCCCGGGCGTGCCGGTCTATTCAGCTGCTATTGCAGAATGGCACTGCCACTAATTTGGTTGACTGACTGCACCGGTGGAGTAACTTTATAACAAAATTACCCCCCCCCCCCCACCCCGGTGTGAGATGGGATCGTCACGTCCCTACGCCGGCGAGATATTGTATATTAGACTGCAATAAAAATGATGTAACGGTTGCACCTAAAAATGTATACCATACCTACGTAAGCTTTGTATCAAATAACAAAGTTAAAGCAATGTAAGTAAATTTATTGACAATAAATTCCCTCAAAGGGTCAGTCAGTCTCTTCCAATTTTCAAAAAGAGTCTAAGAGAACTTTTTCTTGCTGGGTCTACATAGTATTTTTTTAATGTCTATTGATTGTTGTTCATTTTTAAATATGATGTGGCTAAATTTAATGTATTAAGACCGTTATATTCATATGTATCTAGATTTATGATTATTGTACACTATTTTAACATTTCGATAATTATTATGTTTACTCTTATTCGGGTCAGTTGGAAGAAATCTCTTTTATTGGGGATAAGCTCGCCCATTGTACAGTCTGTTTTTAATAAGTCTCTATGTATTACTTCTCTTTTAATTGTGTACAATAAAGCATTAAATAAATAAATAATAAATAAAATCAACCTCAGAGTTATATCATATTGTACAATTTTACAAATAGTTAAGCTAATTACAGGTAAATCCTCCGTGTTGGTCCCGGGCTCCTTTGAAGAAAAGGCCAACTGCCGTTCTGCCAGGCAGGTCGTCAAAGGCGATCGCTACGAGTCACTACCATCGTGGCTACTAGGTGGTAGAGTTCTGCATTGTCTCGCCCGGGTCTGGTACTACCGCCTTACCTATTCCTGCCGCAATAACCTCAGTGCTTGTCACTATCGTGTTACGCTTTGGAGGGTAAAGTAGCCAGTTAACTTATGCATGTGGCATTAGACTTCGCCACAAGATAGCAACGCACCATTAACATCTTTGGTGTCTTTAGGCGATGGTTGACTCTTTCCATCAGGAGACCCATCTGCTTGTTTGCTATCTTATGCATAGACATAGAATACCTCCGTTCACCGATCTTATGATATAAAAAAACAGGTTTTCCTATTTTAACAATCAGTGGCGAAAGATGAAGTAGGTTATGATATACTTAAGATATCATACTACATTATTAACAACGATTATAAGGAAACACTATTGATAATCAATAATAATAATTATTTATTTATTTCATTTCAGTCACGATCATATTACAACTCGAAGTTGGGACTACCTTTTTAGTCTTTAATACTTTAATACCTATTTGTTAGCACGAAATTCGTGCAATTCGTGCCACGAATTGTTATACAATTTTAAAATTAATTATAATTTATTTATTTATTTAACACTTTATTGTACAAAAAAAAAATAACGAAAAATAAAAAATGGAAACAGGCTTATTTTAATAAATTACATAGATACTATGAATAAAATAGCGGAATCAATAATTTATATAATCAAACTAAACAACACAATCAGATTATTAATACTAATATCCTATCTTAAAATGTTATTTTTGGTATATATGTTACCGGCCAAATCCAATTTCAGGACAAATCCGATGTCCTAGGACAAAGCGGTTCATCCTAAGCGTGTCGGGATATATTTGTATAGCTTAGGACAATGTAGTTTAGCCTAAATACTTCAGGATAAACTAGTGTGACAGCGTGTGACTAGGAAAACATTTTTTGAATTATTTTGAACTGATTGAATCACTGCAAGTGGTAAAAAAACTGCTAGTAGCCTCTGAAGGCAAACTAGTTGGCCTGAAATCGGGTTAATACAGCGTGTATGGGACGGATTGCCGAAAAATTAAGAAAACATGCAATTTTACGTTCTAGTCATGATGCAATTCTTTTTTTCGCGGGATATGCAAAGTCTGCGTTTTACGATTTTTTCTTATCTTCACGCTACGCAATGTAAAGCGTACAGTGTCCGGACCGCGGAACTCTCGAACCAACCCTAGCCGGGCCGTTTGCATGCATGCATAGCTGTGGCGCATAATACATTATACATTGCTTATTTTATGTATTTCCTTGAATTTTACTATTCTTTTAGAATAATTACTGTTGAATATTACAATAAATCAAATTATATAAAATTAAGGTAAAAATATCGCCAAATAAAAAACAAAAAATATACCTATTATATTATATAATAATAATACATTATATAATTATAATAATTATACAGTGGTTTTCACCTCAGAATCATGGTACAAAGCTATGGTTTTGATTTTCGATAGACCGTCCTACAACCTGTATATATTCATTTAGTAAAACTCTGTTATTTTAATATTATAAACAGATTCCCTAATTTTATTTATTTATATAGATATAGATAATTTGAAATTGTATCGAACACTTCATATTGCTCAATTACCTTCTTACATATTATAATATTTGAAACGACGGCAATGTAATTCTTTGTATTCTTTAAATGAAATTTTCTCTCCGACGATTTATTCACAAAGGGAGATATTATTATGACTTGAAGCGGTCGACGGAAATTCTGACGAAATGAAAACATTTTTTAGCTTCAAATTTTTCACGAGAAAACCACATTTACAGT
The DNA here is from genome assembly GCA_036924255.1 of Apodemia mormo. Taxonomy (NCBI): domain Eukaryota; kingdom Metazoa; phylum Arthropoda; class Insecta; order Lepidoptera; family Riodinidae; genus Apodemia; species Apodemia mormo. Next base: position 39,018,409 of record JAUPFN010000011.1, on the reverse strand, counting down.
CAGGGACACTTTATTATTAAACAGCGTTATAACTTAGCATGTATTTCGTTGTTAACAGAGATCAGAAATGATATTTAGCTAATTAATTCCGCGAAAAAATGCAATTTTCCACGAAATCTTACACAGGGATACTAGTAACAGATTGTTCTTATTGAAGGACATGATAGTTAATAGTCATATGTTAACATATGACCATGACGATTGGTCTGACCGTTCAGGAGTTATGAGATGCTTACATACACACATACATACATCGTAGACGTACTAACGTCATAGTAGCGGTAGCGGGAAGTTCAAAGGTGCGCAGATATACGCTCAGTGTTATACTGATTTGAGTGTTAACAAAAACCAAGCTGTCAAAAACTTTGCTTAAGTACTTACTTTAGGCAAATAGGATAGTACGTATTTGCTTTAGAGTGTCTGATTTTTCAATAAATTAAAAAATATTTAGATACTAGCTGGCCCGCGCAATTCGCCCGCGAGTATATTAATAAGTCGTCCAAATAGCTTTTAATAAAAATTTCATCCCCTATTTCAGCCCTCCAGGGACTGATTTTTGAAAAAAAAATAATCTATGTTTGACCCCGGATTTTCAACTATATCCATGCCAAATTTCATGAAAATCGGTCCAGTGGCTTAGCCGTGAAAGCGTAACAGACAGACAGACAGACAGACTTTCGCATTTACATTAGTGTGTATATATAATAAAAGGAAAATATTTCTTAACCATATAGTGAAATTCAATGAAACTAATGGAGTAATAATAAAAAGTATGGTCACCACACAATTTACTAACTAGTCTAGACGCGAGTTTAGTAAATCGCTATTTGTAAACAACTATATGCCTATGAACATCTATGCGCTGTGTGCGGGTGTCTACTAAAGATTTATATTGGAAAATTCGGTCAAAACTTAAGTACCTACCTATTTTTTACATAATCGGTATCAAAATCGAGTACTGAACAGTGAACACCCTCCTTCAGTTTGTACAACCTTTGACCAATCATCATGAATTCAGAAGAGACATCATGGCATTCCAGAAGAGAAATATACCTAATATTTCTCTTCTGGAATGCCACTTAAACAAAATGTAGTGAAAGGAACTAAACAAACGTAACTAAGGTCTGGAAATTAAAGGAGACCCCAGCGGCATGATAGTCCACCCACTTCCACCATATTTTTCTTCACACTGATGTGAATAAAAATATGGTGCAAGTGGGTAGACAGAAGCAAACACACGTAATTTATGCATTCAACGAACGTCTTACTTCGTAACCAAAGCATGTTCTGGAGAGTCGATTAGACTTCACTCTCTAATAATTGATGTTCCTTACCTACATTTCGTTTCAGTGGCATTACAGTAGTCACATATAAGAAGATTCGAAAGTTGCACATTAATTTATTTTTCAAGTCTTTAAATTTGAAATTAAGCAAAATAACGCCGGTGTGATGGGGTAAAAATGGAACAGGCATAAGTTTAATGGTTACGCTTAAACCTTAACTTACCTTCAAATCGAGACACGACAGCGATGATCACTAATGTTATTACGAAGTACTCCTTCGGTTCTCGTTGAGTACGTGGTAGTGTTCGTGTCTTCTGAAGATGCTTCGGTTGCGAAGTGAAACATGCGTTGAGTGCGTATATTGTGTGCTTTAGTGCTTTCTACGGTCGCGGTGTAAAGCGTGGTGGACGAGTGTGGATAACTGATCTGCAGGGGATCAGTTATCCACCCTCGTCTCATTCTTCGTCTTCATTATTTTTCGGGCTTACGGTTTGTTCCATTTCTTACACCGCTTTTTTGTTTTCCCTTTCAATGGTTTTGCAAAGGTACACGTAAAAGTTTGCAGAAATTTGCTAAATAACTAGTTTTCTTCATTTGATGAATGGATTTCCGCAAATTAACACCTGAATCTATAAAATATCTTATTTGGCGTGTAAATATTTGCACACCATATAATGGTAGAATATGTTGGTAACTTAATTTATTTTTAACAACTTGTAACACACATATTCTTGCAAATAAATATTTTCTTTCTTTCTTTCTCTTTCTTTCTTTGTATCAAAATCCGGTCAAACTTTGCAGAACTCTATCACCTAGTTAGTAGTCAAGACGTTGATGACGCATATTAGTTTCCTCTCGCCTTTTATGAGTTGTTTGAAAATAAAGCGGTCAAAAGGGACCTGAATTAGCACAGAGTAAATATGACAATTACTAAAATAAAAAAAAAATTGGATTCATACATAGCCTAAATCGGCCAAGATATAAGTTATATAAGGATTGTAAGACGGGGCTCGGAAACATGCACACTTTGGAGCAAACTACTAGTAAATGTAAGATTTCGTGAGAAAACAAAGTTTCATTTTAATAATAGTATCACAAATCACTAAAATGTATATCCATATTATTTTATGCTAGAGTCAACGAGGCAAACGGCTCTAAAGGGAAAATCTTGCCTTATCAAGGTTAAACTCTAGAACATCGCCGTAATCAGTCTATCTTTGTTCAAACGTTTTGCCGTTTGTAATATAATGTCCCCATCTCCGTTCCACCACCAAACGAAGAGAGTCGCAGCAAATTACACAGTTTAACTCCAAAGACTCACAAAGCACTTTGCTTCAATACCTATATGTGATCCGTGAAAGAACACTTTACCTACCCGAGTTCCTGTCTTCTGAAAAATATAACCTTGGAGTTTTCAAATCCAAAATTAAAAGTTTCTTTTTCAATCGTGTTCCCAAACAGGAGGTCAACAATTCGTCGCAATCTTTTTTGTGTATGCTCACCAATTACTCGAAGACGCATGAACCGATGTATTAAATGGTTTTTTTTGTTTAAAAGGGTATCCAGATCGTCCCATTTTAATTTGATGGAAGTGTAATGCAGGATTCCAGAGTATACGCATACAGGAAAGGGGAAGACGTTTGTTTGCAGTTTCACTGCGATTAAATCATAACAATTCTTTTTGAAAACTCCGAACATAATATCAAATCTTGGCTTTTTGCTATTATAATAAATAAAAGTAAAACCGATAAAATGTATTAAGGACAATAAAATGCCGTGAAATGTTGTACTGAAAACACTTACTGCTTTACTTAAAATACATAGGCTTTTATTGTTTTGTGTTTCTTTCATTGTGTAGATAAAGGTTCGTTTTGCGTTGAAAGGAAAGGTGAATTGTTTGATCAAAAGCAATGGCTATAATAAACTCCAGTTTATTCTAAAGGTGCTCTATTGTTTCGTCTTAAAATTTTGAGTATTATTGTGAAACGTAATGTTTATTATAATTTTAATTTGGCAATAGCATTTGTTCCAATTTTCTAAAGTTAATTGTATTTCTTATAGTATTAACATTAAGGCGATTACACCTGCGAACGACCTTGAGTTAGTGACCGGCGCAGCGTAAATACTATTCCGCACGCCGATATCTCCAAAAGTCAAAGAGTATATACAGTGGGTGCAGATACGTTTTAACATTTTTGTTTACCTATATGAACTTTTATCATCATGAATCAAATGAATGTTAGCAAACTCAAAACCCATAACCGATAATCGGTCATTTATCGATTCATTTTATAAAAACGATAAATATCGAAAGAGAAAACAGTAAATATCGAAAATTGACAAAAGAATTATTATATGACAATTTTACACAATCATGACTGTTACGTATCCTATTATCTTATAATATACAATACATCTCGTGTAGCACTTTATTTTAATACATACAATTAACAATTTTAACAAAACCTTTAAAATGTGATTTTGTAAAAAGTGATCTCTTAAATAACCTTTAAAAATTTAAGTTTTTGTTTAGAAATCTCATAAGAAAAAGTAGAGATTTAATTTAATTGAAACCATATCTGTATGCTTTCAATTAAATTAAAAGGAAAGTTTTAAACAGGTTGATTAATTTAGACTATTTGTATGTATAATATATTTAATTTATATTTATTTCATTTCTTATGATAGCAAACAAGTAAACAGTTTTCTTGATAGAAACATATAAACATCGCCTATAGACACTAAAAATGTTAATGGTGCATTGCTATTCTTGTAGCAGGGTTAGAATGTTACATGCATATGCTTACCTTGCCCTCAAAACCGAATCACGACAGTTAAAAACACCGACGCTATTGCGGCAGGAATATGTAACGCGGTAGTTCCAAAACTGGGTTGATGTGTTGCAAAAAACCAAGATCGAAAAAAATAACTAATGATTATAATAACTGCCTCGTAGTCAAGGGGATAACCTAAAGTTTGGTTTAAGGTATTTTTCGAAAATTCAAAAATCTCAGTAGCAGCTTGGAGTCTGGCGGTTGGTGTGTTACCACTTCCATGCCTCGGATGAGCACATAAAGCAGTCGGTCCTGGTTATTGCTAAAACAACAACAACGACGATATATATTCACGCCAGTCCCTTTACGAGGTATGCAAAGAGAACCGAGTGCAATAGTGCGAGTGCTTTCAGCCCCTTAATACCCTCTTTTACCTCTTTAGGAGATAAAACTCAAAGTTTCCTTACATGCACGTTTATGTAATTGAAGTAAAGAGCATAACTAATAAATTTGAAAAGATTTTGATGAAACAAATTTTATTTGTTACACAAACTTAACCACATTTTTGATCCTTTTAAGGGATGAAATTTAAAAAACACTAAACTCGTATTCATTTAATTGTGTTAAAAAACATAAATACTAAGTTTTAAATAATTTCTACAATATTCTACAATAAACAATCTATTTTTTTAATACAAACAAAAACGCTTTTTTTACCCTTTTAAGGAATAAATGTATGAAATCCCTAAATATATAATTTTTAAATTGTGTTGAAGAACATAAGTACCAAATTTCAAGTTATGTTGACCATAAGCGTTTAATTTTTCATATGAATTGTAACACCCATTTTTACTCCTTTAAGGGATGAAACTCCGAACTTCATTACGCGCATGTTTCTTTAATTTGGATTGAATTGAATAAGCAGGTACTACATTTCATGAGAGTTTAGATAATATAAACTTTTTATTTTAATACAAACTTATACACTTACCCTTTTAATGGATGAAATTAAAAAAAAATAATCTAAAATATGAATTTCTTTAATTGTATTAAAAAGCATAAATACTAAATTTTTAGTAATTTCTACGACAAACAATTCATTTTTCATACAAAAATTAACTCTCCTTTTACCCCTTTATGGGATGAAATTCAAAAATGCGTATTTATTTAATCGTATTAAAAAGCATTAATACTAAATTTTAAGTAATATACATTTTTTTTAAAACAATCATTAACGCCCCTTTTACCTCTTTAAGGGATTATATTACATCATAAGAACAACCTCTGTAAAAAATCAGCCTTCCCGCTCCAAAATTATTATCTACTATAAAAAACGTTCAAGCGTAAACGAAGTGTCCAATTTTTAAACAGCACAACATTATTACTGTGCCAAACGCACTATCTGTATTATTACTCTTTGACTCTAATGTGGAGAGCGGTATACGCTGACGTGCGACACAGCCTCCTCGTACAAACGCTATCGGGAGACGGACTTTCGGAGCGAGCGCTGTCCGCGAATGAAATAATAAGGTTTTTATTGATTTAATGGCACACTATAATGATTTTGTAAAATGTTGAACTTAAATTTTATAAAGCAATAAATTGTCTGTAACAAAGTAAAAAAATCACCAAAATCGTTTCAGTAGTTTAGAAGTTATAAGAAAATTCTTGCGTAAAAATAAGAGAGATATTCGATTTTTTTTTCGTCAAAAATAACAATGAAATTTGAAAAAACGAACTTAAAATTTAAAGTTAATTATATTTTACGTACAATGTATATATTTTTTAAATTATTGGATTAACGGTTTAGGAGAAGTAGGCTTTCAAAGAGAAGTATATTTCGTAGTTTGGCGTATGTTATCGCCTTAAATACCTATATTTTTCTGAGTCGTATTTAATTATATAAAGTGTTTTAAAATAACGCAAAACCTTAAAATAGACCATCTGCCATTTTGCCAGGTAATTTGTAAAAAGCTAACGATTGGCCAAATTTGGTTGCTGATGGGCTAGTTCTGTACGTTTTTCCCAGGTTTAGTACCACCTAGATTATTTCTGTGACTATATCACTGCTTGTCACTATTCATTGTCACATCACTGATATCGACTGGTCATGTCTGCTTTAGAGGAAGATTACGAAATATGGTGATATAAGCGACGTTGGCTCCTGTTTCTGTGGGGAGTCGGAAAAGTATAGGGATCATGTCGTGTGGGACTGCATACTGTAACTGTAACACCGAGAGAATAAAAATGTTGGATGGACTTGTGAGGACACCGGCAAACTATAAGCTTCTCGCGGGATTCTCGCAAGCAAGGTACCGGAGCCAGAGCCTCTGAAGATTGGCCGTAACATCATAATTGCATGGCTATTGGCGAACCAATGCTTTTAAGTGTATCGTACGGATTCCGGACCAAATTGAGAATGGCTAAGAATGTCCCTTCAGTGCAGAATGTCATTAGGGACAGAGGTCAAAAAATAATAAAAACTTGTAAGGAGTCATGAAATGCACAGAGAAGAGAACCTCAGAGCAGAATCTGTATATCTCCCACGCTTATACCCGTATAACTGAGAGGTTGCTAGGACATGGGTTGGTGGTGGATCATTCGGTAAAAGACATAAAGAAGAATTTGTGGCGAAAACTAAACTCAATTCTGGAAAAGCATTTAAAATAGGTGAGAGATTAGTTTATTAGTTGGCGTTCTTTTTATGTCATAAAATAGCTTACAAGCAGATGGACCTCCTGATAGAAAGAGATAACTATCGCCTCTAGACACCAAAGGCACAGAATACTGGAGACTAACAGCAGTCAATCTACATACAAGTAATATTCGAGCAACGCACACATAGACACCTCTCACGGACGCGATATCTCGTAATGGTTCGGGACAGTTTGTTCCGCACCAGTCCGAGATATCGCGTCCGTGAGAGGTATCTATGTGTGCGTTGCTCTAATATTACTTGTATGGAACACTGACTTCTGTTAGTCTCCAGTATTCTGTACCAAAGATGTCAATGGAGCGTTGCTATCCTTGTGGCGGTGTCTTAATGCCTCAAGCATAAATTTACCGGCGTGGCGTAAGTGTAACCTTTCTGAAGAAGCATACTTTGACGGAGATAAAATAAATCGGGATGAATAACTAAAATTTTGTGTATTATGTATCACTTTACGGTACATTCTTAAAAGAGGATAAATACGCCTTTCTATATATCTTTTGCACTTTCACAACCAAACTGCACAACCGAAGTTAATTAAATTTGGAATGAAGATAGTCAAGGATCCGTGGTATAACATAGGCAAAATTAAAATTTACTCCCGAGCAAAGCTGCGTGAGCTAATTAGTCTATATTTATATGCTAAAATACATGTATAGTTATATTTAATTTTCTAACCGCTCGCCTCTGAGGTCTAGTAATCCTGTATCGGAGTTGACCGCATGAGGTCCCGGGTTCGATTCTTAGGTCGGGCAATTATAAAATGTGTTTTTTCAGTTTTCCGATAAAAACAACATTGCCTGGGATTGGAAAGTGCCCGGTTGGCGATAGGCTTGCCACCTATCACATTGTGGGATCAAGTATCTTCGGCTAATCGTGGGTGCACTTGTTGTACCTCTGCCTACGCTTTCGGGGATACGGGCGTGAAGATACTTACTAATTTTCTAACCAACTGCGCTGGAATGTATAGTAGGTTAAAGTTATTTTTTGGATGGGGTCCCGATCTGGATTTTTAAATTATAGTTACTGGTTCAAGTACCAGTAACTATAATAAAAAACGCTTTGTTTCGTTACAAGGTACATACAAAGGTCAAATCCACAACTTTTTATTTCATATAAATAAAATTTGCGCAGAACTTATACTAAATATTTTGTGATAATCAAGGCTTATAGTTTCCTGACGCATATAAAAGTTTTATCTTCTCACCCATAAACAAGAACAATACAGGCCGATTAGATCGTTCCACTTCTTATAAAAGCTGTAAGTGGAGATAGCTGTCGAGTGATCTTCAAAGATAGCCGGCCAGGTCAGCAGTTTAAGCAGATTGTAGCACTTTAAGCGATGGAAAGTATTTACGTTATCTAAGATGATCGAATCTTAAGTGTCACAAATTTGTCGACACATTTTTACTTTAGACCGTGGTCTCATAAACAAACTACCCGACCCGGGATACGAACCCGGAACCTCATGTAGTTAACGCCAACGTCGGACCACTAGACGACGGAGGCGATTCATCAACAAAAATAGTAGACCGTGGTCCCACGAACGAACTTTTTTTTGATTAATAATAAGATGATTTTTTGTGAACAGCTTCGTTTTGACGAGACAACCATCTTTTCTATCTCCGAAAAATCTCGAATCGGGTAACTAATAAAGATAGATAAAAAAGAAAAGTTTAGAGTGTCGGATTAATAAAAGTTTCCACTTTACGTATAGGACAACGTAATCTTGAATTACAATAATAAACAAGCTGATGTGAGAAAATTAGATTATTATTAAATTGATTAATATCAATTTTAAAATCTCATAATTCTGAAACTTTAGTGTGGACTAGGACTCGGCAAAAAATCCATCGAATGTGTAGGACAAAAGTTTCATCGTGTTTTTCATAATATAATCAATCGATTAAAGTCGAAAAAAAGTATTATTAATAAATATTTTTCCTTCACAGAATCAAAATTTTCGAAGCCCCATAACTTTATTAGTTACCCGATTCCAGATTTTTCAAAGAGAGAAAAGATGGTTGTCTCGTCAAAACGAAGCTGTTCACAAAAATTCAGCTTGTTACGTAGGTCACACTATAAGTTTTGCGTAACTTAAAAAAGCACCATGTTATAACCAAAATATTATCTTTATTGCTTTTCAAAATAATCTCCTTTACATTTTAAACATTTTTTCATACGATCAAACCATTTTTTAAAACAGGAGGACCACAGATCTGAAGGCATGTTTTCTACGTGCTGATTGAACGCTATCACTGCCTCTTCGGAGTTGGTAAAAGTAAAACCTCTCATTAAATCTTTGATTTTGGGGAAAATACAAAAATCACAGGGTGCTAGGTCGGGGCTATACGCAGGAGAGTGACGAGATGTACTTTTTCGGAAGCTAAAAATGACTTTGTTTTGTTGGCCATGTGTGAAGAAGCGTTATCATGGTGTAGGAGAATGCAGTTTTTTAGTCGTCTTTCGCGAACTTTTTCTAACACCCTGGATAAACAAATGGTAGATTACCACTCGGAATTAATACTCTTTTGAACTGTACAGATGGGATCTGTAGCTGAGAAAAAATCGCGATCATTTTTTATCAACGTTTCTCGCCTGTCTCAATTTTGTTGGCCTGTTCTCATTTACAAACACCCATTCAGAAGATTGCTGTTTTTTTCGGGTTCAAAACAATAAATCCACGTTTCGTCTCGTGACAATGTAATAAACAGCATTAGAATGTCCGTGGTCGTACTTCAGTAGCATCTGTGAGCATTATTTCACGCGAGTCCGCTTCTGCTCCGCTGTCAGTTCATGAGGGATCCAACGACAACAAAGTTTCCGAACTTTCAATTCTTCGTGTAAAATTTTCTGAATTATGTTCATACCAGTCCCCAGTAGTCCTCGAAATATCTCATAGGTAATCCGAGGGTTTTCTTCAATTAACTGCTTAACAGTAGCCACATTATTTTCGTTGACGGCAGTTGAAGGCCACCCTTCACGAAATTCGTCATGTAAAGAAACTCGCTCTCTCTCAAATTCAGCAAACCATCGCCTCACGGTGTTCAAACACTGTGCTTCTCTCCCAAAAGTATTTTGAAAACGAGCAGCACAGTCTTGCGGAGAAAGAGAACTTTTAAAATCATAAAAAAATCATAGCTTTAAAATCTTTTCGACTTAATTCCATTTTCGTTGCGTACGTAGAATTTTGATGTGTGATAAAAAAACAATTGACAAATCATTTCCCGCCAATTTTTTTTATTACTAAGAAGGTTGCAGCGTTTATATAACATTCGAAATTCAAATAGTTCCGATTAGGTAGAAGTGCAAAACTTTTTATGTGCCCCATGTATTAATCAAAAAAAGTTCATTCGTGTTTCACGCCGTGTTGGTCCCGGCCTCCTTTGAAGAATAGGCCAACTGCCGTTCTGCCAGGCAAGTCGTAAAAGGCGACCGTTTGGCTATCAAATCACTACCATCGTGACTACTAGGTGGTAAATTTCTGCATTGTCTCGACCGGATCTGGTACCACCGCCTTACCTATTCCTGCCGTAATAACGTCAGTGCTTGTCGCTGTCGTGTTCCGGTTTGGAGGGTAACGTAGCCGGTAAACTTATGCATGTGGCATTAGACCTCGCCACAAGATAGCAACGCACCTTTAACATCTTTGGTGTCTATAGGCGATGATTGACTCTTTCCATCAGGAGACCCATCTGCTTGTTTGCTATCTTATGATATAAAAAAAGGTCTACTATTTTTGTTGATGAGTCCGGCGTTGGCGTTAAACACATGAGGTCCCGGGTTCGTATCCCAGATCGGGCAATTGAAAAAAAGTGTTTTTTTTTTTCAGTTTTCTGATAAAAACAATGTTCCCCGGATTGGAAATTGCTCAGCTGTTGGCGATAGGCTTGCCACCTATCACATTTGTGGGACCAAGTGTCTTAGGCTAATTGTGGGTGCACTTGTTGTACCTCTGCTTACCCCTTCGAAATCGAAAAAAGATATAAGATAATATATCTAGATTCATATAGGTACTACATTTTTAGTTTTTAAATTTTTACCTACTTTTTTATTTTACAACTGATGTATTACAGAAATATCTTTATATACAACGTTCACAGCTTTCTTGCCATTAGACAATACAAACATGTTTTCTTTAGGGGTTACTCTTGAAAGAGCGATATATAGTTGGCCATGTGAAAAACAGTCAACGCTCAAATCTAAGCCTACAACGTTGAAGGTTTGACCCTGCGATAAATTAAGGCGAGGCATCGGAGCTAACGGGAAAAAATGTGTAAATGGTTGACCTTACGGGCCATCCCTGAAACTTCTCACTCATTTAAGGTATTTAAGCTCAAAAGAGTAAAACATATAAGCGTAGATTTTTCAGTTCAAACATCTATTTTGTTAAAAATGGCAGTATTATTAATTTTTGAAAAGCTGTATATTTGAAAATGATAATGGCATTCAACTCAATTTTTGAGATCTAAAATATTGTTTTAGCTAAATAGGTTTAGCTAAATAGGTCGATAGGTTGAAAAATTTCGATGCTATATCAAAAAACATTTTATTTTTAATTTTCTTCATTGATAAATCGCAAACAAATTGACCGATTTTAGTTAAATTAACGGTATTTGACGCAGTTTTTAAAGAACAAAAGCTGCTAATATTTTTAAGTCAATCGGCAAATTAAGTTGAAAGTTATTTAAAAAAAATTAAGTAAGTTTGCTAAAAACAACGTAACTTTAATATTTGAAAAGCTATAAGTTTTGAGAATTAGATTCGATTTTGATTTTTGAAACGGCATTTGACGTAGTTTTTTAGTACTAAGATATTGTAAAACACCAAAAAATGATTGGTTGAAAAGTTTCAAAGCTGCATCGAAAAAACACTTTTTTCAAAATTTTTCGTAAACGTTTACTCCCAAACTGATAAACCGAATTTGATGCAATTTATGAATTAAAATTATGTGTTATATTAAAAAAATACTGTTTCATCAAAATTTTTTTTGGTGTTTTTTTAAATTTCTCAAAATCTCCTGGTCCGAATCGGTTCAAATTTTCAGGAAATCTAAGTTGAGCGGAATCCAATCGAATGCCATCAACCGCGTTTCGATCAGTCTAGCCGTTAAAAAGTTATGAGATGTTTACATACACACACATACATACATACATACATACATACATACATACATACATACATACATACATACATACATACATACATACATACATACATACATACATACATACATACATACATACATACATACATACATACATACATACATACATACATACATACATACATACATACATACATACATACATACATACATACATACATACATACATACATACATACATACATACATACATACATACATACATACATACATACATACATACATACATACATACATACATACATACATACATACATACATACATACATACATACATACATACATACATACATACATACATACATACATACATACATACATACATACATACATACATACATACATACATACATACATACATACATACATACATACATACATACATACATACATACATACATACATACATACATACATACATACATACATACATACATACATACATACATACATACATACATACATACATACATACATACATACATACATACATACATACATACATACATACATACATACATACATACATACATACATACATACATACATACATACATACATACATACATACATACATACATACATACATACATACATACATACATACATACATACATACATACATACATACATACATACATACATACATACATACATACATACATACATACATACATACATACATACATACATACATACATACATACATACATACATACATACATACATACATACATACATACATACATACATACATACATACATACATACATACATACATACATACATACATACATACATACATACATACATACATACATACATACATACATACATACATACATACATACATACATACATACATACATACATACATACATACATACATACATACATACATACATACATACATACATACATACATACATACATACATACATACATACATACATACATACATACATACATACATACATACATACATACATACATACATACATACATACATACATACATACATACATACATACATACATACATACATACATACATACATACATACATACATACATACATACATACATACATACATACATACATACATACATACATACATACATACATACATACATACATACATACATACATACATACATACATACATACATACATACATACATACATACATACATACATACATACATACATACATACATACATACATACATACATACATACATACATACATACATACATACATACATACATACATACATACATACATACATACATACATACATACATACATACATACATACATACATACATACATACATACATACATACATACATACATACATACATACATACATACATACATACATACATACATACATACATACATACATACATACATACATACATACATACATACATACATACATACATACATACATACATACATACATACATACATACATACATACATACATACATACATACATACATACATACATACATACATACATACATACATACATACATACATACATACATACATACATACATACATACATACATACATACATACATACATACATACATACATACATACATACATACATACATACATACATACATACATACATACATACATACATACATACATACATACATACATACATACATACATACATACATACATACATACATACATACATACATACATACATACATACATACATACATACATACATACATACATACATACATACATACATACATACATACATACATACATACATACATACATACATACATACATACATACATACATACATACATACATACATACATACATACATACATACATACATACATACATACATACATACATACATACATACATACATACATACATACATACATACATACATACATACATACATACATACATACATACATACATACATACATACATACATACATACATACATACATACATACATACATACATACATACATACATACATACATACATACATACATACATACATACATACATACATACATACATACATACATACATACATACATACATACATACATACATACATACATACATACATACATACATACATACATACATACATACATACATACATACATACATACATACATACATACATACATACATACATACATACATACATACATACATACATACATACATACATACATACATACATACATACATACATACATACATACATACATACATACATACATACATACATACATACATACATACATACATACATACATACATACATACATACATACATACATACATACATACATACATACATACATACATACATACATACATACATACATACATACATACATACATACATACATACATACATACATACATACATACATACATACATACATACATACATACATACATACATACATACATACATACATACATACATACATACATACATACATACATACATACATACATACATACATACATACATACATACATACATACATACATACATACATACATACATACATACATACATACATACATACATACATACATACATACATACATACATACATACATACATACATACATACATACATACATACATACATACATACATACATACATACATACATACATACATACATACATACATACATACATACATACATACATACATACATACATACATACATACATACATACATACATACATACATACATACATACATACATACATACATACATACATACATACATACATACATACATACATACATACATACATACATACATACATACATACATACATACATACATACATACATACATACATACATACATACATACATACATACATACATACATACATACATACATACATACATACATACATACATACATACATACATACATACATACATACATACATACATACATACATACATACATACATACATACATACATACATACATACATACATACATACATACATACATACATACATACATACATACATACATACATACATACATACATACATACATACATACATACATACATACATACATACATACATACATACATACATACATACATACATACATACATACATACATACATACATACATACATACATACATACATACATACATACATACATACATACATACATACATACATACATACATACATACATACATACATACATACATACATACATACATACATACATACATACATACATACATACATACATACATACATACATACATACATACATACATACATACATACATACATACATACATACATACATACATACATACATACATACATACATACATACATACATACATACATACATACATACATACATACATACATACATACATACATACATACATACATACATACATACATACATACATACATACATACATACATACATACATACATACATACATACATACATACATACATACATACATACATACATACATACATACATACATACATACATACATACATACATACATACATACATACATACATACATACATACATACATACATACATACATACATACATACATACATACATACATACATACATACATACATACATACATACATACATACATACATACATACATACATACATACATACATACATACATACATACATACATACATACATACATACATACATACATACATACATACATACATACATACATACATACATACATACATACATACATACATACATACATACATACATACATACATACATACATACATACATACATACATACATACATACATACATACATACATACATACATACATACATACATACATACATACATACATACATACATACATACATACATACATACATACATACATACATACATACATACATACATACATACATACATACATACATACATACATACATACATACATACATACATACATACATACATACATACATACATACATACATACATACATACATACATACATACATACATACATACATACATACATACATACATACATACATACATACATACATACATACATACATACATACATACATACATACATACATACATACATACATACATACATACATACATACATACATACATACATACATACATACATACATACATACATACATACATACATACATACATACATACATACATACATACATACATACATACATACATACATACATACATACATACATACATACATACATACATACATACATACATACATACATACATACATACATACATACATACATACATACATACATACATACATACATACATACATACATACATACATACATACATACATACATACATACATACATACATACATACATACATACATACATACATACATACATACATACATACATACATACATACATACATACATACATACATACATACATACATACATACATACATACATACATACATACATACATACATACATACATACATACATACATACATACATACATACATACATACATACATACATACATACATACATACATACATACATACATACATACATACATACATACATACATACATACATACATACATACATACATACATACATACATACATACATACATACATACATACATACATACATACATACATACATACATACATACATACATACATACATACATACATACATACATACATACATACATACATACATACATACATACATACATACATACATACATACATACATACATACATACATACATACATACATACATACATACATACATACAGAGATACTGATGTCATCGTGAAAATAGTCGGAAAAGATTCCTAGGACTTCTAAACATGGGCATCTGCTGAAAACTCGATTTTTGAAAATCGGGGTAAAATCAGTACTTCTTTATCTACATACGTAGTGGGAAGTTAAAAACTGATTTGCTAAATCACGTTTAAATCACGTTAATAACAATTACCTGAAGATATTATCTAAGGAATGTGCTAACTTATTACATGATAGAATGTACTTTACTTGATCATATAAAATTCCGAAAACAGGCTAAAAATCTCTTCGACATAATTTTTATATGGTGATTTTTGTTTTAAAAAAATAATGTACTTAATTTTTGTTTTCAGTTGCAGTCCTATATCTATTTATCCGAAAATTAACACGTTTCCCAGCGCAGCGCGCGGCGGTTTAACAGAACATACCGCGCGCGCGCCGCCACAGGCCCGTACACCCGGAACCGCTTTGCCTCTGCATTTTAAATCTGTAATATCTTCGAAAATATTCATTTAAATTACATGCTGTAAACGGCCATATTGATCTATATTAAATCAACAATATATTTAAGGCATTTAATTGGATAAGGATTAGTGCTGTATTGCTTTAAATTGCTTCGAAAAAAAGCTA
Source organism: Apodemia mormo (assembly GCA_036924255.1). Lineage (NCBI taxonomy): Eukaryota > Metazoa > Arthropoda > Insecta > Lepidoptera > Riodinidae > Apodemia > Apodemia mormo. Next base: position 39,000,951 of record JAUPFN010000011.1, on the reverse strand, counting down.
TCATTTCTTGTAAAAAGTAAATGACAAAAAATGCTATTGTGAGTTATCCATAAGAGATAGAAATATACCATCACAGAGTTTTCTTTAGACCTTTTTAAGGTGTGCAAATACTTAGTACATTATTTTGATAAATCTCGTAGGGTTTAGCCTGCGTTTGCAATATAAGCGGAAAATAATATAATTATTTACGACATGAAATCAAAAAACTCAAAAATTGCAGTATTTCTCTACAATACATTGAATGTTATTATACATATAAACCTTCCTCTTTAATCACTCTTATCTATTAAAAAACGTATCATAATCCGTTGCGTAGTTTTAAAGATTTAAGCATACATAGGGACATAGGGACAGACAGAGAAAGCGACTTTGTTTTATACTATGTAGTGATATAGATGTAACACTTTAAAAAAATATTTGTCATAAACATAAAAACACTGTCGACGATTAGCTCCCGAACGGATAAACCAACTTTGATGCAATTTGTTTTTTGAAGAATAGAGCTGATTGAATTTTGTACTTAATCGGTACATTAGTATGGAAGTTATATTAAAAATACTGTTTCGCAAAAAAAATTGTTGAGTTTTTTTCATAATTTTCTGAACCGAATTGGTTCAAATTTTCAGAAAGTCTAAGTTTAGCGGAATCATATCGAATGTTATGAACCGGATTTCGATCAGTTAAGAGTTATGAGCTGTTAACATACATATCACACAAATGTAGAAATAGTCGGAAAAGGTTCCTAAGACCTTAAAACGTGGAGATCTGTTAACGAAAATCTATACGAAGCGGGAAGTTAAAAAAATGTAGTTAAACAATATTCTCTTTTGTATATTATTTAGGTGTCAGTTCTGAAACACCAAGTGCTAAGGACGGAAAGTGTTATACGGGTAATAACTATCAAGATGTCACCACTAAATCACTACAACACTTCACCACTTAGTGACGTCACACAAATATCGAGACGGGTAGATATTCTTAGCCAGGCAATGTGTACTACTTGGGGGCCTAGGTCCACGTGAACAGCTTTCAAATTTATATATAACAAGAGAAATGATTAATTATTTATAATTGTTATAACGCGAAATAGAATTTACTTGATTTTTTTGTATTACAGCGTTGTAGATTGCTTGATCGTTGTACTGTAAATACAAATACACGCTTTAAATATAAAACATCCAATACGCTTCTCTGGTATTACCTATAAACACATCAGCCAATAAAAACTGATTTGGAATTCCCCGTGTAAAAATTGTGTTACCGAGGTGCCAGTGCTGACAGATTTATCGCCGCTGTGCTAACTAACGATTTTGAATTTTTCCGCAGTGAAACTTGGAGAATATCCAACTATGTGATATCGAACACGTTGCATATTAAAAATATGCATATGACGGTACGGCTACCTTCCTATGAGACACGTTTTTTTATATTATTAGAAAACAAACAAATTATATTTGAATGCGTAATAATAGTGAAGTCAATTTACTTATTGTTGCGTTTAGATTGTTCTTTGTTTATCGATCATGAACAGTTTTGGAATGCGAATGTGGAAGGATGTTGGTACCGGGGAAAACTAAGACCGACATACCGTGATCAGATTGATTGAGTACTTTACGTAGGCGGTGAGAAGAATCTGCGCAACCGGCGTGTTTGTATGAATAGAGTGTAGGAGGAGCAGGAGGTGGAGAGTAAAGTCTAGAGAGAGAAAAGAAAGAGTAAAGTTCTGCAACGTCTCACCCGGGTACTAGATATTAGGTACTAGTTAGGAGTTTTTTCAAAATTTCTCATTATATCTTAGGCCGACCTGGTTCAAATTTTCAGGAAGTCTAAATTGAGTGGAATCCAATCGAATGCCATTACCGCGTTTTGATCAGTCTCGCCGTTCAAAAGTTATAAGATGTTTACATACACACATGCACACAAACAAACACACACATAAATACATACAGACATACTGACGTCATCGCGAAAACAGTCGGAAAAGGTTTCTAATACCTCAAAACGTTCCTTACTTACGCAGCGGGAAGTTGAAAATGAAAAATGATTGAGTCTTACATGTTTGCGTATGACTAACATCCAAGTAATTAAACTGGTACAACCTCATGACTAACTCTACCATCGCGGGCGCTCATTGGTCAATTCAAATAGCGCGCTCCCCTGGCTCAATTCAAATAACGCGCACTCATTGGTCAATTCAAATAACACTCGTTTCCTCGGGTTTCTGTTCCATAAATCTCAGATAAAGTCTTTATCTGAGACATGGATGTGTGTATGTAGCGTTTCACGAAAACAATCCCACAGATATTAGAAAAGCGAGAGAAAAGATGTTGCCCATTAATTACACGTATACGATCGTATTGAACTGCCAAATAATTCTTTTGCCGATCGAACAGACTTTTGTTACTTACTGTACGTATATGTCGTGGCCAGATTGCAGAAATACCTACATTATGAAATGTTTGAGAATTTCAGGAAATGGTGGCATTTCACTGTCGAATAGCCACATCGTAATGTTCCTTTTCAGATCAATGGTGAGAAATCGTTTACCCATGTAGTTAACTAAACTATGGTTAACTAGACTACTTCATGAAATAGTCACAGTTAATTTATAATATTGTCAAATAGTTACATTTTACAATATTATAAATTAACTGTGTACTCTGTCGGTAATAGAGGCGCTGGAAGTACTTTGTTTATTTGTCAACAGGACGGCTCCCCTTATTGTGTGTTATTTAGGAATGACCTGAAAACTATGTTAATAATAATAATAAAAGTATCTCCACGCCCATATCCTCGAAGGGGTAAGCAGAGGTACAACCAGTGCACCCACGATCAGGCGAAAATACTTGGTCCCACAAATGTGATAGGCGGCAAGCCTATCGCCAACCGGGCACTCTCCAATCCAGGGCAACTTTGTGTTTATCAGAAAACTGAAAAAACACATTTTTTTATGTGCTCGACCCGGGAATCGAACCAGGGACCTCATGTGGTCAACGCCAACATTGAACCACTAGACCACAGAGACGACATAATAATAATAATATATTTTTATTTCAAAATTTTACAAGGTACAATATATTAAATACTCTGACTACTAAAATAGTAAAATCTGTTTTATAGGAGCCAGTTCTCTATATTTTAGCCATGCTAATTATATGATTGCATGTATCTTTTGCCTTTTGAGTAGTGAGTGTGTTGAAAGGGTACTTTTAATGTTTTCTATAAGTTTTTATAAGTGTCTTTCGTGTTTTAAAACAATAAACAAGTTACTATATATTCTAGATTTTTATAAAATATTTTATCGACATCCAATTTTCACGATATGGCCAATGCCATGGCCAATGCCATGCACGATAAAATCGTGAAACGTTAAAGATTGAATAATCTAGTCGACTAAGCATGGGATTAATTGCTCTTCATATCAATCTCATATATATGTTTTGTAATTATGGAATATTGTGATGTGTATGTGTAAACAAATTATATGAAAAAAAGACAAGCCCGCTGAGTTTCTTCCGCCGGATCTTCTCAGTGTGTGGCCGCGTTCCGATCCGGTGGTAGTTTTGAAGAGTGTTGACGTGTCAAAATAACTTGTAAAATGTTTTATTGAATAAAGGTCTTCTGATTTCTGATTTCTGAGTCGAGAATTTCATTATGTGGGCAATTCTGCGATCTGGCTACAACATATATAAGTCTGCGATGGACTCGGAAACTACTTAATTATGCAGTTTATTGACATTGCACTTTAATACTCTAGTAAGAGTAGAAGTAGGCAAATAGTCCAATTATTTATAATTGTTCTCCACCGATTTATTTAAAATGAATACTGGGACAATTGAGAGTCACGTGTCAGTAAAAAGATCTTTTTCAAGGCAATACAAAGCCTGTATTCCTGCCAAACCAAAAATTTACGGTAAGGCGGTGGTACCATATACCCGGGGAAGACATTGCGAAACTTTACCACCGAGGTGTTATGATGGTAGTAAGTATCTTCACGCTCGTATCCTCGAAAACGTAGGCAGAGGTACAACAAGTGCACCCACGATTAGATACTTGGTCCCACGATGTGATAGGTGGGAAGCCTATCGCCAACTGGGCACTTTTCAATCCCGCGTAATGTTTTTATCAAAAAACTGAAAAAACACATTTTTAAATTGCCCGACCCAGGAATCGACCCCGGGACCTCGTGTGGTCAACTCCGATACCGGACCACTACACCACAGAGACAATTTGATGGTAGTGACATGTATAATACTCGTCGTATGTAATACCATCGTAAACACTTTTATATTTGTTTAAGGTTGACTGGTAGAGAATGTCATGTAGCATTAAGTCCACATCTGTACATGTTGTGCATAAATTTTAAATAAATAATAAATAAATAAATAATAGCCATCATTCGCTAACTGCCGGGTACAATGGCTGATAATCTATTCAAAGGTGGTCTAGTCTTACATCTCGCGTTACTGAAGTAAGAAATTTAAAAATAGTATTAGATAGTAGTTTTACATTTAGCCAGCAACTAAATTATATTATCCCGTATGCTTGGCTGCATTTTAAGAACAAGTAAAGATTTCCAGAACAGCAGTACACTAACTTTACTTTTTAATGCTTATGTTAGATCTTTACTGGAGTACGGCTCAATTATTTGGAATCCACAGCACAAGACTAAACAAAGATTGACAGAATTTTTAGATTATTTACAAGCTTACTTTAAGCTTTACACCAAATATATCGTTATATATCGACACTTACAACCGCAACCTTTACAAACAGACGAACAGAAAGAGATCAAGTTTTTTTATACAAAATTTTAAATGGCTATGTAGATTCTCCATTTCTTCTTCAACAAATACATTTCAGTTGGCCTTGGATAAACTCACGACCAAGGAAGTTCCATTCTACCCGGAATGTTCACACGCGCTTCAAAATCGTTCCGAAGAGTACCACGACATGAGTGGAGTGTGTCTCCTTCTACTAAATAAAGCGTCAATCGCCATATATAAGTGCGGCCATGCGTACTTTGGAAATTACTACTAAGTAATTCTACTGATTTGAGAAACAGTTTTTGTATTGCATAAGTAATTATGTAACAATTAAAATAAGTACATTTTAGAACTCACTGTTAATTACAATACATTTTATGCTAATGTATTTATCGACGTATATGAATAAAAGGGATTTAACGATTACCGAACATATAAAAATCTACCATCAGATAGTTTTATTTACACTGGCAATTGCAAGAAAGGGACAACATTATTGACGTGTATAATATTACATTATACACGTCAATGGACAACATCCACTCTTGTGGTTGTCTTGCTCAAAACGTTTTTCCCCTTTGTTAAGTAAGAAACAAATGTCAACTTTATTAGTAACGCAATAAAGTACATTTTTATTTTTCAAATATTGCTTCGTAATAATTCCATTTATCGTATATAAATTCCTTGCTCACGACATAAACCGTTGTTTTATACTCACTCTACTAAAAGAAAGTACGCTACACACTCCTTTCTCTATCGCGAATGTAATTTTTATAATTGTTACCTTATCAGTGCAGATCCTTTTAGCTGTTCAATTGGAATTTACAAGAGGAAAGTTTTAATTTGGTAAGACCTGCTATTATTTGTCTTATACAAGTAATAGCAGGTCTTACCAAATTAAAACTTTGTTTTGCCATGTTACTCAGTATTCATTACTTTTTTGTTAAAGATTTAAATTTATTATATACTAGCTGTTGCCTGCGACTTCGTCCGCGCGGACTTCGTTTACTCCGCACTCCTCTTCCCCTGTAGGTGACAGCGTGATATATTAGCCTATATATTGACCCGACCTGTTAGTAATATTCATGCAAAATTTGAAGTAAATCCATGTAATACTTTTTATACATACCCGGACATACATACAGACAAACAGAAACACAGACAAACAGACAAAAATTCTAAAAACTATATTTTTGGCTTCGATATCGATTGTAGATCACGCTCCAAGTATTTTTTTAAAAAAATATTCAATGTACAGTTTTGACTTTCCTAAGATTTTATTATATGTATAGATTATTAAATGCTGCTACCTACAAACTATTATTATTATATTAATATAAATGTAATAGTTATAAGTGGAAACTTAATTGATTTATGTAATTTTTTTCTGTTATATTAATAATGTAATACAATATTGTGTGTTTCCTAAAAAAGAAAATAAAAATTAATATTAAATCAATCATACTTATACGACAATCCCTTACGAAAAAAAAAACTTACGTACATAATATTGCAGAAATAAGTTTCATCGTTTCTGTGAGGGATAAGCCTGTATGATAAATGTTTATGTGTATAACTAATATTGAAGAAAAATATGCCGGCATTTCTCTTCATTCCTTGGTAAGGTCGAAATGTTTCCGATATTTCGATACAAATACAAGTATTTATATCTCAGAATATGGTACAGTTGAAAAATGATTTATTTCTATAACAAATATTCAAATACATTATTCTTACAACACAAATTTACCATTCTTTAATATTATGATTTTAAAATTACTGTAAAAAAATTACAGTAATTTTAAAATCATAATATATTTTTCCCCATAAACCTATATTACAAAGAGATTAATGGTCTACGTATTAAGTACATAGAAGTCGTTGCAGTGTTTTTTTTTTCTCATTAAACAATATCAATATAATATAAATAATCAAAAACTATATATTATTAGTACTTTACATTGGTAATTAAAAATTAAAATGTACATAAAAAACCTTTCATGTTACTCTTCAAATATATAGTATTACAAACGCGATTCGCGAGTGTTACAACACAGATTTTTCGTAACGCTCTCATTTTGGCCGTGTTAATTCTATACCCAGACACACACGGCTCCCACTTCGATATAAAGATATTTAAGAAAACTTTTTTTTTGAGGCGTGCACATTCGATTTTCCAAACTATTTACTGATTCATTATTACTGAATCTTCTGACGCCTCCCATATTACGCATTTTGGCGACGCCATGACAAAGCCGTTCAACGTCTAAACGTTTCTTATTTTAAATTTCACGCATACCTCCAAAATGGAGGCATCTTACTTAAAAATTCTGTAAATACATACAAAGTGCCTTTAAGCTGTGTTTTCCTTTTCCAAACTTTTGCTCGCTAAGCTGGGCTCAAGAAACGGATTGAAATAGGTCAAACTTTATTGGTTACGGCCATATTATGCTAAACAAAATATCCCTGCAGTAAGCATTATTCGTATTCTACATGTAAGTACAATTAATTAATTGTAAGCAACGTTTTCATCTATACATATAAAAAAATCGTAGGAAAGTCAAAACTGTACATTGAATATTTTTTTTAAAAGAATACTTGGGGCGTGATCTACAATCGATATCGAAGCCAAAGATATAGTTTTTAGAATTTTTGTCTGTTTGTCTATTTGTCTGTTTATCTGTTTGTCTGTTTGTCTGTATGTATGTCCGGGGTAAACAAAAAGAGTAATACATGGATTTACTTCAAATTTTGCATGAATATTACTCATTAGGTCGGGTCAACGTATAGACTACATATTATCACGCTATCACCTACGGGGGAGGAGCTGTGCGGAGTAAACGAAGTCCGCGCGGCCGAAGTCGCTGGCAACAGCTAGTTTTTAATATTTCTATTTATATAACTAGCTGACCCGCATAGCTTTGCCGCGAGTATATTAAAATGACATCGCTTTAGATTTTCAAACAAACTTTCAGCCTTAGGGCATCATTTTTTTACAAAAAATGTTTCATCTGTTTCATCCCGGATGTTCAACGGTCTTTATGCCAGATTTCATTAAAATTAGTTGAGCGGTTTCGCCGTGAAAGCATAACTAACAAACAAACACACTTTCGCTTTTGGGGGCATAATACTGCCACCGCCACGACACGGCAAGCGAAGCGCAAGGGCCCTGTCTACCTTTTCTCGAAGTGCTTCGTCGTTTTTTTGAACCCTCATACCTTAGGTTTGAAAATCTAGTGTAGTGTTATCAACCGGCTTGACGACAACTACTAGCCGGCCAGATGTGCGGCACACCTGTGTTATGACGTCATAGTAAAATAGATAACGAATGGTATAAATAAGCGGGGACATCATGTTTTCGATTCATTGTAATTCTATCGCTTGTTGAGGGCGTTACTCTGCCCAAAATTATAATGTGTATGTAAAAGTGATTCGAGTGTTTTATTCGGCCAAACTGCTTAACGTTAATAGTAGATAAACAAAATTGTCGGGATATAATTTCAGTAGTTGACTTATTAAACATATAAAGTTTCAAATGTATAGTTCGTATACTTTAGATTTTATTGATATCAAAAACCCTCGATATCGTCACTGACTTAAGCACTGATGATCATCAAAATTCTAAGGGTATTTCCTGAAGTCATAGAGAGCTAAAATTTGTATATAAGCTAGTATTAGTACACAAACAACAAAAAATCTAACACGGGGAACTTTTACCCCCCAAATCCTTAAACTAGGGGATGTAATTTTGGAACAGAGGGCTGAAAATTGATATAAAAAGTAAAATACGTATTTGAGGATTTTTATTATAACTACTAACTTATTTTTGTGTTATAGCACTCACCCCGTGCTTGGGAAAACTTGAAAAACTTTAAAAATAACAAAAAAATATCGACATGCAGGATTTGAACCTGCAACCGTTTTCTTAAAGCCGCGGCGCTCTACCGCTGAGCTAGTGTTGACAGGTTCGATGTGGCGAAATTCTTTTTTGCTAAATGATCGATTTCATCCTTTGTTCTGATCGCTAGATATATGTATAAGTACGTATAACCAATTAAATAAGTTCATCGTTGCAGATAAAATTCACGTTTTTATAATTTTGATCAATATTTTCGTGTTTCTAATTATTTTTGTATTACAGCATTCACCCCGTGCTTTGGAAAACTTAAAAAACTTTAAAAACAACAAAGAAAAATATCGACACACAGGATTTGAACCTGCAACCAAAGAAGTCTGGTCGAATTTCAACCACAGTTAATGTATTTTATCCACCAATATTATTTTTATTTATATTATTATAGCAACGAATTAGTTTGTTTGATATTTGTTTTTATTTCAAGTTAGTAAAAACAGTTAATTATTTATTACAAATCATTTATATGGCGTTCTGACAAGCGTATATAAAATTTTACTGATAGTGATGTCGCTACTTTTTATAAATAAAACTAAATATGACTCTTAAAACACCTTTACTACAAGACGAATTTTATATTCACGGCACATTACCTCTAATGTTCAGACCGAGACCACGTGCGGTTCAATGATTTTTACATAAATTGTACGTCTCGAGTGTCGACCGGAGTTTCGGTAAGTGTTCTTTCATGATGTCAATTATACTTAAAAATCTTACATATACCTTTTTATATCATAAGATAGCAAACAACCAGATGGATCTCCTGATGGAATGAGTCAACCATCGCCTATAGACACCAAAGACGTTAATGGTGCGGTGTGGTCCTTATGACGGAGTCTTATTGCCACATCATAAATTTACCGGCTACTTTACCCTCCGAACCGGAATACGACAGTGACAAGCACTGACGCTATTGCAGCAGGATTAGGTAAAGCGGTGGCACCAGACCCGGGCGAGACAATGCAGATCTCTACCACCTAGTAGCCACGATGGTAGTGAATCGCATATCCATTTGATCTCTTTTTACGACCTGTCTGGCAGAATAGCAGTTTGTCCGGACCAATACGGCAGATAATTATTAAAATTACGCTTTAATGATTTAATATCTTAGTATTCAGGTTGTGTAATAAATGGCAATGCATTATGAACCCAAACACAAAACTTGGCTAAAGTGTTAGTGATTTTATTTGGAATATCCAAGTTTTCCTCGAATATATTTTTTTTATATCAAAAGTTAGCAAAAAAGCAGATGGGTCTCCTGATGGAAAGAGTCAACCATCGCCTATAGACACCAAAGATGTTAATGGTGCGTTGCTATCTTGTGGCGAGGTGTAATGCCACCATGCATAAGTTTACCGGCTACTTAACCCTCCAAACAGGAACACGACAGCGACAAGCACTGACGCTATTGCGGTAGGTATAGTTAAGGCGGTGGTACCAGACCCGGGCGAGACAATGCAGAACTCTACCACCTAGTAGCCACGATGTTACTGAATCGTGTAGCCAATCGGTCACCTTTTATGACCTGCCTGACAGAACGACAATCGGTCTATTCTTCAAAAGAGCCCGGAACCAACACGGAGAGACAATATGTCTCCCCGTGTTGTAATAATTCAATAACATCTTTGATGTTTACAGACAATGTTTGCTTTTTTGTGATTTAACAAGCGTAACTTTCCTTTTAAAAATATTTATTCACCTTTAGCAGTTTTAATATTAACCACATCTATAGACAAGGACTACTGATAGATATCTTCACGCCAAATCCCTTACGGGGTTGGCAGAAAGAATTGAGTGCCATATCGTCGTTCGGAATTCATTACCGCGAATGTGAAATTAGGTAACTTTTCCGGAGAGATAAAAAACCGAATTGTATCTAATGTTTGCATTAATATAAAATGTATAAACCAAAAATATTTAACTGGTACTTAAGCAACAGAATACGATAATATTAATATTATTTAACAATAATCTAACTCTAAATTAGATACAATTCGGTTTTATATATCTCCTGAAAAGTTACCAAATTTCCCATTCGCGGTAATGAATGCCGAACGACGATATGTCACGGTCCAGACAGACTTATCTTGCTTACTGCACATTTATAACTCCCTTCATAGAAACACGCCGGTTGCGAAGACTCTTGACACCATTACTGATGATACATCTAATTGAACGGAATGCTACTCGTCGTATTTACCTGAAAAGAAAAAAGATTTGTATAAGCAAGCAGTCTGTATTGTTTCAGAAGTAAAGAATTATCCATCTGTTTATTTACAGGCAGCTCGTAAAAGGCGGACGATTGGCCAAATATTTCACTATCATCGTGACTACATGCATTAGATAGCAACGCACCATTAACATCGTTGGTGTCTATAGGTGATGGTTGATTCTTTCCATCAATAGACTCATCCGCTTGTTTGCTATCCTTTATAAAAAAGACTACTAAATTGTAGATTTCGGCAACATCTCGTTTGGTTATATTTCCACGGTTCCACTATCTAACCGAACCGTACCATAATAACATCAGTGCTAAAATGCAGAACTCTACCACCTAGTAGTAGGATAGGTTATTCTTTAAAAGGTCTTGGAAAAACACGAGGGAAGTGCATGTTTAATAACGTAGAAATACACTTAATAAAAGGCCACCGTCAACTTTTAGGGTCAGCGCACACTATACTGCAAAATAGTTAGTTGCATATGCTCGAGCAAAATTTTGACTGCTTGACCATGCAGGCGGCATGCTCGCTCCTCCGCGAGATAGCTGCGTTGAAAATGCTCTGTTGCCAGCCGTGTCTGCATAACCAGTTCAATGTCTAAACTACTAAAAATCGAAATTTTCTGCTACTTTCTTAAACCTGCAAATCCAAAAGACAAACGAATAAAATTAAATTAAAAATAAAATAAAAATAAAATATTAAAAATAAAATTAAAAATTTGTTGTTACTCAACTAAGTCGATAATTCTTATTGTGTTTTTGGATTGGGCGGGCGTAGCGAATTTATTAAAATATTATTGAAACGAAGTTCCTTACGGCAGGCTTGGAGGGGATAGGGATTTTGCTGCGCGGCCGAACTGAAAAAAATGTGATAGTAAAACCGTAAGAAAAATGCGTGGAATAAAAGCGTTAAATGAGACGTGCGCAGGCGCGACAGTCGCGTACACAAGCGAGTAGTGCCGTTTAGCCGAAGGAAGTTCGTTCCTACCTCGTATCATTTTTATATTTTTTGTAGTTTAACTTATAACTATTATTAGAATAGTATAATACTAGTCATAAAAATTAACACCTCCTAATGGTTAATTGAAATATTGATGTGGGACCGCAAACGCACGGGCGGCGCGCGGCGGATGCGAGAGCGCGCTTCCGCACATTCGAGGACGCATCTTATAAGCTCGAGCATGGTCGAGCATCAAGTTTGACGTGCATTTAATTTCCCTACATTATCATATCATAAGGTTAATTTTTCAGTACTATCAAAAATGCTCTACTCTTGGTGTGCACTAGCCGTGAGACGACGCACGGCCTTCATCAGTGGATAGAAAAAATAAAATTCTTTATCTCTGTCCCTACCATCGTGACTATGTGGTAGAAATCCACAAAATCTCACCCATGTTAGCATCACTGCTTGTCACTGAGCCATTTTTATATTATAAAATAGCAAACAAGCACATGGGTCTCCTGATGAAGAGTCAACCATCGCCTATAGACACCAAAGATATTAATGGTGCGTTGTTAATTTGTGGCGAGGTCTAATGCCATACCTTCCAAACAAACCAAACAGTGACAAGGAATAGGTAAGGTGGTTGTACCCGAGCGAGAAAGTGCAGAACTCTATCACTTAATAAACCGTTAGACCGGTAAACTTATGTATATGTTGTTACTACACAATTTACATTCTTAGTATATTCGGCACTTGGTGAAACTCCATTTTAACACAATATTTGTTAGCTGATAACACTTGTAATGTTTCGCAATAAGTGAAACAACATTCTTATTGTGAAACAGTACAAGTGTTATCAGCTAACAAATATTGTATCCTTAGTGCGTATAGGACCACCATCTGTTTGTTTGTTAACTTAATATAAAAAAATATTTATTCAAAAAGAGTTTGGACATATCACCTTGCCAAGTGTTGAAGGTAACAACGTCACTCAGACATAGGAAGTCGATGGCATTATCTAGTATTGTAATTAATACCATAATATATCTATATGTATAAAAATTACTGGCTGTTCGTTCTAGTCAAGTCACTAGCATCGTGACTACTAGGTGGTAGAGTTCTGCATTGTCTCGCCCGGGTCTAGTAACACCATCTCACCTATTCCTGCCGCAATAGCGTCGTGTTCCGGTTTGGAGGGTAAGGTAGCCGGTAAACTTATGCATGTGGCATTAGACCTCGCCATAAGATAGCAACGCACCATTACCATCTTTGGTGTCTATAGGCGATGGTTGAATCTTACCATCAGGAGACCCATCTGCTTATTTACTATTTTATGATATAAAAAAAAACCTAATATCACGTCTAGATTTATTTGCTTTGTACTACAAAGTAGACACCTAAATAAAAAAGTTTCTACAACTAATACAACGTTATGTCGGGTCAGGATTATCCCAACATAGCCGCAGACGTAGAGCTGGTCCGCTGGGAACATACATTTATTTTAGGTCGGAGTGATATTTTATTATTTATGGCGAACCACCTAGATTTATTGTGAGCAATTCTATTGAATGTATCTGCTAGTATTAAAATCAAACATGTAATTTGATACAGTATAAATACAGTCGTTTTAGTAAGCGTTATTTGTTTTGAACATACGGACTTACCTGGAATGTTTTCGGGAGTTCAAAATAGATATTTTGATAGATTTAGATGTGTTCTTTAGAATTTCAGCTTTGCCACCTCCTTGCCACTTATGCTGCCATATTGGAAAAATGGCGCCTAATAGGAGCTTTTCGATAATATCTCCTTTTCTACATTTTTCAATAAGAGCACTGATGTACAAAATTAAAGTATTATTACGCCTGGTTACCTGGCGGGGTAAGCAGAGTAAACCGAACGTTTATCGACTTTCCGGTTCACTGTGATTCTCCGGTTCTTCTGTTGGCGAGATAAATGGGGATCCTCATCACCGCATTTACTTACATGTTAACGATTATCTACTATTTCTAGTGAGTGGCTGCGTTTCGAATCCGGTAGTAGTTTAAAAAAAATGTTGATGCGTCAAAATAACTCGTAAAAAGTTTTATTGAATAAAGTAGTTCTGATTTCTGATAACCTAGACCAACAGCTTTACGTGCTCATTCGAGCCAAGGGGGTGGTAATTCACCACTCCGCCAGACTCCGAGCTGCTACTGAGATTTAAGATTTTTAAGAAAAACCTTAAAAAACCTCGGTAACACTTTTGCCCAGCCCAGGGATCAAATCCGGGACCTTATGATCTGAGCCGAATAGGCGACTCCTAGATCACTAGGCATTATATTCAAAATTAAACTCGAAAAAATCTCTTTAGAAAATTCAATGTTTAAAATTGCGAATCATATGCTACTATTAATACGTTGTCGTGACGTGGCACGTCTGTCGTTGGCTGTGATTGTACAAAATAAGACCACACATTTTTTGTGCTTTTATTTCATTAGCCACTTTTAGGGCCACGATTTAAAATCTGGTTATCATTGATAGAAGCTGAAAATCTATGTTTTATATATTAACTGCATCCTACCGTCCGCTCATTCTAGAATTGTTTCCCACGGGAAAACGATTTTTTCCGAGATGAAAAGTATTCTATGTCCTATTCCAGATCATCACTTACCTGTGTGCCAATTTTCATCCAAATCGGTCAAGCCGTTTATGCGTTTTTGACTAACAAACATCCAAACATACAAACTTTTACTTTTATAATATACTAGCTGTGCCCGCGACTTCGTTCACGTGGAAAAATTCTAAAATAAAAACCCGCATAGTTCCTGTTCCTGTGGGATTTCCGGGATAAGAACTATCCTATGTCCTTTCTTGGGTCTCAAACTATATTTGTGCCAAATTTATCCAAATCGGTTCAGTGGTTTGGCCGTGAAAGCATAACAGACAGACAGACAGACAGACAGACAGAGTTACTTTCGTATTTATAATATTAGTATGGACTAGTATGGATTATATGGGATACATTTTCATAAATAGGAATAGGCCTACTGAGAAAAACCCAGTAAAAAACGTGGTATGGATACGAGTTTTTCGCCTAAACGCGTCTAAGTAGGTACATTGTGCTGCGATTGGTCTCCAAAACTTATAAAATAATCGAGAAGAAATTTTACATTCGGTTTTTTATCGTACAGTTAGTAGAAAAGAAGATCGTGTCGAAAAACTGCCATAAAGCGCCATTTTTGCAATATGGCGGCGGCTAAGTAGCAAAGTTGAAATTCAGTAAGATCACATCAAAATCTATAATAATAGCAATTTTCAAAACTCCCCAAAAACATTTCAGGTAATCGATCACATAGAAAAGAAGAATTTCACCACTTTGAACTAATTGATACTAGCTTAGTTGGTTAAAGCGTCCCGGCTTCAGGGAAGGTCGTAAGGTCGAATCCTACGCGTCGAAATTTTCCTTCGTTGTTTTTAAAGTTTTTCAAGTTTTCGTAAGCACGGGGCGAGTGCTAAAACACAAAAAAGACGGTGGCACTCGGAGACTGCCGCAGTAAAGCTATTGCATAGCATTTTTTATCAACTTATGCAATTACAATTATATATTTATATTATTTATGCAGCATTTTTTTTTGTTTGTTTATTCATATTTAAAACACTTTGTACATAATTATACGAGTACAGATATTCACTTTTGTACGGAGATGATAAATACCTATACACCTATATACTTTCTCACAAACAGCTGATTACGGTAGTTTTCCAATACGACCAATGCCACCTAAAGGCGGGTTGCTGAACTAAAGAGACAAGCGTGATATTTCAAAACGTCATTAAAAGTTCTGGTATTTATCGATAGATGGAAAAACTAAAAAGTATCACCGCTGTGCCGGTCGGAGTGGGGGGTGTTAGGTTTTTTCGTTACGGAATTTCTGGATTCGGTCTCCACGCTCAAGGCCCGCGATAGAAGCTATGCAATAGCTTAATAAAATTTCAGATAAACCACCAAAATGATCGAAATATTTGAGAAGAACAGAATATCTAATTTCTTGCCAGACAGTTTGCAAAACGAGAACTATTGACCAAAAGATGACACTTTAATAATATACGGTGGGGTTCCATAAGGTCTCCCGGATTGGCACCAAGCCAAAGCACTACAGCACTACCGCACTCCACTTTCTTACCGCAGATCGTCAATGACCTATCCCATAATAATTGGTAGCTAAATCATTAAAAACGCTACACTCACATTTAATCTATGTAGGTGCCCACTAGTTTCAGATCTACATAAGGTTTTTTTTATATTACCACATAGTATAAAACAAAGTCGCTTTTTTCTGTCCCTATGTCCCTATGTCCCTATGTCCCTATGTATGCTTAAATCTTTAAAACTACGCAACTGATTTTGATGCCTTTTTTATGGATAGATTAATTCTTAAGGAAGGTTTTAGTATATAAACCTTTCCAATATTCCCACGGAAGCAAAAGCTACGCGGGTGAAACCGCTAGCAGGTCGCTAGTATGTCATAAGATAGCAAACAAGTGGTTGGCAAATACAAAGTGGTCAAATTCTGCAACGTCTGCCCGAAATCAAACTATCAGTTAACTATAAAATTATTAAAATTTGCGTAAAATATTATTAACTTAATAATTTAAAAACCGGCCAAGTGCGAATCAGACTCGCGCACGAAGGGTTCTGTACCATACCTATCCAAGTTTCTACCTGTTTATTAAAATCGAGTAAAAAATCGCTTAAAAATTACGTTTGTTGTATGGGAGCCCCCCTTTTTATATTTGCTTTATTTTTATTTAATTATTTATTTTGAAAGGTAATATACAACTAAATATTCTGTGAAAATTTTAAGCGTCTACCTGTTACCGCGGTGAGCAAAAAAATACAAAAAAACACGGTTCGTGTTACGTGTTACATTACGTGTTACGTTACGTGTTACGTGTTACGTGTTGTATCGGGACCCCTTAATATTTTCATTTTTAAGTGTTTGTTGTTATAGCGGCAACGGAACTATATTATTTATGAAAAATTCAGCTTTCTAGCTATCACGGCTTATGAGACACGATTTGGTGACAGACAGACAGACGGATAGACAAATAGCGGAGGCATGGTAATAGGGTCCCATTTTTACGTTTTAGGTACGAAACCCTAAAAACAGCTTCATTCACGTTTAATGGTTCCAACTAGTTTCGGACTGAAGGTAGTAGGCCCAATCCTCGTGTTGGTCCCAGGCTCCTTTGATGAATAGGCCAACTGCCGTTCTGCCAGGCAGGTTGTAAAAAGTGACCAAATGGCTATGCGAGTCACTACCTTCGTGGCTACTAGGTGGTTGAGTTCTGCATTGTCTCGCCCAGGTCTGGCACTACCGCCATATCTAATCCTGCCGCAATAGCGTCATTGCTTGTCATTGTTGTGTTCCAGTTTGGAGGGTAAGGTAGACTTAAGCGGCACTGCCATCCTGCCACACAGATAGCAACGCATCATTACATCTTTGGTGTCTATAAGCGATGGTTGATTCTTTCCATCAGGAGACCCATCTGCTTGTTCCCTGTCGTATAAAAAATTTGTATAACCAGGCATGAATTTCTTCGGATTAATTTTTTGTTAAAAACATATTATTCTTTCAGGAATAAGCCAAGATACAATACAAATCGAATACACCGATAACACATAGAGCTACGAAACATCGCATCCGGCTTTGGTACCACCACTTTCCCTATTCCTACTGCGACAGCCTCAATTCTTGTCAAAGTCATGCTTAGAGAGTAAAGTAACTGATAACCTCATAGACATAGCTTTACCATTCCACCATACGGATAACAAAGCAGACTAACATCTTTGATGTCTATAGGCGATTGTTGTCTATTTCCATCAAGAGAGTCATCTGCTTACTATCCTGTAATAGAAAAAAAAAACAATCAGCTTTTTAAGAAATTTTCAAAACAATTTTTATGAATTTCAAATTATAGCTTTCATTCCATGAAATTTATGGTTCAGAAAAGAGCGTAAAACCCATTACATTAAGCTGATTATCTTTACTAAGTCGTATTTAATGAGTATTCTTATTGGCTTCTGCAGTCGTAGAGTTATTGTAATAACAGTATTATGCAAACAACAACAATTTATACTATATCTATCATTTATATCAAAGATGTTTGAATTTATCCTCGATATGGATGTTATTTTCGATGGTAAAGACATTCTTGCCGATAATTCGCTTTTTGGATGAATTGAAATCTTTGACCTTACCTTACCTTTTTTTTACATAAGATAGCAACCAATCATATGGATAGAAAGAGTCAACCATCGCCTATAGACACCAAAGGTGTTAATGATGCGTTGCTATCTTATGGCGAGGTCTAATGCCACATGCATAACTTTACTGGCTACCTTAATATCCAAACCGGAATACGACAGTGACTAGCACTGACGCTATTGCGGCAGGAATAGGTAAGGTGGTGGTACCAGATCCCGTCGAGCCTATGCAGAACTCTACCACTTAGTAGTCACGATCTTAGTGACTCCCATATCTAATCAGTCGCCTTTTACGACCTGCCTGGCAGAACGGCAGTTGGCCTATTCTTCAAAGAAGCTTGCTACCAACACGGGGAAATATGTACTGAAATACATGATATTAATGAAAATAAGCATTGCATCCACTAAATTCACGTGACATATATAATACTATACATACATATTGTGTAACATTTATTTATGCCTAAAGTCGGTTGTCAAATTTATATGAGATTTTATTGTTTTGTCTATGGTTGAGTTTCGGCCACAGGCAATCGCTAGTTTGTGTAATTTGTTCTGCGATATTGATGTATTTGATTTATGCTTAGGTATGTTTGTATGTTGTTCCACAAAAGCCATATCATGATAATTATGTTTGATAAATTACATATATTCCAAATTTAGAAAACAATTCAAGTTTCATCAAACTCGGTTTAGTAGTTTTTAGGATATGGGTATAGTTGGCAAATATTTAATATAAACTAGCTGTGAATCCCGCGGGATCGCCTACTTTTGCCGGGATAAAAAGTGGCCTATATGCTATTTCAGGTCATTATCTAGTAGTGTTCCAAATTTCATTAAAATCCGTTTAATAGTTTTTCCGTGATTGAGTAACAAACATCCATCCAAATATCCATCCAAACATCCAAACTTTCGCATTTATAATATTAATATAGATATAAATATTCACGGGACAAATTACACTTACTGATCTAACCCCAAAGTAAAATTTATTTGCTTGTGTTATGGGCACTGGTCAACGATACTAATACATAGAAATACATAAATAAAAACTGGAATATATTTAATAAACACCCAAACCCGGAAATACCAATATTTATGCTCATCACACAAATGCTTGTCCCCGTCGAGAATTGAACCCGGGCCCGTCGATTGCGTAGTCAAGGTCACTAACCAATCGACCAATGGGACGGAATATTTGAAGTCACTTAATTTATTTTACTTTTATTATTTTCCTTATATTTTGTGAATCACAATGTTATTTTACTCATAAAAAATTACAATCTCTTCAAATCAGAGAGCAGCTACTTGGAAAAAATGCAAATGCTACTTATTCTATAAATAATCCACTAAACAATACAAATTATATGCATTTAGCTCTCTAGGAACTTTTTAAACAACTTTTAAGAGCTGTTTTAGCTGGGACTGTTAAAAAGTGTTTTATTTTTTAAAATTAATAAATTTTTGTTTTCTTTGTGTGGTCTAGTGGTCCAGCGTTGGCGTTGACCACATGAGGTCCCGGGTTCGATTCCCGATTCTGATAGACACAAAGTTGCCTGAGATTGGAAAGTCCCCGGTTGGCAATAGGATTGCCACCTATCATATTGTGGAACCTATATAAGTATATTTAGCTAATCTAATTTATTCTAAATCGTATTCCCGAAAAGATAAGCAGATATACAACTAGGGCACCCACAAGCATCCGAAGATACTTAGTCCCTCAATGTGATAGGTGGCAAGCCTATCGCCAACCGGGCACTTATCCAATCTCGGACAACGTCGTTTTTATCAGGAAACTGAAAAAAACATATTTTTTTATGTTGCTCAACCCAGGAATCGAACTCGGAACATCATGTGGTCAACGAAGACACCGGACCAGTACACCACAGACACGATGTACGTGGAAATTGTTAAACAAAGTTACTTAACTCGAATAGTAATAGAAAAGCGGAGCCTCCTACTACAGAACCTCCTACTTCCTACTCCTTTTTACCGCCGTGTTGATCCCGGCCTTCTTTGAAGAATAGGCCAACTGCCGTTCTGCCAGGCAGGTCGTAAAAGGCGACCGATTGGCTATCGTGTTACTACCATCGTGGCTACTAGGTGGTAGAGTTCTGCATTGTCTCGCCCGGGTCTGGTACCAACGCCTTACCTATTCCTACCGCAATACCGTCAGTGCTTGTCGCTGTCGTGTTCCGGTTGACTCCTAATGGAGTCAACCATCGCCTATAGATACCAAAGATGTTAATGGTGCGTTGCTATCTTGTGGCGAGGTCTAATGCCACATGCATAAGTTTACCGGCTACCTTACTTCTAAACGGAAACACGACAGCGACAAGCACTGACGCTATTGCGGCAGGAATAGGTAAGGCGGTAGTACCAAACTCGGTCGAGCCGTAACTCTACCACCTAGTTGATTAATGCAAGTGCTAGTGTTTAATGCAGACACTTAGTATTAAGCAAAAAACACACGAATACAGCCGTTGATAAGTGCGAGTGAATAGCAATCAGTGCAGTAAAGCGAATAGACGCTGATTACTAATCACTCGCAGTATTCACCGGCTGTCTACACGTTTTTTGCTTAATACTAAGCACCTGCATTAAATACTCTCACTCACACTAATCAACTGGGGTCTAAGGCTACGTTCGCACAGACAGGCGGCTTGCTTAGCGCCTAGAGCCTAGCAAACCACCTAGCGAGTAGCTCAGTAAAACGAGCGTTCTGGTATGTTTGGGATCGCCCGCACTGTTTACTTCGATTCGATTCGGTCACTAAGCAGTTAGCTAGGAGCCGTGCGTGCAGTGCGGCCGTCTGTCTGTGCGGACGTAGCCTAACAGCGATGAGATAGTCTCTTATTTTGCAATTAAGAAAACCACGGAACAAATATCCGCCGAGAAAACAGTTTCGTCATTACGAAGATACGGAGTGAACTATGGCACTCCTTTGTCACCTACCCAATCAAGAAAATCAATAGTAATTGCAGGTATGAACTGCTTTGTATTGGTACCGTTCATTAATTGTTCATTCAATCATTCACGGTAGAATTCGAAAGAATTTATGTTTACACTCTTGTATGCACGCTTTTCATTGTGTTTTGTGTATACATAAATAAAGTAACAAATAACAATTAATTAATTCATTCATTTTTTTATTAACTGTTAATTTATTAAATCAAATTTATTAAGACGCTCAATGCCTTTATACAAAATAAATATTAATAAACTTAAGACACAAATTTTAAAATGGCTTCAGCTAATTGATTATTATACTTTGGAAAACATTATCTATGCACATGTGTAGCTTTTGGGGGCATTATTCTCATGCAACACACACAGATGCATAAACACATACACATACACACACTCTCTCTGTCTCGCGCACAAACACACACACACACATACACACACACTCATACACATACTACCAAAAAAAACACACACACACACACATACTATACAAGGATAGCAACTATGTATTATAATGTTACACTTTTTTGTATTTAAGTAACTGCATGTGGAATAAATGTATGTGACATTACTAATGTACTTAGAAATTAGTTATTGAAACTGTTGAACCTTAGGGAAGGATCTAACCTCTATAACACGGGTTATCCTAGTATAGAGGTTAGAACTCCACAATGATTTTTTCACATACTGTGTAATAAATAAATAAATTAATTAATTAATTCATACATCTAATTATTATTTAATAATTTATTTTTCATCCAGGCATTGACACTTAATCTTCGACCACCTCGTAAGATCTGCAGTGCTAGTGTTGTAGATGTTTTTTTTTTTTAAAAATTTAAACGCACAATAATCCAATAATTGCTACAGAGTTCACATGAACCTCGCACAATAATACAATAATTGCTACAGAGTTCTCAATGAACCTACATAAACATGATGCTTGAATTCAAGTGAAAAGAAAAAGCAACCAAAAAAAACTGAACATTTGTAGACAATAGTGCCATCACTCGTAGCTGCACACTGCACAGTCAGACTATCCAGTTAAAACTGTACGTCAGTAGCTCGCTTAACAAATTACAAGTTAAATTCAATTTTCTTGTAACAAGGTAAGTGAATGTAGCGCACGGGATTAACGCCACTAACGACATTTAACTGTTGTATATTGCCAAATAATTTGGTCTGACGTTACATTATTATCTGTTACGGGCTTTTAATGTCTGTAAGGCTTTTAATGGAGTATAACTTTAATGAGGGGCGGGAAACTCTAATTGGTTTAATTTCGATGTTAAATCCTCGCTTTAAGGTAATATGATCTTTTGAATTTTGAAATGAGAATAACAAACGAGGGTTTTTTTACTGAGACTATAAATGAATGGTAGAAAATATTTATCTTTTTTAGACTCCCTTTGAAGAATAGACCATCTGCCGTTCTACCAGGCAGTTCGTAAGAGGCGATAGATTGGCTCTACGAGTTACTACCATCGTGGCTATTAGGTAGTTAGTTCTGCATTGTCCCGCCCGGGTCTGGTACCACCGCTGTGTTTATTCCAGCCGCAATAGCGTCTTAGACTTAGTCTTCAATAGAAGGCTGTATAGCTGGTAAATTTACTCATGTTGCATTAAAATCCCGCCACGAGAACTCCTACAACGCACCATTAAAATATTTGGTGTCTAAAGGCGGTGGTTGTCTCTTTAATCAAGACAGTCATCTGCTTGTTTGCTGCCTTATGATATAAAAAATATTATCTTTTATACAAACTTACTTCTACCTTTTATACTTTCTTCAGGGTTGATTTTTGACGAAGTATTGATCAACATCATAAAGAACACGGACAAGACTCCATACATCATTATTTTTACTATTCATCTTAGTTTCATATATTCCGTAAGATTCGATATTAACTCCTCAACTTATCCACATTTATTATATATTTTTTTATCTTGGAGAATAATAGTTAGATAAAGATAAAGTTGGAATTTAGGTTAGATTAACGTAAACATTTAGTTCTCTCCTTAATACTCTGTGGTTACGATTCTTATTGACAAATGTAAAGTTGTCACTTGTCCGAAGCAAAATAAGCGACGAGCATAGAAATATGAATATCAATGGCGACGAGTGACGACAAGACGTGTAGACACTTGACATATGTACCCAATAACCATTTACCATAGATTACACATACTGCTGTCAGGGGAACTCTCAGACACGAACGTCGATGGTAATTGCTGTAAAATAATAAAGAAAACTATTTGCTTTAAGCTATTCCTTTGTATAAAACATTGAGCATTTTAATTTGGTTATTATATGTAATAAAGATTTTTGTATATAAAATTATTTATATTTAAAGTACATGAAATAAAATGTTTTGTATTTGTACAATGGTAACGTTTAAAACTATTCCTAGATATATATTTTATTTTATTGATTTAAAATACGTATAAAATTATTCCACTTAATTTAATATTTACTACTCTAAAAGACATACAAGGGATGTTCAAAACTAAAACGGCCCGTGTTCTTTGAATTATATTTGCAACGATGAATTCTTTAAACTAATATATAAGTATGCACATAATATTTTTTGTGTTTAGAATTTTTTTTGCCACGTTTAACCACCGACACATGGCTCAGTTGATTAAAGTGTCGCCTTACATGATCACTCGTCAAAAAATTTCTTTGTTAAATTTGTAATATTTTCCCTAATCAATATAAGTGCTAAAACACATATATAATTATATTAACAATTTAGAACGCGACCTCCAAAGTTTCCAATACTGATAATTGACATTAACTGCTACTTAGAGAAAAGATAATCAGCTTAATGTAATCCCCGTAATGTTATTTTCCAAACCAGAAATTCCATCAACTGAAAATTTAATTTCGAAGCTCGTACAGATTATTTTGGAAAAATCCACCGGAATTTTTCGCCGTGTTAACTATGGGCTCGTTTTGAAATCATTCTATAGCAAACAAATGATTTTCCTGATGTAAATTGGCAACCATCAGACCCCAGTGATGTTATTTGTGCGTTATTCATGTGGCACGGATGGAATGCTAAATGCGTAAGTTTACCGGCTTACCCTCCAAAATGAAAAACGGCAGTAATCAGCACCGATGCTATTGCGACAGGAATAGATAAAGCTGTAAAGAAACCTAGACCTGCAGAATTCTACCAGCTAGGTAATAGTCACAATTAGAATTGTTCAAATAAACTATGTAACACCTCTGTGTTACAGTTTAAATAGTGCTGGCCACTTGTTCCATTTTAAATTGTATATTTTTTTTATCATAAGATAGCAAAAAAGCAGAAGGGTCTCCTGATGGAAAGAGTCAACCATCGCCTATAGACACCAAAGATGTTAATGGTGCATTGCTATCTTGTGGCGAGGTCTCATGTCACATGCATAAGTTTACCGGCTACCTTACCTTCCAAACCGCAACACGACAGCGACAAGCACTGACGCTATTGCGGCAGGTATAGGTAAGGCGGTGGTAACTGACCCGGGCGAGACAATGCAGAACTCTACCACCTAGTAGCCACGATGGTAGTGACTCGCATAGCCAATCGGTCACCTTTTACGACCTGCCTGGCAGAACGGCAGTTGGCCTATTCTTCAAAGGAGCCCGGAACCAACAGGGGGGGGGGGGGAATAATATATAGAATAGTTTCGTATAATGTCTAGTCATTTTATATTTGGTCATTTGTAATTTGTTTTTAAGCGGGCTTGGACGAAATGCAAAAAAATTGAAGTTATACTAAAGTTGAAGTCTTTCTTATTTAAAAATAGTTTAAAAAATTGATCCCGTGTATCCCTCGAGAAATAATTTGAAGCTGCCAAGACGAGTAGAACCCCGCGACGATCTAGTATCGTTATAATAGCGTACTATATTAATTATATTTTTCTAGCGCGCTATGTTAAAGACTACATAATAACGTGTAGCTGGAAGACTATGATACGAAGTCACGAACTATGCGATTTAACAAGCAACTATCAAAACGTGCTACGCCGTAGACGCTAGACTTATGAGTGAACTTTGTCAGTCTTGAATGAAGTTAAGAAGGGACACGTGTTACGCTTCTCTTGAAAATGGAATAAATTCCATAAATTCAAGAAGCCTCGCTAAAGGGAGGCTTCTTTTTGGATTAGCTTCGTCAAAATAAGGTTAACAATGTCAATGTACAACAAGGCTATCTATTGGAGACAGACATAAATCGCACATGTACCGTCAATCCTTCAATGATAGATGATAATTAACGAAAAATGTTGTTTAACATTAAGAAGTTTTTAACTTCCCACGTATGAAGATAAGGAAGTTACTGACTTTACCCCGATTTTCGAAAATCGAGTTTTCACCAGATGTCCACTTTAGGACCTCATCCTAGGATTCTTTTCCGACTATTTTCACGATGAGTCAGTATGTCTGTATGTATGTATGTATGTATGTGTGTGTGTGTGTGTGTGTGTGTGTGTGTGTGTGTGTGTGTGTGTGTGTGTGTGTGTATGTATGAGTGTATGTAAATATCTCATAACTTTTGAACCGCTGGACCGATCGAAACGCGGTTGATGGCATTCGATTGATTCCGCTCAACTTAGACTTTCTGAAATGTTGAACCGATTCGGTCCAGGAGATTTTTCAACCAATCATTTTTTGGTATTCTATGATATTTTAGTAATAAAAAAACTACGTCAAATTCCGTTTCAAAAATCAAAATCGAATCTAATTCTCAATACTTACGGGTATAGGTTTACAAATTTTAAAATTACGTTTTTTTAGCTTACTTAATTTTTTCTTAATTTATTTTTTTAGTTTTACTTAATTTTTTTTAAATAACTTTCAAGTTAATTCACCGATTGACTTAAAAATCTTATCAGCTTTTACCGAGCGAACGATTTTCACCGAGCTGGTAATGGATGCAAAGTATTTTATTTTCAATTAAATTTTTTTGTCAAACCATTTGCAATATACTGCAAATGGTTTGACAAAAAAATTGTCCAGAATATGATTTTTTTAAACATTTCATCGGTTTGGTTAATAGACAAATTATATACCAATCGAAAGTATGAAGCCAACAGAATATGCAAACGTTAGATTGACTTTTAACTTCCCGCTCCGTATGTAGATGAGGAAGTTACTGATTTTGCCTCGATTTTCAAAAATCTAGTTTTCACCATTCGTTTTAAGTTCTTAGGAACCTTTTCCGACTTTTTCACGATGATGTTAGTACGTCTGTCTCTGTGTGTGTCATAGTGTGTGTGTAAACTTTGTAAACATCTCATAACTTTTAAATGGCTAAACCCATAGAAACGCGATTGATGGCATTCGATTGGATTCTGCTCAATTTTCTGAAAATTAAACTAATTCGGTCCAGGAGATTTTGAGAAATTTTGAAAAAACGTCATAAAATTGAGACCAAAGAGTATTTTTAATATAACTTCCAGGGACTCGGGTTCGGTCCTCGACGGGGACAAGCATTTGTGTAATGACCACAAATGTTTGTATTTCCGGGTTTGGGTGTTTATTAAATATATTCCTGTATTTATGTATTTCTATGTATTAATATCATGACTAACAGCTATAACACAAGCAAATAATTTGCTTGCTTTGGAGTTAGATCAGTGTAATTTGTCCCGTGAATGTACGAATTTAGTCCAAAATCTTATCATCTCTATTCCTCAAAAAACTGCGTCCAATACACAAATTGCATCAAAATTGGTTTACCGATTCGGGAATTATCGTTGGTGAAAATTTTTGAAAAAATTGTTTTTCGACATAACTTCGAGATTTTTAACCAATCATTTTTCGACCTTCTCCAATATTTTAGTACTTAAAAATATTCGTAAAATGCAGTTTTTAAAATCAAAATCGAACCAAGTTTTAAAAGTTACAGCTTTTTAAATATTAATATTTTGTTGTTTTTAGCAAACTTACTTAATATTTTTAAAATAACTTTCAAGCTAATATTATTGTTGTAGTAAGACGATAATTGCTTAAAATCACAGTTTGGTCGATATTAATCATTTAACTTAAAACTAACTCTTGTTAATCACAGGTAAAAATGTACATTATAATTTACTTACAACTAGTCAAACATGGGAAAATCATAGATATACAATTTAAAAAAATTAAAAAAAAACAAAGGTAAAAAACTTGTAAACACTTAATTTTCTAAACAATGACCGACTGTTATATTACAACCATTAATTATTTTGTGCCTGGTTATACTATAACGAATTTGTCATAAAACTACATTTCTTCTCTGTTCAAATTCACTCACCTAAAAAGAATACTGTTCCCTACTGCAGAGCGGTGTGAATCAACCAAGTACAATAAAGAATTGCGCGATTCGCACCGCTTCATCCTTACGGTGCGAAACGACTAATACCAAAAGAGCTCTTCGAAAATTCACACCGCGGTCCAAACCGCTCGTGGTGCGAAACGACGAAAGACCCTATGTCGATTGAGTTAAAAAATGTATCAATTTTTCTCTTTAATAAAACTGCGCCAAATATCGTTAATTGAATCAAAATCGACCAATTTGTTTTGGACTTATCAATGACGAAAATTTTTGAAAAAAATCTTTATATAAATAACAAATAGACTATTTGTTAATTTAATAAAACGTTTTTGGTCACATATGGAACTTAGGGTCACATATGGTAGGGCAGCAAAAATCTCTTTTAAATTTAATAAATGACTTTAGCCGTAAAGAAAATAGTATAAATGTGTGTATGTTATCATGTATATCACATGATTGTAGGGTGGGTAATGTTAATTTTTATTAATTTAATGTACTTCTAATGCATTTTATTTAACAATATTATATTTTTGTACTCCTCCGCAATGTAAACTTATCTGTTTATAATTTCATACTCCACTGTTCGCGCAATTGTCTTAAAAAGGAGCAAAAAGTTTTCTTCTCATGTATTAAGGCGATAGGTTATGCCAAACTACGAAATAGACACCTCTTTGAAAGCCTACTACTGCTAACCGGTTGGTCCAATAATTAAAAAAAAAATATGCATTATACGTATAATATAATTAAGTTTAAATTTTAAGTTCGTTTTTTCAAATTTTATTGTTATTTTTGGCGGAAAAAATCGAATATCTCTCTTATTTTTACGCAAAAATTTGCTTATAACTTCCAAACTACTGTAACGATTTTGATGATTTTTTTCTTTTTATTACAGACAATTTATTGCTTTATAAAATTTAAGTTCAAAATTTTACAAAATCATTATGGTGTGCTATTAAATCAATAAAAACCTTATTATTTAATTCGCGGACAGCGCTCGCGTCGAAAGTCAGTCTCCCGGTAGCGTTCATACGGGGAGGCTGTGTCGCATGTTAGCGTGCTCCGCTCTCCATATTCGAGTCAAAGAGTATTAGTACAGATAGAACGTTTGGCACAATAGTAAGGTTGTGCCGTTTGGAAATTGAACATTTCGTTTGCGCTTGGTTGTTTTTTTATAGTAGATAATGAGCTTGGACCGAGAAAACTGTTTTTTTTAAAGATGTTGTTTTTACGATATAGACAAGGAATAAGAAAGGATTTTTTTAAATTCATCCCCTAAGATGGTGAAATAGGGGGTGAAAGTTTGTATGAAACTCTGTCATTTTTGAGTTGTAATGAATGATATGCCGTAATTAAATTATCCTTCAACTGAAAAAAAAATTAAATACAAATTTAATATTTTTTTGAATTCTAGCCCATAGAGAGGTAAAAAGAGACTTTAAAGTTTGTATCAAAAATGAATTGTTTATTTATTGCATTACTATACAATCTAAATTATTTTAATTTAGTATTTATGATTTTTAATACAATCAAGAAGTACGAATTTTCGATTTTTTTTAGTACTTATGCTCTTCAATCGAAATTGAAGAAACATGCATGTAATGTTCGAAGTTTAATCCATTAAAGGAGTAAAAGTGTGTGTTACAATTTATATGAAAAATCAAACGTTTATGGTCAAAATAACTTGAAATTCGGCACTTATAGTCTTCAACTCAATTTAAGAATCATATATTTGGGGATTTTTTTTAAATTTCATTCCTTCAAGGGTAAATAAAGCATTGATGTTTGTATAAAAAATAGATTGTTTATTGTAGAATATTGTAGAAATTTTTAAAACTTAGTATTTATGATTTTTAATACAATTAAATGAATACGAGTTTAAGGTTTTCAAATGTCATCTCTTTAAAGGTTGAAAAAGTGGTAGAGTTTATAAAAAAAAAATGTTTAATCAAAATCTCTTCAAATTTATTAGTCATGTTCTTTAATTCAATTAAATAAACGTGCATGTAAGGATGCTGTGAGTTTCATATCTTAAAGAGGTAAAAGAGGGTATTAAAGGGGCTGAAAGCTAGTACTTTATAGTTTTGTTTGCGAGTAGACGCTGAATAATATTTTGAGACTATTCATGTACTTACCTACGTTTACGCTTGAATGTTTTATTACCTATAGATAGATAAGTATTTTGTCAGTATTTTGTATAAATGTACAAAAATTAAAAAAAATAAAAAAAAAGCAAGCGAATAAAAAGCAAAACTCTAAAGAAAAAAAACTGGTACTATTTGAAGGTAGTAAGGACTTCGCAACTAAAAATAAATAAATTAAATATATTATACATACAAATAGTCTAAATAAACCAACTTATTTAGTAGTCTCCTCTATAAACATTAAATCAAATTATATATCTTCTTTTTTATTACAAGATTTTGAAACAAAAAGTAAGAAGGTTAGTTTTAAAATATTATTTAAGAGATTACTTTTTACAAAATCAAATTTTGAAAGGTTTTGTTAAATATTAATTGTTGATTGCATGTATTAAAATAAAGTGCTACACGGGATGTATTGTATATTACAACACTTTCAAATAAATAGGATACGTAACTGTTATTTGTTAGTGTAAATTGTTATATGACTTTTGTCGATTTTCGGTATATTTTTTTTCTTTAGATATTTATCGTTTTTCTAAAATGAATGTATATGTAATCGATAAATGAGCGATTACTGGTTATTGGTTTTGAGTTTGACAACATTCAGTCGATTCATGATGATAAAAGTTCATATAGGTGAACAAAAATGTTAAAACGTAGGTATCTGCATCCACTGTAAATACTCTTTGACTTTGGAGCATGCCAACGCCCGAAATAATATTTGCGTTGCTCCTGTTAGAAACTCAAGGTCGTTCGCAGCTGTAATCGCCTTAATAGATACTTTGTAATGTATTATGTCTCATTATCCCGTCCTATACATTAATGTGTTTGTTTCTTTATCGCGATGCATTTCCGTTTCAATTAAGTTTCAAATCACAACGATTCTAAAGAAGTTTCACTTCCGTTTGATCTCGAATTTGCAACGTTTTGACAAATTTCATTAAAATCGGTTTAACGGTTTAGCCAAGAAAGCATTAGACACAGAAAGACACACTTGTATTTATAATATTATGGATTTCTTCTTGCTACAGTCAGTACGTTCCAAAAATGGTTTGTACGCTTCGATAAGTAAAATAAAAATGTTAATACCGGTGCTAATCTCGTCTTAAAAATACATTAAAGTAACTCCACGCAACGGCCAGAAACGGCATTTTTCATCAAGAACGACTTAGCAACGGAGATTATCCGGAAAATGGATCTGTTACATTATTTTATGAAACAATTTCCTCCATATTAAAAATTTTAATTATTCGTAGTACGTTAAAAAAATTACATGGAAACGAAGAGAGAAATTTATAAAGACTTGAAAGGAGCTAGTTGAAAACTAGGCTAATTTTTCTTACGTTACATAAATGTAACATTTACGTTACAATTGACGTTGACGTTACAATTACATGATTTTGGACATTGTGCTAAAATAAATATTTACTTTACCACTACCTCTAGCGCGCAGCCCGCTGCATTATAAAAGTTTTTAGTTAATCCCGCGGGAATAACTAATTTTTCCGGGATATAAAACAACCTATTAGCTATTTCAGGTCATCATCTATTCATATAGGCATAGCAAGGAATAGTAAGACTAGCTGATCCTTGCAGCCTACTGCATTTAAAAAGTTTTAGGTGAATCCCACGAAAAAAGCATTTTTCTGAAATAAAAAGTAATCTATGTTTTAAGTCTTTATTTACCTGTATGCCGAATTTCATCCAAATCCGTTCAATATTTTTTGCGTGATTGAGTAACAAATAATAATAATAATAATAATAATAATAATTATAATTCACGGGACAAATTACACTGACTGATCTAACCCCAAAGTAAGCAAATTATTTGCTTGTGTTATGGGTGTTAGTCAACGATACTAATACATAGAAATACATATATAAATACTAGAATATATATAATAAACACCCAAACCCGGAAATACAAACATTTATGCTCATCACACAAATGATTGTCCCCGTCGGGGATCGAACCCGAGCCTCGTTGATTGCGTAGTCAGGGTCTCTAACCACTCGACCAACGGGGCGGTCAATATATAAACAAATATCCATCCGTCCACCCAAACAACCAAACCTTCGCATTTATAATATTAATATACATTATGTCCGAAATGTGTGCAAATTGCGCGGACTGAGATGAATGTAATTTGGCACAGTTTAAATTTATATGGAAACCGCAGAAAGTTGATATTTTTAAATTAGAAATTAATTATAAAAACCGTCCAAGTGTGAGTTGTATTCGCGCATGAAGAGTTCCGTACCATTAAATTCTATCTTAAAATTATATTTATAAAAACGGCAAAAATCGCGTTTATTGTATGGGATTAATTAAATTATTTATTATTTATTTTTAATACTTATTTTATTCTGTTTTCAGTATATTATGTTGTTATATATGGGTGATTCCGTTCTAACTGTGATATTCAATGTCCTGTATTGTTTGTTCTCACAGGTCGTTAATTAATAATTAATTTATGAAATTTTTGTACTTATTGGAAAATAATAAACATATTTCAACATTATTTTCATATAATATAACTTGCCACTTACAGAAAACTTACAATATATCACTTAAATGTCAATACCGTGTCATGTTCATTTCTAGAATTTATTTATAAATTGTTAGTTTTTTTGTCGTAATAAATGATTTAAACTAATTACCTCATAAATTCTAATGTTTACGACAAAAAAAACTAACAATTTATAAATAAATTCTAAAAATAGACATGACACGGTATTGACATTATATGACAGTTAGAACGGAATCACCCATATAGTCACCTCTGTGGTCTAGTGGTTTAGCGTTTGCGTTGACCACGTGAGATCCCGGGTTCGATTTCCGGGTCAGGCAATTAAAAAAAAGTGTTTTTTCAGTTTTCTGATAAACACAAAGTTTCCCGGCAGAAAGTGCCCGGTTGGCGATAGCCTTGCCACCTATGACATTTGTGGGACCAAGTATCTTCGGCTAATCGTGGATGGACTTATTGTACTTCTGCCTACCCCTTCGGAGTACGGGCGTGAAGATACTTTTATGTTGTTATAGCGGCAATAGAAAGGCATCATATGTGAAAATTTCAACTATCACAGTTCGTGAGATAAAGCCTGGTGACAGACGAACGGACAGCGGAGTCTTACTAATGGGGTCACGTTTTATCCTTTCTGTACGGAACCCTAAAAATTGGAACAACAACCAACACTGCATAGGGCAATCATTGTTTACGTTATATTGATAACATTTTACCTCCTCGCAGACGAAGCTATTCATTATTAGCTAGCCCACGACCTGCGTGGGCTAGCTAATAATGAAAAAAGCGATCATAATACAAACGCTCATAACAGGGAACAATAAATGTATTGACACTAATACTGCTAACGCATGTAATATTCTTTGATCATCCGTTTTACGACATGTGCTTGAAGCTTGGAATTGGGCTCTAACAAAACCTCGACGTACAAATTGATCTAGCAAGATAATTTGATGATGGAGACGCCAGCCAATATGACGCGAAAATCCTATTAGGAGTGCGTTAACTTTCTTATGGGTAATGTTAATAGAGTTATAATATGGAGGGCGTAAATAGAACCGTGTACGATTTTGTTAAAAGACTCTCTTGACATTTAACAAATAAATCAATTATAGACTTCACAGAGTTTTATTATCTTGATGTAACTGAAGATGTAGTAAACAAGTTTGAGAGGTTGCAGAACCTCTGTATTCGTTTCATCTATGATATGAAAAAATTTGACATGATTCTAGTTCTCGGGCAGAGCTTAAGTGGCTTCCAAGTAGACGGCGGAAAAAAACTCGTATTTTTTTTGTTTATTATAATATAAGATTCTTTTTAATCCACAATCTCCAAAGTATCTTCGTGATTCCTTTAGTTTTTTAAACTCTCCTGAATCGATATGTCGCTCTAACGTTAGAACCTTGTTCCGTTTTTCTCCTAGTAACTCTGCTGCTTATTTACACTCGTTTACGGTACAGTAAGTCTGTGGAACTCTCTGTCTAATGAGATTTGCCTTTACTATACTTTAAAAAACCTTTAAAAACGTCTTAAAAAACACTTGCTAGACAAAATGTATGTCTTTTTTTATAGCGGAGGGGGCAAACGAGCAAGTGGTGCACCTGGTGGTAAGTGATCACCGCCGCCCATGGACAAGTGCAATACCGGGGGTCTTGCAGCTGCGTTGCCGGCCTTTTAAGAATGAATAAGTTCGTTTCTTGAAGGTCCCTAAGTCGTATCCGTTCGGAAACACCTTGAATTTATTTTCTCTTTACATTTTTTTAATACATTATCATATCAAATATATCTATTATCTATTATCAAATAAATATATAAGTATACATAATATGTTAATTTAGTTTAATAGTTTAAAATATTTACATATATACATATCTTCACGCCAGATCCGTCACGGGGTAGGCAGAGAGAACCGATTGTCATATCACGATCGTGATGTATGGAACTCGGTTCTCTCTGATTTCTTGCAGGCTTGTCTCGCTTCCTCCACATTCATTACTCTCTTTATACACACGCGTCGGTTGCTAAGACTCTTAACACTATCTTCAGACACTACTCGATCAATCTAATCATGGTACGTCATTCTTGGTCTTCTCGGCTACCGGCTACCTTACCCTCCAAACCGAAACACGACAGTGACTAGCACTGACGCTATTGCGGTAGGAATAGGTAAGACGGTGGTACCAGACTCGGTCGAGCCGATGCAGAACTCTATCTACCACCTAGTAGTCACGATGGTAGTGACGCGCATAGGCACTCGGTTGCCTTTTACGACCTGCCTGGCAGAACGAAAGTTGTCTTATTCTTTAAAGGAGCCCGGAACCAACACGGGGAATAATTAATTTGCGTTTTGGAAATCGGCCGTAAGTATCTTGGGCTAATCGTAGGTACACTTGTACATTTGCCTACTTCGTATTCCTACGTAATAATATGGGCGTTAAAATATTTTTATAATGTTCTATCTTTTGCCAGTGACTTCCTTTCGCTGAGTTTAGTAAAACAGTAACCATGGTACTTCCGAATAATGTAGTTTCTCATTTGTAAATGAATTTATTTATAAAATATACATTGAAATCTGTTAAGTTGTTTTTGAATATATTCATTAAAAACCTATAATCAATCTTTTTCCTATGTGCAAATATAATCTTATATATAAAATTCTCGTATCGCAATGTTAGTTACCAAACTCCTTTGAAACGGCTTGACCGATTTTTATGAAATTTTATATGCATATTTAGTAGGTCTGTGAATCAGCTACTATTTATTTTTCATACCAATAAAAAATAAGGGTTATCCACCCGTAACATTTTATTTTTTTGACATTTTTTCCTTTTTTATAATGTGGCATTAAAAATACATAAATTTTCACCCTTCTGTCACCAACCTCTATTTTTAGTTCAATAATTTGTATTGCAAAACAACTTTTGCCGGGTCAGCTAGTATTAGTATAAAAAAGGGTTCTATTGATTCGATCACTACCAAGCTCTATAGGATTACTTGCTAAGTCAATCTAAACATTTCTAAAAATGTCATCGAAATCAATCTAGCCGTTTCATAGCCTGTACAGAAAACGCATACAAACAGACATCGCATTTAATTAATATATACTTACACATAATTTTATTTATAAAGACTAACTGTTCCTTTGTTACTCCTTTTAACTTAGTTGGGTAAAAATGTCGGAAGAAATAACTTTAAAATCGCTCCAGAAATTTTGGAGTTTATCCTTTACAAACAAGCAATCAAAACTTACATATAGATTAATTAGCAATAAATCAGATCTTACATATTAAAAATAATATATAACAAAAACATATGTTGAAAAACTACGACTCGTAGACATTCGGAATATGTTGTATAAGGAAATGGAATTGTACAAATATCACTCAATATGTCTCACTCAAACCTTTCGGGAGTATTTTTAAGATCGTGAAGGTCAAGGGTCTATCAAAGTTATCACAAGTGACCTACAAACTTTGATGTTTCAAAGGGTTCGATTGAGTTTCTCGCCAAGAAAATTGCCTTCTGAAATAAGCCGTTGGCTAACATAAAACTGAATGGCCTTAAAGTAAATAGCTCAGCACTTTCAACTAGAAAGGCTTTATAAATGATTAGATAGATAAACTTGATCGAAGCCTTTAACGCTTTCCGCAATATTAGACACAAAATTTTTCTAGAAAGTAGGATTTACCGTTTTATTATGGTTCGGTTCCCGAAGGGTAACAGACGGAAGCCTATTAACATAGTTCCAGATCTTTCAGGCACAGGGATTTATCTCTTGAACGGAAATAGGTTAGTACTTAGCAGTAGCCTATCACCGCCGTTGGTTGAGTAGTTAGCGATTCTGAGTAGGCAATCAATGGGGCTCGGGTTCGTAAAATTTGTGTGATGTCGATAAATGTTTGTATTTCTTTTTACTATACGTTCCAACTGAGAATCAGGATGATATATTGCTCCGTTTTTTGCAAAAAATTCATAAGTGATGAGTAAGCTGTGCAAAAAAATACTAACAAAGAAATACTTAAAAAATATTTTCATTCTAGTTGGTATATTATAGGTTGGGAAGCGCACGGTATAGAGGCAAATATTCTGAGATAACGTTGTGTTGAAATTTACATATAGTTTAAGAGAAAGGCTTGCATTGTTTGAGAAGAAAGACTGTCAATAACTTTAGAGTAAATCACTCTCGAGCGCTCAACGTACACTAAAGTTCGCTTTGTGCGTTGCGGCCAGAGTTGCAAAAATCTTAATGTAAAAAATAATGCAATAATCATTACTTTTTTTAATGGTAATGTAATTTTTGTCCATTACTCATTAAAAAAAATTTAATGTAAAATATTTACATTACTCATTAAATAATTAATGTGTAATTTGTGGTCTTCCATTACTCATTAACGCTTTATTAAATATAATGAAATGGTTAATGAAAAGTTGGTACATTACTCATTAACTTTGAAGTTTTAATGTAAATCATTGAAATACTCATTAAAATAAAAAATTAAGTAATGTAAAAATAATACATTATTCAATAAAAAAAATTTAATGAAAATTAATTTTTGTTCCATTAAAAAAAAAGAGTAATGAAAACTGATTTCATTACTCATTATTATAGTAATGAGTAATGAAAACTGATTTCATTGCTAATTATCATAGTAATGAGTAATGAAACGCTAATGCATTAACTAATGTAATGCATTTTTTGCACCTCTGTGCGGTCCTTGCCAGATTAGTTCTGTTATTTCGGGGACTGCCCCGTACTTTTGTCCAGCCTGGTTTCTCGGCATCCTCGGTTATTCGGAGGCAGCGGTGGCCTTAGGGGGTGGCGAACAGGGTAATCGCCCGGAGCCTCGCTCTTGCAGGGGCCTCGCGCAACAACCCAAACAAATTTTTAAGAAGTATAGATTTTTTTGGCCATATTTTTTTATTTAAAACTTTTGAATTCGATGAAACAAGATTGGCTTTCAGCCCTTGCTATTCTTTCAATCGAAAATGACGTAGCTCGTTCGTCAGATTATTTCGCTTTATTAAAAATGTTAGTTTTAGGAAAAGCCGCAAACATCAATTTTAAAATTTATCATCTCTATATTTGTTAATTTTGCAAATCTTATAATGTACGTAAAATATTTTAAAACTCAATTTTTTGTTTATTTATATAACTTTACCATTTCTCGTCAAACATGACAAATATATAAATCAAACAACCAGACCTACTTCCGCATCACATACTTTTCACGAAGACAAAGGGCTTCGCAAAAACTGCTGCCCGGAGCATCGCAATGGGTAAGGCCACCGCTGTTCAAGGGCATTTGGTTGGGGGGATTTTAGTCCTCTGTGTGCGTTATTGGATACAATTTATTAAGGATCTATATTGGTGGATAAAAAAACCGTGGATAGTGCCTTGTCTGCGCAGGCCTATATACTTTATAAGTGACTTATATACTATAGGTACTTGATCAACTGAAAAAAAATCTACGTTTTTTAAATCAATTAAGTAAATAAAATATAGCGCTACATTACGGCATTTTACATATCACTGTATGTAGAAATAATTATAAAAAAATATTTAGGCTTCAAATTCGATTTTATTTAAATGTTAACATTGTACAAACATTTACCTATCTAAACACAGACTAACAATTAGATAACTAAAAATTTACGTTAAGCTAAATAAACTCTAACTTTATTATTTCTCGAGCTGAAATACGTCGAATATTACGGAATATATTAAAAGGTGATACTAAAACAAACGATGTATGGAATCTCGAAAGTGTTTTTTGTGTAAATTACAACCAGAATGATGTTATTAAACTAGGAATCGATAATTTCTTTTTCAAATGTCTGATTATCCGTTTAAAACCTTTTCAAACAACTTTTCAAAAGGAGGAAGGTTCTCAGTTCGGTTGCTTTTTATACTTAGTTACAAGGTAACCTCAGATCTCCTTCAACAATAATAATAATAAATCATAGATCTCCATTAAGTGTATGCACTATCCGTAGTATACTAAGCGTTTGGTCTCATTTAAATTTAATAAAGAACTGTGTCAGGCCCGTCAGGGTTTAAGAGATACAGAAAGTTAAAAGACGGTTATTGTAGTTTTACTGCGTCTACATTGTAATTTATAGATTGATGGTCGATATTTTACTGAGTTTTTTGTGTTATAGTTTTTTATACGGTATAAAATATTATTCCCAAAATGGATACCCTTTCCAGCACTACAAATATGTGTGTATGCAAAGGAGTGTGAGTTTATTATGCAAATGAGTATAAAATGGAGTTAAGTACACACGGGACAAGAATATAATATAAACCCCAAACAAATATAACTCCCTCTAAGGTTGACAAACATTTCAGACCTTTCGTTTTAAGATTATATAACCTGTTTGTTCCTTGTATTTTTGCTACATAGCACTAAAAATATTTTCGTTTAAAATCGTTTCATTTGAATGGAGATAATAAAACCAGTCACATGGAAAAAAATATTTAATCCAGATTTTAAACACTACTAGTTGTTGCTAAATATTTAGCAACAGCCAGTAGTTAGCAGTAGCATTGAATTAAATTTAAAATCTGTTCTCGTTCTGTCTAGGGTAGTATTTAGCCCGCCCCGTCGGTCGAGTGGTTACCCAGCCTAACTACGAAACGAGGGGACTCGGATTCGATTCCCGATAGGGACAAACATTTGTGTGATGAGCATAAGTGTTTGTATTTCTGGGTTTGAGTGTTTATTATGTATGTAACAGTATTTATATATGTATTTATATGTATTAATGTCGTTGACAACCACCCATAAAACAAGCAAATAATTTGCTTATTTTGGGGTTAGATCAAATTATGTAATTTCTCCAGCTATATTTATTTATTTATTTAGTCAAGTAGCGTTCTTAAAAGGCCGGCAACGCAACTGTAAGACCCCCGGTATTGCAGTTGTCCATAGGCGGCGGTGATCACTTACCATCAGGTGCACCACCTGCTTCTTTGCTCCCTCTACTACAAAAAAAAAAGCTAGTAAATTGATATTCAAATTTTTTTTTCTTAAAAATTAAGTTGAGTAGAAAAATAAGTGCATAATTTAGCCAAGCTGATCCATTTCGTTTCATTTTCTTGTCCAAGTAGCGACCAACAGCTTGCGCCCCGCTGACTGGCTCACAAATTAAACAAGTGTGAACATCTCGTTTTAGTCAAGCTTATAGTTGAATTACGGTGTGTTTTGTAGGATGTTTTTTTTTGCGAAACACAACTCACCTGTGAACTGTACTCGACCAAATTGCGATCGATTTGTCGCCAGTATCAATTGTTTTAGCTACTTAAGTAGGTACCCCTCACTCGACTAAAATAATAAGGTAGTGCTAACTATAATAGGGGAGCCCAAGATGCTAAATGTGTAGTTACTCGAGCATCGTAGGGACCTATTGGATCTTGTTGATTAAATTACAGGAAAAATAAAAGGTTATACAATATTTTTCATTTCTATGGTGGGGAACAAATGTACAGATAAAAATGTTTAAAGAAACTGTGACATGGAAACACTATCGCGTCAGATTAAAATATAGTGGGTTAATTGCCAGCTAAAATTTAGAAAATCTTCCGATTAAAGTGTAGTGGAGGGTCAAAAAGTTGCAAAGAAAGCGTTGTTTTGACACTCTCGAGCGCGTCTGAATTTTCCATTATTATAGAGAAAATTATGCAAGAATAACGAAAAAAATATAATCTAACAATTTCCATAGACCGAAGTTATTGGAATTTTGTTTTAAGCTATTGCATAGCTTCTATCGCGGGCCTTGAGCGTGGATACCGAATCTAGAAATTCCGTAACGAAAAAAACCTAACACCCCCCAGTCCGACCGGCACAGTGGTGATACTTTTTAGTTTTTCCATCTATCGATAAATACCAGAACTTTTAATGACTTTTTGAAATATCACGCTTGTCTCTTTAGTTCAGCAACCCGCCTTTAGATGGCATTGGTTGTAGTGGAAAACTACCATAATCAGCTGTTTGTGAGAAAGTATATAGGTGTATAGGTATTTATCATCTACGTACAACAGTGAATATCTGTACTCGTATAATTTGTGTACAAAGTGTTTTAAATATGAATAAACAAAGAAAAAAATACTGTATAAATAAAATAAATATGTAATTGTAATTGCATAAGTTGATAAAAAATGCTATGCAATAACTTTACCGCGGCAGTCTCCGAGTGCCATACGTCTTTTTTTTCTGCCCTGGTTACCCCCCTCTATATAAAGGGCTATATTTGGTTATGAGCCTCAACAGCATGCGAGGTACCCCCCTATGCTCGAGTAAATGCAAAAATCCACTTTTGGACTTCCGTACTACTAGTTTTAAGGGTTGAATTTTGGAATATTCTTTTCTAACATATGCCTCTGTCGTAATAATTATCTGTACGCCAAGTCAAGTAATGAATAGATAGAAATGATTTTGTCTTTAAATATACAGGTTGATGATGATTGTTGAAATACTGTACCGAATGAAGCAGTTTAGGTTTTACATATTGTTTTTATATCATAAAATAATACACAAACAGATGGGTCTCCTGATGGAAAGAGTCGACTATAGCCTGAAAACACCAAAGACGTTAATGGTGCGTTGGTATCTTGTGGCGAGGTCTAACGCTACATGCATAAGTTTACCGGCTACCTTATCCTTCAAACCGGAACGCGACAGTGACAAGTACTGGCGCTATTGCGGCAGGAATAGGGAAAGCGGTAGTACCAGACCCGGGTGAGACAATGCAGAACTCTGCCACCTAGTAGCCACGATGATAGGAACTCGCATAGCCAATTAGTTGCCTTGTACGACCTGCCTGGCAGTTGGCCTATTCGTCAAAAAAGCCCGGAGCATCACGTGGAAGTTTAGTCGGTTTAGAAGTTGTTTTTTAAATACTTGGTTTCAGAATCGAGGACTACTCGATTCTGCAACCAAGTATTTAAAAAATAGGTACTTAAATTTTAGTCTAATTATCTCATGTTAAGTATTATTTTTTAATGTTATTAAATTATATATTTTAAGTACGGATACCCAGGACACCCATGCATTGAATAGACATTGAAGCTAATTATTTACTGGCAGGTGACTTGACCGTCACGTGTCAGTATAAGCGAGTGCCTGTCGTCCGTGCGGTGACCATATGTTATATATGATAATAA
Source organism: Apodemia mormo (assembly GCA_036924255.1). Taxonomy (NCBI): domain Eukaryota; kingdom Metazoa; phylum Arthropoda; class Insecta; order Lepidoptera; family Riodinidae; genus Apodemia; species Apodemia mormo. Next base: position 38,959,766 of record JAUPFN010000011.1, on the reverse strand, counting down.
TGTTACTATTATTAATGTAGTTAAGCAATATTCCTTTTAACATATTTATTTGATTAGTAGCTGTTGCCAGCGATTTCGTCCGCGCGGAATTTGTTTACTCCGCACAGCACCTCCCCCGTAGGTGATATCGTGATAACATGTATATATGTGTTGACCCGACCTGTTAGTAATATTCATGCAAAATTTGAAGTAAATCGGACATACATACAGACAAACAGACAAAAATTCTAAAAACTATATTTTTGGCTTCGATATCGATTGTAGATCACGTCCCAAGTATTCTTTTAAAAAATATTCAATGTACAGTTTTGACTTTTCTACGATTTTATTATATGTATAGATAGATATATAAGTATTAACTATCTTCTTTAATATGTGCAGTATTTCACCTACCTATATATATATATATATATATATATATATATATATATATATATATATATATATATATATATATATATATATATATATATATATATATATATAGATATATACTGGTATATATCTTTAGAAAGGAATATTTAATAGAATAATTAAACCATCTATCAACATTAATATTATAAAGCAATATTGTCTGTTTGTAAGTTTGTAAAGTTCTCCGTAATAGATAAACTCGAACCCTACTAAACCGATATTCGAAATTCTTGGACTTATTGAAAGCTACATTATTCCGGAGAAACATAAGCTATGGAGCAAAAGGAAGAACGTGTTTGGGTCACGTGAATGTTATCGTGGGCAACAGCTTGTATTATGATGAAATTAACTGGAACTATTTAATTTTTAATTGTAATATTCTTTACATTTCACACTTAAATGTACAACCTAGAAAATAAATTAAAAACTGTAAACGGTTGACACTGAAGGTCTTTCCTGAAACTTCCCGTAAAATTACGATATTGTTAGCTCAAAGGAGTAAAATCTATAAACATAGATTTTTAGTTAAACACCTATTTTGTTAAAAATGGCAATAAAAGCAATGTTAAAAAGTTATATATATATATATATATATATATATATATATATATATATATATATATATATATATATATATATATATATATATATATATATATATATATATATATATATATATATATATATATATGTGACGGCGTCCGCGTCATCAAATGCAAGAATATTGTAAACAACAGGTGGCGTGGCTCGGTACACTTGTTGTATCTTGTAGCTTATCCTCGACTTTTGGATAATTAATTTGTGCAAACAAGTTAATTATTATTGTCAACTATAAATTAGTCGCAGTACAATTTATAATGGACTATCTATTGCTTAAATTATGACTTATTTATAATAAGAAATAATTACACTAGTTTACACGGTTTTCATACCCCAGCTAAAAGTTATTATTTTATTATTCATTTGGGTAGAATTATCAAAAAAAAAAAAAATATTCTGTCACGTCTGGTTCAAGAAATATTTATTTACTTAACGGGAATACATAATTTTGATATTAATATAAAATAAAATTAAAAATGACTAATTTTTGCCTTCTTTTTATAGTCATTTGAATCAGTTTCTCTTATAATGGACCAACAATAATCCCCTAACATGTTTTCATCCCAAAATCCTTGATGTCGATCTTCAAAAACCTTTAAGTCTTGGTGGAAACGTTCTCCTTGTTCGTCACTCATACTTCCTAAGTTTTCAGGGAAAAAATTCAGATGCGAGTGCAGGAAATGAATCTTCAATGACATGTTTACTCCCATCTGTTGAAAATTTTTCAATAAATCGGTAACAATTTCTTCATAATTTTCACTTTTTTTATTTCCCAAAAAATCTTCCACAACCATTTTAAATGACTTCCAAGCAGATTGTTCATTAACAGATAAAAGGCTTTCAAACTGAGAATCTTTCATAATTTTACGAATTTGTGGGCCAACAAATATACCCTCTTTCAGTTTTACACATGAGGCACCCACTTTTTATCTTGATTTACAACAGGAAATCCAAAATAATGAAGATATGCACTTTTTAACGAATCTACAATGGGTCTTTTTTTTTTGAAAGTATAAACTGTCCACAAACATAACAAAAACGATCAGAACTTTGTTTACACTTTTTATTCGACATTTTCAATCAATCCAAAACAAGATAAATTGTCGTTTGAAGCGAACGAATAAACAATAAACTGTCGTCACCACGTTACGTCGTTAAAAAAAAAACATTTGACTGCAGGAAAAAATTGTGACGTGATAAAATATTTCTGCTCATACTTTTAGGTTTAAGGAAGGTAGATGAACATATTTATATACATTTATTTCGGGGTATAAAAAAAAAGTTAAATTTTGTAAACTAGTGTTATGATTTGTTAACGAGAACAAGTAATTGATAATGGAAAGTTGATCAAAGTATAAAGAGTTGTTATATCACCACATCCTCATTTTATTTATCGTATCTGACCCACTTCCTACACACACACACACACACACACATATATATATATATATATATATATATATATATATATATATATATATATATGTATATATATATATGTATATATATATATATATATATATATATATATATATATATATATATATATATATATATATGTATGTATATATATATATATATATATATATATATATATATATATATATATATATTTCGCAGAAGACAATAAATTATAATATACCACCATATGGTCGTCTTATCACTGAATCAGTGCGCACGTTAGGCACGGTCGGTTCTCTAGCTGTGAGTCCCTTTATAAACCGATCTACTGACTCGGATTTCGTTACGACAGGCGATAGTTGATATATGCTGGCCGATGGATTACTGTTAAGATATAAAATGACGTAAGTGACGTACACAACGTATAAGTCAACTAGGCTTTATTCTACTCTAGATAGCGCTACGCTACCTTAGGTTGCAAATACTCTCATACTTCCCCACACGGCCATTCTGACAGACAACGCGCTCTCGCGTGTCGCACAGTTATCTTTGTAACTTTACAAGCCTGTAGGCGATACGTAATAGAAATTTCCACTTCGTCAAAATTTTACTGTCTTTTGGTGTGATACAAGCACATAAAGCTCGTAGTAACGTCGCACAACAATATTAAAACGACACACAACGCCGACCTGGGAGCTGTAATAAGCACAAAGCTTCCTTTACAATCTGAATTGCTAGTTATCGGAAGCGCGGAGCTTCCAATACACTTTCTTATTAATTACACGAAGCGTTGAGCTTCCAATGTACTTCCTTAATTGTTACATGAAGCGCGGAGCTTCTAATACACTGACTTGTTAATTACACGAAGCGCTAAGCTTCCAATGTACTTTCTTAATTGTTAGGTACATGAAACGCGGAGCTTCCAATACACTGACTTGTTAATTACACGAAGCGCTAAGCTTCCAATGTACTCCCTTAATTGTTACATAAAGCACAGAACTTCTAATACACTGATTTATTAATTACACGAAGCGCTAAGCTTCTAATGTACTTCCTTAATTATTACATTAAGCGCGGAGCTTCCAATACACTGATTTATTAATTACACGAAGCGCTAAGCTTCCAATGTACTTCCTTAATTATTACATGAAACGCGGAGCTTCCAATACACTGATTTGTTAATTACACGAAGCGCTAAGCTTCCAATGTACTTCCTCAATTGTTACACGAAGCACGGAGCGTCCAATAATTACACGAAGCGATTTGCTAATTACACGAAGCGCTAAGCTTCCAATGTACTTCCTTAATTGTTACATGAAGTGCGGAGCTTCCAATGTACAGAACTGATAATTACATGGAGCGCGGAGCTTCCAATGTATTGTTTTTATAGTTACGTGAAGCGCGAAGCTTCTAACGCATTGACTTCTTAATTACACGAAGCGCGGAGCTTCCAATGTACTGACATGATAGCTACATGAAGCGTGGAGCTTCCAATGTACTGACATGATAATTACATGAATTAAAGTGAGACATGGTGCTTCAAAAGCATTAACACAAAAATAGTTTATCTTAAAACCAACAATTTTCATTATTTTTCACTGCATTTCTGGAACAATATTAAGAGATATCAACACAGTAACATTTAAATGTTCGTAGACTGTAGAAGAGTACAGTGTTGATGGAGATATGTCTAACTGATCAAACGATCCGTTTTTCGCATTGCTAATTGTATTATTAACATTGTTCAGCTAAAAGTGCACTTATCATGGTCTGACCAATGGCCACAGCATTGTATTCATTGTTACAATTTAACTCAAAAACTGCTTAACCAATTTCAAAAATTCTCTCACGCCCACAAAGCCACATTATTTAGCAATGACACAGGCCACTATTTTACCTACTGGGCAAATAGAAGCATTGATTTTTGATCACACGAATGAAATCGCGAGTAACTGCTACTTAGAAGTATTTTTAATAAATCAGATCATACCTGGCTGTCGAAGATACCTGAGATGACGACTTCAATTTTGTTCGCCAGTATTTTTAATAAATCAGACCGTACCTGGTAGTCGGAGATACCTGAGATGACGGCTACAATTTTGTTCACCTCGCTCCACCCAGTTTCTATTTCATCCACCATTACTAGGTTTTTTTTTATAGAGTTCTCCACATAAGTTGAATCGCAATTACTAGTATACTGCACCATGTCGTGAAATCTTCCAATAGTAGCGAACTGACGTGATTAACATTCCTTTATTTCATCCAATGTTTTACATAAGGGTGATTTTGACACCCTTTTATGAGCACGGCCTTGTAAATGAATGAATACGGTAATCCTTGTTTCGCACTTTTTTATTTTTTTTGCACTTGCATCACCATTTTCTTCAAATTGGTTCGTTTTCAACATTCATGAACTGGTGGGCCGATAGTAATATTAGACGCATTGGATTTGATCCCACCGCTGCTTTCGCAGAAGACAATAAATTATAATATACCACCGTATGGTCGTCTTATCACTGAATCAGTGCGCACATTAGGCACGGTCGGTTCTCTAGCTGTGAGTCCCTTTATAAACCGATCTACTGACTCGGATTTCGTTACGACAGGCGATAGTTGATATATGCTGGCCGATGGATTACTGTTAAGATATAAAATGACGTAAGTGACGTACACAACGTATAAGTCAACTAGGCTTTATTCTACTCTAGATAGCGCTACGCTACCTTAGGTTGCAAATACTCTCATACTTCCCCACATATATATATATATATATATATATATATATATATATATATATATATATATATATATATATATATATATATATATATATATATATATATATATATATATATATATATATATATATATATATATATATATTAAATTTTTGTCATTGCTAAATCCCAAACAAATTGGCCGATTTTTATTCAATTTGACACAGTTTTTTAAGGATAAAAGCTGATAAGATTTTTAAGTCAATCGGTGTATTAGCCTGAAAGTTATTTCCAAAATATAATAAGTTTGCTAAAAACAACGTAATTTTAATATTTGAAAAGCTGTAACTTTTGAAAATTAAATTCAATGTTGATTTTTGAAACGGCATTGGACGTATTTTTTAGTATTAAAATATCATAGAATACTAAAAAATGATTGGTTGAAAAATTTCGAAGTTATGTCGAAAACACTTTCGAAAATTTCCGTCAACGATACTCCCGAACGGATAAAGCGATTTTGATGCAATTTATGCATCTGACGTAGTTTTTTGAGGAATACAGCTGATTAGATTTTGTGCTTAATTTGTGCATTACTCTGGAAGCTATATTAAAAAATACTGTTTCAGCAAAATTATTTTTCCAAGAAATCCAATCGAATGCTAATAACCGCGTTTCAATCGTTCAAACGGTTCAAAAGTTATGAGATGTTTACATACACATATACACACATATTTACATATATACAGACACACTGACGTCATCGTGAAAACAGTCGGAAAAAGTTCCTAGGACCTCCAAATATGGAGATCCGGTGAAAATTCGATTTTCGAAAATCGGGGCAAAATCAGTAACTTCCTTATCTACATACGTAGCGGGAAGTTAAAAGTTTATTATCATTGGCACTGCCCGTACCCGAAGATACAAATAAAGCAAATAATTTACTTACTTTGGGGTTAGATCGATTTGTGTAATTTGTCCAGCGATATTATATTATAATACTAGCTGCAGTGTGCAGCCCGCTCCATTATAAAAGTTTTTCGTGAATCCCGCGGGATCATATAATTTTTCCGGGATAAAAAACTATAAGTCCTGGAGACGCGTTAATACGCGAAACCTGTAGACATTAAATAATTTTGAAGAATACATATGTAGTGAAACCAGTACAAGTGTTTTATAATAAAAATCAAAATGCAGTTTCACCAAATGCCGACGATTAATAGTATAAAACATATAAAAAGATACTATGTGGATATGCCTATAGTACCTATGTGCTATTCCAGGTCATCATCTATCGGTGTGCCAAATTTCATTCAAATACGTTCAGTAGTTTTTGCGTGATTAATTAACAAACATCCATCCATCCAAACTTACGCATTTTTATATATTAATATAGGTTATATACCTGTTGTAATAGCTAGTTCAGAGGGCAAGGTAGCCGGTAAACTTAGGCATGTGGTATTAAGATCCCACCACAAAGATAACAATCAAATGGTACCATTAACTTTTTTGATGTCTATAGGCGATGTTTGTCCTTTCCATTAAGAGAGCCATCTGCCAGTTTACTATCTTATGATATAAAAAAGAATTTCCTGTTATTGAAATACACTCATCGTCTGCAGATCCCATGAACGTTAATCCGTTATCATAATAATAACTATTATAACGCAAATCTACTCAGTTCTATGAAGTTATATCTATGTACTCGTAAGCTGCGGTCGGGTGGTCCTTTTGTTACCGTGCTACTAACAAACAATATAATATGAGAGTTATCCACTAGTAACTAACATTTCATAACATGCTTATAATGATTTTGTACGTTTTGTCCAAAGATAAATATGTACTTTGTTAAACTATATTAACTATTCTCAAACTTACCGAATGTAGTTCTTTGGAATAAAAATTCTTTTAACCTAAATATTGCTTGACCAATTACACAAATTTATCTTACCGCAAAGCAATTATTTGGTTGTGAATGTGGCTCAAGTCAATAAGTTTAATATATATTATAACTAAAATACTGAAACATATTTGATATATCAATTTATCATAAGATAGCAAAGAAGCAGATTGCCCTCCTGATGAGACAACCGTCGCCTATAGACGCCAAAGATGTTAATAATGCGTTTTTAATACATGTGGTGGGGTCTTAACTCTAAATGCCACAAGGTTAAGTGTGCCGATTACATTACCCTCCAAATTGGATCGCGACTGTGTCAAGTAATGACGCTATTACAGTAGAAATAGGCAAGGTGGTTGTACCACACCCAGGTGAGACAATGCAGAACTCTATCAGCTAGTAGCCACGATGATAGTGGCTCACATAGCCAATCGTTTGTCTCTTACAAACTGCCTAGCAGAAAGGTACATGGTCTAATCTTCAAAGTGAGCCTAGACCAACGCGTGGTAACAAATGCTGAGACTCAAATATAAACACCTGTGTTCATCACACAAACGCTGGGACTCATGTTGATCCAAACGCGAGCCTGTTTGGTTATGCAGCTAGGGTCGCTAACCACAGACCCTGTTGGTTGTGCCCAAATATGCACACACACCAAATACTTGTTTTGTATCTGTGTGCGTCTTTGGCTTTTATCAAAAATAATAATTCAAATTGAATTCAATCAAATAAATACATCATACGTTAGGGTGGAGTGAAAAAAATAACTTTCTTTATTAACTCCCCGCTACGTATGTAGATATTTCCATATCTACTTCTTCCGTCACTGATTTTGCCCCGATTTTCGAAAATCGAGTTTTCACCATATGTCCACGTTTTGAGGTCCTAGGAACCTTTTCCAACTATTTTCACGATGACGTCAGTATGTCTCTATTATGGGACCTCATATAGATAACGCCAATCATTAACATTTATTATAAAATACAACTATAAAATGCAATGTCTTACAGGAATAATAAAATATTTCTTTAGTTGCAATTCTTACTTATTAACGTTACAAAAATCAGAACTGTAATGAATCCTAACTTTCGTATGGCTTGACCGATCGAAACGCGGTTTATGGCATTCGATCATTGAATTTCATTCAACTGAGACTTCCCGAAAATTCGAAGTTATTGAGTCCGTGAGATTTTGAGAAATTTTGAAAAACCTCAAAAAAAATTGATGAAACAGTATGTTATTAATGTAACTTTCAGATTAATGTACCGATTAAGTACAAATTCTCATCAGCTTTTTTTCTCAAAAAACAGTGTCCCGTGCATAAATTACATCGACATCGAGTTATGGTTAACAAAAAATTTGGAAAAAAGTGTTTTTTGATATAACAGATATTTTTAACCAATTATTTGTCAGTCTTCTATTCTAGAACTAGTAGGTAGTACTTAAAAACTACATCAAATTCAGTTAAAAAAAATAAAATCGAATCAAGATTTCAAAAGTTAGTTTTTTATATATTAATATTTTGTTGTTTACAAAAAACTTACTTAATATTTTTAAAATAACTTTCATGCTAATTTCTCTTTAAAGAACTGCATCTAATACCTCAATTGGATCAAAATCGGTTGATTTATTAGGTCGTTTTACTAACCTTGCCACCTATCACATTTGTGGGACCAAGTATCTTCGACTAATCGTGGGTGTACTTGTTGTACCTCTGCCTACCTCTTCGGGGATACGGGCGTGAAGATACTCTGTTTTACTAAATATGTTTTTTTATATTACTTAATTTGACATTCTTCAGCCTATAGATTATGTAGCTATTAAACATTTTAGAGCTCAAAATCTGCGTTGAATGCCATTGGAAAGATCAAAATTATTGTTACCTAAAAAAGTCTATATCTAGGTATAATTTTTGATCCTTCGAGCTTTAAATACCTCAATTTAGCGAGAAGATTCAGGAATGGGCTGCAGGATCAACTGGCTTACAATTTTTTTTTGGCCTGGACGTGTAATTTGTAACCGATAAAAAATATTTTTTTTAAAGCAAAAAAAATATTCACCACCTTGACGTGGCGCATTGAGTTGGAAAATTAATTTTCTGGGATTTGTTTCTTCTTATAATAATAAAATAAATATATTCTACACTTTTTATCGCTTACACAAGCATCCTCAGGGTATTTACCCTGAGGATGCTTGTGTAAGCGAAACCGGTCGGAAATTAAATATAATTATCTTATTGTGAAACAGTAGAAGTGTTATATGCTAGCAAATATTGTGATAAAATAAATAGCCCGTTTTCATTTCGAATCTCGCTCCAATGACAAATATAACGATATGTTACTTTTGGAACATTTCTTTCAAATTAAAATAATGTAGTGAAAGAAGATTTTTCATTCATATCTTCTTATTAACTAAAATAGGATATTTTACAAGGTTGAATTTTTTTGTATTATTAACTCCAGCGCGCGCCACCTCAAAACGTATACAATAAAAACTTTTTTCTTCAAAAATTTTCTTTTACAGTTACAGTTACAGTTAATAAAACTGTAAATTAATACCCAGTCCAAGAAGGAAAACAAAATATATTCTTTCCGCTCCACCCTATTACATGTGCCAGCATTGGTGTACCGAGAGGAGCGGGGAAAGGGAGGGGCGGCTGCCCCCCCTCCCCTGAAATTTGTTAACTTCTCTACTGTTGTAGAGAAAAATATAAAAAGACAAAAATATAGTCTTAAATTGATATGGTTGCATGGGGGGCTCTGGCCTAGAAGCTGGGTTCGTACATGTGTGCCAGTATATATTCATTCAAGTTCATAACTTAAACTACTCCAACAATATAACGATTAATTTGTTGAGACAGTTTCAAGTGTACGAATACTCCTGGGAAATCTAATAAGTGTAGTAAAAATCAAATCTTGAAGGTGTTCCTCTGTTCAGTGTTCACGTAATAAACCGCCGCGCCCATCGCAGGATACAGACCTTTCAAATTGAGTTCCATTTAACCTGGCGAGATGAAACGTGAAAGAATATTTTTTCGCTTGAAAAACAAAACTAATCGAGTTAAAGAAATACAATTTCTATTCTCTCTCTATATAAAGATTGTTTATTTTTAAATTGTGGCTCTCTTTTAATCACATATATATTTTTAACCGGCTTCCCAAAGAAAAAGGATTTTAATAAATAATAAATATTCACGGGACAAAAAACACTTACTGATCTAACCTCAAAGTGAGCAAATTATTTTCTTGTGTTATGGATGTTAGTCAACGATACTAGTACATAGAAATCTATACATATAACAAAATCGTAGGAAAGTCAAAACTGTACATTGAATATTTTTTTAAAAGAATACTTGTGGCGTGATCTACAATCGATATCGAAGCCAAAAATATAGTTTTTAGAATTTTTGTCTGTTTGTCTGTATGTATGTTCGGGGTAAACTCAAAAAGTACTGCATGGATTTACTTCAAATTTTGCATGAATATTACTAACAGGTCGGGTCAACATATAGGCTACATATTATCACGCTATCACCTACGGGGGAGGAGCAGTGCGGAGTAAACAAAGTCCGCGCGGACGAAGTCGCTGGCAACAGCTAGTACATACATATATAAATACAAACATTTATGCTCATCACACAAATGCTTGTCCCCGTCGGGGAATTACGGGACGGTAATTTTATCAATTAGTTTTATAATTATCAGTTTATCAATTCGGTTGTATGTTTTTTATGTTTGTTACCTCAAACTTGGTCACTTATGAACTGATTTTGATTTTTTTTTTGTTTGGGATAGCATACTCCCCGTGAAGTCCGACTTTAATTTGGTGAAGATCTGATGCAGGGTTCTGGAGATACAGACAGTCGGTTTCTGCAATTTTACTGGTTTAAAAAAATATTTACCCAGTCGTCTCAGAAGAGGGGTAGTTGGGTACAAGACATTCTATCCCACGAAGTCTGTTTCAACATGAATGTTGTCAGGCGTGCGGACACACATTGTTTTAGTGTGCGTAACCTTAAGAACGCTCAACGCTCAGTTACAATCGAGACGCAGTTCAGGTGTGCCAGTGGACTGTATAAACAGTATGGAATCATAAAATCGTTTTTGAACCCTAACTGTGATTTGTCTTTTTACGCAACATCATATAGTGTATTAGGTGAGAGCTCTTAGGTTTTTTTTTATGTTATAAACTCCACCAAACCGGAACACGACAGCGACAAGCACTGACGCTATGGCGGCAGAAATAGGCAAGGTGGTGGTACCAGACCCGGGCGAGACAATGCGGAACTCTACCACCTAGTAGCCACAATGGTAGTGACTGGCATAGCCAATCGGTCGCTTTTTACGACCTGCCTGGCAGAACGGTAGTTGGTCTATTCTTCAAAGGAGCCCGGAACCAACACGGGGAAAACTACTCTTCTTTAATTCCTCGCACTCAAACAGCTCGTGGTGTATAGTTTCTGCATGGTTTCGGTATGCTCTACATAGGAAACTGTCGATTAGCCCGATGGTGTGGATGTGTTTATTGATTGGGTAGTTCCTCGTTATCGTAGACAGGAATGGACGTGTAAACAGGAGTTACAGTTCATATTTCTGATACGTTCATATTCCACGATGGCTGAACGGCCCCCAACGGCTCCGTACGGACTCCTTGATATATAACCTATTCCGTTGGCATACGTCAGAGTTTGACCGCCCCGTTGGTCGAGTGGTTAGAGACCCTGACTACGCAATCAACGAGGCTCGGGTTCGATCCCCGACGGGGACAAGCATTTGTGTGATGAGCATAAATGTTTGTATTTTCCGGGTTTGGGTGTTTATTATATATATTCTAGTATTTATATATGTATTTCTATGTATTAGTATCGTTGACTAACACCCATAACACAAGCAAATAATTTGCTTACTTTGGGGTTAGATCAGTAAGTGTAATTTGTCCCGTGAATTATTATTATTATTATAATCGGAGTAGTACAGCCGGCGTGGAATGTGAGAAGAGAGCAGCGGCACAGCGATACGAGTCATTTACGTGACATACGGTTAGAGGTGTGATAAAAGATTTATTTTTGTCAGCACGCTTAAACATAATACTTATTTTCATAAGCGCGCTTAATAAACGGGTGTTCACGTAAAACACTTTTCGTATAAAGTGCTTATAATATGCCATACGAGTACAAGCGACTGAAAACTAAACACACAAGTCTCGATGTGCCAAAGACAACAACATGCGAATTAAAAACGTTGTTGCTTATTACTTATTAAACGAAAGTTAATCGACCTTTAGCAATCAGGATGTGTTTACACTTATACTCGTAATAGCTAATAAGTACAATTAAATTTAGTTGCTTTTTATAAGTATATATGGTGCTTTACTCACATTAAAGTAAGGTCACTTTTCAATCACGTAGTAAAAAAGCGTACGCTATACGTTTAAACGAATATTGCATATACTTTTAAGCACGTTTATGTTTTTGTGGAAAAGCAAACTTTTTAAGTAGCTTGTTGTTGAAACGCTCATCTATGCATACGGCTGCCGCAGCATACGTACGCGACGGCTCCGACGAATGCGTACGGCTTCCGCGGTACGCGTACGACTGCCGCAGCATACGTGCGACTGCTATGGGGACATACCACGGCAGCCGTTCTGGTGGCGGTCGAAATGAGTCGGTGTGAATCGTACCTCAATTTCTTAAGACAGTTGTCCGAATATCGCACTTAAGTGCAACCAATTGTCTATACCGATGAAAGTTATGTTCTTTCGGCACACGAGCGAAATACCATTTGGGCGCAAAAACACACCATTTAAAAAATAGCAAGGGTACTTGCTTTATATTAGTACACGCGGGAACAAAGGATAGCCTTGATAAAAAATGCTTCTTGGGTGTATATGGTCAACTCAACAGACGGCGACTATCATTAATTCCAATTTGAGTTATGATAAATGTTCCCGTTTTATTGTTAATTAAATATTTTTAATTTAATTCTATAGAGCTAAGATGGGAATCTTATTTAAGGATAATGTGTTTTAATTTTAAAAGAAAACCAAGTTAAGGATAATGTATTTCAATTGTATTACATATTTCTTCTTTTTATATAGTAAAAGGGGCAAACGGACAAGAGGCTCACCTGATGATGAGTGATCACCGCCGCCTATGAACAGCCACACTATCAGAAGACTTGCAGTTGCGTTGTCGGCCTTAAAAAAGAGTGAGGAAAGCTCTTTTCTTTAAGGTCCCTAAGTCGTATCCGTTCGGAAAATGTTGTTGACAGCTTACATTTGATATGGAGATCCATAAAATAATAGGTACTTGGTTGGTGTTGCGTTATCTTTAAAGTTAAGGAACCTCTGATCTAGATAATATCTAATTTATTCGATTTATTATAAAAGTATATATATATTAAATCAAGATAGTAGGAACGTAGTTGATTCTGTGGTGCAGTGGTTCGGTGTCGGCGTTTATCATACGTGGTCCCGGTTTCGATTCCCAGGTCGGGAAGATATTAACAAAATGTGTTTTTTCAGTATTCTTATAAAAACAACGGTGCCCGAGATTGTAAAAGTCCCCGATTGGCGATAGGCATGCCACGTATCACATTATGAGACTAAGTATCTTCTGCTTATTGTGGGTGCGCAATTATTTTTAAATTATGGGATTTTACAAAAATAACGCAAATTTTTAACACTTTAATATCACTTTATTATAAAATACAACTACAAAATGCAATATCTCACAGGCATAAAACAAAACTTTATTCTTCACTGTTTATTTAGTTGCAGTTCTTATTAGTTAACGTTACAAAAATCATAACTGTAATGAATAAAAATCTACTTTGTTACTTCTGTTGTCCGTTAGTCACCAGAGCTCGATTGGTCATTTGATTGACCAATCACGTGCATATTCAATGGTATTAAAGTAGTCTATTGAGCAATGCTTTCATGACCTAACGTATATCCCAACTTAGGCTCTGGTGTTTAATGCACAACTTCACTCTAGTTCAATATATTTATAAATATAAACCAATATATAAGTTACTAGTCCAGTAGGAATCTTATACAGTGTACATGTTGTATCTCTGCCTATCGCTCCGGAGATATGGGCGTGAAGATACTTTTTAGTGACACATCTTAGCCTTTTCTTGCTTTGTCAGTTGATTTATTCTTAAAAAAGGGGCCCAGATCATTAGAGGGAAACTTTATTCTCCAGGGATACTTCCAGGCTCCTTAAATAACAGCTCAACTGCCGTTTTGTTACACAGGTTGTAAAAGGCGACCGAATGGCTATTCGAGTTACTACCATCGTGGCTACTAGGTGGTAGAGTTCTGCATTGTCTCGCCCGGATCTGGTACCACCGCCTTACCTATTTCTACCGCAATAGCGTCAGTGATTATGGAGTAAGTTCCAGCTTGGAAAGTAAAGTAGCCGGTAAACTTATGCATGTGGCAGCGGCGTGCACAAGGTTATGACACTAGGTATGCACTATGCGAAGGGGTACTCGGTCATAAAAACTTTCTTTTATAGATTTTTAGCATAGCCACAGCCACGCTACAGATCTCTAAATCGGAAACCATGAGTACAGAACAAGTCTTAGATTTACTACCATTCATGTACATCTTCTACGGCAACAATATTCCGATTCAGAGAGCCAGTTATACGTTTCATAACTTTTAACAGTAATAGTAGCGATCTGGAAATTTATGGACTTTATATTTTGATATATAATTTATATATTTTTCATGTATTTTTCATATATTTAAAATATATAATTTTTATATTTTAAAATATATTTTTTATATATTTTTTTTTTCATGGGGGTTGTGTGGTTCTGATAAGAGTGAATTTAGATAGTAAACAGATGGTTTATTACAAATGTATTGTTGTAGAAGGATTGATGAATAGATTTTGAAGTATATAGCTTTTTAAAATTAGAATTAAAATTTTGAACAAATATATTTTGTATGCTAAGAGATAAAAATATAATAATAAACATTAAAAAAGAAATCTGGTTCTTTGAATTAAAAAAATCCATAAGTATAATTTAGATGAAAAATATAAAATATTTGTAACGTGATTGGTCAAATATATCATAAGCATGAAAATATATATAATTCTATACTAACAGTTAGTTGCGCGCTTGCGATTAATAATTGCAATTAATAAAATAAAAAACCCAAAAGACTGCATATCTTTATATATTGTGTACATTGATTCCACTATTGTTCAGATTTTTCATCGTAATTTTGTGGAAATATTTTAATGCGTAGATACTTTATAGGCTGACGAATTACAGTCAAATGCTCTTTTCGGACAAGATTCGTTAAATTTAATAACATATACTTCAATAGATTTCTTCAAATTTGGCTTACGTGACTTATGTCAGGACACATTTGTTTATAAATAACATCGTACCCTGATAGCCACCTTACCTATAACTTACTGTCAATCTACATCCGCAATTTGATGCAAACTTGACGGAAAGAGTTGGCAAAGCGAGCGATTACCTATTATACGTGATATGATTTATACGTGAGTATAGCCGTAATTAATTATTTAGTAATGATGTCTCGCGAAAGTTTAAATAATTTGATTACCTATTAGTTACCTATAACTACAAATCTAAAAAAACTATTTTTTCAGCGTATCAAAAATTAGTCATAAACATCTTGACAGTATTACATATTTATACACTATATATTTTCAGTATTTTTGAATCGCTTGTCCTATTTTTCCTTGTTAGCCACCGGAAATCCCAGAAATTCCCTAACGAGATTATCAGAATTACCTAACAAGTATTTTAATTATAACTCAAAGTAGGAAATTTCGTTTGACGTCAAGTTAGTGTTATCAGGAGGTATATCGGTCTTTATAATTTGCCTATAACTTCCGTTAATTAGCCTAAAACCCAATAATATTCGATAACAAACCTCAAACTAGGGATGTACGATTCCAAAAAAAATCGATCTTGAGAATCGCGACAAATATTTTATTATTTGTTATAAATATTTTATTGACAGATATGAGTAGAGTGATTATCATTTTGATAATATCTTAAAAAGCACCCCACGCTTTTTTTAAAATAAAATAATTTTTTTTTATTCACACTATTATTAATTTAAATTTATTAAAATTTATTTTCTATTTTTTGCTTTGATTTTCTATAAAAAGCGTGCTTTTAGTTTTTTTAAACTATTATTTATTTTTTACTTTTTAGTTTGGTTTATTCATAAAAGCGCGATTTTTTAGTTTTTTAAAACTATTATTTGTTTTGTAAAATTAAAATTCTCCTTAGTATTCAAAAATTTGTCAATATTGGAGAAATCGGCTAAAGATAATTATTGGAAATTAAAATTAACATCAAGTCCTGTCTTATCGACTGTAGGAATAATTATAAAAAATTAAAATTAAGTTTCTTACCTTATCGACTATAGATGAAAATTATATAAAATAACAAAAATCATATTTTGCAAATTAAAAAATGGAATAATTTTATCAAACATACAAACATACAAAAGTACAAACGTACAAACATACAAACATACAAACATACATATAGGTGAAGCTAATAAAAAGTTTGTAAAAATTATATGTCTCAATTTTAGAATCAAATTTGTAAATTACTTAAAAAATACTTTCTTTGAAAATTCGGGAAAATTGAAAAATCGGGAAAATTAAAGTTAAAAATAAGAGAAAAAAATCTATTAAACACTGCGTAGATCATTTAAAGATTAAAAAAATTCGATACAATCGAACGACAATCTGAAATTCGAAAATACGGTTATTTTGTAGCTTCTCTTTACATGCAATTTTTTAAAAATTTTGTCAATTTTTCAATTCTAAGATCATATTCCAGCTATGAAAATGCACTTGCAAGTCATTAACAATTGTGTTTAATAGATTTTTTTCCCATATTTATAACTGTAATTTTTCCGATTTTTTTTTTGGTATTTTTAGGTTTTTTTTTTAATTTTTAGCGCGCGCATAAAAATTTCTAGTAGAAATTTATTTCGATGTCGATGGTTCATTATTCTACATCGACCATCGATGTTTCGATTCCAAAAAAAATCGACCAAAAAAATGATGTTTCCCGGAAAAAACATCGATAGTCGAAACATCGATGTATATCGGCCATCCCTATTTGACTGCTTTAGTTATCAATTAACAGGAAAAAACCAATTTATTTTGCGCATTATTAATACATTTTATGGTCCGTTCTCTGAGTTCAAGTTATCGCTGTTTTCGATATAATAAATTTATTAATATATTTTCCGTATTACATAGCTATTTTAAATATTAAATAAGCAAAGGAAAGTTTTGAGTTGATGAAAACCCAAATAATTTAGTTTAGTTTTGATTCAAAATGATACTACTCCACTATCAGTAGAAAACAATAAAGCCCTTGAGTTTACAGAATGTTTTGCGTGACAAAAACAATTTTTTTTTAATTATCAATTTTTTGGGTTCCAATTTCTAAATTTCGACATTACATTTACTTTTACATTACATTTACTTTTTTGCTGGTTTAATTGTAACTCGGGTACATACCTCCCTTTAGACACAATTTGAATTTTTTCACTGAATGACAATTGTGAGAACTTGTTATTTTTAATTTTTAATAAACACACATTTTCAACATTAAAATGAAAAATCTTCTAAGAAAACTAATAATAAATATATGACGCAAACAAAATAATAAACAATGCTTACCATACGAAAAAAAAAGCAAATGACTTCGTAAAACACGAATACATTTCTCTTATTTAAACAAACAATAACCTTACTAAACAAAAATACATAATAAAGAACGGTGATTTATTAGATTTCCATCTATTAATTTTAGTCGGATAATACGCATTAGCAACATTTTACGATACGCAACGATTTTTCTCGATAATTGCCGAACTGTACAGACTGCGGCAGTAGATTACGTCATCGCTGCTTACGAAATTCATAGACGTGTGCGCTTGCAAACTGAATACACACAAAAAAATGACTATACACATGCAAACAAATCTAGTGCGCCGAGATGGCGCGTGCCTTAATTAGAGTCGCCAAACGCCTGGCAAACATAATGTTTGTGTGCTTGCAAATAGGTGCTATTAAAAAATATTAGGCGTTTTTTTTAAATTAATATATTTTGTTTATTCATTTATTTACTATTAATTAATGTCATGAATGGCAAGCAAAGCACTGCTTAATTGCATTTAGGGACTGCACGCCACTGGCATGTGGCATTAGACTTCATCACTATTAACATCTTTGTTGTCTATAAGCGATGGTTGTCTCTTTCCGTCAGGAGACCCATTTACTTGTTGGCTCTATTATGATATAAAAAAAAACTATAAGTAAACGTACCTGCGTTTTAATATCTTAAAAACTCCCGTGTGTACTGTAGCCTAAAATATTCCGAATATTACGTATACGAATTTTGATTTACAATTCCGTTCCATAACCCCTTCGGCATAAATAATATTCCAGCACAAGATCTCGGCATAATTACGTATATTCTAAGAAAGGGCTTTATTTTAAGGCGAAACTTTAGCACTTATCCCTTAAAGACATATAACCAGCTCATTTAACTAGAAACTATGTTGGTATATCTAGCGATTAGTACAATCGGTAGAAACGATCACAAAGAAAAATTTCAATATATTGACCCGTTCGACTCGTGGCTATGTTGGATAGAGCATGCTGGCCAGAGGGAAGACTGTAAGTTCATATTCTGTCTTGCCAATTTTTTTCTTTAAGTTTTTATTATATCACTTTTTATAATTAAAATCGTGAAAAATGAGGTATCGAGAATATATATCTAAGCAAATTTTTGCAAGGTGGGTTTAAAAAAAGCCAGTAAAAATATATAATACAATAAATAGGTCTTAATAATATAATAAACACTCATTCTGTCTCGTATCATGTGTTGTCACGTTTTATTCTATGCAATAGAATGCAAATGCGACATATGTATGTGCCAATCTACACGCATAATCAAATAAGCTTATTAACATCAACATATTTTGCAAGGTGGTACTGCGCGTTGTTGATTTTGGTCGCTTTCTAAGAATAAATCATCTTTAAGGATCGAGCACACCGGGACGGACTGCAACGGGTCTGGTACCACAGCCTTACTTATTCCTGCCACAATAGCGTCAGTGCTTGTCGCTGTCGTGTTCCGGTTTGGAGGGTAAGGTAGTTGGTAAACTTATGCATGTGGCATTAAACCTTGTCACAAGATAGCAAAGCACCATTAACATTTTTAATGTCTATAGGCGATGGTTGACTCTTTTCGGAGACCCATCTGCTTGTTTGCTATCTTATAATATAAAAAAATTTGTCCAGTTTTTATTTTGTCTTTAAGTGGCATCGCAAGGTTATACGTGAAAGTTTATGAAAGATTGCAGATCAAATCGATTTCATCGCTAAGAGCAACTATTGTAGACTAAGGCAAGTAAAATTTTTAAGAAAATCTTTTGTATAAAATTTTTAAGGCAATTTGCATTCATGTGTTTCTATTATCTATTCACGTAGATCGCAGCTTGCCTCTAAGACACATCTAAAATTCTTTCTTTAACCCACTTTACTCGAAGCGACACTTTACCCGTTCCTGAGAACTTAAATTATTTAAGCCTTCATTATGTCGCTTACGTTATTAGCTCATGACGATAAATATTTTACTATTCTCTAAAGAACACACAAGGTATACAACTACTGGATGCTGAACTATCGTTGTTCGCGTTATCAATATATTAATAAAGTTCGTTTCCCGGGGGTCAGGCAAATCAAAAATGTATATTTCAATTACTTCTTCAGGGTTTCATCAGGTTTTGATAAAAACAACGTTGCCTGGGATTGGATAAGTGGCAGATCACCGTGTTAGTCCCGGCCTCCTTTGAAGAATAGGTCAACTGCCGTTCTGCCAGGCAAGTCGTAAAAGGCGACCGATTGGCTATCGAGTCACTACCATCATGGCTACTAGGCGGTAGAGTTAGGCATTGTCTCGCCCGGGTCTGGTACCACCGCCTTACCTGTTCCTGCCGCAATAGCGTCAGTGCTTGTCGCTGTCGTGTTTCGGTTTGGAGGGTAAGGTAGCCGGTAAACTTATGCATGTGGCATTAGACCTCGCCACAAGATAGCAACGCACCATTAACATCTTTGGTGTCTGTAGGCGATCGTTGACTCTTTCCATCAGGAGACCCATCTGCTTGTTTGCTATCTTATGATATAAAAAAAGAAAAAAGATTAGCAATAAGCTTGCCACCTATCACATTATGGGACTAAGCATCACCGGCGAATCGTGGGTGCACTGCTTCTCCGCCTAACTCTTCGGGGACACGGGTGTGATTTTTTTAATGATAATATAATATTCCCGCTATTATATTTCCAAGAGGAACCAGATTATATAATCTGGGCTCCCGTTTTAAAGAACTGATCATCTGCCTTACTGCTAGGCATCTCGTTAAAAGCGACAGAAGGCTAATCAGTGTCACTAATATCATGACTACTATTATACTTTTATTATCGGTTTTGTACCACCGCCTTAGCTATTTCTACCACAACCATGCTAGTGCTCATTGCCGTCATGTTCCTGTTTTTAAGGATAAGTAGCAGGTAAACTTACTCATATGATATATCAATCTGGCCACTCTCTTTCATCAGGAGAACCATCTGCTTGTTTTATTATTTTATTTAAAACACTTGTACTGTTTCACGATCACAAACGAAACATATTTATTTTTAATCTAGCTGTTGCGCGCGACTTCGTCTACGCGGACTTCATTTACTCCGCACAGCTCCTCCCCCGTAGGTGATAGCGTGATAATATGTAGCCTATATGTTGACCCGACCTGTTAGTAATATTCATGCAAAATTTGAAGTAAATCCATGAAGTACTTTTTGAGTTTACCCTGGACATACATACAGACAAACAGACAAAAATTCTAAAAACTATATTTTTGGCTTCGATATCGATTGTAGATCACGCCCCAAGTATTCTTTTAAAAAAATATTCAATGTACAGTTTTGACTTTCCTACGATTTAATTATATGTATAGGTAATAGCCACCCGGTTTCACACTTTACTAAATCATCAGGGTTTAGCCCTGATGTTATTATTTTTGATATTAGGTTGTTGATTACCCTGATGTTAGATTGTTAGTATTTTATGACTTAAAATTTAAGTTTTAGTCCTAGTAAATAAATATATTATACAGTTTGTGATCGTGTAACAGTGCAAGTGTTTAAAATAAAATAATAATTATAACGGAGTTTCCCCAAGTGCCAACGATAGAGAGTATCAATTACATCAGAGTGCTAAGTGTGAGTTTTTCTTTTCGCATTCGATCGTGAGCGCGTTTCGAGTTTATTAAGAATTTGTATGTGATTTGTACAGCGCCACTTAGTGGTAAACTTGAGAAACCAGTTAACCACTAGTTGGCGCTGTACAAATCACATACAAATTCCTAGTAAACTCGAAACGCGCTCACGATCGAATGCGAAAAGAAAAACTCACACTTAGCACTCTGCTTGGTTGTTATCCTATGAAATAAATAAAAATCTTTTGTATAATTTTATTTCCCGTATCACGAAAACTACTCTTAACACTTTTTTACTCAAACAACTTTGATGTAAATTTGTATTTCGATAAGGTTTTGGTTTTTAATAAAGTTTATATATGAGTATAAAGCATTGCAAATGCAAAGTTTATATAAGAATATATATGTATAAATGTTTTTGTAAAAAAAAAACAATCTCGTTCGAAAAGTATGAAGTCACATGCGTAAGCTTATTGCTACCTTACTTTTTAAACAAACACGATAGTGACGTAGTTTGAAAAGTAAGATAGATTATCATTGTCTGAGAGAACATTATTAATTTATTTTATGCGAATACTAAGCCAAGAGTGTCCTAACACTCTGAGTTGAAGGATTGAGAAATACAAAGATGTATTGCACCGTAAGTATATAATATATCACCTACGCAGGTCTACAATTCGGTGTTACAAACGCCTACTGCCTAGCTGTACCAATCAATGACCTTTACACCAAACAACAATATCAGCATTTATACTACAACTATATAATGAAAAAGATAAAATAATAAGGAAATTAAATCTGGTATTTACAAACTAGAATGTTCTGATTACAACAGCGTGTACATCGATCAATCGGGTCGCAGTTTTGATACATGTTATAAGGAACATAATATATCCGCTCTCAAAAATGCATACCCCGGTAAATTTTGCAAAACACCTTCTTTAAACTAAATATTCTTTATCAACAAATCATTCATTTTCTATAATTCCTCTATGTGAAAAAGGATTAAAGCTAAAAAATAACTCATAATTATAAAAAACAAGAACCTTTCAAGCATCTTTACGCCCATATCCCCGAAGTGGTAGGCAGAGGTATAACAAGTGCACCCACGATTAGCGGAAGATACTTGGTCCCACAAATGTGATAGGTGGCAAGCCTATCGCCAAACGGGCACTTTCCAATCCCGGGCAACTTTGTGTTTCCCAGAAAATTTAAAAAACACTTCTTATGTGGCCGACCCGGAAATCGAACCCGGGACCTCATGTGGTCAACGCCAACGCTGGACCACTAGACCACAGTGGCGACTGAATAACCTTTCAGTTGCACTGAAATGAACAAAATTTGGCGAGCTCACCTTTACTAGACGAGGCAACGTAATAACGTTTCAAAATAAATTGCAAACAAATATGATAGAATGTTTAACATGTGATGCAATAAAGGAGTGAGCATTAAAATAGGTAATAAACAAGTTAACAAACAAGTGACAAACAAATAACAAATGAGAAACAAAAAAAAAGTTCAACGGGATACCCTTTGTTAGAATAAACATATTATATTGTTAGGGATATCCAGTGGGAGGGATGCGCTGAGCCACGCTCCCGGCTGCATGGGTACCATGACCCACCGACTACACAGCCTATAGACGGCTAATGTTCGATTTTCCGTATTGAATGCATTCTGGCAACCAGCTGAAGTAAGACGAAGTGGGGTTGCAACGCCGTAATTGGCTAACTCAAGGCCACAGTGAAAGATAGTAATGTACAGAGCATCTGATTGGTCGACACTGATTACCCAATCACTACTCATTGGCGCGTGGACATTTACATCGGAACTATAAGTCAGATGTGTTGACACAAGTCATTCGCCTATTATTAGGTGTCTATGAGCTGTGTGGTCGGTGGTACCACCATATTGCTTATTTCTTCCGTGAAACAGCTTTGATGTGTTTCGGAGAGAAGGGCAAGACAGGCAGTGTAATGACTGGCACGACACTTAACATCTTGTGTCTCAGGTGAGGCAACACACGAATGGAATACCTGGACTAGTTCCAGCCCAGGTATCCCATTTTTGTTCATTGGCGACGTTGACCACTTACCAGGTGGCACGTGTGCCAATTTGCCTATCTCAATAACATAAAAAACCAGTTTATAGCGGGACTAGAACGGGGCTTCAACGTTTATACTGCACACAGCGCTCCACTCTATTGAGTTAACAGTAGACTCTCCTGTAAATGCTTCGGTTACGAAGTGAAACATGTGCTGAGTTATTTGTGTGTTACTGACTTTTCTACTGACGTGGAAGAAAGTGTTGCGGATGTGGGTGGATTATTGCGCTATTGGAGCCTCCTTTAATTTTCTGACCTTGGATAAGTTTGCCCCTAAGTCCTTACACTACCTTTCTTCCTTTATTTTAGTTGCATCACAACAGTTTCGTACAAGTTTTCGTGGGAGGTTTACAAATTCATTACCTTGTTCTCATTTTTGGATGTCAATGGTTTCCAATTGCCATCAACAGATCCATTTAATATCCTATAATATACCTAGATGTCGTCATGCAACACAAAGAGTTTTCAATTTCACGTTTATTTTCTGCACGATTTTACTCTGTGTATTAAGTTTAGAATTTATGTTAACACTCGGCTGGCTATGCGGTAATATTTAACATGCCCACGAAAATGAGTCGGTAAATTCTACGTCACATGCGGCTGTGGAATACCGCCAGGGCTCTAAATTTTACGTAAATATAGTATATTTACCATTATCTAAATTGAATTTTAAAATAAGTAGATGTATACTGAAAGAGTTAAAGGAGACTGATGAGATCGGCCTCAAAGTGCTACATGAATATTGTGTCAACCGAAATTATCATATTAATTTAATGTACAATAAGCCCATATCAGAATTCAACGGACACTTTTTAATCGCAAGTAAATTTTAAAAGGATTTTAGTTAGAAAGTCAAGAAATCAGAAAAAGCGTACAAGTTTGATTAGTTTAATCAAACTTGTACACTATTTCTGATTTCTAAATCGAGTAAAAGTTTTTATTATCTGCCATAAAGTTAACACTTTCTTTTATTTATGACCAACCAAACTAATTAGAAAAATGTCGGATTAATAAGACGCAAAATGTTAAACAAACTATTGTATAAAATACAAAAAACTGAAAATATTTATTACTATCGTCGAAACTTACAACATAGAAAGCTGTATAAACAAGCTATTCTTAACATCATCCTAAAGAAAAAAAAACAAGTGTCATCTTTTTAATCTGTAAAGGACTAATAAATATTTTGCTATAAACAAACGTTCGTCTTTTAACTTTTATGTAGCTAAAATGAAATAATCTTCATGATGAGAGATCATTGACATGTATAATAGTGATAATATTATACACGTCAATGTGAGAGATACAAAAACGTATTATATCTATGTTGACAATATATTACGACGTGAAAGGCTTAAAATAGAATATAACAATTGTGAATTCAAGTAATATTAGTTTTTAAAGGATTTTCGTGAATTTTAACATTATAAAAAGTGGCTGTTATACAATTTACATTCCAGAAGAAATTATATTACAGTGTATAGTATGTGTTGTTTTGAGGCCAACTTTGTATGGACCCTCACCATTCTCTTTTAGAAATATACGTAGTACTGTCTTTTAAAATAATATTATCAATTTAATTTTTAATGAATATATTCTTATATTTTTTTTATAAGATAGAAAAAAGCAGATAGCCTTTCTGATGGTAAAAAACAACAATATATCTTGCTTATATCTGTGTGGCAGGATGGTAATACCACTTGTATAAGTTTACTCTACCTTACCCTCCAAACCGATACATGACAATGACAAGCATTCTTGTAAATCTCTTAGCCTAAGATCCCACTATAGAACGACCTTTACCGAGCTGGTTAATGGATGAAAAGTATTTTATATCCAATTGAATATGTCAATAATTATATTGCAAATGGCTGACAAAAAAGTTTCAGTCCATAATATATATTTTAAACATTTCGCTGGTTTGGTCAATAGACAAATTCCATATCAATCGAAAGTATGACGCCTTTAAAATATGCAAATAGATTGACAATTTTTTTACCGTCACAGCTTGTGGTTAGGCAGGTATAAACATGGTATAAACAGATAAATTTATACTAGTAACCTGTCTACCCAAAGTTGTCACGGGAAAAAATAGTCAACGTAACGTTTTCATATCCTATAGGTGTGGCGCCGTTGGTCCGTGCCGCTGAAGGGTCATAGTGTGATGGAACCAACGGGCCAACTATTGTCAGGATGACGTCATAACTGTGGAGGTTGATGATGTCACGCAAGGACATGGAAGGGGAAAAGGAAGATTTTCCCAGCCAGGCAAGGTGTACTGCCTGGGGACCGAAGTCCATTTAAGAATCGTTGAAACTTGTATATAGTGTGTACAAGATAAATAATTGTGATATCGCGATTCAGGATTTTATTTTGAAATTCATTTTTTCCATTTTTTTTATTTTTTCTGGTAGCATTTGTAGATTGCTTGAACCGCTTCATACTTCACAAGGCTTCATACTTTGAACTGGTGTGGAATTTGTCTATTAACCAAACCAATGAAATTAAAAAAATAATTAATCGTATTCTGGTAGTTTTTAATAAACCCATCTGCCATATATTTATTGACAAATTCTATTGCATATAAAATATTTTTCCTATACCATTTATTCTTTAAAAAAGCCCTGACCAAAACGGGGTAAAACGCGCACGTGGCATTTCATTGAGATACATGAATGGCAAGACAGCATTAATATGTTTGGTATCAACAGGCAACGGTTGTCTTCCCTATCAGAAAAGTCATCTGCTTGATTACTATTCTATGGTATATAAAGAAACAACGACATTTTTGGACCTCGGCGGTAAAATTAATTATACCACAATTTCACAGATTTCAAGGCAATTTCTTAGGTTGTCAATGTCGTTTACATTTACACATATAAACACAGGGTTATAATACTTACCGATGAAATAAAATCACTCCAAATGTATTCCTTAAGCCTTAGCTTTTCATTCGACACGATAGAATAGCAAAATATGGCATATATCTATTTATTTACGATATAATATATCTAAAAGCGTTTGACATTTACATACATTTGCTCATGTGAGCGGCTACGCATTTTGCTTCCAACACTGTGTCTATTAGTATTGTGCAGGGACCGAACAACACCGTTTAAGAGTTAAGCCCTTGGATAGGGTAACCCGTTCATAGGGTAACTAATATTAGAGTGTTACCCTTTGATCGGGTTACATTCTCGAAACCCACGGAAATGATTAACACATTAAATATGGTAACCACGTGAAGGGGTTAACCCCTTCAATGACTTAAGCCTTTGAAGAGGTTACCTTAATGAAAAGCTTTTGTTTGAGTTACCCTGACTTACCTAATAAACTGCAGCTGCATGTAGGTGGGGGATACGTACACCCGAGTAGGGCATTAGGTTAGTTAGTACTTTAAATATTGATAATCACTTACCTGTGCTACTCATCCTCATAGAACAATATTAGCTCGTTTTTAATCTGTCGTCACTAGTCAAATTCGTTAAAATAACTAAATAGAAAAATTAAAACAATTGTTTTAAAATAAATAACTAAATAGAAAAATTAAAACAATTGTTTTAAAATAAATAACTAAATAGAAAAATTAAAACAATTGTTTTAATTTTTCTATTTAGTTATTTTAACGAATTTGACTAGTGACGACAGATTAAAAACGAGCTAATATTGTTCTATGAGGATGAGTAGCACAGGTAAGTGATTATCAATATTTAAAGTACTAACTAACCTAATACATATATTGTGACTTATAATTAAATATGTTATTTTCATACTTATTAAGTAACATATATTTTCAATTTTCATCATAATTTAGTTACTCATATAACTGAATGTGTTTCAGGTGACGCTAGCGAAACTTATGATGATGTGCAATACCAAGAATATAGTCAGCCGCTTTTTACAGAAAATCAAGATTTATTCCCTAGTTCGGTTAGTAGCACATGCTGCAACGACGGGAAGTTACCAATCATAATATTAGCTTTTTTTGTCATGAGATTTGGCTGCATCGCATTTTAAAATACTTAGCAATTAAACTTAGAAATTAAAAAAAAATATTTAAAAACGCATTTAACAATAGATACTACGATTCACTAAGTCGTCGGATATCTAGTACTTTATGTATAAAATACTGAAAAAAACTATAAGTAAGAATGGGCTTATGACCCAACTTTTCATAAGATTTATTCTATACTTTCCATGCGATACTGGTATATGATGATCTTATATTTTTTAGAGGAAATTTTGAATCAAAAACTTAGTAATATAATATTTTTAATTATACGAGTATATGAAAAACAATAACCAACTAATTTCTTATTTCAGGCACAGATAACCAATCACAAAGTTTAATCCAAAGTACAATTATCATAAATAAGAAGAAACATGTACCCGAGGTAGTAATAAATGAAAATAAAGATAGTTGTAAAATTCAAAATGATTATATTGAATACAGTATAATCCTAAGAGGAATAAAGTCGAAGAATCTTGTGAGAACGTTGCAGGTAATGGTAATAATATTGAATGTATTCCCTGTATTTTTGACAAGGAGCTGGATAAAATAAATTATTAATTTGGAAAACTAGTAGGAGAGCTTCAGTTTTTGCCTCCATGTATGAGATTACACGCCTACATCACCATATTGAAATATGTCGAAACACTTAAACATAAGCACTTAAATAATAATTAAATTGCCATAGACAATCACTAATCAGTTTTTATTTATTTTGTCACTACAGTGAAATCACATATATATTGGCTAATCACAGTTGAAGGATGTAACTATAAAATAATAACTAAGTAAATAAATCATGATTAGCGCGTATCAACATGATATTTTGTAATAAGCTGCTGCTAATATTGCTCCTTAGTGGATTAAGAATAAATTTTACGGAAGAAAATAGCCTTTCCACGGATACTTGTGTTGCTGGAGCAGCTAACACGCAATTAGCGACATTTAACAGGGTAGGGTTCTTAGGCACGTCTTTACTGGACCAGTGAGCTAATATATTACTATCCAAGGGTACTCTTGGCTCATATCTTAACTTATTAAGCATCCTTTCAAAGCTATCTTGTGAAGTTCTTCCAGGCAACCCACGTGTCTCAGCTTCTTGTAAACGTGTTTCCAAAACATTTATATAAGTATTTTGACTATTATCTCCACTAGTGCGAACCGTAGTGCATATCATATCTCGTGTTTCAGTGTCAAACGATGATAAACTTTGTAACTGTCTATATGTTTCATTTATTATTTTTTGGGCTTTAAGGCAATCTTGGTCGGATAATAATACATTTAGGCGACCATCTAGGTACAAGTTTTCTAAGACTAATTCTGTATTTAATAAAGTTGTCTCCCGTAACTTCATTTTGTTGCACTTGCAAATGAAGTTGAAATTGATTCAAGTTTTGCTTTGCAATTAAGCCAAGTTATATAAAAATCACCAATTGTTAGTTGCTCTCGCTGTAAAGCTTCTGTCGCCTCATTGATAGGTTTAAGGCAAGCGATAACCTCCGTAATTTGTGTCCAGAAGTCGTCTGAGAAAATATCCGATAGCTCATGCTGACTATCACATATATCTTTTAGTGAAACCAATCGCACTAACATTTGATAAGTTGAGGACCATCTAGTAGGACAATCAATTAAAGGTTTATTTAAAAACTTCGATTTTATATAGTTTTTCATATTTGGTCGTCGTAAAATTTTTACTGCCTTTCTTGAGAGTTCAATACAAAGTTGAACTTGTAAATTCTCAGAAATAGCGTCTTTAACTGCTAGTTGCAATGTGTGTGCCGCACAGAGCATTGTACGGGGTTTAAATACTTCCGTTCTCATTGCATTAATAAAAGTATCGACGTTTAATTCCAATGGTGTAATCGTGGGAAGTTCAAGGTCATCATTATCTTCGTCAGCATCATTTTCATCGTCCATCTCACTATCACTGTTCATATCATTGTCTTCTGTAATAGTAGAACAATGAGCTGTCAACAATCTTGTCATCCTTTTAAAATTACTGCCGTTGTCAGTCGTTATCGAATATATTTGGGCCGCCGATATCATGAAATCGTTCATTACTTCTAGAACTTTTTCTTTTAGGATATCCCCAGTTTGTCTTTCAAAAATTTCCAAAACAGCTAAATTTCTAACTTTTATTTGGCCTTCTTTTATGTACTGTAAATTAATACCTAAAAAATTTCTGTCTAAATATGTAGCTGAGTCAAATTTAAGGCTTATTAATTTATTTCTAATTTCTGACGCAATTTTAATTTTTATTTCATATGCTTTTTCCGGTATTAGTCTTTTGATTGAATTTATATTTATTTGTTTTGTTTTAATATTAGACGGAACAGCTATGTTAATTATTTCTTAAAAAGCTTTGTCTTGTATCAATGCTAGTGGTCGCCCTTGTACTGTTACTAATTTAACACAGTTGTTTATAACTTGGTCTAACGTTGAAGAATGTTGATAAGTATTTGATTGATGCTGGTGATTTTCCTTATTTATATTGGTTAATAAAAGGTATTCTTGCACATGTTTTGAAGAAATATGATTTTTCAAATTGGTTGTATGCTTGCCCTACAACAAAATGCATTATCTATACATATAATAAAATCGTAGGTAAGTCAATGTATGTCCGGGGTAAACTCAAAAAGTACTGCATGGATTTACTTCAAATTTTGCATGAATATTACTAACAGGTCGGGTCAACATATAGGCTACATATTATCACGCTATCACCTACGGCGGGGGAGCTGTGTGGAGTAAACGAAGTCCGCGCGAACGAAGTCGCGGGCGACAGCTAGTTTACCATAAACCTCTAAACTTACTTTATAAGTATACATCTTATAAAGATGCCACGAATATTTGGATATTCGTAAACTTTTTTGGCTGTTTGGTATTCAGCCGAATAGTTTTCAATATTTGGCCGAATAGCAAAAATATTGGCAGATGCGCTTTTTCTTCCTGATTCTGACAATATATGTAACTCAATTTCAAAAAAATGTCAGATGCGACCTTTCAACTAACGGGGGCAGTATACTGCTGTATCCTTATTCCTGCTTACTTGCGGTACTGGGTCGGACAATGTCCTCTTGCGCTGAGCACTTACACTTACTCTGCAATGTCTTGGAATATCTGAGAGTGAGGGCATTCTTTTATTAATGTACCCTGGGCAAGTCTGATGTTTCGTACTTGTGGGCATTGGGCACAAGGCAACTAATGACCAATAATCCGAACCCAATCCGTGAGGGAGCCGAATCGTATCTCATACGGGTCCACTTTTTTTATTTTTAAATGAAAATATAGTTGAAGTGACTTACGACGCCCATAAACATACACATAACACTATCTTAATGCTATTATTATAAATTGGGTGAATTAACCAGTATTAACCTTACCTTCATAGAATTCCCACATAAATTACATTTGCTTGTGTTATTCGATGCATCATATACAAAATAACGGTGTACAGCATCTCGTCTCGGCTGTGGCATTTTCACAAAGGGAATAACTATTTTTTTAATATATTATAAAAGAAATAATATATAATAAAAATTACTACAACAAAACACTGCTAAATTGTTAGTAATTACTTCCGTAGTTCCGTCAAAGTTCCGAATTAAATCACGTATGAATACGATCAAAATAAAACAAGTATAAACACGAAATAAGAAATAATGCAATGTTTAGCATATGTGACAAGCAAAATGAAACCGTAAGATCATAGGTCTAACAATTATTATTCCATGCTTACAACTCTCTCACTACATTGCCGGCTCTGGGCGACAAAATGTAACGTGTGCAGTAAGGTTGTTGTTATGCAATTTTCAAACTAATGTCGACCAAAAAAAGTGCACATTACAATGTCTTGAGAAGGATTGGCTTACCTTGTTACAGTGTTACAGGGTTTTAAAGGGTAACTGTTCGGAAAGGGTTAAATTAACACGTTCGAGTGTGTAACACGTATGATAGGGTTTTCTTTGGAAGCGCTTAAAAAAACCCCTTCAAAAACCCTTTCAACGAGTAGCCGAATGGTCCCTGGTATTGTGTGGTTTATACATTGTTGCTTCTTTATGAGTTAAGTCGTGACTCGCCACACAAACCTATCTAGCGATCGCCTCTTGTCGAAATTCGACTGTAAACTAAACAATAAAATATTTTGTAAGTTTGACAATTGATGAAAAATCTATTTTCTTACTATTAATCTTCGGCACTTGGTAAAGCAGCATTTTGATTTTAATTACACATCGGTTTCGCGTATTAACACATCTGCGAAGACACGTTAATACGCGAAACTGGTAGAAAAATATATATGTAGTTAAATCAGAACAAGTATTTTATAATTAAATAGAAAAAACTAGTTTATAGATCTTAACATCAAACAAGTCCATTGGTAAACCGTTTCCCATAATATGACGCATAAAGGTCGTTGAATTAAAAGTAGTATATCATTTGTGATTAATTCATCTTTTTACTGGTAAAATAACTTTTAAATCGGTTCAGTAGTGCCTGAAATTATTTCCTACATATAATTTACAAAGTTACAAACTTCACTTCTTAAAATTTTTATAGATAGAAAAGTAGCGCTCAGGTTTCCTTTTTTATCAAACGTAAGCCTCTGAATGGATACAATGAAAGTTTAATCAAGAATACCTTTGAGAAATCTTACGACGCAATTAGAGTATTTTGTGGCCCGATAAAGGCTTTCGATTGTATTGATCATGAGATCTTATTCACAAAGCTGAAATTTTATGGTTTTGATTTTACTTTCCTTGGTTTTATAAAATCTTACAACAGTGCATTGATCCATAAAAATATATTAATTCTGTCTCATAGAAGAGTTGGCTGGAATTGAAGCTGGAGTAAAAAATAGAAAATATCTCTACGGCAGAGCTCAATCATGATCTTCTTAGAAGTTACGACTATTTTGGTGTTTTTGACTGAAACAATAAATGGTGTTTAGTTGCTTCTAGGGAATGTATCAACACTACCAAAGTGCTTTTATGATAGTGGGTACCATGATTTATTGGCACCTTTTTCAATTACTTTTAAGTCTCATTAAAAATTATTTGTAACTTTAGAACTTTACTGTAAAAAAATTTACTACTAAAAAGTGAACTTGTATTAAAAAAACTTGCCTATAATAATTCCAACTATCAACCTGTTTCGTTTGATCCACGAATTTTTTGCCCAGCCTGTATATAGAACAGTAATTGATTTCTTAATAATT
Organism: Apodemia mormo; assembly: GCA_036924255.1. Lineage (NCBI taxonomy): Eukaryota > Metazoa > Arthropoda > Insecta > Lepidoptera > Riodinidae > Apodemia > Apodemia mormo. The sequence continues at coordinate 38,927,105 of JAUPFN010000011.1, read as the reverse complement.
ACCACCGGATCGGAACGCGGCCACACACTAGAACGATGCAGCGGAAGAAACTCAGCAGGCTTATCTTTATTTTATATGTTACAATCTTATGTAAACTAAGTAATAACATAAAACTGATAACAAGTTAGAAAATAATAAAATGAAAATAATAATAAATCATGTGGTTAATCGACATCGACATTGTTACATTCAGAGGCAATGACGAATTTAGATACGTTTCACTAAGCAGCGATGTTACTATGTATAAGTCCCCTGGCTGTGTAAAAAAACGAATTTTGAACCTTCAGTTGTTTTATTCAGACGACGCCGCAATCATTTTTAATGGTCCGCCCGAGCAACAAACCGATTAAGAGCATTTCATAAAAAAAAACTCTTCGAACAACCCTGTGTTGGTCCGGGATCCATTGGAGAATAACCAACTGCCGTCCTGCCAGGCAGGCCGTAAAAGACGACTGATTGACTATACGTATCACTACCATCGTGACTACTTATAGGTGGTAGAATTTCACAACGTCTCGCCTGGGTATTTAGCATCACATCCTTACTTATTCCTGCTGCAATATCGTCAATGCTTATCATTGTCGTGTTTCGGTTTGGAGGGTAAGGTATAGTGCGCACGGAACTAGTTGGCCGCGCCTTACGTATTACGTATTACGTATGGCGCGGCCAACTAGTTCCGCGCGCACTATAGCCAATAGACTTAGGTATATTGCCATCCCTGATCCCACTTTACTAGCGGTAGCGACGTACCCATAACATATTTTGTGACCATAGGCGATGGTTTCTTTTTCCATTAGGAGAGCCATGCTTGTTTCCTATCTTTTTTTTCTTTTCAATCTAGAGAAAAGGGCTTTTTCGTAAAAACGAATATGTCACCCAAGTACATATTACATTAATTACTGTAGCGGCTCAAACAATCACAAACGCTACAAGAAAAAATAATAAAAAAAAGACGTGTGGCACTCGGAGACTGCCGCGGTAAAGCTATTGCATAGCATTTTTTATCAACTTATGCAATTATAATTATATATTTATTTTATTTATGCAGTATTTTTTTCTTTGTTTTTTTTCTTTGATATTAATTCAAGTTACACTTTGAGCGTGGTGACCGATAAAAAACAATTTTTTTTCTTTTATTAAATAAATGAGATGTTAATATTGTTCAAAATATTTTTATTATCTTTCAATACATGTCGGTTCTTCAGGAATATTTAATAAATGCACATTGTTTATTCATATTTAAAACACTTTGTACACAAATTATACGAGTACAGATATTCACTGTTGTACGTAGATGATAAATACCTATACACCTATATACTTTCTCACAAACAGCTGATTACGGTAGTTTTCCAATACAACCAATGCCATCTAAAGGCGGGTTGCTGAACTAAAGAGTCAAGCGTGATATTTCAAAAAGTCATTAAAAGTTCTGGTATTTATCGATAGATGGAAAAACTAATAAGGATCACCGCTGTGACGGTCGGAGTGGGGGGTGTTAGGTTATTTCGTTACGGAATTTCTGGATTCGGTCTCCACGCTCAAGGCCCGCGATAGAAGCTATGCAATAGCTTAAAAATGGACAAAAATCAATAACATAAATGGAAAAAATGAAATTCAAAATAAAATCCTGAATCGCGATATCACAATTATTTATCTTGTAACACTATATACAAGTTTCAACGCTTCTCAAATGGACTTCATATTTCTACTGCAAATAAGAATGCGTTTTATTTAAACTCAAAGTACACCCGTGCCAGCTGCCGTTGAACCTTCGCCAAGCCTCCAGCCTCTCTGCATCGTCTGCAACTGGTGAGATCTTCTGAAAATTACTTACAGGAGTCAATTGCTAGCGGCCGTGCCGTCCTGCCGCTACGACCACTAGTGGCACCTTCCGGCCATCACCGCTACAGGCCGCTACAATTACATACTTGAAACACAAATGATTTAAATATTGGATCTGTTTAAAACTAATTTGTAAAGTGTTCTGGCGGAAACCGACCAAGGTTCCGCCAGAACACTGTTACAAATGCCAATTAGACTACTATTGGAATCAGATTGAGGCCTGAAGTGGCTATTCCAAACACATTCTGTAAAATTATGGTGTACATCATCCAACTTATTTACAAGATGGGCAGTTTGGGCTGTGCGATTTTTTCATAAGGTAGGCAAATTTGTTATTTCCTATCTTATTTAAATTAATATTTATTTTTTATTATTAATGTTAGGCTTTAATTTGACCTGGAAACTTTCTACATCTTTATCCAAGCCTATATTGCTATACCAATTCTCCGACTGGCTTAACTTTTTAAGCTCCCAACATTTTTTCCTTATTTACTCGTAAAGTGAACTATTCCATGCTGAAAAATCCGCCGTAATCGCCGGCCATGATCCACCTTTGTGTACGTGACAACAAAGAGACGTTTTAAGCTAACTTGACCGTACATAAAAAGCGATCACTATTGTTAACAATAAAATTATCTCGTTAACTTCCACTAGAAATGTTATCAAAAATGTTAAGGCTGGGTATTTTTGAGATTGATAGCAAGTTTATTTTTTTGTAGATCAGCTTTAGATTATTTATCAATGCTAGATTTGTACCGATTTTTTTATGAACCATATTCGTTTTTACTTTCTTATGCTTTGAATCGATGGGGCTTGGGTTCGATTCTCGACAGGGACAAACATTTGTGCGATAAGCATATTAATATTTATGGGTGTATTTATATTTATGGGTTTGGGTGTTTATTACGTAGGTTACAGTATTTATATATGTATTTCTATGTATTAGTATTTTTGACTAACACCCATAATACAAGCAAATGATTTCCTTACTTTTGGGGCTAGATCGATTTGTGTAATTTTTCTAGTGATATTGTTATTTCCCGTGTTGGTCCGGGCTCTTTTAAAGAATAAGCAAACTGCCGTTCTGTCAGGCATGTCGTAAAAGGCGACCGATTGACTATACGTGTCACTACTATCGTGACTACTAGGTAGTAGAGTTCTGCAACGTCTCGTCCGGGTATTTGGTACCACCGCCTTACCCATTTCTGCCGCAATAAAGTCAATACTAGTCATTGTAGTGTTACAGTTTGGAGGGTAAGGTAGTCGGTAAACTTATGCATGTGGCATTGCCACTCTGATATACGGATAGCAACGCATTATTAACATATTTTGTGTCTATAGGCGGTTGTTTCTCTTATATATATATATATATATATATATATATATATGACGGCGTCCGCGTCATCAAATGCAAGAATATTGTAAACAACAGGTGTACGCCTGAGCCGGCAAACGCATCGTTCGATATCCCTACTACTCAACTTGTTTTGCTACCTGTATAAAAGGCTCTGAGCGCCCCCCGTTCGGGCAGTCTAGGCTCTGGCGTGGCTCGGTACACTTGTTGTATCTTGCTAGTAGCTTATCCTTGACTCTCGGATAATTAATTTGTGCAAACAAGTTAATTATTATTGTCAACTATAAATTAGTCGCAGTACAATTTATAATTGACTATCTATTGCTTAAATTATGACTTATTTGTAATAAGGAATAATTAAGTTGCTTGGAATTGTTAAGCGAGAACTAGTCATTAAATAATGGAAAGCTTTAATAGTGATCTTATGTTATTTTTGATATTTGATACAAGTTGAACAAAATATAAAGAGTTGTTAAATCACCACATCCTCATTTTATTTATCGTATCTGACCCACATCCTACATCAGAAGTGGGATCGGATTCACTCCCACTTCAGCATCAAACTATTTCGGTTAACTATGTAGAACAGTAAATGTCTCTTTTCGCTTGTGGTATGGAAACTATTCTTTGAAAAATAGCAGAAAATATTAATTCACGTTCTGTAAATGCATCTACTCCCCTTAAGTTGATATACTTTGATTCTGATGAAACAGACGATATGACTAACTGATGTCCTCCTCCTAGCTTCGTATTCTTCATTACTGAGGGTCGTAACCTCCTCATTAGATTGTTCTTGATAGCACAATATTATGCCATTGGACTCTATCTTCAGCGGCGTGCAGAGCATCATAAAACATTTTAGACATAAGATTGGTGCAAACCTGGTCTGACCATCGCATAGGAGTACGACAACGTGGTCTTTTGTCTTCTACTTTTTCGGTCACGATTAGCTTTTCGAGATTGTCTCCTTGCTTTCTAGAGATGTGGCCGAAGTATTATAGAATTCTTTGAAGGCACGTAGCAGACAGTCTGGTCTTTACTCCAAGTTTTTTTAGTATGAAGGCGTTGGTCCTGTGTGCTGTCCAAGGGATACGTAATATTTTCCTCCAACACCACATTTCAAACGCATCAATGCGACGTCTGTCTGCAGCTCTTAGTGTCCATGACTGCGTCGTACGTAAATATGGAGAACACCAGCGTACGAACCAGCCTCCGATTGGTTTTTAATGAGATGCTTCTGTCGTTCCAAAGATACTTCATCTGTCTCATAGCATTTTTGTGGTGTACCTTACTAGATGGTGTGCCTTAAGTAAAATTATTATAGAAAAAAAAAAACAATTAGACGGGGTAGATCAAATCATTGTACCTACTCACTCACTTAAGAGTCATGCCGTCAACTACTTCACAAACTGCTATCTTGGCAAACTATATTCTTTTAGACCTAGATATGAACCGATTTAGGAGCACCACTGCATTTCGAGGAAGTTGAAATTTTTGTGATAGAATTGAACATCGTTACAACGATTGTCGTGATAAACAGAAACTTATCTCAAATAATTTTTGCTTGCAGCGAAAGCAGGTCATCTACCACTATCTCTGGTGGCGTGTCCAGTGGCCGACCACCAGTGGTCTGCTATGTATGTTGTGACCCCGGCCCAGCCACACAGCTTCCATTTGTCCGTAGCGCTACAAGAAGAAAGAAGTTGCCACATCAAGTTCCGAAAACAGAAAATCAGTCAACATCTGTTCCAGAGCGTCACATGGTGTATTACACTAAGTGAAAATTAATTATTTTTTATATTTGACTCTGGTTCAGAAGGCCATATCTAACAAATATCTTGTGATTCCTTTGTAAGAGAACGGTTTTATGAACAAGAATCCAAGTAGTCGCTTGTCGTAATGTAATTTCCACTCAACAGATCAAATGTTTAAGCACAGGGCAAAATTTAAATTTGGAGGTCATATTTCACGTTTGACCTAATGAGTCTTAATAAAAAAAATTTTCGTTACGTCGCAAAATTTTGGAGCAAGGTAGAATAGGAACTAAGCAACAACAGGTTAATGCTTAGCAATACCTAAACACTTAATCGTGCTCAATTTCAAAATCTGCTAGCGAGAGTATGGTAAACACTGACCTTGTAGATAAAGATAGAGAGCGCTTGGTAGATATTTTTTAAAAAACAATTGACAACCAATTGAATTAAATCCGTCGGTCTTAAATTCGTCGAGCTGAAATCGAATTAGTTGACCCTTTGATGATCGTTAATAAGCAATCTTAAAGTTTATTACCAACTGAACTCAAATTAATATTAAAGAAAAAAACAATACAGATTTACATCTTCTTGCGAGAGGCACATAAAGAGCTAACGTCAGTCCGAACGTGTTTAATTTATTTATTTTTTTTTTTTATAGAAAAAAGGGGCAAACGAGCAGGAGGCTCACCTGATCGTAAGTGATTACCGCCGCCCATGGACAGCCACATCACCGGAGGTCTTGCAGCTGCGTTGCCGGCTTTTTGGGAGGGAGTATGCTCTTTTCTTGGAGGTGCCCGAGTCGTGTCCGTTCGGAAGCGCCCCCGCCGGTAATTGATTCCACGGAGGAGTGGTGCGTGGTAAGAAGTGCCTAGAGAATCGCACAGTTGTGGATCTCCGGACATGGAGGTGATGAGGATGGAACTTTGAGTTTTGCCGCGATGTCCGATGATGAAATTCGACAGCAGGGATCAGTCCAAACAGTTCGTCGGAGCGCTCTCCATGATAAATGTGGTGGGGGATGCTAAGCGAACTTACATCTCTGCGTGGAGCCGGGGAGTCAAGCCGATTGGAGATTGCTTGGTCGTCAACGATTCGAACCGCTCTACGCTGAGTGCGATCAAGTGGAGGAGGCTGATACTGCGGAGCTCCCACCCAGAGATGAGAGCAGTGCTCCATGTGCGGGCGAATTTGCGCTTTGTAGGGTTGCAAGCGATGAGAAGGCAGGAAGTGCTGTCTCGCTCTACTGAGCGCACCGAGCTTTTTTGAGGCTAGTTTGGCCTTTTCTTCCAAGTGATCGCGGATTTGAACGTTGTTCGATATGTCAACGCCAAGAATTCCAATATTGGCTGGGGTTGTCAGGAGAGTGTTCTCAAAGCGAGGTGATGCGAATATTGTAGGGTTGAATAATGATAGCGGAGTATAATTCTCTGACAAATCATGGCAAAAGTGGTTAGGTAATATTTAACGCGCGCTCAGAAGAATTAGGTTTGACATTCGGCAACTAACAAAAACTCGCAAAAGTATCTACAAGCTTTGAAGATCCAGTGTATCCAATAGAATCAAAAAATCAGCCCAATCGGACATTTTATGGTTGAGTAGAGGTAATGAAAGATTAAACCTTATAGTGTAGGTGACTTTGTCTTTGTTAGGAATGTAGAACGACACTAAACGAAACTTGACTCAAAATATAAGGGCTCCTTAAAAGTTACTGCAATTTTAGAAAACAAGTGCGCCCACGATAGCCTCTGCAAAGTTTCCCATATTCCTGTAGGGTTTCTTCCTTTACCTATATGAAAATTATAACAAGGATGACGTGACGGCGTATACTCATGATAATGATCTTGTTCATAAAACTGGTCCAAACAATATTGATAGGAATGCAGTGTATATTGTAAATAGTTATAACAGTCAGAGTTTAATATCTTCGAACTACCTGTGAAGGAGATTATCTAATCTTGTAATAACTAATGCCACTGTTCATGAGGCTGCATCATCAGCAAAAAAAATACGATATAAAGTAAACGAAAAAAAAAAATTTGTAAAATGATGATAAAAAAAAATATCACTAAAAATGTAAGTAAAAAAAAAAGCAAAAAAAAAGTAATAATAAAGGAAATGGGAGTCTTATAAAACTATGAGAAGAAATCAATGTAAAAAAAAGTAAAAGAAGTAATTTAACAAAAAAATTTAGGATTGACAAAAGATGCAGGATTGACAAAAAATGTAGGAAGATGACGGCACACTCCAGTCTCCGGTTTTGAACTGATGAGAGGGAGCTTAGTAAACTCCAGTCTCCGGTTCTAACTGATGAGAGGGAGCTTAGTGCACTCCAGTCTCCGGTTATTAACTGATGAGAGGGAGCTTAATACACTCCAGTCTCCGGTTTTTAACTGATGAGAGGGAGCTTAGTACAATCCAGTCTCCGGTTTTTTTTAATTGACGAGAGAGATTCCTAGCTTAGTAGAATGCAGTCTCCGGTTTCAAAACTGACGAGAGTTTAATAGTTATAGTTGCTGAAGGGGTTGCCGGACCAGCACACTATTGTACCATTTCGCTAAAGGTCACGCTAATTATAGAGTTGTAAAAAAAAAATAAGATTACGTTTAGTTTTCTAAAAGATATGTCAGGATGAACGAGGCGTTCTTTGGCCTCAGATGTATAAAGATGCGCACACGAGGACGTGTGCATGTCAGTATGGCCGTGACGGCGTCCGCGTCATCAAATGCAAGAATATTGTAAACAACAGGTGTACGCCTGAGCCGGCAAACGCATCGTTCGATATCCCTACTACTCAACTTGTTTTGCTACCTGTATAAAAGGCTCTGAGCGCCCCCCGTTCGGGCAGTCTAGGCTCTGGCGTGGCTCGGTACACTTGTTGTATCTTGCTAGTAGCTTATCCTTGACTCTCGGATAATTAATTTGTGCAAACAAGTTAATTATTATTGTCAACTATAAATTAGTCGCAGTACAATTTATAATTGACTATCTATTGCTTAAATTATGACTTATTTGTAATAAGGAATAATTAAGTTGCTTGGAATTGTTAAGCGAGAACTAGTCATTAAATAATGGAAAGCTTTAATAGTGATCTTATGTTATTTTTGATATTTGATACAAGTTGAACAAAATATAAAGAGTTGTTATATCACCACATCCTCATTTTATTTATCGTATCTGACCCACATCCTACATATATATATATATATATATATATATATATATATATATATATATATATTAATAACTGCGAAAGTTGGGATGTTTGTTTCTCAATCACGCAAAAACTACTGAATGGATTAGAGTAAAATTTAGTGCATAGCTAGATGATGACCTGGAATAGTACATGGTCTACTTTTTATCCCGGAAAAATTAAGTGATCCCGCGGGATTCGCCAAAAAACTTTTATAATGCAGCGGGCTGGACGCTGCAGCTAGTATATATATATATATATATGTATATATATATATATATATATATATATGTATATATATATATATATATATATATATATATATGTATATATATATATATATGTATATATATATATATGTATATATATATATATATATATATATATATATATATATATATATATATATATTGTATCCCTTCTAACAAGATAATCCTGTAATCCTGTAATCCGGTGATCCTTTTACTCGCAATAATAACAGGTATTTTGGCGCGTTGACTGCTGTTAGTGGTGTAGATTACGTCGAGATGAAGTCATCACTGCGAACGTTGATGACACCAAGGAAGGACGTGGAATGAGGCAAGGTATACAGCCTGGGGACTGAAGTCCATTTGAGAAGCGTTGAAACTTGTGTATAGTACAAGGTAAATAATTGTGGTATCGCGATTCAGGATTTTATTTTGAATTTCATTTTTTCCATTTTTTATTATTTTTTCTGATAGCTTTTGTGGATTGCTTGAACCGCTCAGTATCATTATCTGTTATAAATAAACTGTTATTTTTCAAAGCACGGTTTGTCATTAAATACGAAGCAAAAATTATTTTTCTATTATTTATATCTTTTATATTGATAATTTTATGCATGTAATAGAGATGCATAAAGTAAAATAAATATAAATAAAGAAAAATCAGACGATAATTTATGATTTAAAAAATATCCCGTTGAATCGAACTCACCCTTTTTCAAATTGGTTAAAAATGTTTTATTATAAAGGCTACGAGATAAATTATTTAAAGATGTTTACATAATTATATATATTAATACGCTAAGGATAAGATGTTTGCCTCCCTTTTTAGAGAAAACCTCACAATTGCTCCAAATAAATTCTATTTAAATTCATAGATAATTGCTTGCTCTACCGGCATCAACAACTAAACAAATTATTACTGCTTTGGTTTTTGTCAATTAATTATTTATACAAGTATAGCAGCACACATTTGATGGTTTTAATTTTTAAATTAGTGCGAATTATTCGCATGGGTATTGCTAGTTCTATAATATTTTCATAGCACAAAGTATTTTTGTATGCTTACAGTTTAAAGCTACGCTTTATAAGATAAAATAGAAATATAGGGAAAGAAAAAATTAAAGGAAGTTGGGTTAGGCTCTACGAGTGTAGCGTTACATGTGCTACGAAAGAAACGAGGTTACGAATTACGATAGATAGAATTTCAATGCATTCGCTACTCCCATCACGCTCACTTTGAACTTGCGAAGTTTATGTTTGTAGAGAGATCATTTATTCGAGCGATTTATCTCAAATAAAATTTTGTTCTCTTGAATATTTATATTCATTCCAAAGTAATTTTAACTGGGATCAATAGATGACACTTGCCATCCTATGGTTCACTTGTTGGAAAGAGATAACCATCGCTTTTTTATAATAGTTGGCACAAAACCATCGCTTTTAAACATTAAAGATGTTAGGTTTTAGGTTTGCCGGCTACCTTACTCTTTGATCTGGAAATTTTAATTAGTAATCCCGATATTAGTGACACGTATAAACCTTCTTTCGCTCTTTTTACAAGATGCCTAACAATAAAGCCATTGGCAAACAAGAGACAACTTCAAAAGGCGTACGTCAACACAGGCGGCATTGCTATTTAGGTTAGAATTTTTAATTAAAAACAAAATCTAAAAAAAACTTAATTTAAAAAAATAAATATTATCTTCACGCGCGTATCGCGAAGAGGTAAGCATATATACAACCAGTGCACCTCCAATGTGATAGGTGGTAAGCCTATCGCCAACCGGGCACTTTTTCAATCCCGGGAATTGTTATTTTTTATCAGAAAACTGAAAAAATACATTTTTAAATTGCCCGACGCGAGAATCGAGCCCGGGAACTCATGTGGTCAAAACCCACACCGGACCACCAGTCCAAAGAGGCTACTTTATAATTTGGGGTCAAATTATCTGTTTAATCATAAAAAATCAGAAAATATATAACGTATCACTACCAACATGGACGCTTAATAGTACTTCCTGCCATCGGTCAGCCGAGTATTCCTTTTGCCTAATTGGTAGTACTCATGAAGCTGTATTATATTTGGAGGCAACACTTCTAATACCTACTTGAAACACAATTTTAAATACTGCTGTCATCTTCTGAGGTCTTACCCTCTCTTTCTAACACAGCTGTATAAATAGAGATGGGTAGACCTCATAGACAGAGATATAACGTAAATATGTGTTTCAAGTGATTAATACTAGTGCTATAAGAGTAATAGAAATTAAAATTTAAAAAACTGTCATTCAAATGAACTTTTACAGCCATTTTTGACGAGTCGACATTTGTTTATAATTAATCTATGAGACATATCTACCGCCTAATGTTCCACAATGGCGACAGATTGCAGTATAAAAGCAATATAAAAAAGGTGTTGAATTTTCAAAAGTTTATAATTACTACCGGATCAGAATGCGGTGGCATATGGCTTTTGTATTTCAACTGCAAATGTAACCATATACTTGCACCACAATCTTAACTTCCTTTAAAAACGTGCCTATCATGGTGACCACTACCACTCCGCAGACAACGCTCGATCAATTTGGTCACACTCGTAGTACATAAACTCGTAGAATGATTGAAGAACAAACTATAAGTTTAAATAAACTTTAAAAATAAAAAAAAAACAATAAAATAAGTTTAGGACAACGCTTACGTGGATACAATAAAATAGTTTAATTTAAAATAGTTTTAGAACAACGTAATAATATATTGGTGTGATATAATTTAAATGCCGTTATACTGAAAAAACCAACTTCAACCTCCTGTAACTCATATATAGGAAGGAAGTCCCCTTGTGGCGGACACCTAAGGTTTTTAGATAATATGAAAAAAACTTTTTCGAAAAATATATCTGTTATTTACGATTTTGATAAATCAACAAATTTTAAAATTAAAATAAGTGATAATAAATGCAACTTCTGTATAAATATATTCAAAAATAAAAGTCAAACTTCGGTGAAAATAAACTTGCATTCTGAAAATGGCACCTAGCAGCATCAATCATTTTAAAAAAATGCAAAGCTGATCACAAAAATTGGCATTTAAATATTCTGAAATGTTAGCACAGGCTTCTGAGGCCATCCATGGCAGCTGAAATACTGTATCCAGTCTTCATACCAGGCCGCTCAGCTAACTGATGCTCTCAGTGCTATGTAAGGATATCTATCTCTGCATAGAGCCAAAGTAAGAATATTTTCCTTATCCCCCATCAACTATTTCTTTATTGCAGCGATAAGGGATGTTCATTGTTTACAGATTAACCTATGAAAAAACTAGTTTAAAAATTCATTTTTTATTACCAGCGGACATCATCAAATCCATCAATTGTCAAAATCAAATTCATTCGCACAGGGGCGAAAGTTTGTTATTTCTTTATACATGTTTCATATAAAAGTGACTTTTTTCTACTGTTGAATTCTAATGATTTATCATGTAAAGTACTTTTTAAATATTGTAATCGCCACCATACTCCTCTCGTGATAAGCAAAACCTTAGTAACCGTATTATGGAAACTAACTTGATATTATTTTCATATTCTTCCATTTCAATCTTATTTCGTCCTTCTCTCTTCTGAAAAGGCGTATAACTATATATATATATATATATATATATATATATATATATATATATATATATATATATATATATATATATATATATATATATATATATATAAAGGGAGTTAAAAAGGCAGAACAATGTTTGCTGGGTCAGCTAGTTTTGAATAAAAAGCATTACTATCATAGAAGTGAAATCAAGAAACAGATATTGTTATTATTTCAGATTTTGTTGAGTACAAACGTTTTATATATATCATGCAATGAAAAAATGTTTTCTCAGTTTTCTGATTAAATTCGTTGCCTGGGATTGGATAAGTGCCTGGTTGGCGATAGGCTTGCAACTAGTGTTGGGACGGAAGAATGTTCTTGGGTCGAGAACATTCTCTGATTGAGAAAATTCTGAAACATTCTCACCTGCCGAGAATGTTCCGAAACCATTGAGAATTTTCGAGAACTTAAAAAACCTAAAGCCCTAGTTGAGCAATTACATTATATATGAAGTTATTAGCTATTATAGGGTTTATAATCACAAAAACTATAAAAAAGTATTAATAAAATTGTAGACGACCCTTTGTAGGGTCAATAAAACTTAATAAAACTTATGATTATTAATTTATAGTTTTATAACACATGTAGATTGTTACTTATTATTGTAAACTAGCTGTTACCAGCGACTTCGTCCGCGTGGACTTCGTTTACTCCGCCACTGCACCTCCCCCGTACGTGATAGCGTGATAATATGTAGCCTATATGTTGACCCGACCTGTTAGTAATATTCATGCAAAATCTGAAGTAAATCCATGCAGTACTTTTGAGTTTACCCCGGACATACATACAGACAAACAGATAAACAGACAAACAGACAAAAATTCTAAAAACTATATTTTTGGCTTCGATATCGATTGTAGATAACGCCCTAAGTATTCTTCTAAAAAAATATTCAATGTACAGTTTTAACTTTCCTACGATTTTATTATATGTATAAATTTCAACCACTGAAAGTCGAACACGGGTGGTAAAAGCTGCGGGGCGAGGCGGGAGAGCGACCTCACGGAGCAGGGGGCGGCGGTCGTCAGTCAGCAGTCGTTCTGTCGCTCGCTAATAGTCTAGTCGCTTGCTTATATTACCCTTTTAGTACGAACGACGTTTCGCTGATTGAGGTGACGAGCATTCGTATATGTTTTCGATATGAAGCCGAAAGGAAAAGTGTACAATCATTTTTTAGAGAAGCCAGAGAATGGACAAACTATTTATGTATGTAAATATTGTGACCAACTGTATAAAAATAGAAATGCTACCAGAATGACTGCTCATTTAATTAAAAACTGTTCTAAGTGTCCCGAAGTTATAAAAATATCTCTACAAAAACAGGATGTTTTGATGAATGTTACCAATACCGCTTTATTTCGAACAAGATCAACAAGTGAAAGTTTTACCGAAAACATCAGGAGCGGAAGTAGACAACATTCTGATTTGGCAGTAGTTGGAAATGTTGCCAGTAGTAACAGTTCAGAACACTTTGATTATCAAGAAGCACAAAGAGCTCTAGCAAGGGCTATTTTTGTGTCAGGTCAGCCTCTGTCTCTCGTTGAACATCCTTTGTGGCGGGAGTTTTTCAAATTATTATGGCCAGAGTTTCGTCCACCAACAAGAAAGGCACTGTATACGTCAATTTTAGATGCAGAATATGTAAAGATTAAGAGGGAGATAGACTTAAGACTAGAGAACGCCAAAGTTTTGCACGTCGCCCTGGATGGATGGACAAACATAAGAAATGAACCAATAATTAATATGATTGTGTTCACACCTACCCCTTATTTCTACAAATTCATAGAGACGAAACAAAACAGACACACAGCATCGTACTTGTTTCAAGAAACATGTAAAGTTTTAGAAAATATAGGGAGTGATAAAGTTATGCTCATTATAACGGACAATGCTGCTAACATGGTCAAGTGTGGAGAGATGCTTGAAAAAAAATACACCAATGTGAAGTGGGTGGGTTGCTTAGCCCACACATTAAATTTTCTAATCGTAGATGTACTTAAGAATGACCACGTCGCCAAAATGATATCAGACGCCACGGACATTATCAAATGTGTACAACATTCACATACATTAACTGCAGATTTTAAATCAATTTCGAATGACAAGGGAATCAAGAAATCCCTTCTGTTGCCTGTCAAAACGCGTTGGGGTAGTCACCTATATTGCATTGAGAGTTTGCTTCAGTGCAAAGTCATTTTACAAAACATGGCACTCAACTGAACGGGATTAAATAAATACAAGTCCCTCCTTTTAAATGAAGACATGTGGAATAAATTCGAGCGCTTGAAAATTTTTTTTAGGCCAATTGTGGATTGGATCACAAAGCTAGAGGGCGATTATTGTTCTATTGACCTAGTACATGCGGCATTTTCGGAATTAGAAGAGCTATTAAAGAAGCCATTGGGATCCGAGATTTTGGAAGAACAATTTGATGCTCTAAAAGAAAAATTTAATACCAGAAAATTAAATGCTCTTAAACCAATCCACTATGCTGCTGCGTTGTTAGATCCTCAAAACCGTGGTTCCACACTTACAGCCAGTGAGTCACTTATTGAATGGGAATTTGTAATTCAAATCGTAGAAGCAGAAAGTCAAAATGTGGAAAGATTATTTCAACAGATTTCAGATTACAAGTGTGGTGCTGGGCTGTGGGGTAAAGATTTCATTTGGCAAATAACAAAGAAAGTGTCTCCAGCTGCGTGGTGGGAAACTCTGTATTCGAAAACTGATTTAGGGCCCATTGCGATAAAAATTTTAACTGCCCCAGCAACTTCGGCTTCAGTTGAACGTTCTTTTTCTACATTTTCGAATATTCACAGAAAAAAAAGGAACAAGTTTAACACTGAGAGAGCTGCAAAAATTTGTTTGGTATCACATAACTGGAAAATGATGAAAAAATTAAATAGACGAAGCACGCTGGGGGATAGCGAACCGGATGTTGCAGTGCCTGGGACGTCTAACGTAAATGAAAACGTTATAAATGATGTTGAAAGTGAGACAGATGTTTCAGAATACGGATCAGAAGATTTACAAGTTTATGATGAACCGGAAATATTTAATGAGGCTTATATGATTCAAGATGAGGATTTTGAGGAAATATCTAACGAAAATTGCGATCCATTAGCTAATGTTTGAGTAAATACACTCCATTAACTATTAGTTACTGTTGCTTTAAAAATGTGATTATTGTCCCAAAGAATTAGAATTGTTTTAAGTTTCATTTTTAAATACTCGTAGTAGGTTGATGTTGCTTTTTAAATATTTGTATTAGCATAGTATAAAAATGTTGTTTTCTGTATTTTTTTTTTCTGTGTTTAAAAATACTATAACTATTAAATTGTTCTTTTAATTCGTTCACATTTCTGAGTCACTAATGAGAACATTCTCGGGAACTTTCGAGAATGTTCTTGAAACATTCTCGCTGTATAAGAATTTATTGAGAATCTTAGTATTAACACAAATTATTTTTCCTTTAAACTGATAAATTCCTTTAAAACTCATAAAACATGATATAGAAAACGAATTCTTTCAACTAGGCAGTCAGGATTTTTAAGTTTTCGTTAATTCTCCCCTTAGAGAATGTTCTCAAGAACTTAACAGCAAAGTTCTCGGCCAAAGAATGTTCTTGGGAATTACCCATCACTACTTGCAACCTTTCACATTGTATCTTCGGATAATCGTGGGTGCAATTGTTGTACCTCTGCCAACCTTTTCGGGGATACGGGCGTGAAGATACTTCTCATATAAACATCTGAATTGAGAACCTCTTTCTTTATGGGAAAACGATAGAACACCGTTTAATATAAAAAAATAATAACACTCCATATTTATACAATAAAACTGTTAGTATAAAACAATTTCATAAAAACATTACATCCATACTAATATTATAAATGGGAAAGTGTGTGTTCGTTTGTCCGTTATTTACAGCAAAACCGAGCGACGAATTGATGGATTTTTTTAAGTGGAGATAGTTGAAGGGATGGAGAGTGAAATAGGCTACTTTTTGTCTCTTTCTAACCCCGTAACTTCCCTAAAATGAATGTATCGCAAGCGAAACTACAGGCAAAAGCTAGTGTTAATAAAATAAAACCATTTTATATAAAAAAAATGAGAACAACGTAAGTACATATTTTTTTATATCATAAGACAGCAAACAAGCAGATGGGTCTCCTGATAGAAAGAGTCAACCATCGCCAAGAGACACCAAAGATGTTATGGTGCGTTGCTATCTAATGGCGAGTTCGAATGCCACATGCATAAGTTTACCGGCTACGTTACCCTCCGAACTGGAACACGACATGTGGCAAGCACTGACGCTATTGCGGCAGGAATAGGTAAGGCGGTAGTACCAGACCCGGGCGAGGCAATGCAGAACTCTACCACCTAGTAGTGACTCGCATAGCTAATCGATCACCTTTTTACGACCTGCCTGGCAGAACGGCAGTTGGCCTATTCAAGAAGCCCGGAATAATAATAATAATAATAATAAATAAATATTCAAGGGACAAATTACACTAACTGATCTAACCCCAAAGTAAGCAAATTATTTGCTTGTGTTATGGGTGTTAGTCAACGATACTAATACATAGAAATACATATATAAATACAAGAATATATTTAATATACATACACCCAAACCCGGAAATACAAACATTTATGTTCATCACACAAATGCTTGTCCCCGTCGGGGATCGAACCCGAGCCCCGTCGATCGCGTAGTCAGGATCGCTAACCACTCGACCAACGGGGCGGTCAATCAACATAAAAAACATGCAAACATAATAAAATCGTTTAATATAAAACAACTTTTCCTCGATTTCATTCATTTAGCCTCCGTATTTAATTGGATAGTGCCATAGAATTTCATTTCCTAGAAAAACATTTTTCATCGTACCATAAAAAATAGCGTCAAATAACAAAAAGTAATCTAAAATGTCGAGCACAATCACTGCGAGTGTCGCTTTACGTCTGACAAACAGCCGCCGCCCGCCCCCCCCCCCCCCCCTGGTTAACAGGACAATATTTTAACTTTGACATCCGATACCAGATTTAATAATCGAGAATATTGTAATATCACATAGGATGATACCTTTTGACAAAAGCGTGTTTTATAGGGGATCCCTATATTATAATTGCAGTTATAACTTCAGTATAATCAGCAAATTATAAGTGTAATTTATTATTTTTTACTGTAGGTTTTTTTTTTATATTACATTAGCGACCTGCCCGCGGTTTCACCCACGTAGCTTTTGTTTCCGTGGGAATATCGGTAAAGTTTATATACTAAAACCTACTTCAAGAATCAATCTATCTATTAAAAAAACCGCGTCAAAATCCGTTGCGTAGTTTTAAAGATTTAAGCATACAATGGGGCATAGGACAGACATAGAAAGCGACTTTGTTTTATACTATGTAATGAAGATAGCAAACAAGCAAATGGGTCTCCTGATGGAAAGAGTCAACGATCGCTTATAGACACCATAGGTGTTAATGGTGCGTTGCTATCTTGTGGCGAGGTCTAATGCCACATGCACAATAATTTGATTCGAAACGCACTTGTACATAATCCAATTGGTTTCCTTGCATACACATAATAAGAGAATTTGACCACCCCGTTGGTCGAGTGGTTAGCGACCCTAACTACACAATCGATGGGCCTCGAGTCCGATTCCCGACAGGGGCGGCCATGTATGTGATAAGCATAGATGTTTGAATTTCTGGGTTTGGGTGTTTATTAAATATATTTCAGTATTAATATGTATCTATATTGACTAATACCCATAACACAAGCCAATAATTTGCTTACTTTGATGTTCGATCAGTTCATGTAATTTGTCCACCTATATTATTATAATTTTTGTTTATTAACCATTTGTTTAATATCTCCAACGTAATCTAATATATATTTGCAACATTAAAATCCGACATAGCAATAAAAACAACAAGTTTGCAAACCGCGCATGGTAACTGTTTGAAACTGAGACGGCGAATTATTAACCTCTGGCCGATCACGCTTGTCTTTGTGAATTCATTTGAGAGCCACATAATGTCGGAGTTTATGGATATTTATGTGGTTTTCATATCTGAAATTAACTTTTACATTTAAAATTAATCGCTTAGTTACCGGAACTTGAACGTAATTCATAAAACTGAAGATCGCTCTCTGGTTGAAATATAAATATAATTATATAACTCCGTTGACCACAGCCTAAACAACATAATCTCTTCTAAGTTTGGAAACAGACTTTTTTTATATCATAAGATAGCAAACAAGCAGATGTCTCTCCTGATGGAAAGAGTCAACCATCGCCTATAGACACCAAAGATGTTAATGGTGCGTTGCTATCTTGTGGCGAGGTCTAATGCCACGTGCATAAGTTTACCGGCTACCTTACCCTCCAAACCGGAACACGACAGTGACAAGCACTAACGCTATTGCGGCAGGAATATGTAAGGCAGTGGTACCAGACCTGGGCGAGACAATGCAGAACTCTACCACCTAGTAGCCACGATTGTAGTGACTCGCATAACCAATCGGTCGCATTTTACGACCTGCCTGGCAGAACGGCAGTTGGCCTATTCTTCAAAGGAGCCCGGGACCAACACGGGATTACTTCACAAGAGAAGTGAACTATCTTTTATGTTTATAAATTACACAATTATTTTATCCTTATTATATTAGCTGCGACTTTTTATCCCGATTAGCAAATATTTTAACATTTGAGTATGGAACTTAGAGTCGCAGCTTCACATCCAAAGATCCGTATGTGGTTAGCGACCCGCAGGTTGCTGACCCCTGGTCTAAGTCTCTAGGTCAGGAAAAGTGCTACTAAAGCTTTTTTTCGACGAAAATTGAAAACCTCAGTAGCTCGAAAGGTAAGGTGTATTGTTTCCGGTACGCGTACTGGTACCGGTTATAACTAGAAATAGGCGGTAATCAGCATCATATCCCTTAGGAAAAGTGCTACTAAAGCTTTTTTCGACGAAAATTGAAAACCTCAGTAGTTCGAAAGGTAAGGTGTATTGTTTCCGGTACGCGTACTGGTACCGGTTATAACTAGAAATAGGCGGTAATCAGCATCATATCCCTTAGGAAAAGTGCTACTAAAGCTTTTTTTCGACGAAAATTGAAAACCTCAGTAGTTCGAAAGGTAAGGTGTATTGTTTCCGGTACGCGTACTGGTACCGGTTATAACTAGAAATAGGCGGTAATCAGCATCATATCCCTTAGGAAAAGTGCTACTAAAGCTTTTTTTCGACGAAAATTGAAAACCTCAGTAGTTCGAAAGGTAAGGTGTATTGTTTTCGGTACGCGTACTGGTACCGGTTATAACTAGAAATAGGCGGTAATCAGCATCATATCCCTTAGGAAAAGTGCTACTAAAGCTTTTTTTCGACGAAAATTGAAAACCTCAGTAGTTCGAAAGGTAAGGTGTATTGGTTCCGGTACGCGTACTGGTACCGGTTATAACTAGAAATAGGCGGTAATCAGCATCATATCCCGTATCAGTCCAGGCCCCTTTGGAAAATCAGCTATCCGCCGTTCTGTCAGGCAATTCGTAAAAGGTGACGAATTAATTTTAAAATGAATGAATGAATGAATTTTTTATTTCAGGTTCCAAGTCCCATAGATTACAAAATAATATGTCAAACAATTTTTTTTTTGGATTAAAATTAAATGAAGTTAAATTACAATGTCAAAACGATAAAAATAAATAAATAAATAATATTAATTTACATTATTAATATTACCTACATTAAATAGAAATTTATATTATTTAAATTACATAAATTGAATTAAATTATAT
This sequence comes from Apodemia mormo, assembly GCA_036924255.1. Taxonomy (NCBI): domain Eukaryota; kingdom Metazoa; phylum Arthropoda; class Insecta; order Lepidoptera; family Riodinidae; genus Apodemia; species Apodemia mormo. The sequence continues at coordinate 38,907,250 of JAUPFN010000011.1, read as the reverse complement.
TATTATTATTATTCGTGGCGCATCCGCTTTATCTTTTTCCTCTTCACAATACATACAAATATTTTTAAATTAAAACTAAAAAACAAAGTTTATAATTACATACAGAGCAAGAACGTAATAATATTTTTTTTTTAAATTAAGCTATAAACATATTTGTTTCTATTTATATATTGTCCGTGGTCCATCCCTCACCACTCCTCCGGAAACGGCACAACAATGTGAAACGTATAAGCAGTCAAGTCTGCTCGCAATCATGTTCAAGATACTGTTAGTGTTACCCCTCACTCGGCGCACCAGGGATGCGCATTTTTTGCGCATTGTTGCATAAAAACAATTTACCCGAGCCGCCGCAAACATCCCTGAAGCACTACAATATCGATTCAACCCTAACAGAATCCTGAATGCATTATTATATTGCACTCGAAGAGCGTTATAAGCCTTTTGCGAGTAAGTAGCCCACAGACCGCACGCGTAGAAAGTTGTACAAAAAGCTCGAAATAGTGTAATTTTTACTGCTTGCGAGCAACGCGCAAATCTGAGAGCCAGCATGTTCGCTCTAACCGACAACGCCCTTCGCTCTCTTTCTATATCTTCATCGTCTTTGAGGTCGGGAGTTAACACATGTCCAAGATATTTAAACTTAAACGTTCGTTGTATTGTAGAGTTTTTAAGTAAAACAGATGGAATCCTTTCAAGTCGCCCACTCCCAGCCCCAAAGGCCATGACTTGGCTCTTTTTTGTATTATAGTCCAGTCCGTGAGAGTTAGCATAACTCTCACAGATAGACACCAATTTTCTCAAACCGCACACAGATGCACTCAGCAGCACCATGTCATCAGCATAGCTGATATTATTCACACTGATACCGTCTATATGACAACCGACTCTAGTGCTGCTGAGCTCCTCTATCAACCCATTTACGTACAAATTGAAAAGTGTAGGTGAGCTTAGCCCCCCCTGTCTCACCCCACATTCCAATCTATACGACTTTGACATGACACCCCCCCATTTTACATTATTAATTTGGTTCTTATACCAAAACTTGAAAATATTTATGAGCTCTACAGGCAGATGAATACTTTCAAGCTTTTTCCACAATATATCATAAGACACCATATCAAATGCCCTTGACATATCTAAAAAGCAGGCAAACACAGGAGTCTTACGCTTTGTATAGTAGTTGATTGTGTGCTTAAGACACAGTATAGCGCTGTCAGTGGACAGATTTGGCCTAAACCCAAATTGATTGTCATGTATTTTTACATATTTATTCAACTGTGTATTTAGCACGCTATCAAAAACTTTTGAAATGACAGTTGCCAACGATATAGGCCTATAGTTGTTTTTATCTGACAGATCTCCTGTTTTATTTTTAACTACCGGCACTACAACTGTACGCATCATGTCACCAGGCAAGTAACCATGTCCCAAGCACACATTAAACAACACAAATAGGATCCTGGGTAAGTGAGGTCCAGCAAACTTTAAATGCTCAATGCTGAGTCCGTCATGACCGGGGGATTTACCTCTAGACATACTTTGAATAATTCTAGTTATATCTTTTATAGTAAATATTACATCTCTCTTCATGCCGGGCTCAACATTCAGCTTCGATTGAGAGGATCCAAGAGATGATCCTACTACAAAGTGGTCCATAAATAAATTAGCTATTTTTTCGGGCTCAATCTCCCCACCCACACCCACCGGAAGGACAGGCTTACACTGTATTCCATTTGTGTGTTTCCAAAAGGAACGAAAATCGTTTTTTGCATGATGAGAAGCAAGGATATCCATCTTTATTTGGTTTTCATGGTCTTGGCACCATTTTAAACGAGATTTGAATAACCTTCTTGCCTCACACATTTCCTCATAAATGATACCTGACGTGGGTTTACCAGAGTTAAACCATATGCGAAATTTAAACCTGGCCCTTCGGTGCGCATCAGCTACATGTTTGTTCCAGCCTATCACTACTTTCTTTTTTGCTTTTACATTCTTCCGACTCAATATGGATGAAGTCTTAAGGGCCCGTACAATATCACTATATAAGCGGTCTATGACTACTTTACTTTACTTAAAGCAGCGTTTTCTTACAAATATAATTAATATTCTATTTTTAGTAGACCTCTAAACAGACTCATGGGTAGGCTTGATTTATGGTTTCTCATTAATTTCCAGGAATCTGTCGTTTGTTCCGGAATTCTTGTTTTATTTTAAGAATTTCTGTACTGGATTTGTTTTGTGTCTCCGTGACAAATCCAAAAACACAAAAATTATGAAAATTGGTCCAACCGTTTTGAGTTGTGAACGATAGACCATGATGCGAGCGATAGAATTTGAACTTCGGTAAACTTATATTTTATATTGCTGTGGACTGCGAAAAACTAACATTTTTAAAATGATGCAAAAAACATTAAAATTAATAAATATTAGACACAACATCTATATGACATATATGCTAATATAGACACGTGTATATCATTTATTGTTGTTAAACTTTAAAAAGATTTTATTGTGTATGTATGTATGTATAAATGTGTATTGTATGTCTATTATTATCATTTATTCCTGATAGTCTTAAATCATTACCTATAAATAAATTTCGCAAAAAGTTGTTTGATTTGCTGTTAGATAAAACTTATTATGATATTAAAGATTTTTTAGCCGATTTAATTAAATATTAATGGAGAGAAATATAAGTTTGTTGAATTGTCCTTAAAAAATTTCAATGTACCTAGTAAAATTTTGTAAATAGTGAATATTTTGAAAATTATAAAAAATTTAATTGCACAAAATATGAAAGTTGTAATTATAAAAATAACTTTTGTAATATGAAATCATCATTGTACATTTGTAACAAGTACATAAAAATACAGAAAAAAGACCAGCCCGCTGAGTTTCTTCCGCCGGATCTTCTCAGTGTGTGGCCGCGTTCCGATCCGGTAGTAATTCTAAATAATCGAAAGAATGTTTTAAATGTAATATTATATAAAGATATTTTTTTTTAAATATTTGCACACCATATAATGGTAGAATATGTTGGTAATTTAATTTATTTTTAACAACTTGTAACACCCATATTCTTGCAAATAAATATTTTCTTTCTTTCTTTCTTTCTTCTTGTGCTGTGGTTGTATTTTGACCACAGGGCGATCGCTAGGCGCATATTAATTATTCTCCATCATCTCTCCCTCCCTCTCTCTTTGTCTCTGTTGAACACTTAGTGAACGTATTAGGCGTAACAGATTTTATAACGTTGGTCTCTTGTTGGAGATTGGCCTCTTGCCCTTTTGTTACACAGCCTTGAACTACGAGCCGCTCGATTTTAGTTTCTTTCTTGATAATGTCCAGAAAATCAATAATCATAATAGCATGTACTATATTTGTTCGAACATAAATCTAGTATCTTTGATCGGAAAGCTGTGAAATATAGTGACGTATTGATTAATCTATATATATAAAAATCAATTGCTGTTCGTTAGTCTCGCTAAAACTCGAGAACAGCTGAACCGATTTGGCTAATTTTGGTCCTGAATTAATTTTTGAAGTCCAGGGAAGGTTTAAAAGGTGAGAAAATATAGAAAAAAAATAAGAATAGTTAAAAAGGCAGAACAACGTTTGCCGGGTCAGCTAGTTTAAAATAATTTAGTCTATATCTATAGTGAATAAAAATCTACAAGTACTTTTCTTTCAATTAATAATAATGTAATTTCACCAAGTGCCGACGATTTAAGTGTAAAAACATACTTCATGGTGAATTATTTTACTTAGATTTTTTTATATCATTAGATAGCAAACAAGCAGATGGGTCTCCGGATAGTAAGAGTCAACCATCGCCTATAGACACCAAAGGTGTTAATGGTGCGTTGAAATCTTGTGGCGAGATCTAATGTCACATGCATAAGTTTACCGGCTACCTTACCCTCCAATCCGGAACACGACAGCGACAAGCACTGACGCTATTGCGGCAGGAATAGGCAAAGTGGTGGTACCAGATCCGGGCGAGAAAATGCAGAATTCTATGTGCCATGATGGTAGTGACTCGCATAGCCAATCGGTCGCCTTTTACGACCTGCCTGGCAAAACGGCAATTGATCTATTCTCCAAAGGAGCCCGGAACCAACACGGGGGTAATTGCGAATGTAAACGATAGCGATGAAACGGATTTAAATACTACAGAATATGAAACATAGACTAGAACTATTTATCAAGGAGCGCTAAACTTGCATTCTGAAATTTCCGCAAAGTAAGAGAACGCATTAAAGTGGGACGATACGAATAGTACGAGAGGTGATCATTCAGACGTGTTTTTAGAATAGAATTAAATCATTTTTTGTAATTTAAACATTGTGAGAGGACTAGTCTCAGTAGTTCCACCGTAATTGTTCTACGGAACTAGTGGGAATTTTCTATTCTCAATAGTTCCATTATTTTTCATAATAGAACAAAGCTAAAATGATCTAATTTTAACTAAAGAATCTAATTAAGTAATAAAATATAAATAATTATCTTCCGTCTGAGGACACTGTGGTTATACTCTTACTAAGCAAATAGGTAATAAAGAAAACAGACTTTTCGAATGTTTTATTTATTCAAAAACGTTTGTAAGTAATTGTGCACGCTTTATTCATTACAAATATAAATAAATAGTACCATATAGAGCAGAAATAATTTAGATAAAATTTACTTATTATGGTAGGAAACCAAAGAGGGAATTTACTCGAACGCGTCAGATTAACATAGGAGAGGTAATTCTCATACTTTTGAGGCTCTCCACCAAATATAAGCCCTTTATATATAGGCGGGTAACTAGGGCAGAAAAAATAACAAAATTTTGATAACTCCGGCTTGTGGAAATTGTCAGATTTTTTTTTGTTGGAACGAAGTTCCTTACGGCAGGCTTGGAGGGGATAGGGATTTTGCTGCGCGACCGAACTGAAAAAAATGTGATAGTAAAACCGTAAGAAAAATGCGTGGAATAAAAGCGTTAAATGAGACGTGCGCAGGCGCGACAGTCGCGTACACAAGCGAGTAGTGCCGTTTAGCCGAAGGAAGTTCGTTCCTACCTGGTGTCCCGCGACACCACATCATTTTTTTATTCTTACATAATTTCCTCTGAAATAAAAGACAATTCAGACGCGCTCGAGAATGTAAGACAATCTTTTTTACAATTTTACGACACTCCCACTCCCTAACGCTACACTTGAACCGTCAGATTTTAGTTGGCAATCAACCCACCATAGCTTCATCTGACGCGCTTTAGTGTTTCCATGTAACTGTTTTTTTTACATTTTTAAACTGTAGATGGTGAAGCCATTGAAATGAAAAAATGTATATAACCTTTTATTTTTCCTATAATTTAATCTACAAAATCAATAGGTCCCTACGACGCACAGTGTATCGCGTGGAACATGCTAGGTGGACAATATTATTTTATGTTATATAACGATGCTCTTACTTATTTCAAATATGGGTAGTCATGTTTTTGTAATAAAAAACGAAAAAAATTATGATAGCAAAAAAATATTTTCAAAAATAATATATGAGCAACAATTAACTTAGCGAGTACTATGAATGCTGTAAATTGCATGCAGTTCAGATCGAATAAGTATCAAGAGGTATGTACAATATAAATCTAAATACATAAAATTACAAATAGTAACAAAACAATCATAGGTTTATTTACAATAAAAGAAAATATATGCATGAAAACTAAAACTAAGCAGCAAAGATAATATTTCATAACGTAACCTAATAATCATCATCAGAGTCTTCTGATGAATCGTTTACTGTGTAATCGTCATCATTTTGTGGAACTGTGCGATAATATGATGACGTTTCCAGTCTTGATTCTACTATACTAGGGCTTAAAATTAACTTTAAAACCTCTGAACATATTTTTTCCGGCTTTTTTTGGGGAATCTCTCGAAGGCTATTGATCAAGGGATCAGATGTTATAACCAACATTGACAGCAAGTCTCTGTTCGTGGCAACACGCGAGCACTTGCGGGTGTTGTACTCCCTAAATCTGCGGCAATCTTTATTACGTGCTTCCTGAGCCTCTTCGGAAAGCTGCCCAATTGGAAGCAATGCAGCTTTGATGACCTCTGTACTATGAATTAATATTTTATGTACAGTAGCAGGCATACAGTACCACGAATAGAGATTTAGATAATGTCTTCTGGTTTCAAGACAAAATTTATTAAATTCAACTAAGTTTATCTCGAATCCAGAAGACAAAGTCCTCAATATTACATCGAACTGTTTGATGATTTCAACATCCAATCCCGTGATCTGAGCACTCATCTCAGCATTCTTAAAAAACCGACGAGCCGTGTTTCCATCGTTTGAAGAACCAAATCCTGGCTTTGGTTTATCTACAATAAGTCCCATCTCGTTCTTAAATTTTAACTTAATTTCGTCGGAACGAACCTTGATATCTGCTTTGTCTTCGTTGCTTCTAGCCTGCCATTTCTTAATATTCAACTTGTAGCTGATATGTAAAAGGCATTCGAAGCAACGAATCCAAGCATGAAGTGTAGATAAACCAAAGCCAAAATGATCTTGGTTGCTGTTGAAGTTCGCGGGTTCATCATTCATCGTCTTGGGGGTGGCGCCACAGATGAAACACTTTTGAGTTGAACGAGTTTCCGTTAAAGCGTTGCATACCTTTCCGTCTGTCATTGTCAGCAAAAGTTCGTGTTTCACAGAGATTTGAGAATCACCAAAGTCGATACGTGTTGGAAGAAGAGCGTTAACTTCTTCCAACAATCTATTTGTCTCCGTTAACGTGAAGTCATTCGTTTCTTTAGCAAATATTAATTTGATTGGGCGACAATACAATGTTGATGAAGACCGAGGATTTTGCCAAACAATTTTGGCCCCATCATATAATCTAAGGGGAACTAAAGAAAATACGAAAAGAAATTCGTCCGTATCTTCAGTGTTCTCAAATCTCTGTTTGTATGTGCTGTGCCCAGAACTTCCATCACATCCCCATTTACTTACAAGTGTAAAAGACGAACTTGTTGCGAGGACACTGCTGATAACTTCATGCTGTGCTAATACTAAACGTTCCACTGTTTTGTTTAATAATGCTTGCAAATTTATTTCAGCACGTGTTTCTGTTACAGCAATGTGCTCCTGTGCAGGATAACAGGCCTGTTTAGATTTTGTCAAACTATAATATGATGGAAACACATTATGTCCTGCCTTCATAGACCACTTTCTTGTTTGTTTGTACGCATGTGTTGTTGACTTAGAATCTATATAGTAAGCTAACGCTTCGTCACTACTTAACTGCCTAGGATTAACATTACTGGTATCCTTAGACTTAACATTAATAACTGAGCTTTCACTAATGTCTCTAATTACGCTGGCAATTTTCCGTTGTCCTGCTGAACGCGCAGCAATTTCGGCAGCTGTCACCAATTCACTGACACTTCGCGATTCTACGAGATCCACGACTCGACGTTTTTTGGTTTTAAACGACGATTCTTCGAATTCTTTGCGAGGCCTTCCTGCTGAAATCACAGCCTCACTCGAAGTTGATGGTTGTGGCTCAAAAGAACTCACAGTAAACTGTATATCTTCTTCATCCAGCCAGGTCTTATTTTTAATTAAAAAACGCTCCTTCGATTTTCCTGAAGCCAACCATTTGACACCAATTTTATTGGAAAAGTTGGATATCTTCAACTTTATTTCTTTTTGGCTACATTCAGTAATGTTACCAAAGTGAAATTTTGAAGAAAGGTACTCATATATACCCGAGTTCTTTTCATTTTTTGTGGGTTTCAACCACTCTTCAAAAAATTCTACCCTAGAAATAGAGTATAAGCGTTCTGAAAAAAAAAAGAAAAGAATATGTTGTACTGAAGTGTGCTAAACAATTTGTGTATTTTTATGAAGAATAAAGTATTTCCTATGATATATCAAAGAACTAGCCCGGATAAAGGTGAATGTCTGCAAAATTAACTCTTTAAAACTATTCTTTCATAAAAAAAATACGTTAAAATATATAAGCTATGTTAAAATTATACCTAAAATTCATTTGAACAGATTCAGATTTTAAAAAAGGTTTTTTAAATAATAGGACTTACCCTCCGTGTTGATATCCATCACAAACACTCAAAATATTAACTATAAGCCACTATGGATGTGTACGAAAGTGTCACTAAACTGCAACTGATTGACTGTAACGATTTCATTAAACTCAATACCTGACTTCTAACCACTATTCCTTATCAGTTAAGCATTTGACAAACAACCGATTCTTGGAATCTGGAGATTAGGGGTGTTGTTTACGTTTTGCAATTAAGATTTCCTGGAAATGATAACATGAATTTTGTCCACCTAGCATGTTCTAGGCGAAATACTGTGCGACGCTCGAGTACACATTAGCATCTTGGACTCCCCTAATATTATATTGCTACTGCTTGTCGTTCGTTGTTGTCGCTGTGTACAACGCAAAATAAATGAAGTATGTTTGTTTATATTTCATTGTGTAATAGATACAAATACAATATTTCGAATTCTAGGCCGAATTCTAGACATAAACAATTTTATTACACACAATACTTATGCGACCGCAGTTGCAAGAACGATTCATATAGATTCATTCATTGACTGCTTCTATTTTCTGCTATTCTTTATCTTTAAATTTCATTCTTTCGTGCTTATTACAAATAGTAAAAGTTTTTATCTTGCTAATACTACTAAAAGGTGAATTATTTTACGCGTTTTTATATAACTCATTAGAATGTGTTATTTTCGAATAAATTTTCAAAAAATATTTTCTTGTGGACCCCGTGTTGGTTCGTGATCTCCTTAAAAGACTATCTGCCGTTGTTCTTTAAGTACTATAATATCACGGAAGATCAAAAGATGATTGGTTAAAAAATTTCAAAGTCGAAATAACTCTTTTTTCAAAATTATTCGTTAATGATAACTCTTGAACGGATAAACCGATTTTGATGCATTTTTTTTATATCATAAGATAGCAAACAAGCAGATAGGTCTCCTTATGGAAAGAGTCAACCATCGCCTATAGACACCAAAGATGTTAATGGTGCGTTGCTATCCTGTGGCGAGGTCTAATGCCACATGCATAAGTTTACCGGCTACCTTACCCTCCAAACCGAAACACGACAACGACAAGCATTGACGTTATTGCGGCAGGAATAGGTAAGGCGGTGGTACCAGACCCGGGCGAGACAATGCAGAACTCTACCACCTAGTAGCCACGATGTTAGTGACTCGATAGCCAATCGGTCGCCTTTTACGACCTGCCTGGCAGAACGGCAGTTGACCTATTCTTCAAAAGAGGCCGGGACCAACACGGCATTTATGCATTGGATACATTTTTTTGAGGAAAAGGTCTGATTAGATGATACTAACGTAGGTGTCATTCGAATCTACTGAATTTAGTAGGCTTAAATAGCGTCATTTTATAACGCCTAGTTTATTTATTTATTTATTTAAAATTTATGCACAACATGTACAGAGGTGGACTTAATGCTACATGACATTCTCTACCAGTCAACCTTAAACAAATATAAACAGTGTTTACGATGGGGTGCACAGAGAAACTTATTACAATCGTTTACTACTGACATACCTTCTTGATTATTATTAAGATAAATTAAAATTAAAGAAAACAATAAGATAATACGATATTACAATATACTTAGATACAAGTAATATATTACATATATAATACATTATACATATACCTACATAAATACCTATATATATACAAGTACATATTTATATATAGTTATATAAATACATATATACATACATATTATACTACCATAGCGCGTAACACCATTATTCTGCCAAATGCTTACAGAGAGAACGTTTAAAAGACAATTTGGAGGGACTATTCCTAATATCAATGGGAAGAGTATTCCAAAGCCTCACAGCTTCAGAAGAGAAAGATTTGGATAAGAAATCGGTACGACAAAAAGGTACTTGAAGAGTCGGGATATTTTCTGAACGAAGTTGGCGTGAATGAGTGGCATGCTGAAATATGAATTTTGACTTAAGATATTGAGGTGCATTAGGATTATAAAGAATTGTGAATAATGTACAAAGCAATCTCAACTGTCTTCGTTGGCGGATCGGAAGCCATTTCAGTTTGGAGCGATATAATGAGACGTGATCAAACTTACGCAGACCAAAGATGAACCGTATACAATTGTTGAGCATGCGTTCTAATCTGTCTAAAAGGGCTTGACTTAAATCTACGAAACACACGTCGGCATAATCAAGTATTGGTATAACTAGGGTCTGCACAAGTAGGAGTTTTGATTGGAGTGGCAAAAAGTTTTTGTACCGATAAAGGGATCGTAAAGCCATATTAACCTTACGACAAAGTTCAGTAGTATGTGGTAACCAAGATAGAGTTTGGTCTATTATGAGTCCTAGATCTTTGACGTAAGGGAGAAAGGGGATAGTAATGTTATCAAAAACTACCGCTGAAATAGAGCTCCAATCCAAACTTTGAACCCGACGTGAGCTGCCAATAATGATAGCTTGACATTTATTAGGATTGACTGTTATACCAAACTTTTTCGTCCAGTCAAGAACGTTGTGTAAATCCTGATTGATACGACTTACAGCTTCGTTGATGCCTCCTAAGCTTGATTGGGCATAAATTTGCAAATCATCTGCATACAAATGGTGAGAACAGCTTAAACGGTTAGTAATTAGGTTTATGACTACGGAAAAAAGGAGGGGAGATAGGATCCCACCCTGAGGAACGCCTGTCAATACGTCACACACCAGTCAGATAAATTATCATTAACACGAACTGCTTGCTGACGGCCTCTAACGTAGGATGAAAACCAATTTAAGGCAGACGGGGATAGGCCAAGGTGTGCAAGGACCGCTATTAAAATGTCATGGTTGACTGTATTGAAAGCATTGGAAAAATCGATTAAAACTAGGACTGACAACCATGACTCTTCCATAGCGGACCTTATATCTTCAGTAACTTTCAGGAGAGCAGTAGTCGTGCTATGCCCCATACGGAAGCCCGATTGACAGGGACTCAGATAATTTATCTCATTCAGGTACTTAGTTATCTGATTATGAGCAACTGCCTCGAGAATTTTTGAGAGAAAAGGAAGTATAGATATGGGTCTGAAGTGGTTAGTAGCACTAGGATTTGAGATTTTGGGAAGCGGCAGAATGAGTGCTTTACGCCAGAGAGTGGGAAATTCACTGGATAGGGAAAAATTAATTAAATGTGTTATAACAGGCACAATAAATTCTTTGATTCTAAAAATCATGTCTCTACTCACCTGATCACATCCAACAGCTTTTGATTTAATGGCAAGCATTGCCTTTATCGTGTCTTCATTAGTGACAGGTGAAAAAGTAAATATATTATTGTGAAAGGGGTTCATTGAGCGTATATAAGATACTGTACGAGATTTGATTGTGTCATCCATGATGTGTGTGGCTGAGAAAAAGATGTTAAATTCATTAGCAGATATATTTAGAGAGCAGTTATTTACGGAAGTGGAAACACCAAGAGAATTTAAGAATTGCCAAACATGTGGTGGAGACGAATGGGATATATTATCATGGATATATCTACGTTTAGCTGACCTCACCATCTGATTGCAGCGATTTCTAATTTTTTTAAAGTAACACCAGTTCTCTGAACATCTGTCCCTCTTGAAATGACAAAATGCTCGATCCCGTCTTTTCATCATTTTTCGGATTTCAGGTGTAATCCAAGGAGCAGGAGTGCGCTTTATTTTCACACGATGTATAGGAGCATGTCTGTCATACAAATCAATAATTTTCTTGGTAAAACAATTGACCTTGGCATCTATAGTTAAGCTGTCAAAGACATCTGACCAATCAATAGAAGAAGCATCCTGCTCTAAATCTGCTTGATTAATTCTTGCAAAATTACGCAATATCAAGATTTTCACTCGAGGCTTAGGAGGTCTCAATTTATAAGACAAGTGTATCAAATCATAACGGGAGAAACCCGGGGCTGAAAACTGACCATAATCCACCGCGTGTGTTGGTGAAGATACCATTATTAAATCAATTAATGAGTCTTCATTAATAAATTAGTTATCCATCTAGACGTGTAAATAATCAAAGAAAACTCTTTCGAAACAATAATATTAACCACATTGTAAAATTAACAACTTTAATTGTTCAACCTTACATAAAAGGATAAGGAAGTGACATATTTTATTACATATTGTCTATTCTTCAGTCGTGGATCGAATTAGAATATTTTATATTTTAATTGATTTGAATCTTACCTTAAGCAGAATCCTGACTTAAATAATATAATTCGCTTTAAAATTTGTTTTAAATCAATTTCTCCAGAAACCACATATATATTCTTAAATTAAATGACATTTTGTTAGTTATAAACTAAGCTAACTCCGTGTGAGGTATAAACTAAGCGTAAGAGGCGGACGATTGGCTAAGCGAGTTATTAATAAGTTATGCATTACCACGCCGGGTTTGGTACCACCGACTTACTTATTTCATTCCGGTTTGGAGGGTAAGGTAAACGGTAAATTTATGCATGTGGCATTAAGATCCTACTACACGGACAGCAACGCATCATTAACATCTGTGGTGACTATAGGTGATAGTTGTCTCTTTCCAACAAGAAAGCCATCTACTTGTTTCCTATCGTATGATACAAAAAATCTACTTTCTAGAAAATGTGCTCAACAGCTGTGAAACATGTATATAATATGTATTATTAAAAAATATATCAAACTGGAGTACAGTAAATTTGTCACAGTATTTTATGAGAAAAAATATTGGGGATCGCTTCATAATATAATAAAAACTATACAAATATCAAAATTATCTCGCTGCCTCTTATACTCTTTACAGAGATGGTTGCTTTACTGCCTTCACATCCGGAAAAGTACTGTGCTTCGTTTGAAATTGCGTTATATAAGTGTCCATACATGCTATAAAGTTTAATTGAGTAATCTTACGGATACGTTACAATTAAATAAAGATTTTATATTACTATTAATAAAATTAGTTCAAATTTTCTGTAGAATAAATCATCTCGCTTTTCTTGAGATGTAGGCAGAGTAAACCGAACGTCTACAGACTTTCCTGTTCGTTACAATCATCGGTTTGTCGATAAGCGATTCGAATAACCTATCACAGAATTTTGCCGACCTGATAACAATTATTACATTTCTCTGTTTTACGTGCTTACCCTAAGCACAAGGAGTGATAACACACCATCCATTAGACTTCTAGCTGGTACCGACATTTTTGATATTCGAAAAAACCTCGAAAACCACAATAACACTTTTGTTCGACCCGAAGATTGGATTTGAAACCTCATACATGATTTTTTATTAGATAGAAGCCGCTTGACTCTTCGATGATTTGGACATAACGTTGTTTTCTATATATTAACACTTTAACTGTCCCAAGCATATTTCCGTTCCTATCACACAAATGTCCAATTTAAAAATTATATTACTTTTTTTTAATACATCATGAGATAGCAAACAGGCAAATGGGTCTCCTGATGGAAAGAGAGAGGTCTAATGCCACATGCACGAGTTTGCCGGCTACCTTACCCTCTAAACCGGAATACGACAGCGACAAACATTAACGCTATTTGGCAGGAATAGTTAAAGCGATGGTACCCGGGCGAGACAGTACAGAACTCTACCACCTAGTAGTCACGATGATAGGGACTCGCATAGGCAATCGGTTGCTTTTTACGACCTGTCTGGCAGAGCGGCAGTTGGCCTATCCTTCAAAGGAGCCCGGGACCAACACGGGGAAAAAAACATTAAAACACATTTTAAGTTATTACGAGGTCACGAAAATATTTTATCCTTTTTATCATTTTAATCCGTCTATACGTTCTAATATAGTTTCTTACTACATCTATTATCCCGTTTAGGTAATATTTACAGGATGATAACTGCACTAGTGCATTATATATAATGTACGGACGTATCAAGCATGATCTTCAGTGCATTACATGTAATGCATGGACAGTCAAAGTGTTAAAAATTAATCAAAAAAAGTCAATACAAAAGGGTCAACTACTTATGCCCGCTTCCTATATCAGTAAAACGACTCGTTTTAGTAACGAGTGGTAAAATTTTCTATGAGACGTAAGCTAAAATTGTATTTATAAATTTCAAATTACCAAATATCCAAACAACTGGTGCAACGCCTCATTAGTATTCAATTGGTTACTAATGTTTATATTATGACGGACCGTTCATTTTAGAAACCCAGCCTAAGTAAGATATAAAAGAAGTGTTTGTTAAGATGAACAATATTTTATTAAAGAAAGTAAATAACGGAATATCTAGTCTAGCTCGGGTTTAAAGCTTGTTAACAGGATTCACAAAAGCCCAAAGCCTTAAACTTTCAAAGAACATCCATAAAATGTGATATAAAAGCTTTCATAAGCTAACTACAAAGTCACCGCAGTATATTGCCTTTAAAATTTTACTTTTTAATAAAATATGTCATGTTGCCATGACAACATATTAAATATTCAACTCCTAAGAACATATCATCTTACTAGAGAAAAATTATTATTGACTATTATTCTCCACTGACTTCGCACAAGCACCTACTACTTATAAATAACATAAAAAGAGTAACTCAGTGAAGCGGATTAAAGCACTTATTTTTCCTTATTATCTTATTTGTACTAATATTATTCAATAATGTTACATTAGATAAGAAGAATGGAAAGAATGTGGACGCACATTCACATATCAGTGATGTTCTCAATAGGCTCCAAGACGCTGCGGCCGAAATCAGTCAGGATCTTATCTATACATATAATAAAATCGTAGAAAATCAAAACTGTACATTGATTATTTTTTTAAAAGAATACTTGGGGCGTGATCTACAATCGATATCGAAGCCAAAAATATAGTTTTTAGAATTTTTGTCTGTATGTATGTCCGGGGTAAACTCAAAAAGTACTGCATGGATTTACTTCAAATTTTGCATGAATATTACTAACAGGTCGGGTCAACATAATACCTACATATTATCACGCTATTATCTACGGGGGAGGAGCAGTGCGGAGTAAATGAAGTCCGCGCGGACGAAGTCGCTGGCAACAGCTAGTAGATAATATATTTCAAACTTTTTTGTACAGGTTGACTGGTATAAGATTGTACATATTGAAGGAGGATATTCAGTATTCGATTCTGATACCGAATATGTAAAGAAAATAAATACTTTTTTGACCTAAACATCCAGTAATAATTTTTAATACGGACACAATCGCATATATCATTGTTCAATCTTGGAACTCATGACTAGACACATGTGAGGCCAGTGTACTACGCACGGTGACTATACTTTTTGAATAATAATACACTAATTTCGTTGAGGTTTGCTATGTTACATAGTGCAATATACTAAAATGAGACACTTTAAAACACGATATTTTTTTTATTTTAATGAAAATATTTTTCGTTTTTTTGATAATATCATTGACCTACCTATATACCTCTTTCGGATCGGACAGGTTTTTTTTTATACACTGTATATATTTTTATATCAGCAAACAGGCAGATGAGTCTCCTGAAGGAAAAAAATCAACTATAATCAATAGACACCAAAGATGTTAATGGTGCGTTACTATCTTGCGGTGAGTGCTATGCCACATGTATAAGTTAACCAGCTACCTTACCCACTAAACCGGAACATGATATTAACAAGCACTGACGCTATTGCGGCAGGAATAGGTAAGGCGGTGGTACCAGACCCGCGCGAGACAATGCAGAACTCTACCACCTAGTAGCCACGATGGTAGTGACTCGTATATATTTTCCCCCGTGTTGGATCTGGGCTCCTTTGAAGAATAAACCAACTGCCGTTCTGCCAGGCAGGTCGTAAAAGGCGACCGATTGGCTATGCAAGTCACTACCATCATGGCTACTAGGTTTTGCATTGTCTCGCCCGGGTCAGGTACCACCGCCTTACCTATTCCTGCCGCAATAGCGTCAGTGCTTGTCGCTGTCGTGTTCTGGTTTGGAGGGTAAGGTAGCCGGTAAACTTATGCATGTGGCATTAGACCTCGCCACAAGATAGCAACGCACCATTAACATCTTTGGTGTCTATAGGCGATGGTTGACTCTTACCATCAGGAGACCCATCTGCTTGTTTGCTGATATAAAAATATATACAGTGTATAAAAAAAAACCTGTCATGCCTTTCACGACCTGCAAAACGGCAATTGGTGTATTTCTTTAAAGGAGCCCGAACCAACTCGGGGGAGACCGACACATATTCACATTTTATTATATTTTTATTGTTTACATATGATTATCATTAACTATCGTATATTTCAATATGTACATTGTACAGTTTTTAAAATTCAATCTATATTCATCACTACATAGTATAAAACAAAGTCGCTTTCTCTGTCTGTCCCTATGTCCTTATGTCCCTATGTATGCTTAAATCTTTAAAACTACGCATCGGATTTTGATGCGGTTTTTTTTAATAAATAGATTTATTCTTGAGGAAGGTTTAAGTATATAAACCTTTCCGATATTTCCACGGGAACAAAAGCTAAGCGGGTGAAACCGCGGGCGGGTCTCTAGTATATCATAAGATAGCATACAAGCAAGTAGCTCTATTGACGGAAAGAGGTGACTATCGCCTATAGACAAAAACATCGAAAGATGTTAATAGTACAATGCTATCCGTGTGGCGGGATTGTAACTCTACATACATGCCGAGCACCGTTCGTTTGGAGAAGTAAGGAGATTGTGATAACAGCTTACTACAATTATTTCCAAATAAATGTTTTACCATAGGTGTTACTATAGCTTTGTTATGGGGATGTTGGAGAATTCGAAAATCTACAAAAATGGTTGGAATATCTTACTGACGCAATAAATGTCATGTCAGATACAATGTGTAAATACCGATTCCACGAATTCCCCTAACATTCCCCTAACACCCCCTTTATACAATATACGCCCATAGCTTTAACTGTACAAAATTTCATGCTCCTCAGTCCACGTATTTTTTGTATAAAGGGGGTACAATTTTTTTTGCTTTACGTATTAATATAAAAACTACTAGCTGTACATGTAGCTCACTGTATTATAAAAGTTTTAAGTGAATCCCGCGGGAACAACTTATTTTTCTAAGATAAAAACTTTCCTATGTGCTATTCCAGGTTATCATCTACTAGCATATGTGGTTATACAAATCCAGTTAGTAGTTTTTGCTTGATTAACAAATATCCATCCATCCCTCCATACATCCAAACATCGAATCTTTCGCATTTATAATATTCAACTGCCGCGCCCTATTAGTCGAAAGTTAGCGTACCTAACTACGAATAGATGGAGATCGGGTTCGAATCCCGACAGAATCAAACATTTGTGTGATGAGCATATATGTTAGTATTTTTAGATCGGGGTGTTTATTATGTATGTAACAGTATTTATACATGTATTTCTATGTATTTGTATCTTTGACTAAAAAGCATAACACAAGCAAATAATTTGCTTACTTTGGATTGGACCTAGATTGATTTGTGTAAGTTGTCCAGCGATATTATTATTATTATTATATAGATTAACCTAATTTTAATTAGTGAATCCAAACAATTTGTCGATAAAAAATGCAAAAATAGCCCTCGTATTAAGGTTGAGAGCGTGTATTCGATTTGCAACGAAAACTTCATATTTTCAAGTATTTTCCAGAGCAATATCGTAATAATGTAAGCAAATTATTCAAAGGATATTAGAGTTTTTGCAAGATTAAGTCTTGATTTAGTGCACTACAGAGCAAGAATATAAATTTTGATAACGGTTTTTTAAAACGAAGACAATCCCTGAATAGTGTTTTAGGAAAATAGGCGTCAGAGCTATTTTTCAGGACGAATAAAACCATTGTAATGTATCATATTATTTCATTTTATGAATTTTTCAATAGGTAAAGTACAGCATAGAGCTAAAATTACGACAATATTGTTGTAAGATATTAAAAAATAATATTAAAAAATTACAAAATCAGTTCACTTTAATGTTAATTTTCACCAGTAAGTATTTCATTAGAAACCTAAAGTAGTATTATAGTATATATGAATTAAGGTAATGCTCAATATGCTGATTTTTGCTAGACTATTATGTGAACTCATTTATTCAGGATTATTTAAAAAAACACTATAAATCCTCGCGCGTAATCGTTTGCCAATCAAATTTTGAATCCGCAGTAAATCGAACAATCAAGAAAATCTTGCAAAAACTATAATATCCTTCGAATCATCTGCTCACGTTATTACGATATTACTTTATAAAAAACTTGAAAACATGAAATCTCATGCGAAATTAATTAATATTAATGAGCAGAGACATTGCATTTGCGAACGTCATTTGAGTAATTAATCCAGGCAACTTAGTACGCTCTGTGAGTCTGTGAACAAGCGGCTTATGATTTCGTGATATACTAGGATGCTAGGTTGATTTATAGTTCCGACGTGAGCATAATACTTGCAAACGATATCGCTAAACACAGTTACCGTACATAAATATTAATACTGGCGAAATGCATGTCGAGCCACGCGCAATGTAGAGTTCCGTAGGTGCCCGTCACAATAAAACGGACTAAAAAAGGGTTTTTCGTTTAATACTATGAAATTTTAATCTTTTTAACCAATGACGGATATAGTAATATATCCGCACTACAGTTTCATCGCCTGTAAAACCTTCTCCTACCACATTACTACTCGTTAACTGGTAAAGGCTACTTAGCTGTGCCCGTTTTCTTTTTAAATTCATTATATATATTACTTTGAATTTTTTCACATATCCAAAACTAACCGTTTATCTGGCGGAGGGTTGGACGCTTGACTTACAAAAAATATAGGTGATATGAAAATAAAGCTTAGTATTTCACAAACGAATCCTTTCATTGAAAAACTGTACAACCCAACAATATTTTTTAAATACTTAGCTAACGATACCCTACACTTTGGGGTACGCAGAAAAAATGAACATCCCCACTTTACGTGTATAAGAGGTACCCTAAAAAATATATATTTCAGGATTTTATTTACCACTTTCTCGGCATGACTAATCTTATATAAAATTCTCGTGTCACAATGTTCGTTCCCGTTCTCCTCCGAAACGGCTTGACCGATTTTGATGAAATTTCGTATGCATATTCAGTAGGTCTGAGAATCGGCCAACATCTATTTTTCATACCCCTTAGTGAAAAGGGTTGTACACCCCAAAAATTTTTTTTTATTTTAATGACATTTTTTTAGTTTTATTTTGATATGATTCAGCATTGAAAAATACATACAATTCTAAATTTTTACCCTTCTATCACCAACCCTTATTTTTTAATTAAATAATTTATATGGCAAAACAACGTTTGCCGGGTCAGC
The DNA here is from genome assembly GCA_036924255.1 of Apodemia mormo. Classification (NCBI taxonomy): domain Eukaryota; kingdom Metazoa; phylum Arthropoda; class Insecta; order Lepidoptera; family Riodinidae; genus Apodemia; species Apodemia mormo. The sequence continues at coordinate 38,887,833 of JAUPFN010000011.1, read as the reverse complement.
TAGTATTTACATATGTTCGGGCCAAACTATAGCTTTCTAGTACGAATAATTTCTGAGCTAGGCTGAGATATACAGACGGACGGACTGAAATGGATTTCTAGTTGACATAGTAGCCCTAAAATCCTAATTTAATACAACACACCTCGGACTAAAGCGGATTCGGACACTATGTTGTCTCTGCCAGACTTTTCTCAAAAAGTAAACTACTGCCTAAAGGTGTCACTTTCATCGTAAATAATACGTATATTTTTGCTACTTTGTAACTTGGTTTTGGTACCACCACCTTAATTTTCCTACCGCAATAGCGTAAATACTTGACAGGACTTGCATATTCCATTTTAAAGGGTAAGGTAGTATATAAAATTACCCATGGATGGCATCTCTTTCCTATTAAAAAGATTTGAAATTATAATGAAAAAATTGGTAAAGTGCGTGTCGGGCCACGCGTAATGTAGGGTTCCAAAATTGTCCATCACAATAATGCGGACTAACAGGAGGGCTTTTATAGTTTCATACTATGAACATGTAAGATATTCAATGCCAATGAGAAATATATACACAGCACCGCACCACAGGTTCACCGCCTATAAAAACTTCTTTAAGTACATTTTATAAATTGGTCGACTATTATTCAAAAACTTGTTAAACTTTCTAATCTGTGATAGTTTTCCTTATAACGTCATTATATTTACTACTACCGTGAATTTTTCCCTACCCCAAAACCAACCATTTAGCCTGCAGAGGGGGAAGACACTTGACTCCAACAAAAATTAGCACTTAAAAGAGCTTAATATTATAAAATTAATCGATATCGAAAACTTGTTTTCACACACCTATAATATTTTTTAAAAACCTATCCAACGACACCCCACACAATTGGGTACGTGAGAAAAAAATTAACATCCCCACTTTACATGTAGGGGAGCTACCTTGAAAAAAATATTTTTCAAGATTTTATGTTACCACCTTGTTGACGTCACTAATGTGTATATTCGTGCCAAATTATAGCTTTTTAGTACTAAGGATCTCAGAGCAATCGTGCGGACGGACGGACGGACATGAAACTATAAGAGTTCCTAGTTTACTTCGGAACCCTAAAAAGGCTCAAATAATATATAGTGTTGGTTCGGGCCCCCTTTAAAGAGTAGACCATCTATCATGATATATGATAGAGGACCACCTATCATTTATGAAATGCGAATAATAAGCCAAGCGTGTTACTAACATCATAACTACCGAGATCCGTTTCCTACATCAGTAAAACTATGAAATTAATAAATATGATCTAGGAGTTTATCTAAACATACTAGCGCAACTAACTTCCAAAATTGCAAAATCTTTAATAAATATATTTCTGCACCAATAACGCTTATGATTAAATTTATTAGTATAGGATACGATGGGACTAACATGTTCCTAGGGAATAAAAGTCCCTTAAAACAAAATAGAATAAAAAAAAACAGTAAAACTACTCGTTTTAGTTACGAATAGTAACATTTCTACAAGGCGTAAGCAAAAACTTTTTCTAAAATATCAAATTACCAAATGTTCAAACAACTTGTAGAACGCCTCTTTATCAAAATTGGTTAAAAGTTACTGCTACGAATGAAGAATCGTTAATTATAGGAACCCGGAATAAGTTATGAAGTTGCACAACGTTTTGCCCAGATACGATACGACTGCTGTGACTATTCCTACAGCATTCGCGTCAGTGCTTTTCACTGTTGTGTTTCTGTTTCGAGGGTAAAATAGTCGGTAAAATTATACATGTAAATACACATAGTTCCACACCGATAACAACGTGCCATTAACATATTATGTGGTGTCTAAAGGCGATGGTTATCTCGTTTTGAAGTTATACTTATTTTGGCGCGTTAGAGAAAAATGATGAGAGTATACGATGCGCGCGCACACCACACCGTCGCGAAAAACCGACAGCATGAAATAAGCTAGTCATTTATATTGATGTTTTTCAAAAAAATGTCCTTTTTTTATTAATTATACACAAATAACTATTTTATGATATTTAAATTGAATTTATTTAACTAGATAATGCATTACCCCCGTGTTGATCCCGGGCTCCTTTGAAGAATAGGCCAACTGTCGTTCTGCCAGGCAGGTCGTAAAAGGCGACCTAGCGGCTATACCATCGTGACTACTAGGTGGTAGAGTTCTGCATCGGCTCGACCGGGTCAGGTGCCACCGCCCTACCTATTCCTGCCGCAATAGCGTCAGTGCTAGTCACTGTCGTGTTCCGGTTTAGAGGGTAAGGTAGCCAGTAAACTTATGCATGTGGCATTAGATCTCGTCAGAAGATAGCAACGCACCATTAACATCTTTGGTGTCTGTAGGCGATGGTTGACTCTTTCCATCAGGAGACCCATCTGCTTGTTTGCTATCTTATGATATAAAATAAAAATAAAATAAAAAATACTTTATTTCAATGTATTAAATACCTTTTTTTCTATTATTAGTGTCATACATGAGTAGATAAGGGGATCGCTTTCTCTACAAGCTTAGCATAACCCGAAGGATAAAGTTTTTAGAAAGATTTTGTTATTATCTTGTTACGCCAAAAAAGTATGACTTTTGCGTGCGTACATACACACCTTTTTTATTATCAGAACTACTTAATCCATATTAATAATTTCGTCAAGGGATACGGTAGACTCGATCAAAACCTTACCTAAATTATAAAACGTAAAAAAATTGATTTCGAACCGACAACACATATCCGCAAAATTTGGATTGTCATGTGTTTTGTTAAAATCGTGATTAAATTAATTTATTGTAATGGTGCTGACAGAAAAAAACGGCCATATTTCTTTAAAAGTGACAAATATATGGTCTAGATGGCGTGAACATTACAGAACGGATCGTAGATTATCGTGAAACTCTTCGTTCACAAAAGAGTAAAAATTAAAAAATAGTAACACTGTAGCGTTGTCCCTTTCAAATTAACGTAACAGTTGAAAGAAGGCGTCACTACAGTGTTGCTACTTTTTAATTTCTACTATTTGCACTATAGTCTTACATTTCACCCGAGCGGAACCGGGTTTTCATCTAGTAATGTAAAAAACCCTGACGTTTTTTTAAAAATATAAAAGAATTTTTATGTTAATTTCCTTTAGTATCATTTAGTCTAAACATTTAAATATATTAACAAGCAATAAAGCCCATCAAATTTTATCATCATTAAAAACATGTAATCCTCGTTAAAAATAAGTTAAACCTCTCCACATCTACAGTCAGCATATCAAATTAATAACATGTAACGGTGATTTGGTTAGCATTTCTTTTAAAAAGATATTCATACTCTAAAATGAAGGAATATTTTCGCAACGCTACTTTTACCTCCCTGCCATTTTTACTTACAAAGAAATATCTCTGAAGAGCTGAAAGCCTCATTTCAAAGATACATATCTTACACGTCTTATTTTTAATGAAATTTATGAAAAGTAAATTTGATACTGCGTCAGCGTTTGGTGATTTAATAAAATAAAAAAGAAGTACAGTCATCTGAAATAAATATCGCTTGACAAACACGAACATTGTTATTCATTCTTGTACTTTTATATTACTGCCTTTATTTATTTTAAGTTGTTAACTAGTATGTCGTTAACTGTATCTGAGACACTTTTTAAACATATGTTTATCATTTTTAGTAAATTTTTACCCGACTGCAAGGGAAGAGTTACATTTTTCGAGCGTATCTTGTATGTATGCATGTAATACTCTTTATTACCTCATATATTGCAAGTCACTTAACGAATTTATATAATTAAGATATGTTTACATTCCTACGTCTTGATAACTTAAATGTTCTTATATAAACGACGTTAAAAAACGCTATTATGGCTAAACCGTTTGATAAACTTCGGCACCTACGAGTAGGTACATAGACGATGACTTGGAATAGCACATGCGCTAATTTTATCGCGAACAAATAATATTGTTCAAGCGGGATTCACCAAAAACATTTATAATGCAGCTGGCTGCATGGTGCAGCTAGTTAATTATAAATTGATATGAAGGATCAGGAGAGCCTTCAGGTTTTATAAATATAAAATTAGTGAATATTTTAATCAGGGTTCAAGAGATACATTTTTATTTCCATAATTATAAGTCGTTTGTTGCATTTAACTGCATTTAAATGATTTACAACAGTGTTTAGTTATTATTAAATTATTTTTATCTTACTTAATAGAGTAATAAACTATTTCTTTATACGTAAATAATGAAACACAGACTCAAAAGCTTTAATTAACAATGAAAAATGTACAGACGGCTGCCATTCAGGCAGAATGAGGTCAAACGGCGAGCGGTACATTAACTCGCCACTTCTGACATTACCGAACAGAATATTAAACATCCGACATTTTTCAAGTGATGCTTACGTTCGTTGTAATTTAGAACTTCAATTTTCACCAGCGGATGGTTATATATACCGCCCGCTGGTCTTATATATCTGCGGATGTTCGCAAAAAACTTGCAATAAGTGTCGCATCTTTGGTCAGAAAATTGTTGTATTTCTCAATTTTGTTGACATGAGATCAGATCTTTTTTGCAGTGTTAAATTTTCTACAAAACCTTTTCCTGTGTTATTTTTAGGAAAATCGAAAAGTGCGATGAGGATAACCTTAATTTATACAGGATGAAAAGAAAACTCTGTCCGATCCAAAAGAGGTATATAGGTAGGTTAATGACATTATCAAAGAAAATATTTTTATTAAAATAAGAAAAATATCGTAGTTTAAATTGTCTCATTTTAGTACTAAAATTAAGCAACTTCCTCTTAAATCAAGCAAATATTTTAAAATGAATGTATCAATATCCGTTAATAACGATACAAATATATTTGCATTAAGCTAGCAAATAATGCCATCCCTTCCATCCTTGCACAGAGAAAATGATTCTCTGGCCTATACCGCAAAGGAAAAGCTTATTCTTTGCGGCTAACTCGACTCTAGATGACCAGGGAAACACACCGCCTACCATCCCGCAGTGTGATAGCAATATGCCCGAAATAAAATTCCATCAGTCATCAGTGCGCGAAGCACTGTTTTCCTTGGACATCTATAAGTCATCTGGGCCGGATGGCATCTCTCCGATAGTGCTTAAAATATGTGCTCCAGAGTTGACACCGGTACTGACGCGTCTGTTCCAGCTCTCCTACTCACTTGGCGTAGTACCGAAATCGTGGAAGACGGCCTTAGTGCACCCTATACCTAAAAAAGGTGATCGCTCGAATCCGTCAAACTATCGGCCGATAGCCATTACCTCCTTGTTCTCCAAAATCATGGAGAAGATAATTAACTGCCAGCTTTTGAAGTATTTAGAGGAGCACCATCTGATTAATGACCGCCAGTACGGTTTCCGTCGCGGTCGATCGGCTGGTGATCTTCTAGTATACCTTACACATCGCTGGGCGCAGGCAGTTGAGTCCAAGGGGGAGGCATTGGCTGTTAGTTTAGACATAGCGAAGGCCTTTGATAGGGTTTGGCACAGAGCGATTCTTTCAAAGCTTCCTTCTTATGGGTTTCCCGGGAAATTATGCAAGTGGATCACCAGTTTTTTGGCTGATCGGAGCATCAAAGTCGTAGTCGACGGTGCGTGCTCCGACCTTAAATTTGTCAATGCTGGTGTTCCGCAAGGCTGCGTGCTATCGCCTACACTGTTTATTCTGCACATCAATAACATGTTGCGAATTAGTAACATTCATTGCTATGCAGATGACAGTACTGGTGATTCTTCGTACTCCGGTCATAGCGGTATTTCTCAGGAACACGTCATTGAGAATCGAGACAAGCTCGTGTCTGAAATCGAGAATTAGCTCGACAAAATCGACAAAATCTCGGAATAGTGTCGACTCAACTTAGTCCAATTTAACCCCAGAAAGACGCCAGTATACGTTTGCCGCTAAAAAGTCGCCCTTTTCGTATCACCTCGTTTAAGAACACTCTCCTAACAGCCTCAGCCAATATTAGAATTTTTGGTGTTGACATATCGAACAACGTTCAGTTCTGTGATCATTTGGAAGGAAAGGCTAAACTGTCCTCAAAGAAGCTCGGTGTGTTCAGTAGAGCGAGACAGTACTTCTTGCCAGCTTATCGCTTGCAACTTTACAAAGCGCAAATTCGCCCTTACACGAAGACTGTTCTCATCTCTGGGCGAGAGCTTCGCAGTATCAGCTTCATCCTCTTGATTGAATTCATCATAGAGTGGTTCGAATCGTTAACGACAATTCTGTCTCCAAATGGCTTGACTCCTTGGCTTTACGCAGAGTTGTTAGTTCGCTCAGCATCTTTTACCGCATCTATTATGAAGAGTGTTCCGACGAACTGTTTGGATTGATCCCTGCCGTTAAATTTCATCATCGGACATCGCGGCATAATTCAAAGTTCGGACATCGCGGCATAATTCAAAGTTCCGCCCTCATCACCTCGATGTCTGGAAATCCACAACCGTGCGATTCTCTAGGCACTTTTTACCATATGCTACTCCTCCGTGAAATCTTTTATATATTTTTCTTATATTTTTCTTATTACAATTTTCTTATTATAATATATTTTTCTTATTACCAGCGGGGGTGTTTCCAAACAGATACGACTTAAGGATCTTCAAGAAAAGAGCATACTCCTTCTTAAAAGGCCGGCGACGCAGATGCAAGACTGTGCTGTGGCTGTCCTTGGATGTTGGTAATCACTTACCATCAGGTGAATCTTCTGCTCGTTTGCCCTTTTTGTCTACAAAACTTATACCTACCTCCTCCTACCTACCTAACAACAAATTCAGATCCACATAGTCTCGTGGTAAATCCCACTTTCTAGAACAGGCGGTGGAAGTATATTAATAGGCTTCCCTCTCAACCCTCTGTGACCCTTCAGAAACGGAATTTTAATAAATCTAACTTTCTAGAACAATTTTGTGTCTAATATTGCGGAGAGCGTTAAAGGCTTCGATCAAGTTTATCTATCTAATCATGTATAAAGCCTTTCTAGTTGGAAGTGCTGAGCTATTTACTTTAAGGCCATTCAGTTTTATGTTAGCCAACGGCTTATTTCAGAAGGCAATTTTCTTGGCGAGAAACTCAATCGAACCCTTTGAAACATCAAAGTTTGTAGGTCACTTGTGATAACTTTGTTGACCCTTGACCTTCACGATCTTAAAAATACTCCCGAAAGGTTTGAGTGAGACATATTGAGTGATATTTGCTACGATTCCATTTCCTTATACAACATATTCCGAATATCTACGACTCGTAGTTTTTCAACATATTTTTTTCTTATGCTTTATTATTTTTTTATATACAAATATTATAAAGACGTAAGATTTGATTGTATATTTGTAATGGATAAACTACAAAATTACTGGAGTGATTTTAAAAATTATTTCATCAATAATAAGTCATGTTATCACTGATTAATACTATATATTATATAATATTATAAATTAAAAGGAGTGAAGAAGGAACAGCTAGTCTTTATAAATAAAATTATGTGTAAGTATATATTAATTAAATATGATGTCTGTTTGTATGTATTTCCTCTATACACTCAATATTTATTTTATTTTAATTATTTTTTAAAGTGAATATATAACTAAATATTCTGTAAATATTTCAAGTCTCTACCAGTAGTCATTATTAAGTTCGAGAACAAATTGCAAAGAAAATCACGTTTTTTGGGGGAGCCCCCTTAAGTAATTATTTTACATTGTTTTTAATTTTTTTCGTTATTACAGCAACAGAAATACATTATGCATACACATGGATGTACACACAAATACGTCACACATTTGAAAATTTCAACTGTCTAACTCACAGTTCATAAAATACAGCCTGGTGACAGAAAGACAATCGTGAAACCTTGTGCCTATGCAAATTCAGGCCGCTTTGACAAAGCTATTTTTGTCGGTTCTGGAATAAAAACACCATATATCTTTACAAACCATGCCCGTCGTAACAGGGGCGCCCTGAAATCATGAAATGCGGGTCGTGAGTCGTGAGACTCGTGAGTCGTGACTAATAGACAAAACCGGCGACCCGAAAACTCACAAACTGTACTCTTGTTTATTGGAAAGTTTTTGTTGAGACTGCTTTACGTACAAGTGAGTTTCAGTGATGAAACAATTTATATCGAATTGCGTGTTCTCGAATATCAATATATTCTTTAATGTTAAAAATTGAAGATACCTTTTTATATTAGAACATATATCGATATTCGAGAATACGCAATTCGATTACGACTAATACCTAGTATGTAAAATCTAAAAAAAAGCATCTTCACGCCCGTATCCCCGAAAGGGTAGGCAGAGGTACAACAAGTGCACCCACGATTAGCCGAAGATACTTGGTCCCACAATGTGATATGTGGCTAGCCTATCGCCAACCGGGTACTTTCCAATCCCAGGCAATGTTGTATTTCGACACGCGTCAATTCTATAGAAAATGGGTGGCGCGGTATGTTCTGAAACCGCTGAGAAACGTGTTAATTTTCATATAAATAAATATAGGACATCAGCTGAGAACTAAAATTTAGCACATTCTTTTTTGTATTTACAACTAAATATCACCATATAAAAATCATGTGGAAGATTAGAAATAATATTAACAAATTATTTGTTTTAGAGATATTTTAGCCTGTTTTCGGAATTTTATATGACCGAGTAAAATACATTCTATCATGTAATAAATTAGCACATTCTTTAGATAATATCTTCAGGTATATCGTGTAATTTTTCTAAAATTGTTATTTAACAATCAATACAAAAAAACGTGATTAAGCAAACCAGTTTTTTCTCGTTTGTCGCGATGCCTCGCCTTAAATATAATATAATTGGAACGATGAATCACCTAAAATAATAAAAAATAAATAAGGTGAACTATATTAAGTCAGTAACTGTAATCTCAAAATTACGTAATTATAGATTCCGGAGTATGTTATGCAAAACAAATCTGATATCTGATCGCTACCATATTTTACAACATCATCCGGTTTAGTTTTTTTTTTTTTATATCATAAGATAGCAAACAAGCAGATGGGTCTCCTGATGGAAAGAGTCAACCATCGCCTATAGACACCAAAGATGTTAATGGTGCGTTGCTATCTTGTGGCGAGGTCTAATGCCACATGCATAAGTTTACCGGCTACCTTACCCTCCAAACCGGAACACGACAGCGACAAGCACTGACGCTATTGCGGCAGGAATAGGTAAGGCGGTGGTACCAGACCCGGGCGAGACAATGCAGAACTCTACCACCTAGTAGCCACGATGGTAGTGACTCGATAGCCAATCGGTCGCCTTTTACGACCTGCCTGGCAGAACGGCAGTTGGCCTATTCTACAAAGGAGGCCGGGACCAACACGGCGGAACCAACAGTTAATCTGAAATTTAGCTAAAACCGACCACAAACACTTTATGTACATAAAAGTTGTAATTCAATTTAATATTATTGTCAGATGTAATAATAATCCATCATAAGTTATCCATTGTTAGAGATATACACAATACAGATTGAGTGAAGGATGAGCTGTGTGATGAATGGTTCCAACATCATCGGTCAGGGATGCAGCGAACAATAGAACAAGGGCACGCCAACAGCAAATACGGAAAATTGTGGAAATTGTAACCGTACGATGGCATTGAGGAAAATCTCTATTATATGAACATACACATAACTTCAAACATTAATTTCATTATTCGGACCATTGCCGTGATGTTTTTATATTATAAGATTTGGATTTTACGCTTTCAGTCGTTAGCAATTGTTTATAGTTATACAACAGCATACAATAGTTTATAACGCACTTATAATTTTATTTCACAACTAGCTGTTGCCAGCGACTTCGTCCGCGCGGAAGTCGTTTGCTTCGCACAGCACCTCCCCCATAGGTGATAACGTGATAATGTGTAGCCTATATGTTGACCCGACCTGTTAGTAATATTCATGCAAAATTTGAAGTAAATCCATGCAGTACTTTTTGAGTTTACGCCGGACATACATACAGACAAATAGACAAACAGACAAACAGACAAAAATTCTAAAAACTATATTTTTTGCTTCGATATCGATTGTAGATCACGCCCCAAGTATTCTTTTAAAAAATATTCAATGTACAGTTTTGACTTTCCTACGATTATATGTATAGATAAGCAGAGACTAAATTATTAAATTGACCTTTTTTGATATCATAAGAAACAACCATCGTCTATAGACAGCAAAGATGTTAATGGTGCTTTGCTATCTTGTGGCGAGGTTTAATGCCACATGCATAAGTTTACCGGCTACCTACCCTCCAAACCGGAACACTGCAGCGATAAGCACTGACGATATTGCGGCAGAAATAGTAAAGGCGGTGGTACCAGACGCGGGCGAGACAATGCAGAACTCTACCACCTAGTAGTCACGATGATAGTAACTCGAATAGCCAATCAGTCGCCTTTAAGACCTGCCAGACAGAACGGCAGTTGACCTATTCTTCACACGCACAATTTTAAATTGTGCGCTCATATCAAATAGAATCGCGTGCATCTTGGGTTTTTTTTATATAAATGCAATCAGATCATCCAATCACATTCCACATAGCACTATTTTAGCACCAGTAATAAGTGGCATGTTTTATTTACGTAATACTTAAATGTATAAAAGTGAAGACATATTGGAATATAAAATTTATTATTTTACCATACAATAATATTTATTTCACGTCTGTTGACATGAATTAAAGATGTAAATTACCTGTTGTGCAAGCTTTTTCTGTATTCATTTCACGTAAGCGACTCGCAGTCGACGCGCTGTATGCTGTGTTGAACGAAATTTAATTCATTTCACAACTAAAAGTTACAAAGTTTTTTGTGTATTGCATATTCCTAAATTAAATAATCTATGCTTTTCTATCTATGCTCTTTTGTGTTTACTGGAAGATATTTCATAGAGATAAGGTCGCCTTTTATGATATTTTCACAAACAAACTGTAATTAAACCTTTGCGACGTATACGGAAGCATTGTTGAATAAATAAAAATGCAACTAATCATTTTTAGAACAATGTGTAGCTAACAAAAACAACTTTTAAATTTTATTGATGACTAGCTGTTGCTCGCGACTTCGTTCGCGCGGACTTCGTTTACTCCGCACAGCCCCTCCCCCGTAGGTGATAGCGTGATAATATGTAGCCTACATGTTGACCTGCCCTGTTAGTAATATTCATGCAAAATTTGAAGTAAATCTATGCAGTACTTTTTGAGTTTACCCCGGACATACATTGACTTTCTTACGATTTTATTATATGTATAGGTTATGATATTGCAAATATATTTCGGATACAAATAAGAAATTGAAGTATTTAATTTGCGAAATATTCGCGAAACTTTATATGGAACTGCTGTGATGCAACTGAAACGAACGGTAGTGTAAGGAATGGGACAAACTTATCCGAGGCCTAAAAATTGGAGACCACAGCGGCGCAATAGTCCACCGGACGTGGGTGGGGTCCACACTTCCATGTCTTTAGCGAAGGCAGTAACACACAAATTATATATTCGACGCACGTTTCACTTCGTAACCGAAGCATATTTAGGAGAGTTGAATTGCACTTCACTCTATGAAAGGTGAAGCATTAATAAAACATATTAATCTGAATACCTTTCATAGAGAGAAGTGCTATTCAACTCTCCTGAACATACTCCTATTGCTACAAACGTGGAAGAAAGTCTGGTGGGAGTAGGTGGACTATTGTGCCGCTGCGGTCTCTAATTTTTAGGCCTTGGACAAGTTTGCCCCATTTCTTATACTACCTTTCGTTTCAGTTACATCTCCGCAGTGCCATATAAGGTTTCACGGAAATTTTGCAAATTAAATATCTCAATTTCTTCTTTGAATTATGGATGAATGCAAAATGACGCCTGAATTTTTCCCTGTGTTGGTCCCGGGCACCTTTGAAGAATAGGCCAACTGCCGTTCTACCAGGCAGGTTGTAAAAGGCGACCGATTGGTCATACGAGTCTCTACCATCGTGGTTACTATACTGTCTCCTCCGGGTCTGGTAACACCGCCTTGCCTATTCCTGCCGCAATAGCGTTAGTGCTTGTCACTATCGTATTTCGGTTTGGAGGGTAAGGTAGCCGGTAAACTTATGCATGTGACATTAGACCTAGCCACAAGCTAGCAACGCACCGTTAACACCTTTGGTGTCTATAGGCGATGGTTGACTCTTTCCATCAGGAGACCCATCTGCTTGTTTGTTATCTTATAATATATAAAAAAAAAAACTTTCGGATACTTTTATTGAAAAAAATTATTACCGGGACATTCCTTTCAAAGAGTTCTTTCTTCACTTCACAAGAGAGAGAGACTTCACGCGTAAAAAAAACAAAATATTTTGTTTTTTCACGCGTGAAGTTTTTAAATTAACTATGGGTATTAAACAATTTTAAAAATCTAATTTCATCCACCTCCTACGTCGCCTCGGTAACAACTATTAGAACTGTGGCATGCCCAGAAAATCACGCGACCCGCCGCGATGCAAATCGAGTCGTAACAATTTTAAAAACCGCCGACGCCACCTCAATAACAACTAGTTGAGGCTATGGCAACCGCGCGAGCCGCCGCGACTCTGTTCACGTCGCAATTCGCGCCGCGGGTAGCTTTGACCATGCCGTTACGTTGGTTATGCGAGAATTACTACATAATTTATCAGTTACTTTCACAGTATCATGTCATATAGAATTCATCCCTAAAGTAACATTTCCATGAACAAAATCTTCTGAAATAAACACTATATTTGTATGTCAAGTGAGAATTATAAGGGCTATTTATAATCTTAACCAAAGGGGTTTCGAGACAGAAAAATCCATTTAAAATTCACTTAAATTCAATTACATACTGTAAAATTAGGCTCCATACAAATTTGGCCTAAAACGCAACACATGATGATAGCTGCTTACTGTATTTTAATACATTAATAATTTCTTCTGAAATGTAAATTTTTTTTTTTTTTTTTCTTTTTGGAAATGTAAATTGTATTACGAACACTTTTTATAATACTAAAATTCACGAAACTCCTTCAAAGATTAATATCATTTGAATTTATAAATGTTATATTCCATTTTAAGTCACTCACATTGCAATATATCGTCAACATAAATATAATTAATTTTTGTATCACTCATCATAAAGTTTTTGATTTTAACCACTTAAAAGTTAAAAACCAAAAAAAACTTTTGTTTACATTAAAATATTTGTTAATCGTTCACAGTGTAAATAGATGACACTTGTTTTTTTTTTTTGTTTCTCTAGGATGATACTAAAAGTACTTATTTATACAGCCTTCTATGTTGTGACTTTCGAATATAGCAATAAATATTTTCAGTTTTGTTGCATTTTATACAAAAGTATGTTTAATATTTTGCATTTTACTGATCCGGCATTTTTATGATTTGTTTAGTTGGTCAAAAATAAAAGAAATTGTTGACTTGATGGCAGAAAAGAAAAATCTTTGCTTAATTTAGAAATAAGAAAAAGCGGACAAGTTTGTTTAGTTTCATGACTTCCCAACTAACATCCTTTTAAAATTAACTTATTATTAAAAAATATCCGTTGAAATCTAATATTGACTTATTGTAAATTAAACTAATTCAGTAATTTTGGCTGACGCTATATTTTTGTAGCCCTTTTAGGTCGATCTCATCAATCTCCTTTAAGAAACTGAGAATATTCGTCTAAATATCTGCGCGTGTAAGAAAAATAGACATGTTCAATCACTAAATATAAGGAGAAGAAATAATCCTAACAGAATTTCTATGGGTTTTCTAAGTAATTATGCATTCAATTCAATTATCGGTATTTTTTCGTGCCGAAGCATACTTACCTATGTTGATGGCGCGTACCTTTTAATACTGTTGTTCCCCAAAACCATTCTTACGCCGTTTTTTCTCCATATTAATTACATGTTGCTTCTATGTAGTTACATATATTTCTATACATAAGACATAGTATTGGTGATGCTTCATACCTGACCGTAGTGGGATGACTTCCAAACACATCGACGAGTGCTTTGGTGTCTATAAGCGACAACAATTTAAAATTGAATATACGTAGACTACATTATAAGTTTTGCGTAACTTAAAAAAACAACATGTTATAACCAAAAAATTATCTTTATTGCTTTTCAAAATAATCTCCTTTACATTTTAAAAATTTTTTCGTGCGATCGAACCATTTTTTAAAACAGGAGGACCACAGATCTGAAAGCATGTTTTCTACGTGCTGATTGAACGCTATCACTGCCACTTTGGAGTTGGTAAAAGTAAAACCTCTCAACAAATCATTGATTTTGGGGAAAATACAGAAATCACAGGGTGCTAGGTCAGGGCTATGCGCAGGATGAGTGACGAGATGTACTTTTTCGGAAGCTAAAAATGACTTTGTTTTGTTGGCCGTGCGTGAAGAAGCGTTATCATGGTGTAGGAGAATGCGGTTTTTGGGTCGTCTTTCGCGAACTTTTTCTAACACCCTGGGTAAATAAATGGTAGAATACTACTCGGCATTAACACATTTTGATATTCAAGTGGAATCGTACAGATGAGACCCGTAGCTGAGAAAAAAACGCGATCATTTTTTTACCAACGTTTCTCGCCTATTTCACTTTTGTTGGCCTGTTCTCATTTTCAAACACCCATTCACAAGATTGCTGTTTTGTTTCGGGTTCAAAACAATAAATCCACGTTTCTTCTCCTATGAAAATGTCATAAATGATCGTGGTCCGTGGACCGTGGTCGTACTTCAGTAGCATCTATGAGCACCATTCCACGCGAGCCCGCTTCTGCTCCGCTGTCAATTCATGAGGAATTCAACGACAACAAAGTTTCCGAAGTTTCTATTCTTTGTGTAAAATTTTCTGAATTTAGCTCATACCAATCCCTAATAGTTCTGATATTGTCTCATACGTAATTCGGGGGTTTTCTTCAATTAACCGCTTAACAGTTGCCACATTATTTTTGTTGACGGCAGTTGAAGGCCGCCCTTCACGAAATTCGTCATGTAAAGAAACTCGACCTCTCTCAAATTCAGCAAAACCATCGCCTCACAGTGCTCAAACAAGGTGCTTCTCTCCCAAAAGCATTTTGAAGACGAGCGGCACAGTCTTGCGGAGAAAGAGAACTTTTAAAATCATAAAAAATCATCGCTCTAAAATCTTTTCGAGTTAATTCCATTTTCGTTGCGTACGTAGAACTTTGATGTGTGATAAAAAACAATTGACAAATTATTTCCCACCAATTGTTTTTTTTTTTTATTATTAAGAAGGTTGCAACGTTTTAAAAATATAACATTCGAAATTTAAATAGTTCCGATTAGCTAGAAGTGCAAAACTTTAGTGTGCCCAATGTATGATAATTTAATCGCAGAAAAATTGTAATACCCCGATTTCCAACTTTATGTAACTTATTTTTTTTTATGAGACCAAAAGGTTATGTTAATGGTTAAGGTCTAAGGTGACAATCGGAGGCAGTCATGAAAACTGCCAAAAGAAGTGAACATTTAAAATTGTGTTTTGAATTTTCAAACTCATTGTAATTTTAAAAAATAAAATTTCAAAACTTCACCTTAAACATAAGCGTATTGCTGACGTAAAATCATAAGATTTTTCCCAACCAAAACTCATCTAAAGCACCTTCCAGTATTAAACCAACCTTTAATATTCAAAAGCGCCTTCAAAAATATAGCTGAATTGGAAATCGAATTGAATTGATAAACTAAAAGTTTACAGATTATATTTTCATGGAAAAACTTCGAAGGGATCTCAGAAATAATCTCTGATATAAAGTTGTATTATCTGAATGTTTTCGGGTCGCTGGCTGTCTCTATCAGTGATCTGATCTTATCAGTCGATACGGAGGGTGAACCAGAGGCCTTTATTATTATTGAGAGGTGGATTTTGTTTATAAGAGTTGTATTTTAATTTCTAACACTTACTAATGGATGTTTAAAAGTTTTCATGCAATATCGTATATGGTTTTTGTAACCGAATTTAGAAAAGGAGGTTATCAATTTGACCTGTATTTATGTATAACAATATGTTATGGATAATATTTGAGTACGATTAACTTTTTAGACTTCCAAGCACGTGTGCTACATTTCGTTTGCTATGGAGTCCGAAATAAGGCTCTCGATCTTATTTGAAAGAATTCAGAGAGTTGGTATTAATAGAAAAAGGTCCGCTGGTGCTTTTGTAACCATGCGTGTCCCGCAGGGATCCACAGTTGGTCCATTCTTGTTTCTGATATGAATAAATGACTTACCTTACTAAGTAGGGAATAAGCATGAAATCGTACTGTTTGCGGATGACACTTCAGTTTTATTTAAAGTGGAAAGACGAATTGGTAATTATGACGAAGTAAATAATACGATTTCAAAACTTGTACACAACAGTTGTTCAGTATGAATAATCTTTTATTAAATGGTAACGCAAAACTAAGTATGTTAAATTTTCATTGAGTAATATAAAGCATGTAGATACAAATGTACAACTGGATAGAAACAAACTGAATCTGATGGATTTCTCTGCGTTTTAGATATTACTTTAGATAAGAAATTACAATGGGGACCGCACATTAATAATTTAGCAGATAAACTTTGTTCGGCTGCTTATGCGGTCAAAAAATCTGTAAACGCAGGCCATCTTTGAAACCTCCCGCTAAATTTAGGCATTTTAAGCTTAAAGGAATGAAAACTATACCTATGCATCGATTTCTTTCAGAGTACAAAAATCTAAATTTTATTATAAATGACAATAATTACTTTTTTGAAAAGCTGTATGTTTTTGAAACGATAATCGATTTTGATCTTTTAAATCATTCAACTCAATTTTTGAGATCTAAAATATTATATAATAAATATCTACGTAATCAATAGGTTGAACAATTTCGAAGCAATGTTAACAAATATTTTTATCAAAAATTTTTCGTTGTTGATAAATCCAAAACAAATTGACCGACTTTAATCCAATGAACGGTATTTGACGCAGGGTTTTAAGGAAAAAAACTGATAGGATTTTTAAGTTGTATTAGGCTGTAAGGTAATTTCAAAAAAATTAAATAAGTTTGCTAAAAACAACGTAGTTTTGATATTCGAAAAGCCGTAACTTTTGAAAATTAGATTCGATTTTGATTTTTAAAACGGTATTCGACTTAGCTTTTTTAATACTAAAATATCGTAGAAAACCAAAAAATTATTATTTGAAAAATTTCGAAGTTATGTCGAAGAAACACGTTTTTCAAAATTTTTCGTCAAAACGGATAAAACGATTTTGATGCTATTTGTGAATTAGACGTAGTTTTTTTAAGAATACAGCTGATTAGATTTTGTACTCAACTTCCAGGTTCGTGTTCCGAACATTAACCTGGAAGTTGTATTTAATCTTCTACGCCGACTTGGTTCAAATTGTGAGAAACTCTAAGTTCAGCGAAATTCTAAGTTCTAGTCGAATGCCATTAACCGCATTTCCCGGTATTTTTTTCACCATTTCTTCCACCACCACAGTCTTAATTATTCCAGCGGCAACAGCGTTAATGCTTGATTCACATATGCCGGCTTGAAGGGTAAGGCAGCCGGTAGACTTATATATAGCATGTGGCATCGCTATCCCGCCATACGGATAGCAACGCACCATTAACATTTATTTGGTGTCCACAGGCGATGATTTCTCTTTCATCTGGAGAGCCATCTGCTTGTTTGCTATCTAATGATATGAAAAAAAAACAAATAACTTATCATAATATACTATCATTCCAACCCACCCTTCCAATCAAGACAGATGCGATTCATTATGAATTACAAGTACTATATCTTCTAAAATTTATAAAACTTCTCAAACTTGTCAAAGTACGGAACAATATTAAATGGTGATTGATGCTCAAAGTTTTAAGGGAACGAAACAAAAGAGTTTTAAACAAATTGATTATGATGAAGGGGTACATATTTTGGAACGAAATGCTCTGTCGCATATTTAGCTAGAGCTACAAGGGAAAATTGACCGACTGATACATTTACTCGTGTTAGTTACATATGTTATAAATGTCGCAGTGAATTTGTCAATACCGTGAGATTATAATCTACCTAAGTGATATTATAATTTAACTGCTAACCTAACCTAACCAAATTATAAAATCCCTAGGTAGATTATAATCTAACGGCTATTGACAATTTCACTGCGACATAAACACCGACCACAGAGCCACACACCTGGGCTGTGTGGTCGTTGGTTAAAAATATAGAGTGATTATACTGGGTGCTAAAAACGTAGCGTTACATTGCTTAGGGATAGGTTTAGTAACGATAAAGGAATGCAGAAAAAATAAAAAAATATATTGCAAGATCAACCTAGTTTAGTACATAGTAACTTAAAAATCAGTCTTACGGAATTAAAATTGCTACTGAAAACGGCTCCGACAAATGGAGTAAAATGTGCGCCGCTAACGCTACGACGGCGTATAAATTACATCTTTTTTTTAATTAGTTACTGATTTTGTCCCAATTTTCGAAAATCGAATATTAACCAGATCTCCACGTTTTGAGGTACTACGAACCTTTTCCGACTATTTTCACGATAACGTCACGCCACGACGATGTGTGTATATAAACATCTCCTAACTTTCGAGCGGCTTAACTGATCGAAACGCGGTTGAAATCGAATGCCATATTGGATTCCGCTCAACTTAGATTTCCTAAAAATGTAATCCAATTCTGTCCATTCAGGGGGAAAAGAGCAAATTTTAAGCATCAGTTGTTTTTACATAATATTTCAGATCCCTCCCATTATCTTCTATCTTACTCATTTTTCATATTATGATATATAATAAAAAAGTATGATTTTAAACATTTTCTTTTACAAAAAACTTTCTCTTGACGACAACGAAGACGACAAAAGAATAATTATGTTGATTTGTTTATTCTAAGGTCATACGCGTACACACATTTTAGGTATTCATTTTTATTTATATAGAAGATGTGAAATACATGTTAACAAAACATTTTGTATAAACAAAATAATTGATTTATTTCACGTGAGTAAAACCGCGGACGGACGGTAAGTCCGCGGTTTTACTCACGTGAAATAAATCAATTATTTTGTTTATACAAAATGTTTTGTTCACGTGAGTAAAACCGTGGACTTAAACTAGTTACCTACTCCGCAAGCATACGACCGGATGAATCTCGTTAAAGCCTCGTATTAACATCGTAACAATCAATTTGTGTTTCAGACTGAATTAATCGAAAAACCTCTTCAAAGGGAACGTTTCTCATCAATCCGATTATAAAAGTTTTACTGGAGCTGTACAACTCCTCCAAATTAGAATTTACTGATATTGCTAGTCTATATGTATATATGAACTCCCCGTCGGTCGAGTGGTTAGCAAACTTAGCTACGAATCGATGGGACTCGGGATTGATTCCTGAAAGAGACAAATATTTGTGTAATGATCATAGAATGAACGAATGATAATAAAAATAGGAGAGGAAATATGGTTGGCCATTTAATTAGACACGATAACCTCTTTATAATCATCTTAGAAGGAAAGATCGGAAGACGAAGTAGGGGAAGACCCAGGTGGAATTTTGTCCAAAAGCTGAAAGAGAAAGTCGAAGAAGGGTCATATCAAGAGGTAAAAACAAAAGCAGGGAACAGACGAGATTGGCGATTGCTCCACCGACACGAGCATAGCTCTTAAATAGAGAGAGAACAGATGTTTGTGTTTCTGGGTTAAGATGTTTATTATGTATGTTACAGTATTTACATATATGTATATGTATTTCCGTCTATTAGTATCAAGGCTAACACCCATAACACAAGCAAATAATTTGCTTACTTTGAAGTTAGATCAATTTGCGTTAATTTTTCAAGAGATTTTTTACGTTAATTTGTTAAAAGATTTGTACTATACTAAAATGTACCTACATTCAACGTCAGGATCGCTAACCGCCCCGTTGGTCGAGTGGTTAGCGACCCTGACTACGCAATCAACGGGGCTCGGGTTCGATCCCCGACGGGGACAAGCATTTGTATGATGAACATAAATGTTTGTATTTCCGGGTTTGGGTGTTTATTATATATATTCTGGTATTTATATATGTATTTCTATGTATTAGTATCGTTGACTAATACCCATAACACAAGCAAATATTTGCTTACTTTGGGGTTAAATCAGTAAGTGTAATTTGTCCCGTGAATATTTATTTATATTTATATTTAATTATTTTATGATATTTCTAATACAATTCAAAAACTTTACTTATATTTAAAAGCTGACAAGTGGCCAGTATATGCTGTAATACCATAGAGGTATTACAGTATTAAGAGAGCACAAATAAACAACGTAGACGTAGACAGACGTAGATAAATAACATATAAGAACGCACAGAGAGCACAAATACATTGAGATAATATAATGACGTAATATAATAATACTACAGCGTTATATTACCCACAACAATGTCTTTACAGTCTATAGTTTATCTATTTTAATCAGGAGAGCTTTTTTGCTATAATATTTTATAAAGAGACTAGCTGTTGCCAGCGACTTCGTCCGCGCGGATTTCGTTTACTCCGCACAGCTCCTCTCCCGTAGGTGATAGCGTGATAATATGTAGCCTATATGTTGACCCGACCTGTTAGTAATATTCATGCAAAATTTGAAGTAAATCCATGCACTACTTTTTGAGTTTACCCCGGACATACATACAGACAAACGGTCAAACATAGAAACAGACAAAAATTCTAAAAACTATATTTTGGCTTCGATATTGATTATAGATCACGCCCCAAGTATTCTTTTAAAAAAATATTCAATGTACAGTTTTGACTTTTCTACGATTTTATTATATGTATAGATTACAACTACTTAACATTGCGAAAATATATTCGTATTTGTTTGACAGGAAGCCATATGCTCAATTTTAAATAATTATGGAGAAGAAAGAATCGAAAAAATAAAAGGTTAATGGATGACGATTTAAATATTGTAAACAACTGAGTACTCTCTATTTCTATTCTTTTGAAGTTAGAGACGTTTGTTTGTTTTTATTTTTTAAATATAATAAATACTAGCTGACCCGCGCAGCTTCGCCCGCTAGTATATTAACAAGCCGTCGAAATAGTTTTTAATACAAATTTCATCCCCTATTTCACCCTTTCAGGGGCTGATTTTTGAAAAAAAGTTAGCCTATGTTTGACCCCGGATCTTCAACTATTTCCATACCAAATGGCATGAAAATCGGTCCAGCAGTTTGCCGTGAAAGCGTAACAGACAGATTGTCTTTCGAATTTATAATATTAGTATGGGTAGATATGGAAGTATGGATTTTATTAAAATACAAAGTCATAAGAGATGTTATAATTGGCATAGTCGTAGTTAAGGGAATGAAATATTTCATTTGTAGGTTATTTTTCTTATACTTTTTGCCATTGACGCTTGGTAAAACTTCTTTCTTGTTATATTAAATTGCACTGGTAATGTTTTGTAAATCACTTTTTATTTATTTTAATCATTTTATCATATCCCTGAAGAAACCGTTTAAAATGAAACGGGTATGCGACGTACAATAAATCCATCCATACTAATATTATAAATGCGAAAGTCTGTCTGTCTGTCTGTCTGTTACGCTTTCACGGCTAAACCGCTGGACCGATTTTCATGAAATTTGGGATGGAAGTAGTTGAAGAGCCGGGGTCAAACATAGGCTATTTTTTTTTTCAAAAGTAGGGTTACTTTAAAGGGTTGAAATAGGGGATAAAATTTCTATTAAAAGCTATCTTAACGACGTGTGAATCTACTCGCGAGCGAAGCTGCGCGGGTCAGCTAGTAAGAGATATTTTGTAAGACAGTTTGAGTATATTCAACTTTTGCCTAGACTTTTTTATATTAGCATTTTGTACGTGGCTCTCCTGATGGAATTAGAAAGCATCACATCTAGACACCAAAGATGTGAATGGTGCGTTGCTATTCGTGTGGCGAGGTGTTAATGCCACTTGTATAAGTTTACCGGCTACTTACCATCCAAACCGTAATACGAAAATGACAAGCATTGGCGGCATTGCGGTAAGATTAGTTATGCTGTTGGTACCAAATACCCAATTTTATCACCAAGAAGTCACGATGGTAGTGACACGTATAGTCAATCGTTCGTAAACTAAACAAAAACAAGAAGGTTATATAATGATCTATGCCTCATTCATTTTTTTAAAAGCTGTCACGTGTGTTGTACCGGTCTCGTTTTTAAAAAACATGTA
Organism: Apodemia mormo; assembly: GCA_036924255.1. Lineage (NCBI taxonomy): Eukaryota > Metazoa > Arthropoda > Insecta > Lepidoptera > Riodinidae > Apodemia > Apodemia mormo. The sequence continues at coordinate 38,865,545 of JAUPFN010000011.1, read as the reverse complement.
TTGCACTATGTGCCCTAAACCTGCACATTAGCCACGCTTTCTGTAACCTAAATAGAATATTTACACCGAGAAGCGCGTGGTTACACTTCGGACTTATGTGACACAAGCTATAAAATAATATATGATACATGTGACTTAAGTTCACCGTGTGATAATAGACATCTTACGTCACATGTAAATGTACAAGGTAATTTAATAAAGATTTTGCGACATAACAGCAACGCGCTGTCGTCGCTTGTCATTAAAATTAATAAAAATCAACCAGATGTAAAATTAAATATAAACAAATGTCTTCTTGTCGCCTCTGTGGTTTAGTGAGCCAGCGTTGGCGTTGACCACACGAGGTCCCGGGTTCGATTCCCGGGTCGGGCACATAAAAAAAATGCTTTTTCAGTTTTCTGATAAACACAAAGTTGCCCGGGATTGGAAAGTGCCCGGTTGGCGATAGGCTGGCCACCTATCACATTGTGGGACCAAGTATCTTCGGCTAATCGTGGGTGCACTTGTTGTACCTCTGCCTACCCCTTCGGGGATACGGGCGTGAAAATACTTTTTTGTTTGTGTTCATGAATTTATTTGAAAAATACATTTGATAACATTCCATTAAATTTTTTTGCTAATTATAGGTATGTTTAATTTTAACTATTTCAGAATACATTTACCTATTTTAAATTTCAATTTAGATAACGATGAATGTATATTTATTTGTGTAAAATTTAGCGTCCTGGCGGTATTCCACAGCCTCTTGTAACATGGAATTTACCGACTTTTTTTTTTTTGGATTTGGATTTGGATTTCGAATTCTAAACTTATTACATAGAGCAAAGTCATGAAGAAATAGTAAACATGTATGAAAACTCCTAGCATCCTCATGGGACGCTCTATATTTATATTATAATTGTGAAAGTTTGGATGTTTGAATGGATGGATGTTTGTTACTCAATCACGCAAAAACTACTAAACGGATTTAAATGAAATTTGGTGCACATATAGATAATAACCTGCAATAGCACATAAGCTACTTTTTATTCCGGAAATATTGGCAGATCCCGCGGGATTCACCGAAAACTTTTACAACGCAGCGGACGCTGCAGCTAGTGAGGTAGTAAAAACTTTATTTTTAATATAGAATATCTAATACCTCTATCAATGTCTTATTGTATATATTTTATATATTTCAATCAGGAAAGTCATTTGTTTATTTTCTATAGGTATCATAATATAAAGAGAGCACAAATAACAACGTAATGTAAGAATAGTGGGGCGTTACAATACCTGCATCAATGGCTTTATTGTCCACAGTTTATATTATGTTTCAATAAGTAAGGCTATCTACTTGTTTGCTACAATATGATATAGAGAAAGCATAAATAACAACGTAACATACAACACTGTTAGTAGCGTTATATTACCTGTATTTCATGCAAAGGTTAAAAAAATAAAATTTGCAAAGGTCAGAGTTTACGTGTGTCGTGTTTTACGCTACAAATTTCAGTCTAAAACACTAAACTCACTGAAAGTAAAGTTAGTTAACGAACGTCCCGCCAATGTCCAGCTATTTCACCGGCTTCTGTTTAACGTAGGATGTGTTGTTGCCTCATTTAATTTCTTTCGACATAAACAATTATTACATTCTAGAGTTGTATAGCCAGTCGATATTATTTATTATTTAATAGCTAATTCTACAATGTCTTGTTAAGATTTTCTCGTACATATACAGGTTGTAAGGGACGGACTACCGAAAACCAAAAGCATGGTATTGAACCCTGATTCTGAGGTGAAAACCTTTGGAAATTTGTGGATTAACTTTTTGATTATTTTTTTGGCGATATTTTTTACTTTAACTTTGTAAAGTTTAATTTAATTTTAATAATCTATTATGCTTTAAATTCTTAAAAAATAATTAAATTTAACAAAATACATAAAATAAGCAATGTATTATGCGTCCCGTACCGCACAAAATAAACAGCTGTTTCGGGAGTTCGGCGGGCGCAACGAGTCGGAACAGAGTTCTAAGTGTGAGTTTTTGTTTTCGCATTCGATCGTGAGCGCGTTTGGAGTTTACCAGGAATTTGTATGTGATTTGTACAGCGCCACCTAGTGGTAAACTGGTTTCTCACGTTTACCACTAGGTGGCACTGTACAAATCACATACAAATTCCTAGTAAACTCGAAACGCGCTCACGATCGAATGCGAAAAGAAAAACTCACACTTAGCACTCTGTATTCGATTTATATTGCATGGCGTGAAAATAAGAAAAAACAATAAAACGCAAATTTTGCATTTCCCACAAAAAGAATAAATAGATTTTAAATATTCTCGGGACTAATTACACTTATTGAATAAAAAATTACCATAATGACTAAAACGTAAAAATGGCAGGTAGATCGTCCATTACACGCTGTATATAATAACAAAAAACAGATGGCTCTCCTATTAGAAAGAGATTATTATATATATATATATATATATATATATATATATATATATATATATATATATATATATCGTTTGCGATTTAGATAGTACATTCTTAAGAGAGGCCTGAACCAAAGGTTCCTAAACATTTTTTTCATAGACCACTTTGAAAATTTTGCGTAGACGTAACGTTGACCCTCGTCGAGCCTCCCTTAGACACCTGGGGTTTCACCTAGACCAATTTAGGAATCAGTGGGCACTAAACCAAAATTGTCTACTTAACTGTCAGTAAAATATTACGTCCTGAAGATGCCTTAAAAGGCAAAACCGGTCGATTAATCTATATTAATTAATTAATATTAATATATTGATTAATTAATATTAATATTTATCTATATTATAATATTATAAATGCGAAATTTTGGATGTTTGGATGGATGTTTATTACTGAGTCACACAAAAACGACTAGACGGATTTAAATGAAATTTGGCACACAGGTAGATGATAGCCTGGAATAGCACATAGGCTACTTTTTATCCCGGAAAAGTAAGGTGATCCCGCGGGATTCACCAAAAACTGTTAAACTGTTATAATTCAGCGGGCTGCACGCTGCAGCTAGTAATATTATAAATGCGAAAGTTTGGATGGATGGAGGTTTGTTACTCAATCACGCAAAAACTATTGAACGGATTTGAATGAAGTTTGGCACACAGGTAGATGATGACCTAGAATAGCATGTAGGCTGCTTCTTATCCCGGACAAATTCGATGATCCCGCGGGATTCAATAAATAATTTTATAATATAGCGGGCTGCACGCGACAGCTAGTTTAAAATAATTTAGTCTATACCTATAGTGAAATAAAACTGAAGTGCGTTATAAACTAGTTTCAACTAATGCCTCGGCCGCACTTTCGTCTGTCGTCCCGAAGATATTAGCGCGCTAAGGCACACGTGATCCGGAAGGTATGCGAGAATAGCCGGTCACATCTGCAATTATCGTGTCATCGCACGAAGCTTTGTGACGGTGGACGCAAGTGCCGAGGCAAAATAGTAATGGAATTTCACCAAGCACCGACGATTGAAAGTGTAAAATCTAAAAAAAATACTATTTTTATGTCATAAAAAGCAAACGAGCAGATGGGTCTCCTGGTGGAAAGAGTCACCCATCGCCTATAGACACCAAAGATATTAGTAGTGCGTTGCTATCTTGTGGCGAGGTCTAATGCCACATGCATAAATTAACCTTACATACCTTACAGATATTGCCTGCCCCGTTGGTCGAGTGGGTTGCGTTGACTCTGACTCGGGTTGAATTCTTGACGGGGACAAGTATTTTTGTAATGAGCACAAATGTTTGTATTTCCGGGTTTGGGTGTTTGTTAAATATATTCTAATATTTATATATGTATTTCTATGTATTAGTATCGTTGACTAACGCCCATAACTCAAGTAAACAATTTTCTTACTTTGGAGTTAGATCAATAAGTGTAATTTGTCCCGTGAATATTATATTATCTAATCTATACATATAATAAAATCGTAGGAAAGTCAAAACTGTACATTGAATATTTTTTAAAAGAATACTTGGTGCGTGATCTACAATCGATATCGAAGCCAAAAATATAGTTTTTATAATTTTTGTCTGTTTGTCTTTATGTATGTCCGGGGTGAACTCAAAAGTACTGCATGGATTTACTTCAAATTTTGCATGAATATTACTAATAGGTCAGGTCAATATATAGGCTACATATTATCACGCTATCACCTACGGGGGAGGAGCTGTGTGGAGTAAACGAAGTCCGCGCGGAAGAAGTCGCGGGCAACCGCTACTTATTATATTATAAAAAATTATAAATTATAAATATATTATATATTATATATATTATTATTGCAGCAGGAGTAGGTAAGGCGATGGTACCAGACCCAGGCAAGACAATGTAGAACTCTACCACCTAGTAGCCACGATGATAGTCACTCGCATATCCAATCGGTCGCCTTTTACTACCTGCCTGGTAGAACGGCAGTTGACCTATTTTTCAAAGGATCCCGGGACTAACACGGGGAGAATGTTTTTTTTTTAATTCGGATTTGTTATCTATCTATATATATTAATACGCGAAGGAAAAACTTTGGACTGTGTAAGTGTATGAAATTTGGCACAGTTAAAGTTTATACTACGAAGGACTGCAGAAATCTAAATTATTTTTAAATAATATGCACTATACATACATGATATTAATAAAAGTAAACATTACACACACTACATTCATGTAACGTACATGACATAATACACACATGTCTAATATTTTCTTTTCGGCTAAAGTCAGTTGTCCAAATTAAAAGGGATTTTGTTGTTTAATCTATGGTCAAATTTCGACCACAGGCTATCGCTAGCACAAAATATATATTACGTGTTTTACAAGTGTGCATAATACAACTTGTGTAAGCTACGCCGTAGCTACGACGCTTACAAATTGGGCATGCTACGAGTAGAATGTACTGAATTTAACCTTAATAACTTTCCGTAGACACACCGTAACTCATCGTAAGATAATCTAAAATGTGTTTGTTTTATATTACAGAAGGTCTTCTAATGTTAAAAACGTTAACAATTGCCAAAGACATCAATAAATGTTAATGGTGTACTGTTCTTCGTGTGGCAAGCACGCCGTAATACCGCACACATAATTTCACCTGTTACCTTAGTTGCCAAGTCAGAACACAACAGTTACATCACTACTGTGACAAGACTGTACTAACAAAAAAAGTAATGCGTCAGTAGAATAACCGAACCCATGAGTGACATTGCAATAGTTTACCACCTAGTATAGTCACTGTAGTGGTGAGACTTTGGGCCAATGTTTCATATTTTACGAACTGTCTGGCAGAAAAGCAAGAAGCTTTTGTCAAAAATGGAACCCGAACTAACATGGGAGAAAATGTGTGGATATTTCATTTAAATAATATTATCAGGAAAACCTAATAAACAGCTATTGTACAGCAATTCGAGTTACATATTTATTTATCAAATTGAAACATTTTATTTTTGTCGCTTTTTCAATAATATACGTTGCTGTTTTTGGACCGCCCCTTCGCATTGTTCGAGTGGATAGATGGGTAAGTAATCAATGAGGCTTGGGTTCGAATCATGACAAGGACAGGCATTTGTTTGTTGAGCATAGATATTTATATTTCTGAAATTGGATATATATATTTTGAAGTGAAAACTTCTTTAGCCGCGCTAGATGATTTTTGGCAGGGGACATTTAGTTTCGCGTCAGCAACATGCTTTTGCGTTGCTCGAACGACTAGGAAAGTTTCGTATGAAATAAATAGGGTTAGGGATCGATTCCCAATGGGTGCAAGAATTTTTATGATGAATAATTTTAGTATTTATTTTGTTACCTTTGTAAGTTATTTGTTACAAACATATTTTTATTTAATGATATTCAAAATTATAATATTTTGAATATAATAATGAATATTAAATACCCGTTTGACAAGCGCTATTTGTCTGTGTAAGAAAAAAAAACTTAGGTCATTGATACCATCCATCGTCAACAGTCGTAGTTCACATGACGCTGGAAAGATCACGTGGTTGCATGTCCTATTTTGGTGGAATCTAGGAAAAAGTAGGGGGTGAGATAGGGGCAAGTTAAAGGGAAGATAGGCAAGAATGTAGCGGGAAGATATGGGCAAGGTAGAGACGAGGTAGTGGAAAGTAAGTGCGAGGGAATAGGAGAAAATAGTATAGCGGGTAGGTTCCCGAAGGTTCCTAATAGGGAAAGCAGCGAAAAAGTATGGGGAGGTAGGGGAAAGTATTGGAAAGAAAAGCAGGAAGATAAAGAGAAGTTAGGATGAAACAAGGGTAAGGTATGAGTATAGTAGCGTAAAGGTAGGGAGAATAACAGGAAGGTATCAAGAAGCATGAAATGAAATAAATTAATAAATAAGATAGCTTAAAGATAGAAGGAGGTAGAGACAACGTAGGAGAAGGTAGGGGCGGGATAGGTAGAGGGAAGGTAGGAGGAAGGTAGCGGGAAGGTATGGGGAAGGTAAGAGCGAGATAGGGAAATGTAAGGGGAAGGTAGGAGAAAGGTGGGGAGAGTAAAGGGGAAAAAGAGAAAGGTTCGTTTCGCCCTGGTACTTGTTACCACCGCCTAACCTATTCCTGCCGCGTTTGCATCAATGCTTATCAATTTCGTGTTCTGTTTTAGAGGGGAAAGTAGCCAGTTGACTTCTGTATGTGACGTTGCCATCCAGATCCAGCCACGTCACACACACATCCACACGGACGGTTAGCAACGCGCCATTAACAACTTTGATGTCTTTAGGCGATGGTCTCTTTCCACCAGGAGAGCCACCTGGTGGTTTGCTTCTTAATTATATTTTAAAAAGAAATAATAGGAAGGTAGCGAGAAGGTAACGGGAAGGCAGGGGAAGGTAGTGGAAAGTCGCAGGAAAGTAACGGGAAGATAGTGAGAAGGTAGGGGTAGGTACTAAAAATGTAGCGAAAAGGCAAGTGTAAAGTAGTGGTAAGGAAATCGGAAGGTGGCAGGGTGATAGCGGGAAGGTAACGAGAAGACAGGGGGAAGGTAGCTGGAAGATAGGAAGAAGGTATAAATGTTTGTATGTAAGGTATAAATCTGTGCTTATAAATACCATTTCAAGTTTTCTTTCCTGTCGGCAGTCTGTCTGCCTACGATTTTTCTGTATATATTTCAGTATTTATGTGTGTATTTCTAAATATTATTATCGTAAACTAACATCCACATCACGAGCAAACAATTTGCTCGTGATTTATGATCAAATTTTGAGGAGGTTGGATTAAGGTTAGATTTATTCCTATAATTTGTCCGGTAATATTATTATTCATAATACAAATATGTTCCCAGTACAAATTATGTTTTGAATAAAAAATATTATATCAAAAGCAGCTACACCGAGCGCCAAAAGTGAATTAGAATTATTCATTTCCTACAATATCGCTGGACAAAGTACAATAATTTATCTAATCCTAAAGTAAACGAATTATTTACTTGCAATATTTATGTTAGCCAACGACAAAATTACTTAGAAATACAAATATAAATACTGTAATATTCTCTTACATATTAATACGTGAAGCAAATACTTTGTACTCCTTTTTATGACAATTACGAGAACGAAGGAGTTTGAAGTTCGGCGTAATTAAAGTTTACATTGTATAGGACTGCGGAAACTTAATATTTTTAATTTGTTTTAAAAATACATTAAATTAATAAAAATAAATATAAATCGCACTACATTCATATGACATTACATATTTGACCGCCCCGTTGGTCGAGTGGTTAGCGACCCTGACTACGCAATCAACGGGGCTCGGGTTCGATCCCCGACGGGGACAAGCATTTGTGTGACGAGCATAAATGTTTGTATTTCCGGGTTTGGGTGTTTATTATGTATGTAAAAGTATTTATATATGTATTTCTATGTATTAGTATCGCTGACTGACACCCATAACACAAGCAAATAATTTGCTTACTTTGGGGTTAGAACAGTAAGTGTAATTTGTCCCGTGAATATTTATTTATTTATTTATTTATTATATTAATGTAGTGCGAATGTAGTACATTGTAATGTACACACATGTACCTATATAATATTTTATACAGCTAAAGTCTGGTATAAAACTTAGGAGGTTTTATTGTTTAGTTTATGGTCGAATTTTGACCAGAGAGATTGCTATTCTAAATAAATTGTTCTAAAAATGTTACGAAAATATTTTTCTTATCAAACAGAATATTTTTACTCATAATCACAATATCAATAAATAATCAGGAGTATACATTGATTATTCCAACAAATATACAAAAGTATACGAAGATTAATTGAAACCTCGACCACAGAATACTTAGAGACTACCAGAAATCAATGTTACATACAAGTATTATTCGAGCATAGCACACATAGATACCTCTCACGGACGCCATATCTCCGACTGGTGCGATGCAAACTGTACCTAACCATTCCGAGATATCGCGTCCGTGAAAGGTGTTTATGTGTGCGTTGCTCGAATATCACATGTATGTAGATTGACTTTTGAGTCTCCAGTATATTGTGCCTCGACCCCTTACCCGAATAGATCAACTGCCTTACTACAAAGCAGATGGAAAAAAACGAGTATTATGAATTGTCTGTATTTCTCATTAAATGTGTGCAAAATTTCATACTCGTAAATCTCATAAAAACGGGTACAAAACTTTCGTTTCACGTCTTAATATATAGATTGTTTGACCATAAGTACATTCTCCAAATTGGTCTAATCCCCCTTTAAAGAATAGACCACCTGGTTTTCTACCCGACAATTTGTAAAAGTTTTGCCGAATGTATTACTAAATGGGGCACACTAAAAGTTTTGCGCTTCTAGCTAATCGGAACTATTTGAATGTCGAATGTTATATTTTTTAATCGTTGCAACCTTCTTAGTAATAAAAAAACAATTGGCGGGAAATGATTTGTCAACTGTTTTTTATCACACATCAAAATTCTACGTACGCAACGAAAATGGAATTAAGTCGAAAAGATTTTAGAGCGATGATTTTTTATGATTTTAAAAGTTCTCTTTCTCCGCAAGACTGTGCCGCTTGTCTTCAAAATTCTTTTGGGAGAGAAGCACCTTGTTTGAGCACCGTGAGGCGATGGTTTGCTGGATTTGAGAGAGGTCGAGTTTCTTTACATGACGAATTTCGTGAAGGGCGGCATTCAACTGCCGTCAACGAAAATAATGTGGCAACTGTTAAGCGGTTAATTGAAGAAAACCCCCGGATTACCTATGAGACAATTCGAGGACTATTGGGGATTAGTATGAGCTAAATTCAGAAAATTTTACAGGAAGAATCGTTTACACAAATTTTACGCAAAGTTCGGAAACTTTGTTGTTGTTGGATCCCTCATGAACTGACAGCGGAGCAGAAGCGGGCTCGCGTGGAATGGTGATCACAGATGCTACTGAAGTACGACCACGAACATTATAATGCTGTTTATGACATTGTCACAAGAGACGAAACATGGATTTATGGTTTTGAACCCGAAAAAAAATGCATTCTTGTGAATGGGTGTTTGAAAATGAGAACAGGCCAACAAAAGTGGGACAGGCGAGAAACGTTCGTAAAAAACTGATCGCGTTTTTTGTCACAGCTACGGGTCTCATCTATACAATTCCACTTGAAGATCAAAAAAGTGTTAATGCCGAGTGGTATTCTACCATTTTTTTACCCAGGGTGTTAAAAAAAGTTCGCGAAAGACGACCCAAAAACCGCATTCTCCTACACTATGATAACGCTTCTTCACACGCGGCCAAGAAAACTAAGTCATTTTTAGTTTCCGAAAAAGTACATCTTGTCACTCACCTGCGCATAGCCCCGACCTAGCACCCTGTTGTTTCTGTATTTTCCCTTAAATCAAAGATTTTATGAGAGGTTTTACTTTTACCAACTCCGAAGAGGCAGTGATAGCGTTAAATCAGCACGTAGAAAACATGCCTTCAGATCTGTGGTCATCCTGTTTTAAAAAACGGTTCGATCGCATGAAAAAATGTTTAAAATGTAAAGGAGATTATTTTGAAAAGCAATAAACATAATATTTTGGTTATAACATGTTGTTTTTTTAAGTTACGCAAAACTTATAGTGTGACCTACTTATTAGCTGTTTGTCTCGGCCGCACTTAGTAACATTCCTGCTGCAAGTGCTTGTCACTGACGTCTTTCGATTTTACAGGTAAGATAGCCGGTAAGCTAATGTGTATTACGCAGTCAAAATCTATAATTCGTCCATATACAAATGGCGTCATCGGATTACAAAGATAAATATATTTTAGAAAATGCCTTACGCTAATATAAAACGTCGTCATTATATAATATGCAAAACGTTTGCCGCCGCTATTAACAAATTGACGCGTTGTTCAAATTACTTGTTATATAAATGGATAGTTTATTAGGGTTATCGTAACCTACGCGACTTCCGACATAAGTATAAAGTAAGTTTCTTTTGCTTTTAGGTTCCAAACCTAGAAATTTTTTTTGTAGCCCTGCTGCGCGATCGTCGATCGTCGCCGTCGTTGGAGTTCACAGATGATATTGACGCAACTTATGTCGTCAACAATTTGCCTTCGGCAATTTTTATTGAACGCTTGCATTTATAAAATGACGGCGCCGTCTGTATAATGACGAAGCATACAAATTGACTGCGATATGTATAAATAAATAGCAACGCACCATTAACAACTTTGGTGTTTATGAGCTATAGTTGGCTCTCTCCATCAGGTGAGACATCTGCTTGTTTATTATCTTATAAAAAATATAAAAGTATACACAAATGATACTCAAAAATTTCTTTGGTAATCTATATAATAATATATAAAAATCAAAACGGCTGAACCGATTTGGCTAATTTTGGTTTTGAATTAATTGTTAAAGTCCAGGGAAGGTTTAAAAGGTGAGAAAATATAGAAAAAATAAGAGTAGTTAAAAAGGTAGAACAACGTTCGCCGGGTCAGAGCTAGTTATAAAATAAAAATATATTTTTGTATTTACCATCAGCAACATGGAGTTGGTATTATAATATATAAAAAGATTTTTTGCATAATGTTTCAGTAATACATAGAAAAATGTTGTTTTGATGACTGATCTATAATATTCATAATATACCTGGAAATAAAATTATTCATTCATTCTTGTATATAAAATAATTTATTCTAGATTGTAGGTATGCGTGTTTCCATTAATAACTTAATGTTATTTTAAATAGTGCCGACTATATTTTGCATAACTAATGAAGTAGCGACGTTACATAATTATTTCCTCAAATATGCATTTATTTTGTTACTGACCTGGCTTAGCATTGTTGTTGTTATTAGTCCCTGATGCCTGGCTGAAGAGGGAAGCTCCTGTCAGCCGAGCGCGACGTAAGATCCACCACATGGTTCAACAATAATAACAACAAAATTTGATAATGTTTTCTGTCACAAAACTCTATAAACACTTAAAAAAGTTTATTGAACACTATTACAGAGATAATTAGTAAATTATATTCTACTTTTATGATATATTTAAATTTATATATATATTAACTTAATTTCGATATTACGATAAGTAGATCAGTTAAAGGAGTTTAAATTGTGCCCCCTATGCAAGGGCCTACGCCAGACTGAAACTACGACCGTTCGAAAGACATGCGCATTCCAAACTCAAATCCTTAATATAAAACCTTGTTAAACGAATGTTTTATTTTTAATTAATTTACTGCTGTCCAGTCTCACGTTGATATTGAATTGAAAAAAGCAGTTCTTTTTTTAATTACGCCACCGCATGTATCCTGGCAAGTACGTATACTTAGTAATAAATCTTATTTTAAATTTAAATTGCGTTGGAACCATGCATTTTATTTTTAATTTATTAATTTAAAAAATATTATTTCCTTTACATTCAATGCGAAATTAAGATGCTGATGATGCGGTAAAACGCAAAACCGGTTGGTACTAGTAAATAGAATTGTAAAATGACTAACATACGTATATGTTTTATATACTATTAAAAACAATGTTTTTTTAAATCATTAGATAGGAAACAAGCTGATGACTTTCCTGGTGGAATGATAAACTATCGCCTATAGACGCCAAACATGTCATAGTGCGTTGCTACCCGTCTGGCAGGATGGTAATGCCACATGCATAAGCCTACCCTCCCCTACCCTCCAGCGGAAAAGGTCAATGACGATAATCAATGACGAAAGTCTATTGCAGCAGTAAATGGTAAGGCGGTGATACCAAATACCCGGGCGAGACGTTGTCGATCTCTACTGGCGGCTCCACATTAGTGCCGTGAAGCTCCGTGAACAGGCGTGATCGTGAATTTGGGAGGCTTTCGCGTTGTGCACGCGCGTTCGCGCCTGTTCCCGACCAGATTCGGTATTTATTCCCGCGAGAAAGGATTCGCGCCCCGTTCGCGCGGCGTTCACGCGTACACCTCCACATTCGCCGCCCCCTGCCACTTTCGTCCGGACTATAATGGCGGCTCCACATTAGTGTCGTGAATTCACAATTCACCAGCAAAAATTCATTCAGACATAAAACAACTGCATTTTATCAGCACGCGCGCAGTGACATCCGTACGAATTTATAGCGGCTCCACGTTAGTGCCGTGAAGATCCGTGAACAGGCGTGAACGTGAATGTGGACGGTTTTCACGTTGTTCACAAACTTTCGCGCCTGTTCCCCGACCAGAGTCGGTATTTTATCCCGCGAAAAAGGATTCGCGCCCTCTTTGCGCGGCTTTTACACGTACACCTCCACATTCGCGACTCCCTGCCACTTTCGTCCCGATTATAAAGGCGTACGGATGTCACTGCGCGCGTCCTAACAAAACGTAGTAACGTTATGGCTTAACGAATTCTTGCTGGTATTATAGGTCTAAATTGAGTATCTGTTTTGGAAATAATCAGAAAAACTTTCTGAAGCAAATACTCAAAAGTCCACTGTTGACATAAGAGTAAATTTCTTAAATTCGCCACTGGGTTCAGAATGTAATTCTGATAACTTATTCTCCATAGAAAGTCTGCAAATTAATTTTATATACATACTTAATAATGGCAGTTTTAATCATACTAAGTCAATTCAAAAATTCACTACAATAGCAAACATACATTGATCGGTTACGATGTATTTTATTCATCGACCACCGCCTTACCTATTCCTGTCGCAATAGCGTCAGTGCTAGTCACTGTCGTGTTCCGGTTTGGAAGGTAAGGTAATAGGTAAACTCATGCATGTAGCATTAGACCTCGCCACAAGATAGCAACGCACCATTAACATCTTTGGTGTCTATAGGCGATGGTTGACTCTTTCCATCAGGAGACCCATCTACTTGTTTGCTATCTTATGATATAAAAAATCCACCATGTTTTTTTCAACGCTTTCTAATAACTCTCTTGTTTTGTACGTGTAAACAGTGATATATTGCCAAAGCAAACGTAGTATTATGGCAGCAGCTTCTACGTCCATTTCGCGGCGGGTTTCATGAACGATTGCGAGCATCTCATGAATGTGGAGGACACGACTTATGCCGTGAAGACCAAGCAGTCACGATGGTAATGACATGTCTAGACAATCGGTCTCCTTTGAAGACCTGCCTGGCAAAACGGCAGTTGGTCTATTCTTCAAAGGAGCCCGAACCAACATGGATTTATAAGTGCCTTTAAAAGTCAATAATATAAACATGACAAGGCCGGTTGCGGCCACTGTACCATTTGTGGATATTTCATGTTATTTTTTCATAAAAATAATTCTATATATGTGCATATTGTTTGGTACATATACCAAAACAACATTTTTTACAATTTTTGTCTGGCTGTCTGTCTGTCTTGGAACTTTCACTGGCAGATAGCCGATGTCATAAGGAGTAACTTAGGCTACTTTTATTTTAGAAATGTTTCCACGCGGACAAAGTCGAGGGCACAGCTCCTCCCCCGTACGTGATACACATGCAAAATTTGAAGTAAATCTATGCAGTATTTTTTGAATTTACCCCGGACATACATAGAGACAAACTATTTATTATTTAATATTATTAAATTATTAAATTATTAAATTATTAAATTATTAAATTATTAAATTATTAAATTATTAAATTATTAAATTATTAAATTATTAAATTATTAAATTATTAAATTATTAAATTATTAAATTATTAAATTATTAAATTATTAAATTATTAAATTATTAAATTATTAAATTATTAAATTATTAAATTATTAAATTATTAAATTATTAAATTATTAAATTATTAAATTATTAAATTATTAAATTATTAAATTATTAAATTATTAAATTATTAAATTATTAAATTATTAAATTATTAAATTATTAAATTATTAAATTATTAAATTATTAAATTATTAAATTATTAAATTATTAAATTATTAAATTATTAAATTATTAAATTATTAAATTATTAAATTATTAAATTATTAAATTATTAAATTATTAAATTATTAAATTATTAAATTATTAAATTATTAAATTATTAAATTATTAAATTATTAAATTATTAAATTATTAAATTATTAAATTATTAAATAATGTAATCTTGTGTTAATTGTATTTACTCTCGTAGATGTTAATAATAATTGTACTACTCGAGCTGTTTGATTTTTTCCCCGTGTTGGTCCCGGGCTCCTTTGAAGCCAACTGCCGTTCTGCCAGGCAGGCCGTAAAAGGCGACCGATTGGCTATTCGCATCACTGCCATCCGCGTGGCTACTAGGTGGTAGAGTTCTGCATTGGCTCGCCCGGGTCTGGTACCACCGCCATGTTTTTACCTGAAGTGAGCTGTATCTTTCTTCTCTAAATAACAACTATGCGATTAAAACTTACGCAATGAAGATTCCTTAGAAACTTGTGAGTAAAGTTCTAATATTATTCCGTAACTAAAACTAGGTTAAAGGACAAGTTCACCTTTGCATTGAGCCAACCGCAAATAAGTTTCTAATAGAAAGATTGCTTTTTGTTTTGTCAAACAATTTTTAGATATTTTTCTTTACATGTACTTTGAAAGATTGCTCTTTCTAGGTTACGGGAAATTTATATATACCTATAAGTTTTAATGTCCCCTGTGAAATAACAAAACTTGCAAATATATGTGACATTTCTCCCGTGTTGGTCCCGAGCTCCTTTGAAAAATAGGCTAACTGCTGCTCTGCCAGGCAGATCATAAAAGGCGACCGATTGGCTATGGTAGTCACTACCATCGTGGTTAATAGGTGATAGAGTTTTGCATTGTCTCGCCCGGGTCTGGTACCACCGCCTTACCTTTCAAAAATATAAAGCTCCTTAAGGTGTAGTCGAGTACAAATTGATTATACAAAGAGCGTTTAAAAGTCGTCGAAAAATTAAGTTATCACATTATCGGTTTGAAGAGCTGGGTCTGGGAAACATATTGACAAAAATCAAAACAAAAACGGAATCTCTCTTTTTGTATTCCGTCTATCTGTCAATCACCAATCCTTTTAAAAACGCGTAGAGCGTACGGCTCCTTCAGCTGTGAAAAAATCAAACGTGTAAGTAAATGCAGTCAAAAGGTACGATCGTTTATGTTTTTCTTCTATCTTATGATAGCAAGCAAGCAAAAATGGGTTTCAGGATGGAAAGAGTCAACCATCGTCTATAGACACCAAAGAGGTTAATGGTGCGTTACTATCCTGTGGCGAGGTCTTATGCTACATGCATAAGTTTACCGGCTACCTTACCCTCCTAACCGGAACACGACAGCGAGAGGCATTGACGCTATTGCGTCAGCAATAAGTAAGGCGCTGGAACCGAATACTCGTGCGAGTTGTTGCAAAACTCTACTAAATATTAGTCGTCACGATAGTAATGACACTTATAGACAATCGGTAGGATTTTACGACATGCCTGGCAGAACAGCAGTTAGTCTATTCTGCAAAAGAGCCCGGACTATCACGACGAAAACCTAACACCCAGTTTTTTTATACATTCGATATCAGAATCGGGTACTAAACACCAATCAACCTGTACATATATCTAGTAGTAGGGAAGCCCAGGATATTGGCATTTACTCGATCGAGTCAGATTAACATTGGTGAAGGCTCTCCACCAAATATTATAGAGTCTGGTAACAAGAACAGAAAAAAAAACAAAATGCCGATAACTTCGGCTTATGGAAATTGTCAGATTATATTTTTTTCGTTATTCTTACATCACTTCCTCTATAATAATTCTTTTATTTTTTAATTCAGACGCGCTCGAGAATGTCAAAACAACGTTTTCTTAGCAACTTTGTAACACATCCACTCCCTTACGCTACACTTTAATCGCCAGATTTTCTAAATTTTAGGTGGCAATTGACCCACCATACTTTAGTTTGACGCAATTTAGTGTTTCCATGTCACAGTTTTTTTTTTGTTTATCATTTTTTATCTGTAGATTTTTCCCCACCATAGAAATGAAAAACATTGTATAACCTTGTATTTTTCTTATAATTTAATCTAGAAAATCCAATAGGTCCCTACGATGCCCCCTACCATAGTAAAAATATGCAAACGCTAAACTGACGGTAGTTAATCCACTAGAAACATTTGAAACTTACAATTAAACCGCCACTGAAATAAAGACAAATGGCGAAACTTTTAAGTTTCTACTTTTAAACTGTTTCTCTTAGAACAGTTTTTAACTTATTCCGTTGACGTAACTATCACTAGATTGCTAAGGAAAGTTTTACCCTACTTTTTTGAAGAAAAGATCACTTAACAATTAAGCGTCCAGTAAAAGCCGTGAGAAGGCAAATACTTGTCACCAGCATTGTAACTATCCGGCTCCTAGCTCCGGGTTGGCCCGGACCTTCTTTAAAGGCTAAATTATCTGTTATTCAGCTAGGCTGTTCGTAAAAGTTTAAAGATTGGCTATGTGTCATTGCCATCGTTGCTACTAGGTGGTTCTGCGTCCTCTCGTCTAGGTTTGGTGCCACCGCCCTTTTTATGTCATTAGAATATTAAACAAGCAGATGGCTCTCCTGATGGAAAGAAAATCCATCGCCTCTATACACCAAAGATGTCATTATAGTAGTGACACGTATAGTCAATGGGTCACATTTTACGACCTACCTGGTGTTCGTCTACTATTCAAAGTAGCCCGGATCAACACGGAAGACCTTTTCTATTCTTGTCTTAACAGCATCAGTGCTTGTCGCTGGCGTATTCCAGTTTGGAGGAAAAAATAATCTATAATCTTGTGTATGTAGCATTCCATCCTTACCATACGAACAGCAACGCACCATTAACATCGCAACATAGTGTATCAACTGGTCCTGCTAAAACAAAATATACAAACATCCAATTGTTCCAACACTAACATCGTCAGTCAAAACCATGAAGCTATATTATATCTGGAGACAAGACAACACTCCTAATAACTACTTAAAACCAAATTTTAAATACTGCTGTCATCTTCTGAGGCGTTGCCCTCTCTTTCTAACACATTTGTACAAAAAGAGATGGCGAGACCTCAATATTTGCTTCAATAAAAGTGCTAGCTCCACCTATACCTAATACTTCATGATCAAAACTCTTATATAATACTTTAAAAGAGCAATTCTTGTATATTCGAAACGGCTCTAACGATTGTTACATCCCTACTGGACTAGTAACTTATTTATCGTTATATTGGATTATATTTATTAACTAGCTGTTGCCAGCGACTTCGTCCGCGCGGTCTTCGTTTACTCCACACAGTTCCTCCCCCGTAGGTGATAGCGTGATAATATGTAGCCTAAATCTAAATCAGTCAACAACATCTATGTAGGACGTAGGTACTCAAAAATACTGAATATGTCAATAAAACGTTTGTACTCAACAAAATCTGAATTAGTAACAATATTTGTTTCTTGTTTTCACTTCTATGATAGTAATGCTTTTTTTTAATTCAAACTAGCTGACCCAGCAAACGTTGTTCTGCCTTTTTAATTTCTTTTTTTTATATTTTCTCACCTTTTAAACCTTCCATGAACTTCAACAATTAATTTAAAAGCAAAATTAACCAAATCGATTCAGCCGTTCTCAAGTTTTAGCGAGACTAACGAACAGCAATTGATTTTTATCCATACTAATATTATAAATGCGAAAGTCTGTCTGTCTATTACGCTTTCACGGCTAAACCGCTGGACCGATTTTCATGAAATTTGGCATGGATATAGTTGAAGATTCGGGGTCAAATATAGGCTATTTTTTTCAGTCCCTGGAGGGCTGAAATAGGGGATGAAATTTTTATTAAAAGCTATTTGGACGACTTATTAATATACTTGCGCGGTTCATCTATATGTGTATTCAGTCATATGTAGAATTGTGGCGCCCTTTCTAATCAAATGTCACTACAGTAGATTTACATATCCGCGAGAAGTTACAACTTAATTGCTTTCTTCTTTAAATGTTATATTTCCGCAGTCATATTTTATGTAAAATTTCCTAAATTACCGGTAACTTTTCTATGAACCATTGCAACACGTTTTCTATTCATCAATACAGAGACGGGTTCATTCAAGCTGATACCTTTTTAAACGGCGACCTACATAGTGAGTATTCGGAAAGGATTATTTTCCGACTGCTGCACAGATTTACCGAGCTAATCGGGTACAGTCGGGAGAGAAATTCAAAAGATGGAAGAAAGGGATTGGCCATGCGACTTCATACTATCCATACTAATATTATTAATGCAAAGTAAAAAAAGTAGTCTCTGTGTTTGTTTGTCCGTTTGTCCGTATATCTGTTTGTTGCATTTGCACGGCTAAACCACTGAACTCGGCATTGCCGACATGTTAATATACGTGCGGGTAAAGCTGCTTGGGTAGGCTAGTAATATTATAAATGCTAATGCCTATCCGTTATGCTTTCACGGTTAAACCGTTGAACCGGTTTTGATGAATATTACAAATGATGGCCCCTCTGTGCTAGTTCAGGCTCCTTTGAAGAATAGACCATCTGTCATCCTGCTAGGTAATTTGTAAGAGACGAACGGTTGGCAATTCGAGTCACTATACCATCGTGGCTACTAGATGGTAGAGTTCTGCATTATCTCGCCGGGGTCTGGTATCGCCGCCTTACCTATTCCTGCCGCAGTAGCGTCATCGTTTGTCACTTTCGTGTTCCATTTTAGAGGTAGTCGATGGACTTATGCAAGTGGCACCAACACTATAGCAAAGCACCATTAAGATTTTTGGTGTCTATAGGCGATGGTTGTCTCTTTCCATCAGTAGAACATCGCCCTGTTGGCCATCTTATGATATTTATTTATTATTTAGGTGGAAAACAGCGCAAGAAAAATATAATTAAAACTTAAACTAGACGTGGAACTCGGTCAGAAAGATAATTTAATCAAATCAAAAATTAAGATAAATATAACACAAACAAACAGCGACGGAGCATACAAAATTTTAATCAATTAAAATTAAATATTAATTGATAGAAATATAAGTTTGTTGAATTGTCTTTAAAAATTTCAATGTACCCAGTAAAATTTTGTAAATAGTGAACATTTTGTAAATTATAAAAAATTTAATGGCACAAAATATGAAACTTGTAATTATAAAAATAACTTTTGTAATGTGAAATCATCATTGTACATTTATAACAAGTACATAAAATAGAGAAAAAGACCAGCCCGCTGAGTTTCTTCCGCCGGATCTTCTCTGTGTGGCCGCGTTCCGATCCGGTAGTAATTCTAAATAATCGATATAATGTTTTAAATGTAATATTATATCATGATAATTTTTTTAAATATTTGCACACCACGTAATGGTAGAATATGTTGGTAACTTAATTTATTTTTAACAACTTATAACACCCATATACTTGCAAATAAATATTTTCTTTCTTCTTTCTTTCTTCAAAATGTTGATTTAAAAAACCATAACTAGTATACGTAGAGGAAAATATATAACTAAAATAAAGACAGAATAAAATACTATTTTATATTGCAAAATGATGAACAGTAAATGAAACATACTGAAGATTACCAATACGAAGTTTTAATGATGTTTGCGAAAGAAATATAATTGAATTACACAACTTATTGGAAGAACATTGGAAGTTTCTTTTTCGAGGCTCGATAATAAAACATTAATTCTTGAAAAGTTTTTCGTTTACGTCACCTTTTCTATTGACTACAAAAACTTCGTTTGTTTAATGTATTATAAAACCGAACTTAATAGTTTATTAAACATGAGGAATAGTAAAAGGTGAAATAATAGCCTTATTTCAACTTTTACCAGCAGTAACGTAGTTTTTTTATATCATAAAATAGCAAACAAGCAGATAGGTCTCTCGATGGAAAGAGTCAAACATCGCCGACAGACTCACATCAAAGATGTTAATGATGCGTTGCTATCGTGGCGAGGTCTGATGCCACATATATAAGTTTACCGGCTACCTTACTCTCCAAACCGCAACACGACAGCGACAAGCACTGACACTATTGCGGCAGGGATAGGTAAGGCAATGGTACCAGATCGGGCGAGACAATGGGCGAGACATCTAGTAGCCACGACGGTAGTGACTCGCCTAGTCAATCGGTCGCTTTTTACGACCTGCCTAGCAGAAGGGCAGTTGGTCTATTCTTTAAAAGAGGGCGCGGATTAAGACTAAAATGCAAATATAAAAATATATAGATACTGAAAAAGAACAAACTGACCGAATGCTATCAGGACATGTGTCAATAATTTTCATAACCAGCAAATTAGTATAATGAAGAAGCAATCAAAGCCTGCCACTTAGGATAAGAAATTTTTGTAGACTATTTACCTCATCACTGAATACATTATCCCTAAGTGTCTACTGTTATATGCCTAATGTAGCTGCGAACATGATGTAACTTCTTACGTCGAGACATTAATAATGGCATATATATTACGATGAATGAGATATCGACATTGATATAAATATCTCTCTCTTGTGTGTCATATTATCACGTCAAGAAAATTGTATACAGTTTGTAACAAAAACCCTGTCGGATCGTCATAAGTATTGCTATTATTTAGCAGATATAGGTATATAAATGTACCCTAATCAAATAATTATTTTTAAATCATATTTTAAATTATCGTCTTGTCATAGTCTTGGGTTATAACAAGTCGAATCAGATATCTGTTGATCCTGTTACTGTTACTGAAAAATAACAGATGTCATTATCTGTTATTATGAACAGCCTGTTATTTTTCCAAGCACGGTCTCAGTAAATAATTATCGTACAGTACAAAATGTGTGAGTAGCATATTACAAAGTACTCTATGGTTAGTAGAGAGTAGTGAGTACTAAGGCAATTTTAGTAGACGACATTTGGCAGATGCCAGACACGTACAAGTTAATATGTAGCTACTGCGTTTTAGATCCCATTTCACATTCCTAGATTTAAGATCTGACAAATATGACCTTTTAAATTAGCCTTACTTTAGTTGATTATTGTTTGATATAATCTTAAAAAATGTGTAAACGGTTAACCCTGCAGGCCATACCTGAAACTTCCCATTAATATGAGGTATTTTAAACTAAAATGAGAAAAAACTATAAGCATAATAATATATTTTTTTAGTTCAAATATCTATATAGATAGTTAGTTAAAAATCACAGTAGACTATATTGATTTTTTTAAAGCCGTGTAGGTATTTTGAAAACGATGATCAATTTTGATTTTTCAAATGGCATTCAATTTAATTTTTGTGATCTAAAGTTCTATTTTACCTACATAATTGATAGCCGATAGGTTGAAAAATGTCGAAGCAATATTAAAAAAACATTATAATAAATATAACTAGGTACCAGTTCTGCTAATCACCCGAACCGTGGGATGCTTTTTATTCACATGTTTTTGCAAATACGGATGATCAAAAGATAATTAAGCCTTACATAGATATATTGCAGCTCGCATAGTGCCCACCTAAATCTACAAAATTGTCCAACACACACACAACACTGTCTTCTCTTATTTACATTTGCCATTTTGCTGAACTAATATACGGTGGTCCTGCCGTCTGGGACTCTTTTTGGGTCCTCTGCAATACATGTTGGAGGACCGGTAGAGTACCCGAAGACTGGCGGCGCGCGGTCATCGTGCCCTTGTATAAAGGCAAGGGCTCACGTATAGACTGCAATAGCTATAGGGCCATCAGTTTGATCAGCTTAGCATCGAAGGTGTATGGTAGGATCATTGAAAGGAGAATGCAAGGAAAGTCCGAGGGAATGTTGTGGGAGGCACAAGGGGGTTTCAGATCTGGAAGAGGATGTATGGATCAAGTTTTCTCACTCCGCAACATCGTAGAGAAGCATCTGGCTGTCGGCCAGAAGGTTTTCTGCGGTTTTGTGGATTTGGAGAAAGCGTTTGATAGAGTTGTGCGAAAGAAACTTTGGGATATTTTACCCAGTTATGGGATAGATGGGCGTCTGCTGCGTGCTTTGCAATCCATGTACTGGGATTGCAAAGCATGTGTGCGGGTGGACGGCAACATATCGCCCTGGTTCGATGTTAATATCGGCGTCAAGCAGGGTTGTGTGTTGTCAGCTCGTCTGTTTATTCTATATCTGGATAAGTGTCTCCAAAGATTGAGGTCATTGAACGTGGGAATGCGCATGAGTGATCTAGTGGTGAACTGCCTGCTTTATGCAGATGACGCTGTACTTTTAGGCTCAACTCCATCTGAGCTGCAAACACTGGTCACAGTTATGAATGAGGATTGTAAGAGTATGGGCTTACATTTGAATGCGAAGAAAACTAAAGTTTTGGTATTTGAAAGAGAAACAACCAGAACGGATGTAAGAGTTGTGGTCGATGATGTAGTGCTGGAACAAGTGGATGAGTTTGTATATCTTGGATGTGCTTTTAGCAGGGATGGAAGGTACACCGCTGATGTTGAAAGAAGAGAAAGAGTCAACGCGGTCGAGATGAGGTCGCTAAGAAAAATATGTGGTGTGACACTCGCGGACCGGGTTCGTAATGTCGAAGTGAGAGAGAGGTTAGGTTTGAAAGAAAGTGTCGGTGTAAAGATGAGAAAGGGCATGCTCCGTTGGTTCGGACATGTAGAAAGAATGGTAGATGAAAGGTTAACAAAACAGATATACAACGCGAATGTGGAAGGATGTAGGTACCGGGGAAGACCGAGACTGACATACCACGATCAGATTGATCGAGTACTGTCCGTAGGTGGTGTCAAGAGTCTTCGCAACCGGCGTGTGTGTATGAAGAGAGTGATGAATGTGGAAGAAGCGAGACAAGCCTGCAAGGATCGTGATGTATGGCACTCGGTTCTCTCTGCCTACCCCGTAAGGGATCTGGCGTGAAGATATGTTGTTGTTGTTGTTGCTGAACTAATATTATAAAAACTTTTATACAACTTAAACCTAAATTATTTAAATTTAATAGCTAAATATATCCTATCAGAACAGCTTAATTTATTACCTATATATACAAAAAGAATATGAATACCTACTAAGTATTTTTATTCGCACTAGTAAACCTTTTGTTTACAAAACAATTTTTTGTTTTCGCTAAGTAAATTCAAAAGGAAATCGAAAGACAATAATCCGAAAAACGGGATAGAATACAAATTACTAAGGAAACGTTATGACCTGGGTGTCTAATTAATATCACCTTTATAATTAAGTCATAAAGTCGTAGTTACGTTGAACATTTTGTGGCCAATGGCGTCAATGCTAACAAAGACGTTCGGAAACGCGCTATTATATAAACGTTTCGAACTTTCAAATAATTTCTGTTGTAATTTTACTACGAAGAAAAAAATATTTTACCGTTATTAAGATTTTATACGAGTACCTATATTGATAATTTTATGCTAATAATTGAGATCGACCTTTTTGTTTTTACATACCTACAAAAGGACATAATATTTCAACATATCGTTAGAAGTATTCTTGCAGTGTTTCCGAATTGAAAATTAGGAACAGGAACAGATAACAGATTATACGAGTAGAAATAGTTGTCACTATTCTAGGAAGATATTTTGTTATAAAAGATTACTATTTAAATTTTCGGATAGTAAATACTAGGTGCTTCTCGTTTTAGCAAGATTCAATTAAGCGGGTGTGAGTGAGAGAGACTAATACATACGAAGAACAGGTAACACGAATATCTGTTATTGAGTAGGTACCTAGTATTTAGTACCTACTGTGACTGAAGAACGTAGTGCAGATTGTGATTCAGTATTGTGACTGATATTTTTCAACAGATATTTGATATTATAGGAACAATTGTTATCTAGTATTTACGAATACCTGTGATTTGTATCTGTTACGATAAATACGCCTCACTACTATCTTGTCAACAAATAATGTCAGTCAAAACATGTCGAGAGATGGGCAGGCGGCGGAATCTACATATTACGTACATATAATACGTGAAGTAAAAACTTTGTATCCCTTTATTAGGCAATTACGTGAACGGCGTAATATGAAATTTTGTGTTAAAATTTAAATTACTAGTACTACTACAAAAACTTGATATATTTAAATAGTATGTAGTAGAGATACATTTTTGTCACCCAATGTCATAGAACAACGAGATTTAAAAAATAGCTTGCATATTAATTTATTTAAAGAACTTAATTGTTATATTTAACACAAATACATATTAACACGCCAAATCCCGATATTATGACTCATGCCAATTTCTAACTCCACATTCACGACCATCTTTGTACAAACACACTTGTTATGGAGACATTTGACAAGATCCTGGGATTGCAACCAAATACTTAGTGTAAAACACGCAGTGATAAGCACTGACGCTATTGCGGCAGAAAGGCTAAACTGGTTATACTTAGCCCTTGCAACACGTTTGTCCAATCGTCTTGCCTGGTATATGTCTCTTAAGGCAAGGCATCGCGACAAACGATAAAAAACTGGTTTGTAAAATCACGTTTTTTTGTATTGATTGTTAAATAACAATTTTACAAAAAATTACACGAAATACCTGAAGATATTGTCTAAAGAATGTGCTAACTCATTACATGATAGAATGTACTTTACTCGATCATATAAAATTCCGAAAACAGGCTAAAAAAATCTCTAAAACAAATAATTTGTTAATAATATTTCTAATCTTCCACATGATTTTTATATGGTGATATTTAGTTGTAAATACAAAAAAAAATGTGCTAAATTTTAGTTTTCAGCTGATGACCTATATTTATTTATGCGAAAATTAACACGTTTCCCAGCGGTTTTCTATAGAATTGACGCGCGTCGAAATACCTCGCCTTAAGAGAGCCGAGCTGATACGAGAGATATTGAGATATTCAGAGAGAGAGAGAATGATATGCAGTCTCAGATCAAGAGAATACATTACTATTATTTTTTCGAAATAAATATCAGTCACTGTTCATGACTGCACACTCACTTGCAATGAAATATACATATCAACGTAAAATTGTAAATACCGTTAGATTATAATATACCTAAGGAGGTTATAATTTAGGTTAGAATAGCAATTTGTTTTTATAATATTAATACTGTAGATTATAATCTATCGCCTCTGTGGTCTAGTGGTCCAGCGTTGGCGTGGACCACATGAGGTCCCGGGTTCGATTCCCAGGTCGGGCACATAAAAAAAGTGTTTTTTCAGTTTTCTTAAAAACACAATGTTGCCCGGGATTGGAAATTGCCCGGTTGGCGATAGACTTGCCACCTATCACATTTGTGGGACCAAGTATCTTCGGCTAATCGTGGGTGCACTTGTTGTACCTCTGTCTACCCCTTCGGGGATATGGGCGTGAAGATACTTTATAATCTAACGGTAATTACAATCATACGGTCACATATATGTACATATATTGACAAATTTTGTAATTAATATCAATATACAAAACATTGCAAAAGAAAGAACACATTTGATTAATAATTATGTTATCGTCAAATTATTCCATAATTGTGTACGCATTTCTATAAAAAGTCGTTTTACAGATTTCACGTCATAAGTTTTATCCATTAGTATATTACTAGCGACACGGTTATATTAATATATACATATATACATTATAACATTTGATATCAATTTCTGCATTTGTTTGTGACTGTACTCCTAATATCCTTTAATGGATTTTCATTCTAAAAATCCCACAAATCCCGTAAGCGAGTCTTAATGTATCCTCTAAACTTCGTATCGATTGCTTTTACACGTGTTTGACTACGGAAAGTTAGAAACTTTTATGCCTTGGTGTACTTAAATTATTCTTTATTTTATACAAGCACCCGTCTCCGGATTCTCACGGGTAGCTCAAAATATATATAACTATGACAAAATTATCAGTAAGCCAAGAAAATTTTGTATGTGTATGCGGTTAGGCGTTATTTTGCATAAATTCATAACTTATAGAAGTAAACCATTCAATTTAAGAATTTAAATAATTATATTAGAATAACTTGAAATTATAAAACTTAACAAGTAATAACCATTCAACCCACATGCATATACAAACACACACACACACACACAGAGAGAGAGAGAGAGAGAGAGACACACACACAAAAGTTTTTGGCGAATCCCGCGGGCTCATTTATTTTTTCCGGGATAAAAAGTAGCCTATGTGCTATTCCAGGTCATCATCTACCTTTGTGTCCAATTTCGTTGCGTGATTGTGTAACAAACATCCATCCAAACATCCAAACTTTCACATTTATAACATTAAAAATTATTTGATTAATATATATATATATATATATATATATATATATATATATATATATATATATATATATATATATATATATATATATATATATATATGAATAACTGATGAACCTCTATACTGGTTTATATATAGTATCCCCCATTTGTTAATACATGTATATTATGTATATACATGTAAGTGTATATTCATAATTAACAAAAATGTATGACAAATAGTAATAGTTAAAAAATAAAAGTTGGTGAGTTACATATCATTATTATATAATAAAACTAAGTTGATAAAATGTGCGTGTCGATAAAACTTAAAAAGGAGTCCCGGAACGATAAAGGGACTTATATAGTGTGATAGCCCTTTATGCCCCCTCGAACCCCCCAAGAAAGTTCCCGTTTTGACCTAAAGGGCGTGTTTTTAAAGATATAAGGGCTTTTCCAACCCTTCAATTTGGAAATTAAGTGTAGTGGCGCCATCTGTTGTGGAGTATTTGAACTTCATTCAGAACAACGATTATTTGGGTTGCATTTAGAAAGGAGCTGCGAGTAACGGCGCGAAATTTAAAATTCCAATTTCATACATTTGTTATATTTTAACTACCACGTAATCTCATATCAAATCCCGAGCGAAGCCGGGCATCATAGCTAGTATGTATATATAAATTCACGATTCCTCTCAACTAATGTTAGCATTAAGAAACGTCTCGTTCAGTGCATCTGTTATTGAGGCGATTTAAATTAATGACATCTTCGTCACTATTGCACCGCGGGGTGTAGAAAGTATTTTAAACGAATTTCAAATTCAAATAAATGAATAAACTAATAAATAAGAATTTATATTTACAAGAGCTTAGATCTGTGTTACTGTATCTGTAGGTCTGCCTGTGACTTCTTACCTCCCAAACGGATGAACCATACTGATTTAGTTTTCTTAAAAAGCGGTGTACATCCTTGTTGCGTAGAGTTCGGTCCACCCCCAGTAGCATCCTAAGGGTATTTGTTGATAGGTTCGATTGCCAGTATTTGGATCACTGTAGTATGATTCACGTACTGGAAAATCGATCCTGTCCTAGTTTTTAGATATAGTGTTTAGTTATATGTAATATGTGTGTACTAACAACAAAATAATATGTGATCCCTGTTGGTCGAAATAAAATATTTATTATTATTATTATTATTATTATTATTTAGAAGCAGGAAGATGATCGGAGAACCACTTCTAAAACCACCCTTTCGAAACTGATTTTTCTAATTATGTAAGAGACGGTCTACCGAAAGTTGACACCGTGAATTTCGACCTTAATTCTGAGATGAAAGCCGTTGGAAATTTGTGTGGGATTTCGGTCAATATTTTTTACTTTAACTTTGTATATTTTGATTTACTATACAGCGATCGCTTATGGCCGATATTTGAACATAGATTAAACCATAACATCTCTTTTAGTTTATAACGACTTTAGCCGTAAAGAAAATAATATACATGTATGTCACATAAAAATAATTATTTTTATTAATTTACTGTATTTCTAACCCCCCCCCCCCCCCCCCGTTAGTGAATGAGTGGCGATCTCCATCACCGCATCTTACTGACCTAATAACAGCTATCGGCTTCTAGCGATAACCGGAAGCGACGGCTTACTGCTCATTTGAGGAAGAGTGGTAAAGCACCACCCGCCAGATTCCGAGCTGTTCTGGGATTCTGAATTTTCATACCTAGATAAATTTTAAATAAAAGATTGTCTAAACATAATTTTGCAAAAATCGTACACCCTCACATAAATAACGCCAATCTTTAACACTTTGACCTTTAACCGCCCCGTTGGTCGAGTGGTTAGCGACCTTGACTACGCAATCGACGGGGCTCGGGTTAGATCCCCGACGGAACAAGCATTTGCGTGCTGAGCATTAATGTTTGTATGTATGTATTTCCGGGTTTGGGTGTTTATTATGTATGTAAAAGTATTTATATATGTATTTCTATGTATTAGTATCGTTGCCTAACACCCATAACACAAGCAAATAATTTGCTTACTGTGGGGTTAGATCAGTAAGTTTAATTTGTGTCTGAATATTTATTTATTTATTTCTAAAGCATTTTATTTAAAAATGTTATGTTTCTGCAGTCCCCCACAATGTGAGCTAAACTATGCCAATATTTCAAACTCCACCGTCAAGCACCGCACTTACATTGCAGAAAAAATCATAAAACGCAAATTTTGTATTTCCTACAAAAAAAATCTCGTCGTGACTAGAATATAAAAGGCATGTTTTCTTAATTTTTCTGTAGACTAGACTGTCCCCTACACGCTGTGCATAAATATAATAAATTTAAAGGAATATTTTAACATTTTTGTTTTTTCTTTTGAGACTACAGATTAATAACGCTCTATCTACTCCAAATTAATTAACTTTATGTCAATTATAACTTTCGTCTCGGTAAGACAGATGTTATTTCATAAAACTTTATTATAGAAACGGAAAGTACTAGAGTAATATTTGCTAATGTTAATACTTACAAGATTTTCCTCATCATAAATTATGCATTCTCTTCCATAACGTACTAATGGACAGAGATGAAACAATTTTACCCTCGAATTTATGTTAGAACAAAACACTTAGTTTATATTATACTTTTACTACGAGATTCAAATTTCTAGAAAATCCCGCGAGATCCATACAGTTTTTCGGGATCAAAAGTAGCGTATTTGTTAGTCATTATAACATAAGTGTTACAAGTTTAAAAAAATATGAAATTAAAAAAAGTATTACCATGCCCGGTTCACTTGCAGGCAAAGTAAACCGAATGGCTATAGACTTTCCGGTTCACCGCGATTCACAGTGTTGTCGATTGGCCAGATAAGTGGTGATCCTTATCTTGCCGACGATATTAGCGATTATCGACTATCTCTATCAATAACCATGACTGACAGCTTTATGTACTGATCCGAGGCACGGGAGTGGTAATACACCACTCCGCCAGACTTCGAGCTGCTACTGAGGTATAAGATTTTCTCAATAACACAAAAAAGCCTCAATAACACTTTTGCCCGACCCAGGGATTGAACCGAGGACGAATAAGCTAACCCCTAGATCACGAGGCAGTCTATGAAGTTAAAAAATGCAAATGTCCAAACTTTCCTATTTTTAGTATTAATATGGTATTCCAAAATGAAAATCAGAATGAAATGAATGTTGACACGATTCACTGGCTAGTCGAGGGACATCATGGTCGTCTTCTAACATTCCGAGAAGGTTTGTGTACTGTATATAAGTCACAAACTACATTAAAGCCCCGTTTTCACTTTGATAAGTGCGCGTGCGAGTGTTTAATGCAGGTGCTTAGTATTAAGGTAAAAATACGTGAAGGCAGCCGTTGATCAGTGCGAGTGATAAGTAATCAGCATCTATTCACTTTTACTACGCTGATTATGAATCGCTCCAACTGATCCACGACTATCTTCACGTATTTTTGGCTTAATATTTTATAAGCACCTGCATTAAACACTCACTCTTGCAATAATCAAAGTGAAAACGTGGCTTTATACTAATTATTGTGTGAATCAAGTGTATATGTCGTTGCACTTGAGAGATACGGTACAGATGCTACTTTTGGCATTTGGCATTCGGCGATTCAGATTTCAGACGCTTTTTGGAAGCTAAACGCAGTGATCGAATGCTCCAGACCAGACATTTAAAAACACCAAACGTGGCGATTAAGTCGCTCTTCGGTTGAACGCTTCATTCTGCATCCATTCGGATGCTGGTCACGTTGTTTGGTTCCTTGTATTGGTCTCGGGCTCCATTGAAGAGATCAAGTGCCGTTCAGGCAGGTCGTAAGAGACGACCGATTCGATGCAAGTCACTACCATCGTGGCTACTAGGTGGTAGAGTTTTGCATTGTCTCCCCCACCGCCTTACCAATTCCTGTCGCAATAGCGTCAGTGCTTGCCACTGTCGCGTTCCGATTTGGAGGGTAAGGTAGCCGGTATACTTATGCATGTGGCATTAGATCTCGACACAAGATAGCAACAGTTTATAGGCGATGGTTGACTCTTTCCATCAGGAGACCCATCTAATTGTTTGCTATCTTATGATATAAAAAAGATACACCCTTACTATGGATTATAATGAAACTGTACTGCTTGCTTCATTGATAAAGCGAAAATATCAATCGCGCTGAAGGCGTTATAATTTACATCCAATAACTAGCTCGCGACTTACTTTTCAACTGCATCATTCATTATTTTCTATATTACGAAAAAATTAACGGAAATTTATTTAATACTAGCTGTTGCCAGCGACTTCGTCCGCACGGACTTCGTTTACTCCGCACGGCCCCTCCCCCGAAGGTGATAGCGTAATAATATGTAGGCTTTATGTTGACCCGACCTATTAGTAATATTCATGCAAAATTTGAAGTAAATCCATGCAGTACTTTTTGAGTTTACCCCGGACATACATACAGACAAACAGATAAACAGACAAACAGACAAAAATTCTAAAAACTATATTTTTGGCTTCGATATCGATTGTAGATCACGCCCCAAGTATTCATTTAAAAAAATATTCAATGTACAGTTTTGACTTTCCTACGATTTTATTATATGTAATATATAGATATTAACACGTAGAAATACATATATACATACTATAACATACATAATAAACACCCAAACCTACAAATACAAACATTTATGCTCATCGCATAAATGTTGGTCCCTATTGGGAATCGAACCCCACCCCCATCGATTCAGGACAGTTGGGCATTATCTTACAATTTATTATGTATATCGAAATAAAAAAGATCTGAGTTTAATGACATCTTATTAGGAAGATAATTCACCAAACTCACACATAAAAAAATGTTAAAATGCGTGTCAGGCCACGCGCAGTGTAGGGTTCTAAAGTTGCCCATCACAGTAATGTGGACTAAAAAGAAGGCTTTTATTGTTTCATACTATGAACATTTAAGCTATTCAATTTTTTTTATTATCGACAAGAAAGCGCTTGACCTCGACCTCGCCTGATGGTAAGCTAAGATGAGGCCTAAGATGAAACGCGCTTCCCTAGAACGTACCTGTTCACTTTTTTTTTACACTTTCAATCGTCGGCACTTGGTGAAATTCCATTGTTACAAGTCCAAACTAGGTTACAATCACTTGTACTTTATATTTGTAGTGAAATTAAAGTAAAGTGATTGTAACCTAGTTTGGACTTGTACCTGTTCACTGACAAATATCTATGTATTCGCACCACAGATTCATCGCCTATAAAAACTTCTCTGAGTACATTTGATTAGTTGGTTTTTTTTTTATATCATAAGATTGCAAACAAGCAGATGGGTCTCCTGATGGAAAGAGTTAACCATCGCCTATAGACACCAAAGATGTTAATGTTGCGTTGCTATCTTGTGGCGAGGTCTAATGCCACATGCATAAGTTTACCAGCTACCTTACCCTCCAAACCGGAACACGACAGCGACAAGCACTGACGCTATTGCGGCAGGAATAGGTAAGGCGGTGGTACCAGTCCCGGGCATGACAATGCAGAACTCTACCACCTAGTAGCCACGATGGTAATGACTCGCATAGCCAATCGGTCGCTTTTTACGACCTGCCCGGCAGAACGGCAGTTGGCCTATTCTACAAAGGAGGCCGGGACTATTATTCAAAAACTTGTAAAGTCTGCTAAGCCGTGATAGTTTTCCTTTTAACATCATTATATTTACTACTACCATGATTTTTTTCCACCCCCAAAACCAACCGATTAACCTGCAGAGGGACGGGGATTAATTTCTGCATTTGACTCTAAAAAAATAGCACTTAAAATCTTAATATTTTACAAACGAGTCCCTTAATCGATAACTTGTTTTCACAAACCTAAAATATTTTTTAAAAACCTATCCAATGACAACCCACACAATGGGGTACGTGAGAAAAAAAGTAATATCCCCACTGTACATGTATGGGAGTTACCATCAAAAAACAATATTTTTCAAGATTTTACGTTACCACTTTGTTTACGTGACTAATATTATAGATATGGGTATCATTTAAGCTATCGCCAATGTAATTAGTTTTGTGTTTCTTAAATAATAGGGTTTGCCCACAAAATAGTAGATTTGTCACCAAAATGTAGTCACCAAACTTATAAATTCCACAATAAATCACCTAAAATCATGGAGATATAGGGTCTAGTAACAAATAAATGTTTTTGTATGTATTATAATAGGTTTGTCCTAATAAGTATTTAAGCAAACTAATTTAAAGAGATCACCAATAAATCATATATTATGTCACTAGAAAATTTCATAAAGTTTTCAAAAAAATTTAGGGTTGTCGTCATCATCGTTTCAACCAAAGAGTTTACTACTTTACGGGACATATTATGCCGTCCCCATGGATCTTAATTTCCACAGGTAGTAAATAAATAAATTTTCTAACAGAATACAGTTTCTCGCTGCCCACGCGGTGCATCGTATGATTTTATATACCTATTTACCTACGTCTCATCGTTGAGGCCGGAAAGCGCGCCAATTTGTCTCCGCCTCTGAACATATTATCATTAAAATTATAAATTGATATATTAAATTGGTAACGAGTACTATTATTTTAATAACTGAACGAAATAAAATGTAACTACTGTATTGGTGACAAAATAATAAATAAAAAGGGGTCGCAGTCAGGGATTGATGATCTATTTATTTGGTGACAGATCTACCATTCAGAGCACAAAACTATTATTTAAGCAATAAAACTAATAATATAAGAACGAAGTTTATATTCATGTAATGCACTTCAATATCATTAGTAATCCATCTCTTATTTTTATACATATATTAACATTAATTTGATAATTCATACCTGGGAACACTTTTTGTTTATCTGAGAACGAAACGAACGAAAACGAAAACGTGGCGATAGATCTATTTACTAGCAAAAAGCAGAAATTTGTAAGGGCTCGCAAAGTTATACTATCTAGTAATATTGTTATAAAAGTATTTTTATGAGAATTACATCTTTTAATGTATGGACTTTATTTATAATTGTCCAACCTAAAAAACTCAGCGTATTTTCACCCAAACATTACATTTGCATCAAAGGCCCGCGTCGTCAGGCTTTGGACTAGGAATATTTGGTTTTTGTTTGTTGGTATTTTCAAGGAAAAATATGTATTAAAAATGAAGGTTGATCTTATAAAAAACACATTTTTGACATTTTGCTGAAATAATTGTTTTTTTTTCTAAAATCAGGAAGTTCCTGGTTTTACGTCGATTTACGAAATCAAAATCAAAAAATGTTTTATTTAAATATATTTAATTAACATTAATAAATTTCAAAATTTTTGGACTATGCAGGCACGAAGAATTGACGGTAGACACTCAGCGAATACATTTTTCAAATTTTTCTCTCAGAGAAACCCTCGGAGTTCGATTCCAGAGTCAGGCAAATAAAAAATGTGTTTTTTCAGTTTTCTGATAAAACAACTTTGATCGGGATTGGAAAAGTGCCCTACTGGCGATAGGCTGTCCACCTATCACATTGTGGGACTTAAGTATCTTCAGCTAACCGTGGATGCACACGTTGTACTTCTGCTTACCTCTTCGGGGATACGGGCGTAAATATACCTTTTTTTAGCTTTTTACCCTCGCCCTCGGGCTAAGATTGGGAATTGATCTCAATACAATATAAATCAATTAATACATCTGTACTGTTTCTCAATAAGCATATTGTGAAACTCTCTAACGCTCTATTTACTCTGTTCCCAGCAAACATCCCTGCTCTAGACCTAAATTCTCTTTGTGCCTCCCACAATATTACTTCGAACTTCCCTTGCATTCTCCTTTCAATGACTTTATCGTACACCTTCGATGCCAAACTGATCAAACTGGTGGCCTTAAAGCTATTGCAGTTTATACTTAAACCTCGCCTTTATACGAGGGCATAATAACCGCGCGCCGCCAGTCAAATATGAAGAAACAATTCATGAAGTAGGTAGTCTCTTAATAAGTTCAAAAATTCTAATAGAAAATGTATCTTCTATCAATTTTAACTCGTTAATTTAGTAAGAGATGGCGTTAGTAGTAATAAGATTCTAATACAAATTGTACCTTCTATTTTTTTATTTTTATAAAATGGTTTTTTTTATGGTAGATAACAAATATAGACATGAATATAAACTACCACGTCGAAGCTCAAACCCAAAAATGCGATATTGTTTCAGTAAAATGTACCACAAAAGTGCATAGAAAGTGGCCTAGTGTAGAGCTCGCTTCGCTCGCCCTGATTAGGATACAACTTGATGACAAATATAAATTTTGATGACAAGAAATATAGTCCCCATATTATATTCGTGCCAAATTACGGCGTTCTAGTAAAACGATCTCTGAGCAATCGTACGGACAGACGGACCGACGGACATAGCGAAACTATAAGGGTTCCTAGTTTACTTCGGAACCCTAAAAAGAGCTATCAAAAGAACCATCTGCTTGATCCCTACTCTATGATTCAAAATCAAAATAATGTAGTACTTAATAATGTACATACGCAATGTAAGGGAGGCAGTAGCTAGTTAATCAAAAATAAATTCCAGGATATTTAGTTGATATTACAGTGTTGATAAAAGACTACTATTGAAACGTTTGGTTGTAGTTAGTTAGCTAAATTCAGTAACATACAAAAGGCAATATTGGTTATAATAGTGGTTCAGGGAATTCCCGAGTGGTCCTTGACATAACAAATTGGTTATCGATCTAACTATTGTTAATACGGGGATACAGTCAACTTGAATAAATAAGTATACATTACTACAGTGCATCCTATACAATGTATACAATTTTCTTTTTATACATAATTTACAATTTTCCAAAAAATATAAAACAATTATTATAATTACTGTTGTGTACAATAAAATCTATATTAATTATAAATGCGAAAAGTTTGGATGGATGGATGTTTGTTAATCACGCAATAACTACTGAACGGACTTAGGATTTGGCTCACAGGTAGATGATGATCTTACTACTAGATAGGATAATATTTAATCCCGGAAAAATGAGTTGTTTCCGCGGGATTCACCAAAAACTTTTATAATGCAGCGGGCTGCACGCTGTAGCTATTAAATAAATAAATAAAGCTTCGACATGTTTTTTGAAAATTAAAAAAGTATCTTCACGCCCGTATCCCCGAAGAGGTAGGCAGAGGTACAACAAGTGCACCTACGACTAGCCGAAGATACTTGATCCTACAATGTGATAGGTGGCAAACCTATCGCCAACCGGGCACTTTCCAATCCCGGACAACGTTAATTTTATCAGAAAACCGGAAAAAACACATTTTTTAATTACCTGACCCGAGAATGGAACATCGGACCTCACGTGGTCAATACCAACACCGGATCACTAAACCACAGAGGCGGTGTTTGAAAATAAATATACAGTTACTTTTTATAGTATCTGGCTTGTTGCCAGCATTTCAGAAAGGATGAACCAAGGCAGCACGTCTCTCTATTATCATGAATACGCTTTGATGCAGTATTTTTTTATGAAAGAAATAACCTTTACCTATCTATAGGTACTAATATTACAAAGAGGAAAGAATTGATTTTCGCATTTATCCAAATTATCACATGGTGCCTATAGGCGATGGTTGACTCTTTTCCTCAGGCGACCCACCTACTTGTTTGCTTTCTTATCATTATCATTATCATTATCGTTATCGTTATCGTTATCGTTATCGTTATCGTTATCGTTATCGTTATCGTTATCGTTATCGTTATCGTTATCATTATCATTATCATTATTCATTATTATATAATAAAACTTGATAAAATGTGCGTGCCGATAAAACTCAAAAAGGAGTCCCGGCACGATAAAGGGGCTTATATAGTGTGATAGCCCTTTATCCCCCCTCGAACAAGAAAGTTCCCGTTTTAACCTAAAGGGCGTGTTTTTAAAGATATAAGGGCTTTTCTAACCCTTCAACTTGGAAATTAAGTGTAGTGGCGCCATCTGTTGTCGAGTATTTGAACTTCGTTCAGAACAACGATTATTTGGGTTGCATACGTAGTACTCTAATTGGCCTGTGGGTTGCATTTCGAATGGCGCTGTGAGCAATGGCAGCATGTGTAGTAATGGCGCGAAATTTAAAATTCGAATTTCAATAAAGTCTTAAATTACATTTGTTATATATTTTCAACTAACACGTAATCTCATATCAACTCCCGAGCGAAGCCGGGCATCATAGCTAGTATATAATAAAACTAAGTTGATGAAATGTGCGTGCCGATAAAACTTAAAAAGGAGTTCCGGCACGATAAAGGGACTTATGTAGTGTGATAGCCCTTTATCCCCCCTCGAACAAGAAAGTTCCCGTTTTAACCTAAAGGGCGTATTTTTAAAGATATAAATAAGGGCTTTTCCAACCCTCCAACTTAGAAATTAAGTGTAGTGGCGCCATCTGTTGTCGAGTATTTGAACTTATCCAGAACAACGATTATTTGGGTTGCATTTCGAAAGGCGCTGTGAGCAATTGCAGCATATGTAGTAATGGCGTGAAATTTAAAATTCCAATTTCAATAAAGTCTTAAATTACATTCTTATATTTCAACTACCACGTAATTTCATATCAGCTCCCGAGCGAAGCCGGGTATCATAGCTAGTAATATAAAAATGCGACGAATAAGATTCATACACATATGATGTTGACAATGAAGCCATTATAAGCGGTATAGAGGATTTAAAATCCGAATTTGGGTAAGTATTTTGTTAACAAAAAATAAATCTGTTTGTATTTTCTTATTTGTGCTTTTTTCTACAACTTCCTTAACCACATCCTAACATTAGCAAATGACAATCTGAATAGAAAATATACCAATTAGAACGCAAATTATTTGCGCCTTGACAGTCCTTTCTCATTCATTCTTAGTTGACTCCTATAGTACTAAATTATTCATATTTTAATAATAAAGTTCAAAATTACCTCGTAGGTATACTGTATCTTTTTTTAACCGACTTTCCAACAAGAAGGAGGTTCTCAATTTGTCAGAATATTTTTATGTATGTTCACCCATTACTTGAAGAGACCTGACCGATTGGAGTCATCTTTGGCTAATCGTGGGTGCACTTTTTGTATCTCTACCTACCTTTTCGGAGATACGGGCGTGAATAAACTTATTTATAACTTTAAAGTCAACTGGTTCCGCTTCTTAGAAAATCATCAGGGCTTTTTTACATTTACATTTTATATTACGCTATTTTAAAATCATAAATTTACATGTACAGCTAAAATAATACTAAAATGCAAGTACATCAAATAGACAAACTGATGATGTCGGCTGATGCTCTAATAGGCAAAACCGGTTGGCCTTAAAGTTAGAAAGTGATTGTGACTTAAATAAAAAATAAATTATATTTGTGGAACAGTACACGAGTTCATATTTAGAAAATTATTTTGGAATTTATTTACTTCTGTCCCACTCCTAAAAAAGTCTGGATACGCCAATGTATAAAAGCTAGACAGCCTATTCTTTTAAAGAGGCCTAGACCAATACGTGAAGGTGTAAGAAAGGTTACTATATATAAGTATTCATATCCATATTTGAGTCCATTACGTTAATTCAATTAACCTTTTAAAGGGAAAAATGGACACATAACTAATTCTCGACAATATTAGAATCAGACAATAACAATAATGTAATTATTTTAAATATAATGTAACTATTTAACTTATATGCGTAATTTCATGCATAAAGGTAAAAAAAAATGTTGTAATTTCGAAATTAATAATTTGTAAACATGTTTCTCATTGCCGTGAAGAAGTCAACAAAGTTGACGAAACGTTGGTGTTAAAATAAAAAAAGTTTCACATAAAAGAATTAATTGAATTACTATACAAGGTTACTATCACAATATAATTCATAGCTAAAACGTACCAAATAAAAATATAACGTGATGAAACATTTCACAGTGTGCTGAACATTATGAGATTATGAGTACGTCGATGATCGATGCCTTTTTATATAATTAATGGTTTGTTTCGTCGACGCAATCGTTAGTTTGTTAATATCAGTACTTTGGGCATGTGAAAAAATGATATGAATGATAAAGTACTTTAATATTTTACCATGTGCCATACTGCCAGGCAGTTCGTAAGAGGCCAATGATTGGCTATACGTACGAATATATTTGTGATTACAAGGTGATAGTGTTCTGCAACTTGTCGCCCGGGTACATGGTACCACTGCATTACCTATTCCTGCCGCAATAGCATTATTGCTTGTCATTATCTTGTCCCGACTTGGAGAGCAAAGCAGCCGATAAACTTATACAAGTGGTATTATCACCTCACCACACGGACAGCAGTGCACTATTTGGTATCTATAGGCGTTATGAGAGGTGGTGCATGGTAGGACGATCGAGAGGAAGAAGAAACCATGGGTAGGATATGTGTCATATTTTTAAACGAATGATGGTATAAAAATGAGAAATAAGAAATATATCGTTATTGTAAGAATGCCACTAAAACTAATTGAAAGAGAAGAGTGAAAGAGAAAGATTACAAGCAGAAGAGAGACGGGCGAACGATTCCAAGGCAAACATCAAACTCTTTTGGAGAGACATAAAGAAATCTAGGAGTTGTTCTTCAGGCTCAAGAATGGATAGGATTAAGGATAAGGATGAGATTTTTACAGACACAAAAATATGTGTTAAAACGATGGAGTGAATATTTTGGTAATATATATGGGTAAGTCCAAGATGTCTGCGTCTGAGTCGGTAGTCAACTCAGCAGTAGAGGTGGCATTCGCTGATATTACTTTGCAAGTGATTGTTTGGCAGATAAAAAGTTTTGAAAAAAAAGCCATGGGAATTAATATGGTATCTGCCGACATGATCAAATACGCTAATTCTGCTGCTTGGGACTCTTTTTGGGTCCTCTGCAATATCTGTCGGAGGACCGGTAGAGTACCTGTGGATTGACGGGGTGCGGTCATCATGCCCTTATATAAAGGCAAAAATTCACGCATAGACTGCACCAGTTACAGATTCATCAGTTTGATCAGCTTGGCATTGAAGTTGTATGGCAAAGTTATTAAATAGTGAATGCAAGAGAAGTCAGAATGTTGTGGGAAGCATATTGTGGGTTTCAGATCTGAAAAAGGAAGTACGGACCAAGTCTTCTTACTCCACAACATCGTAGAGAAGCATCTGGCTGTTGGTCAGAAATTTTTCTGCGGTATTGTGGATTTAAAAAAAGCGTTTGATAGTTTAGTTATACGAAAGAAACTTTGGGTCACTTTACCAGATTACGGGATAGATTGACCCCTGTTGCGTGCAGTGCTGTCCATGTACTGGGACTGTAAATGCAGGTAGATGGCAACATATCGCCGTGATTTGAGGTCAATATTGGTGTCAAGCAGGGTTGTGTGTTGTCAGCTCGTCTGTTTATCTTGTATCTTGATAAGTCTTTCCAGAGGATTAGAATGATGAATGTGGAAATGCTGATGAGGGGTCTGGTGGTAAATTGCCAGCTTTACGCAGATGATGCTGTAATTTTAAGTTCAACTCTATCTAAATTACAAACACTGATCACTGTTAGATGATAGTAAGATCATGGGCTTACAATTGAATGCGAAAAAAACTAAGGTTCTTGTATATAAAAGGAAAATAACCAGAACGAATGCAAGAGTAGTGATAGATGATGTAGTGTTAGAAGAAGTGAACGAGTTTGTATATATTGGATGTGCATTTAGCAGGGGTGCCAAAGCACACGCTGATATAGAAAGAAGAATGTGTGCGGGGAACAGAGTGAATGAACTTTGGAAAACTACTTCAAAGCTCTCTCCTTAGTCGGGGCGCCTGCCCTGCCCTGCATAATTTTATTCTTGCTCCAACGCTATTTTATGGAAGTGGGAGCTGAGTATGTCATGGGCTGAGCAAAACATGAAAGTAGAATAAACACAGTCGAAATGAGAGCATTACGAAAACGGAAAAATCTGTGTATAGGTGTAAAAATTAGAAAAGGCTGTTCCGTTAGTTCGGAAATGTAGAAAGAATGGCAGATTAACCAAACAAATACACAATAGGGATGGGTGTAGATAACAGCAGAGACCAAGACTGACCTACCATGATCAAATTGATAGGGTGCTGTCCGAAGATGGTGAAAAGAGTCTTCAAAATCGGCGTGTTTGCATGAAGAGAGTTATGATTATACAGGGAGCAAGGCAAGTCTGTCGGAACCGTCACATATGACACTCAATTATCTCTGCCTAGCCCGAAAGTTTTGGCGTGAAGATATATATGTATGTATGTGCTATAGGCGTTAATTGTCTCCTTCTATCAGGAGAGTAATATTCTTGTTAACTATTTTATAATAATAGCACTCAATTCATGTCATACGATAAAACACAACTAATACCCGGTTCTTATATTTGTAAAACGACTTGTTTGAATTAGAGTAGTAACATTTTCTACGAGACGAAAGCTAAAATCGTTCCTATAAATATTTAAATACCAAATGTGGTAACGACTTGTAAAAGTTTCGTTTTAGATTGCTAATGGTTACTGCCACGAATGATGAATCGTTGATTATATGAACCTGGCATAAGTCACACGTACCGCGTACGTATCCTATTCCACAAGATAATTTACTCGTATTATGCTGAACCTTAAGAACATTTTCATTAGATAAAATCATTCATACTCAAAAAAAAAGTTTAATTCGAGTAAACATTTTCAGCCACTTTTGACAAGTCTACATTTTTTAAATGACTAGCGGATCGGAACCATGAAGTACTAATAGCTTCATGATCGGCGGTATCACCTAACGTTTAGATTGTAAACGTCAACGCCAGCGATCATCGATGACTTTCAAACGTAACCAAAAAACTCATCAAAAACGTTGCCAATTGTTTGCTGGTCGCTAGATGCACTTTTTGCAATGGCACAGTACCAAAACTAATCGAGCGTTAACGACTGCCACTAATATACAAGGCTGTTATGTGTCTTGCAATAACTAAACAATTACGATAATTTCGCATTGCGAGTTACGTGATATATTTTCTATCTAAGTATCTTACGTACTATGAAACTTTCAAATTTATGATTTTTCAACCCAGATATATATAAAAAATATTAAATATATATTATATATAATAGTAAAATGTATTTTTTGTTATTTTATTTTTATTATTTTTTATTATTTTTATTATTTTTTATTATTTTTATTATTTTTTATTATTTTTATTATTATTTTGCCACCTATCACATTTGTGGGACCAAGTATCTTCGGCTAATCGTGGGTGCACTTGTTGTACCTCTGCCAACCCCTTCGGGGATATGGGTGTGAAGATACTTTTTTTTTTTTTTAAATAGCAATCAATTTGACTGCACGAAGATTGAACGAAAGTTTGAGCGGGTTTAATTTTTATTGCGCAATATCTTTTTCTAGCACTGTGTAGGCTTAATATTGCACAATATTTTTCACTTCAGAGTTTGGAGCGGTCGCGTTAATTAATTAATTAATTAATTCTAATATTAATTAGAAGTACCGAATTGTGTAATCTAAATATTAATAAGTGAAGCTAAAACTTTGTACCCATTACGCGATTAAGACAATTACGCGAATGGAGGAGTATGAAACTTAGCACTTAAAGTTTACTATTTTTTTGTAATATGTGCTAGAAATATGCAATAAAATAAACATTTCACAAACTACATTCATGTTATATACACACATATACATACCATTGTAGGCAATATCCTACATTTAGAAATTAAATATGCTCCGTTATGTGATAACGGCCCTTGTCTTAAATATTAAGAACTGCCTTAATTCATTGAAACTACATAATCAATTTATATTACATTTGTATTTTCTTTTTACATTGTTCATAATTCTAATAACGTTATTTTATTCTTTAATTCTACATTCTATTTATTCTTATACTTATAATATATATAATGAAATATAATTTATCAAATACATTACCTTAAATTACTTATGCACGTTCCGGATTATTCAAACACTATTGTACTTTTTAACGGAGGCCAGTGTGTGTTACACTGATCGATGCAGGAGACTCAATGCCCGAGTTTTCAACCCGTCCTACCCGCCATTGCTGTTTTTGTGCAAGCTCTGTGTTACCAGAGTAAATAATTTTAATTCGCACAACAACGATGTCGGGCAAAATCCTGCTTTATTAAATAAAAACCTAACACTCGACCATCCTGACCTCGTGCATGTCCTCATGCACGCTTGTTTTTCAAAACCTAACACTTGGCCTCCTCAATGTTTCAGTTTCTCATTTATTTTATTTTATTTATTACATTGCATAAACCATTTTAATTCTTAAAAAAAAAGGTTCAATGTTCCGCTATATGTTGTCTGCTAGAACAAGTTATTTATATACTACTAATTACTAGTGATTAAAACCATACATCTAAACCTAATACATTATATCAATTAAAAATCAATAATTACAATTGACCAATAATTAAAATTGAATTATAAAATAAACGAAACATATTAAACATACAAGAATGCTAATTACAATGTTTTAACGTAAATTTTTTTCGTATTTGGGCACTAATAATTATGAGTGACTAAAACCATACGTATGAACCTAATATGTTATAACAATTTAATAATCGATCAAATAAATAATCAATCAAATTATATCAATTGAACTATGTTAAGCGAAAAATATCTAAATTTCTACACTTACAAAAATCCTTTTTTTTTTCTTACATCTAATATTTTCTTCAATAAAATTCGATCGATTTCTACTCAGCGGGGAGATTTGCAAGAATGATAATTACTATGTTTTAATGCAATAATTTCACTACATATTTGTATGTTAATAATTACTAGCGACTGAAAACCATACATATAAACCTAATAAATTATAGCAGTTAAATAGTCAATAATTACGATGGATCAATAATTACGTTTGAATTATAACGTTAAACGAAAAATATCTTAAATATATGTCTATACTTACATCAACATTATTTCTTATATCGATATCTACTTAACAGGGCTATTAGTCATTACAATGTTTATATACCATATATAGATTACACCTTTTATGGTTCCCTTCTTATATGAAAAATATTCTTTGAATGAATAAAGCAAACTTTCGAAAAACCACATACAAATTTCTTTGATGAAAGTTGTTTGTTTTTAATATCCAAATGTACTGTTAGGTAGAACTATTTTATTTCTTTATTATCTTTGCCTTACAATGTTGTTTGGAGAATGCACTAGAACATTGCATATTCATAACCATTTCCATAGTCATTTATTTAGCTATCATAATTATATTTGCTTACAAATATATTACCTCATGGAAATCTACATGCAGCAGGTTTACAATTAATAATTAAATCAACATAGTATTACAATCGATCTATGTTTACTTTCAGGTAGAACATTTTATGTCCTTATTATCTTTGCCTTACAGTTTTGCTTGTAGAATGCAATAGACCATTACATATTCATAACCATTTCCATAATCATTTATTTAGCTATTATAATTATAATTATAATTATTAACAAATATTACCTCATGGAAATCTACATGAAGCAGGTTTACAATTAATAATTAAACCAATATAGGATTACAATCGATCTACACTTAAGTTTTAAAAAAAAATCATTTTGTTTTCTTGCATAAATTGAAACATATTATGATTAAATTTAAGTTTGTTCAAAACTCGTTAATAACAAAGTTCTAATACGTC
Organism: Apodemia mormo; assembly: GCA_036924255.1. Classification (NCBI taxonomy): domain Eukaryota; kingdom Metazoa; phylum Arthropoda; class Insecta; order Lepidoptera; family Riodinidae; genus Apodemia; species Apodemia mormo. Next base: position 38,821,159 of record JAUPFN010000011.1, on the reverse strand, counting down.
ACTGATTGTAAATTAAATTAGGTTGAATTTTAATACATATACAAAAAATATCATTCAACAATGCAATAAAATGATGTAAAACAAAGCCAATAAAAGTGTCTGTACTATATTACAAATTTTCATACCATTAATAAAACAAATAATATTTGTTCCATTAATAGTATAATATATAATATTTTTCTTTACAATTCAAGGTTCTCGTATTCTCTAGTAAGCAAGAATTTTATGTCACAACAGACTAAGTAAACCATGTGAAAGTAAAAGGAAGTAAGAGTTCAAAGCGATACAGTAACACCATATTTTAAATTATTGAATCCTTTAATGTTACAAAACTGGTGTTTTAACATCCTTTTTTCAAATTGTTCTGGCATTTACTGGTATTTCTCGATGTAAAATATTTTCATAATAAACTTTAATGCTCACCAAATAATTCAAACAATCGATATGTATATATTATATTTCTTTTATTATTTTGCTACATACATCAGAATCTCCTTAGATAAAATTGGCAGATTCTAGAACATAAATATCCGATAAGACCAATATTATAATAAAAATAAATATATAAATTTTGTCACATATTTATTTTTAATATAATTCTATTCTTTAATTATAAACTCAGCAAAATCAACTGATCGTGTCCTTTATTATCATGTATACAATTTATTACAATATATATAGTTTTCCCAGTCTCATCATAACAATCCAATACATATATCCAATTTAACCCAAGAACTATATATATTTTTTCAAATTAAATAATATTCATATATTACAATTAACCCTGTTAATAAAATAAATAAATCTCTATTTATTTATTCATACCTGTATAATATACCCGTATAATATACCCGTATAATATACTATTGCGACTCTACCGACCCGCAACCGTTTTTTTTGTTAGTGGCGAGTTTCCTTTTTGACAACCAAAACAATATGTAGTATCCATACATATCGATAATCTATACATATAATAAAAACGTAAGAAAATTAAAACTGTACATTGAATATTTTCTTTAAAAGAATATTTGGGGCGTGATCAATCGACATAGAAGCCAAACATATAGTTTTTAGAATTTTCGTCTGTTTGTCTGTATGTATGTCCAGGGTAAACTCAAAAGTACTGCATGGATTTACTTCAAATTTTTCATGAATATTACTAGTAGGTCGGGTCAACATATAGGCTACATATCACGCTTTCACCTACGGGAGTGAGGCTGTGCGGAGTAAACGAAGTCCGCGCGGACTAGGTCGCTGGCAACAGCTAGTCTTTAAATAAAATAATCTATCCATCCATCCCTAACACTGCTATAACCCTCCTGGGTTTTACTACCGTAACTATCGTACATTCTTTAATCATAATATATTATTGTGGCTTCCGACTCACAACAATATATCTAATCCTCTGTCTATAGTTTTGGTGCAAATCATTTTTCACAACCGAAACCATAGTATAATGCATATCAGTGATATCCATAATATTGTAGTGAACCTCCCGGGTTTCACCACTGTAAGCAAAATATCTTAAATGTTATCATAATAATAGTGTTCGCCCTGAACCAGGACCATTCTTCCCATTGAAGTATTTTTATATATACGTGTAACCAATAAAATCCATTAATTCTTATATTGGAATGTTACTATGAATTCAAAACAAAGTAGATAAATATTAAATTACCATTTTTAGGGTTCCGAAGTAAACTAGGAACCCTTATACTTTCGCTATGTTTTCATTTTCATTGAATTAGTAAGCAACCGTTTTCACCAACTTTATCATATCATATTGGTTCATTATCCAGTAACATTTGAAAGAATTTTATGTGAAGTATAAAAGTCCTTTTTTATTCTTGCCACTCTAACGGAACATAATTTTCGTGATTTCCATTAGATCTCTCTCGCTAAAGCGAGGAGGAAAAACTGCTATCTCAATTGTAAAGTTCCATGAGTTTAATCGGATGTATTAATATGCAAATTGCAAACTTATATCGTTGCAAACCTATTACCTTATGACAGTTAAGTTGGTGTCATATATAGCCCAGCTATTCTCTAATTTTCTTCAGATACAGTGCAAAAGATCGCATTGACCAATTGAATAACTCATATTGCATCCGAAGGGTCTTACCGATTATCTAATTAGTGCTGTTCATATCTGATGAATCCAACTTCCCTTCATCGTTACTTAGACTTTGCACTACCGAATTTTAAAACAGTGGGATAGCAAAAGATTAAGTCACAGTACTTATACATATAACAAATTTGTAACCAGTTAAGCATTTTACTATAGAAACATATTATGTTCCCGATGCCTTAAATTTAATAGTGCTCGTATTTTCGAAAATCCCTTTTTTTTTATTTTTCATCCGACACAATTTTTCCTTCCTATACAGCTTTATTTTAATACAATCGTTGAGCCTAATATAAGTTATGTTATCTATTACATAATAGATTTAATTATTATTTCTTCATCTGAAATCTGAATTATCATCTGAAAGATATGAGGTTTTCTATATACTATGCATTTCGAAATGGCGCCAAAAAAAAATTTGTTATCAATGAATTAATTAGTGAAGGTTGTTCAAACTAATATATAAAAATCAATTCGTGTTCGTTAGTCTCGCTAAAACTCGAAAACGGCTGAACCAATTTGGCCAATTTCGGTTTTGAATTAATCGTTGAAGTCCAGGAAAGGTTTAAAAGGTGAGAAAATATACATAAAAAAAAATAGAATAGTAGTAAAAAAAAACAGAACAAGGTTTGCCGGGTCAGCTAGTCTATAATATAGTTAGTAAACTGAGTATTTGGGAGTTCACGTGACACGTGACACGTTCTTACTTCCGGTTGATATCATGTACTACACAGACATTTATAACAACAGGCTGCCATACCATCTTGTTATACGAGAGACAAATTCAGTATTGATAAATGTTGAAAACAGAGTTTTGCAATCAGTTTTAATTCTATACAGCCCAGGACATATAACTCTGTATTTTGGGTTTAGTAAAACAATTAACTGCCAATGCCTACAATAAAAACCTATATTTTTTTCCACATATATTCTTACAATTTTTAACACTAAAGAAAACTACTAGATGGCAAGGCTTTAAATCACACCATCTCAGGAGCAATATGCCATCGTTGCTTAGTTTACTCCCATCTACAAGTAGTTCAATTTGTACCACTGGGTCATACATAGGCAATAGTAGCTCAGATAATTTGTTTTTCAAATAGCTCATCCACTCGTGCCATTCCTTTTCATAATTATATTAAGGAGACAAGATAAAGTTGTGCAATTTCCTATAAGTCTTCTAAGAAATCAACGAGACGTATAATTGCCAAAAACATTGTATGCATTGTAACCTAATTTCGTACTAATTGAATCACGGGTGAAATTGTTTTTAAAACAAATATTTAAAATGCGGTGCGCAGAGAACCTTCTTATGATGATAATTATAGTTTTCTGTCAGCATATTCAAATATTAGAATTATTTATTACTCAACTAATCAACCTTAAAAGAAATATATATTTTGTAACTAAAATAACAATATTTTAACAAATCAAAAGTCAAATTTGCCTGTACTATTATTTCAAAATTTTCTTTATCGTATGTAAACATCACCGATTGTATCAAATTTTGAATCTGGCTCATAAAGATAGCTACACTGACTTAGATATTGTAGTAGACTTAAAAGTAAATTAATCAGTCAGCTGAACTTTTATACTCCGAGCCGAACCCAGACTGGGCTGTAAATAATACCACGTCAGGCCCAGGACTTAAATCAGTACACATGATACATTGGAACCTATAGATTCTAAAATGTACTTGACATTGCCAAACACCCACGTACTCAGTACCTATGTAGTAAAATTTATTTATGTGTAATAGAGTTCACGGAAGTCATTAGGGCAGACGAAAAAATATAACTATTGCACAGGTGTGCTTCAGCCAAAGTTACAATATTCAAAAAAATTTAGTTTTTACCCCTTAAACTATATATACCTTCAATGTAATATGCGACATCATTAAACCGATATTCCAAGGTACCCTTTTTTTGAAAATCATTTTTACAGCAGCACTTAAAATTGACTACTATAATTATTACCCTATACAAAGGTAAACAGGAATATCTATACATATAATAAAACTGTAAGAGGTCGATTTCTGTACATTGAAGATATTTTAAAAATTTTTTTTGGAAGATACTCTTTAATCGATACTGAAGCGAAAAATGTGATTTTTTTAATTTTTGTCTGTCTGTCTGTCTGTCTGTCTGTCTGTATCAAGGCCGCGCATCACGCCGAATCTACTGAACGGATTCAAATGAAATTTAGCACGATTAGAGTTCATACTCCGAAGAAGGTTACAGGATATTTTTTATCCCAAAATTCAGTACGTTTCCCGTGGGATAGGGGATAAAAATAAAAACGTGAATTTAGCTTTAATTCATTAACCTGTCATCCGAAATCCTTTATTATTTTTTTTGTTCAAAAGTAACTACTATAAAGATTATCCCTTAAAAATTTCAAGGTCATGAGTTTTATAATTTAGAAGTTACAGACATCGCAAGTTTCAACGGTTTCGGATGGAATGTCCAGTTGAACGTGACACCCGGAATGTATACAAAACCTTTGAACGCACGGCTCATTATAAGTTAGCGTTATCATTTCATAGTATTTATATAATGGACATAACCCGAGAGAATCAGTTCTAGAATGTATACTGTTTTATTAAAATGTTATAAATGCATTTTTACTAGCCTAAAAATGAATAAAATATGTGTAAAATGTAAACCTAAACATTTTATTTATTTATATAAGAATTATAATATATTTGAAAATAAAACAGGTCATTTTTCAGTTTTTTGCAAAATATGCATCTAATCGACATTAAGAATACTAATAGAATTTGTTGTTTAAAAAATTTTACGTAGGGATAGGCTATTGGGAAAATTCACTATTTTGTTTTTACATTGCATAACGTAAAAAAGGGTAAAAAAAGTATCTAACCGCCCATACCCGGAATACGTAGGCAGAGGTACAAGAAGTGTACCCACGATTAGCCGTATATACCATCTCACACAATGTGATAGGTGGCAAGCCTATTGCGAACCGGGCCCTTTCCAATCCCGGGCAATGTTGTTTTATCAGAAAAGTTAAAAATACGTTTTGTTTTGCCCGACCCGGGAATCGAACCTAGGACCTCATATGGTCAACGATGACACCGGACCACTAAACAACACGGTGAATATTTCAAAATTCTTTGAAATGAATGAAACTTCTGCGAAGTGTAGATGTTGGAGTGTCTAAACTACTTAGTGTACTCATTAAAGTCAGACTCCAAAATACTTTTTAAAACATTGTTTAGTAGAATATACGAACATGTACTTATAACTTCAGTCCTGGATAAGATCACCATCTTACAGAAAAAACTTTAGACAAAGATAACTTCATCAAAACAAATTCAATAAAAAGTTACTTAACTTTCCTTTATTTGTGAGAATCGAAAATCAAAAATGTGAGAAAAAAAATACGTGGCTTTGTTGTTTTTTATTGAAATATCGTCACTCCCGGTTCCCTTGCGGAGTAGGCAGAGTAAACCGAACGTCTATTGACTTTCCGGTTCACCGCGTTTCACCGGTTTGTCGGTTGGTGATATAAATGGTAATCCTTACAGCCGCATATAACGACACGTTAACGATTATCGACTATTTTTAGCCATAACCGGGACCGACAGTTTTACATGCTCATTCGAGGCACGGGATTGGCAATAGGTATACCTCTCCGCCAGTCTCCGAGTTGCTACTGAGATTTTAGATTTTCGAGAAAATCCTCGAAAATATCTCAATAACACCTTTGCCCGAACCCGGGACCACATGATCTGAGCCGAATAGGCTATCCCAAGACCACGAGGCAGAGTAGTTTGTTATTAATAAAAAAACCCTTGACTGCTTATTGAACATAATACAAATTTACATTAAAAACATATTTTAGAAATTTAAAAATAATAAATTTAAGAAAAGTGCAACAAGATTTTTTACTGCAAATCGTTTTCAATGAACAAAGATAAGCTTCTTGGTCAAAGGCTATTTTGTTTTTTATTAATAACAAACCACAAAGCCATGTGTTAATTAATTTATTTTTATACTTCCTGCTACAAAAAGTGCCTTAAATAAAAATGATTCAAAAAATAAAACTGAATAAATAACTTTTCATCTTCCTAACTAGGTATATATGTTTAACTTCCCGCTACGTGTCTAGATGAGGAAGTTACTGATTTTACCCCGATTTACGAAAATCGAGTGTTCACCAGAACTCCACGTTTTGAGGTCCTAGAAACCTTTTTCGACTACTTTCATGATGACGCGTGTGTGTGTGTGTGTGCGTATGCATGTGTGTGTGTGTATTTGTATGTGTGTATTTAAACATCTCATAACTTTGAACGGCTTGACCGATCGAAACGCGGTTAATAGGATTCGATTGGATTCCACTCAACTTAGACTTCCTGAAAATTTTACCAATTCAGTCAAGGAGATTTTCAGAAATTTTGAAAAACCCTCACATAAGTTTTTGGCGTAACAGTATTTTTTTATACAATTTCCAGATTAATGTACCGATAGAGTACAAAATTTAATCAGCTTTACATCTCAAAAAACTGCGACCAACGCATAAATTGCATCAAAATTTATTTATCCGTTCGGGAGTTTATAGTTGACGAAAAATTTTGCAAAAGCATTTTTCGACATAATTTCGAAATTTTTTAACTAATTATTTTTAATCTTCTCCAATATTTTAGTACTAAAAAACTACATTGAATGCCGTTTCAAAAATCAAAATCGAATCGAATTTTCAAAAGTTACAGCTTTTCAAACAATAAAATTACGTTGCTTACTTAAAAAACTTACTACATATTGTTTAAATAACTTTCAGGTTTATATACCGATTGATATAAAATATCGAATAAGAGTTTCCCTCTAAAAAACTGCGCCAAATACTAGAAATTGGATCAAAATCGTTTGATTTATTTGGAATTTGTCAATGACGAACACTTAAACAAAAGTTTTTTTTTACATTTCTTTGAAATTTCTCAACCTATCGATTTTTTAGCTATTAAAACAATTTTGAGTTAAAAAATTGCGTTGAATGCCATTCAAAAGATCGCAATCGATCATCAATTTAAAAAAAATATGATGTATATTATTCAACCATTAATTTCCTAAATATCATTTTTACAAACTAGATTTTTTGAACTCTTCGAACTCAACAATCTATACTTAGGTATAATTTTTGCTTCTTTTAGCTTAAAATACTTCAATGAAGCGGGAAGGGATTCAGGAATGGCCTGCAGGGTCAACCGTAATACAGATTTTTATATTCACTAAGTACATAAAATTATTATAAATAATACCTTTTGATTACTTTTTCTTTCATATCGATATCTTATTAGAATATTTGATAATTTTAGAATTTATATCATTTTGAAAAGTTTACCTTTTTACGTTGAATGCTAATTTTGCAACATAAAAACAAATATTGCAAATTTTCAGAATAGCCTACCATTAAGTGAAATTTTATAGACCAAATACATTAACATGCATGCTATCGATCGTCAAGGCGCACAGATTCTAGGCATCGCCATATGGTTGACATTCCACATGCCCGGACAAAGCGGTTAGACTTAACATTCTTCATTCGAACCGCAAAGGACTGGAATATGCTTCCTAAATCTGTGTTCCCCGTCGAGTACAATCTGGGGATCTTCAAGAGAAGAATGAACAGGTACATTCTAGGGAAGCGCATTCCATCTTAGGCCGCATCTTAGCTAACCATCAGGCGAGATCGTGGTCAAGCGCTTCCCTATAGATAATTAAAAAAAAACATGTCGATAACACGCATATTTTACGAAACATTGGCAAAAAATTGCAAAAAGCCGTTTTTTAATTGTTTTAAAAAAATGTTTCTAACCTCCTACAAGTTCAAGATATTATGCTTAATAATAATAACATTTCAATTATAACCTTTACTGAAAGCAAATACTATTTATTTCTCCCTGACTAATAGGTCTGTCGTCAAATTTAGCCTACTGCAAAGGAGTCAGATATTGTTATTTATCAGACATACGCCACAGATTTCAAACTAGCTTGAATAATCATCGTTGCCCATTAAGAACCTAGGTACAAGCCGATAATTTCACCTTCAATATTTTTTATCCGGTGCAAGGATAGCTCCAGCCATGCTTAAAAATGACAATACAGTTAAAGAATTTTGCTTCACAGTGTGTGATTTTTCTCCCAATAAAAATAGGTTTTGCAAAAATGATCTTTAGTCAAATTTAGTCATATGGAATGAGTATATAATGTCAGGCAAATAAAACTGCAAGCATGACTGTAGAAAATAAAAGGCGAGGTGACTTCAGTTAAACACTGCTTAAAGCCCTATGAGGCACAAAGGTCGTTATCAAAGTGAACGTCTTTGCAAATCCACACTAAAAGAATCCTTTCTTAATATTTCTCCTTTGATAAAAGTGCTTCGCCGTCCAAAGTATTGCTGAATACGAGAAATACTGTGGTCAATTACTAATAATTACTCTGCAAGGATGGCCAAACGCGAACGAAGTCGCGGGTACAGCTATTTAACAATAAATCCGATTATTCTAGGCTCAGCCAAGTAATAATTTTTTTTTGAAGTTGTTACTAAAAGAACATTTGTTTCCATTACTTATTTTTTTTTTAATATCGTAAGACGAATGAATTTCCAGATATAACCAGAATCGTCATCTACTCCATTACAGAAAAACGGCACTAACACGTAATGCATGATTTTCACGTTTATTTAACCCTCCAGCAGCTGTTTTTGTCTTCTGTATTAAATTATGCTAATCTACGGAGCATCTTAATTTTAAATAAAACATTCATTTAATATCTTGAATCACACGTAATATATGCGGTGGTCATAAAAACGGATAATGCGCGGTGACGAATTGCCTAACAGTTCACAGCTTCACAGCCATCTTGTTGGGAAATCTAATTATGTTTCCTAATAATCCTCTTTGCTGAAGTATCAAAGTAAGTTCGTTTCCTGGTGAATTTGCAAAGTAGTGTTACCTGTCGTATCAAACTCCACTCATACTCGGTCATCCGTAGTAAAAGACGTTCTGCTTACACGAGGAAGACGGGCTTCGTTGACGGCAAGGCACTTATTATTTCATTCTCTCGTTACCACGTGACCGCTCCAGTGTTACGAGTGATTTTTCAAGTATTTAAATTATCTGAAACTTAAAACGACAAAGCATAGTATATTCTTCGTACCTACATATCTATCAACGTACTTTTTTTTAAAAAAAAACCATTAGAACGGCAAGACAAAGAAAGAAAAATAAATTAACTGTTAAATTATATCGATTTTAAAGTAATATTTGGTACTTTAAAATATAGAAGAATAGAATTTCCTTTTTTTTTATAAAAATCGGTTACAAAGGTGTTTCGTATTTTGAAATAGTCTACCGGTAATGCCAGTGTGCAAAAATTATAATAAGTCTACTTTTTATTAACCAAAAAAAACATGTTATATGAAATGAGACTCACGAAATATAGAATATCGATATGAGAGAATGTCACTAATTAATATTTGATAATCTAGTTATATAATGTAACCTTTGATTTGTGTAAACTGTGGGTAGACCACTTCTGAAATGTAGGCAATATCCTACATTTAGAAATTAAATATGCTCCGTTATGTGATAACGGCCCTTGTCTTAAATATTAAGAACTGCCTTAATTCATTGAAACTACATAATCAATTTATATTACATTTGTATTTTCTTTTTACATTGTTCATAATTCTAATAACGTTATTTTATTCTTTAATTCTACATTCTATGTATTCTTATACTTATAATATATATAATGAAATATAATTTATCAAATACATTACCTTAAATTACTTATGCACGTTCCGGATTATTCAAACACTATTGTACTTTTTAACGGAGGCCAGTGTGTGTTACACTGATCGATGCAGGAGACTCAATGCCCGAGTTTTCAACCCGTCCTACCCGCCATTGCTGTTTTTGTGCAAGCTCTGTGTTACCAGAGTAAATAATTTTAATTCGCACAACAACGATGTCGGGCAAAATCCTGCTTTATTAAATAAAAACCTAACACCATTTTCTTTATGGTTAAAATCTGTCTTTAAAGTTAAAAGTGGGTTTATTGCTTACAGAGGGATCGCTATTTATTAATCAGTTAATTAAGTACCATTGGGTGACTAGACAACCTACCGACGACATGAATTCACGAGCAAGTTACATTGTCCAGTAAAATACAGAAAAGGACGATTTGCCTGACCCAGTATTTAAGCCCATAAAGCCTTTATTAATAAGACTCTGAAATAAAAAGCTTACTTTTTTCTAAAAGAAACAGTAAAGGTAGATTTGCGAAAGTTTTTTTTTCAGCTGAATGTACACTCGGCTCAGGCACTAAGTACCGCAGATTTCTCATTATGTTCGTCTTTTGTAAAATATTCATATCAGGCCCTTATAAAATACCGCAAAGGCATTAGACCTTTGTGTGCGTTTTTGTAGCTTACTACATTGTAATACTCTATCCTAAAGGCTCGTTCTGACTAGACTAGTATTTTAGTGGAATAGTATTATAGTAGTATATTAGTATTATAGTAGTAGTAATAGTACTTGCTATTTGACTAAAATACTAGTCAGAACGAGCCCTTAGGATAGAGTATTACAATGTAGTAAGCCACAAAAACGCAAACAAAGGCCTAGACCTTTGTCGGGTCTTTGCGGTGTTTTATAAGGGCCTGATATGAATATTTTACAAAAGACGAACGTAATGAGAAATTTGCGGTACTTAGTGTCTGAGCCGAGTGTACACTCAGCTGAAAAAAAAATTTTGGAAATCTACCTTTACTGTTTCTTTTCTTTTACTGTTTCTGTCTTACTAAATAATTGATTAAGAAAACGGCTAAACTCACGTATAAATCGGTATAGGTTCCGACTAGTTTCGGACCTATATGAGGTCCTTCATCAGGGCGATTGCGACGCTGTTGCCGCGACAGCGACTCGACCTCATATAGGTCCGAAACTAGTCGGAACCTATACCGATTTATACGTGAGTTTAGCCGTTTTCTTAATCAATTATTTAGTAAATAATGTCTCACGAAAGTTTAAATAATTTTATTGTTTCTGTCTTATTAATAAAGGCTTTATAGGCTTAAATACTGGGTCAGGCAAATCGTCCTTTTCTGTATTTTACTGAAAAATGTAACTTGCTCGTGAATTCATGTCGTCGATAGGTTGGCCACTAGTCACCCAATGGTACTAAATTAACTGATTAATAAATAGCGATCCCTCTCTAAGCAATAAACTCACTTTTAAGTTTAAAGACTGCACAAAGATTGAACGAAAGTTTTTTTTTGTGCAATATCTTTTTTATATATATTTTTATTGTGCAATATCTTTTTCTTGCACTGTGTAGGCTTAATATTGCACAATATTTTTCACTTCAGAGTTTGGAGCGGTCGCGTTCGGTCAGTCCGGCGGGGTGATCACGTAACTCGCAATGCGAAATTATAGTGATTGTTTAGTTATTGCAAGACACATAACAGCCTCGTACATTAGTGGTAGTCGTTGCCGCTTGATTAGTTTTAATGCTGTGACATTGCAAAAAGTGCATCTAGTGATCAACAAGCAATTGGCGACGTTTTTAATGATTTTTTCATGACGTTTAAGAGTCATCGCTGATCGCTGGCGAATTGCAAACGTTAGATGATACGCCTACCGGTGTTTTTAATGTATGGTCGTGTCGTAAATTTAAGCAATTTGGCGAGCAAGAATTATATAAAAGATAAAGAACAGGAGTTTTTTACTTGAGTGTATAGAGATTTATTTAACAAAATCACTAGCACGTTTGCCACCAAAACGTCATCGTCAGACATTTGCTCGCACAGAAAATTTTGATCAGACTGGATTGTCAATTTTATTGAGTAAATTTATTGAACGTTTGGAACCAAACGGGGTATTCAATTTTATTGCACAATAAAAGTATTGCGCAGTATTATTGTAGGTCTATGGGGCCCCTAAAAATTCAAATTAAAATAAGTTGACTGTTTATTGAAAGATCCTACGTCACAAACTGATAAACCAATATCCATGACCAATATTATACTTGTACATAACGGGGCGTGAACAAATCACATGTTAATCTAGGTTGTCCGACATCAATGCCGATACCAAGTTTTATCTGAATTTTGATTTTTGTGAAAAATACTAATATTTACACAAAATTGAACAATACTATAAGAATTTGTATTTTATATACCTGCAGAAGCGTTTTAAAAAGGGTGGTTGTAGTTTCACTTTAATTAAATTGTTATTTATATTACAGGATAGCTAATAAGCAGATGGCTTTCCTAATGGGAAAGGTCATTATCATACATAGACACCAAAGATGTAAATGACGCATCAATATCCGTCACCCAGGGATGTAATGACTTATGTATAAATTGATTAGCTTTCTTGTACATGTAAATTCTGTGTAAATACCTCAAAATTATGATAATAATCGGTTGTCAGGCTATTGTCTTAGATTCTACAACCAATATATTAATGCACTTACAAACACTTAAATAAACCACCACAGAGCAAGACAAATACTTATTTGAATAGATTAATTATCACTAGTAGATTACTTGTGTCATCAAGATGGGAAAAGGCTTTTAGAAATGTATAAAGAGTATCATGCGGGCGCTATTGTTTAATGAAAACAGTTATTGAATTCGAACGCTATGGACTACTTATATGGACTTATATGGACTACTATGGAAATCTCTCGTACCCCGCATCCGGATTCTAGCGGACAATGAAAATGAGCCTTTGTGACTCCTTACCAACCGCAACTTCTATCGGTGATAATTTTAATAAATTAGTGTAATCTTTGCCTTATTAATAATATTAGCGCATATCTGAAATGTGGTTCATGTAATGGAGCGGCATTGATCAAGGATACCATCTGAGAGCACACGCGTCTCTGTCTAGTGATGTGTTAAATTTTAAACGATTATTAATACCACGAATGGGAAATTCACCAGATCTATGAAACTATTAAAATTTATAAAAAAAAACTGCCAATTGGGATGGTCCTTAAGTGAATAGAATTGTAGGAAAACAAAATAACGCATTTAAAAAATCCCTTATATTTCCTTCAGTGCGTCATAACTATTTTTTAAGTATGCACACATGAAATTCGTCCTATTGCCCTTAAACTATTCGTCCTTAATTTAAGGGCATTAGCATGAGTTTTTAATATTTCAAATTGTGTAGACATAGCTTTAACTTTTTTTTGTAATTGCTGTATAAGAGGACAAATAAAGTATTTGTATTTGTAAAAAAAATATTATTGCCCCTATCAACTATTAAGGAACTTTATTTTATCTCAATTGTAATTTGAAATGTTGTTTATGCATACAAACAACCAAAACTATCTTTATCGTCTACATGAGAGAAAAAAGGTAAATATCGTATATCAATATTCTGAGTCATCTATATTTTTACATTTTAAGGATGCCGAAGTAAACTAGGAACCCTTATAGTTTCGATATGTCCGTCCGTCCGTCGGTATGATTGTTCAGAGATCCTTATTACTAGAAAGCTGTAATTTGACACGAATATACATATTAGTGACGTCAACTAAGTGGTAACATAAAATCTTAAAAAATATTTTCTTTCAGGGTAGCTCCCCTAATATGTAAAGTGGGGATTTTTTTTTCTCACGTAGCCCATTGTGTGGGGTACCGTTGAATAGGGTCAACCAGATATTTATTACTAACATGTACACAATAACGCATTATTTCACGCATTCTATCACTATTTATATAACATTATTAAATAAGATTTAATCATGTCCTCTATTTTATGCAAATAATATAGATATTAGATACCTTTAAACGAGCAATTCTTGTATATATATAATTGGAATCTCGGAACCGGCTCCAACCATTTTCATGAAAGTCAAAATTAGGGGGTTTTCGGGTCAAGGAATTCATTTATCAAGGTTCCAGGTCCAAGAAAAGCTCGGTTCCCAAGATATGGGTATGTGAAAAACCGAGCAAAGCTGGGTCAACCAGATATTTATTACTAACATGTACACAATAATGCTTTATTCACGCAATCTATCACTATTTATATAACATTATTAAGTAAGATTTAATCATGTCCTCTATTTTATATGCAAATAAAGAAGTTCGAAGCTTAAATCCACTAAAGTTAGTCATGGAGATAATTTAGCAAAGACTTTTGCAATGGCTTCTCCTATATCTGACACAATCTCGACTTTGTGATAAAAAAGTTATTAATTAAAATGAAAAAGTGTACACGATACGTTATATAAATTTGATAATAGTTTTTCTTTTTGTTGTTGACTCCCACATGGTTAAAACCCTCCACGGACCTTAACCGTGTGGAAGATGGTGTTAACTAATGTTATATTGTACCTACTTGTAGTGGCATAAAATATATGCATGCTACAACACATTGTGAGCTGCTTTGTCACTTAATGAGTATTTTCGGTCTTTAATTCTATCATGTAAAAAATCATCGTAGACCTCACTCACTCATCTACTTAGTAACTTGTCAACGCTTAGCATAAACTCTTGGCCCTAAAAACTGAAATATTGTACTTAAGATCCCTTTATGACGTAGAAAAGGGGTAAGGCCTTCACGAAATGTTTAATCATTAAAGAAAAGAAAAAACAAATGAAAAATATAATAAATATTGCGGAGTTTCTTAGAAACTCAAAACGGTCGTGAAACGTAATTCGAGCACGAGAAAAATCGAGTACCATTAAAATGTTCGCACAATCGATAACGCTCGTTATAATCGCACATCTCTACGTAGCGTTCAATCTAAGGTTTTCCGTGTGTGTACCCTTGATATTTGAGCAAAATTGCCTTAGACAAATACCTAAAATTTACATTTTACGAGAACCCTTTAAATAATTGGCGTAGGTGTGCGAGAGCTGTATATTCCGTAGAGTATTATTCATGTAGAGCGAACAAATTAAATTTTAACGGTCGCTATAATAACCAACTAAATATACATTCTGCAAATTGCCCTGTAAAAATTACCATAGTAATTTTACTCCTCATTTATTCAAAACTAGTTGACGCGCGAAACTTCGTCCACAAATAGCGTAACATATCATCAGTATAATTTTTCATAACAACTTTCATCCCCTATTCCACCCTCTTAGCGGTTAATTTTCAAAAAAAAATATATGGCCTCAGATCTTTAACTATCTCCTTGGTAGATTTCATCAATATCGGTTCTGTGGTTCAGATGTGAAACTCTAACAGACTGACAGACTTTCGTTATTATATTCGTAAATATGGATTTAAAATCGACACAAAAATGGAAGGTGAAGCAGTTTTATACAAATCTTGTACAAATAATTCAAACAAATCTAATTAGTGTTCTTTAAGCCATTTTTGTGAGAGGCTGCACTTGACACTTATTAGATGTCACATCGAAACCATTAGTTACATTATTCATTTTGATCTGGTCTTCTAATTAAAAATACTGAAATGAAATAGTCCATATAAAAAAATAAGTCGATTATCACCCGCCCGAAAATTATATCGGGGACGTTGATTATAATAAAGAATTCAAATTCAAATATATTTATTTCGTAGGTAAAAAAATACACTTAAAATACGTCATTAGTTCATTATACTTACATACATTCTGTTATACGTATAATATTTATAATAAAATTTCATTTGATTTTTATAGTACACAAAGATTAGATATTACATTTGAAATATTTATAAACATCATTAATAATTTTACATATTGAATAAAAGTAAGTAAATATTTTCATGTATATGTAATAGACAATATCTGGATTACTACAAGAGTGTGATACACATTCCAACTATAGCTAATAACTGTCCAGGTTATCCCTGACTATATAAAGAGTGAGTTAATCAAATTGTTAAATGAACAAACAAATCTTTCAAATTCACCCCTATTACAAAAGAGCGTTTGGGCTGGCCACACATTGCGAATAGAATAAAAAGCGTGTCAAACACCGGCGCGAATCAGTATTACTTACACTCGCGTAGAGTGAGGTAGTGTTCGTTTCTCCTGAAGATGCTTCGGTTTCGAAGTGAAACGTGCGTTGAGTACGTACATGAATTGTGTGCTTTTGTGATTGGTGCCGGCGTGGTCGTGGTTGTAAAAGTGTGGTGGATGTGGGCGGATAAGTGTGCCGCTGGGGTCTTCGTTTGATCGGAACCATCGGTGAGTCCTATCCATTTATTAAACCGACGTCTCTCTTTTCGGTACCATCACGGAGGATACATAGAATAATAGTTCGCGGATAATAGCAAATTTAATTAATTTCACCTTTTAATAATGGATTTCCGCAAAGTAACGCCTGAATCAATAAAATATCTTAAAGAGTGTGCGTTGGACGTGGCAGTTTTCTGTTATTTTACTTACACTATTTTCCACAAATTGCTTACACTATTTTCCATATTTATGTGGCATTCCAGAATTCACTTATAAGATTTTATTACCCCCGCGTTGGTCCCGGGCTCCTTTGAAAAATAGACCAACTGCCGTTCTGCCAGGCAGGTCGTAAAACTTAGACTCTCTTCCACGTAAGTAACAAGGGCAGTATCTTCACGCCCGTATCCCCGAAGGGGTAGGCAGAGGTACAACAATGGCACCCACGATTAGCCAAAGATACTTGGTCCCACAAATGTATTAGGTGGCAAGCCTATCACCAACCGGGCACTTTCCAATCCCGGGCAACTTTGTGTTTATCAGAAAACTGAAAAACACTTTTTTTTAAGTGCCCGACTCGGGAATCGAACTCGGGACCTCATGTGGTCGACGCCAACGCTGGACCACTAGACCACATAGGCAATAACACACAAATTATGTTTATTAAACGCACGTTTCACTTTGCATCCAAAGCATCTTCAGGAGAGTCGAATAGCATTTAACTCTTTGAAGTGTGAAGCATTATTAATTTCATAAAGTGCTTAATATATAAAATTTCGCGGAAATTTTGCAAATTAAATAAAAAAGGAATTTAATTAGCAGCTTCCCCGAAATCTTTTTTTTATGTCATAAGATAACAGACAAGCAGATGGGTCTCCTGATGGAAAGAGTTAACCATCGCCTATAGACACCAAAGATGTTAATGGTGCGTTGCTATCTTGTGATGAGGTCTAATGCCACATGCATAAGTTTACCGGCTACCTTACCCTCCAAACCGGAACACTGCAGTGAAAAGCACTGACGTTATTGTGGCAGGAATAGGTAAGGCGGTGGTACTAGACCCGGGCGAGACAATGCAAAACTCTGCCACCTAGTAGCCACGATGGTAGTGACTCGTATAGCCACCCTGTCGCCTTTTGCGACCTGCTTAGCAGAACGGCTGTTGGCCTATTCTTCAAAGGAGCCCGAAACAAAACGGGGGTAGTAAAATTTTGGAATTTTACCTTTGAATTTTGAATTTCCGCAAAGTAGCGCCAGAATCTATAAAATATATTTTAAATTACGTTTTGCTTGGTTATAAAACTTTTATTGAAATTTTTCAGGCCGTTATTCTATAATTTGTCCATATACAAATGGCGTCGTTTAATAGCAAAGATGAATTCGTTTTAGAAAATGCGATACGCCGATGTCGTCAACTTAACAAATTGCCACGGCATATTGTTTAAATTACTTTTTTTGTAAGTGGATTATATTTATTTAGAACTAGAACCCTATCCGGCTTCTTACATAAAAAAGAAGTAGGTTTGTTAGGTTGCCTTAAGTTCCCACACCTCATAGGGGCTCCGACAATCGTGGGCGAAATCGGCGTTTATAGTTGAAATTGACGCCATTTACGTAATTATCAATTTGCCTTCAACAATTTGTATTAAAATTCGCTTTCATAAAATGGTGACACCATTTGTATACGAATGAATTATTATAGAATTTGTCTGTGACATACACATTTCATGGTCTATGTTTCAAATTATTATTTATGAACGAAGCTTCTTATATCGTAGTTAATAAATTGACGAAAAGTATGATATTCTCATGATATAATATAATACTTAAGTGGTATCTATGAAATTTATGTCCACTACCGGAAAAAATGCGACCTGTGTGTTTATAGCCAGACTCTGACCTTTATACTCTGAACCATTGCCAATCACAGTGAGAAATCTTAAGTCAACACGACGTCAATTTTATCTTTCCCTCACTGATGTCTTTATGTCATGTTTTACCGAATGAAACCACATTTTAAGCTTCAAACTAATTTTGTAATATTTTGTAAAAACTCATGTATTATTTGGTCATTGTTGTAACATATAACAAGTAATAATAATAACCATTATAAGGGAACAAACATTTCTGTTCAGTAGAAAAAATGGAACTACATTCGCCATCTTGTGAAACGTAACTCCACTGTCAGTTTTTTATAGTAAAATTCTAAAATAGCCACTTTAGGCGACCCACTAGCCACTCCGTTTACTGAAGAGATAAGTTGGTGACACTATACCTCTGTAAACGGACACTACCGGCAGACATGGAATCATTCGACCTGCGAGCCTAATCGAAAAGAACTGGACCGATCTTGATGAGAATAAGTAAGTGGTAAGGAGATGTAATTGTTTAAATTATAGACCATATGGAATTTGATTTTTTTTAATATCGATAGAGAAGCGCTTGACCACGATTTCGCCTGATGGTAAACTAAGATGCGGCCTAAGATGGAATACGCTTCCCTAGAAGGTACCTGTTCACTCTTCTCTTTAAGATCCCCAGATTGTGCTCGTCGGGGAACACAGACTCAGGGAGCATATTCCAGTCCTTTGCAATTTGAATCAAGAATGTCGATTCACCCACTTTGTCCAGATACGTGGAACCTCCACCATATGGATACCTAGTGTCTGTGCGCCTCGACGATAGATAGAAAAACGAGAATGGTGGAATTAAGTCATGCGATTCCGCAGCGCACTCTCCAAAGTGTATCCGATAAAAGACCGATAAGACGAGCAGCCGTCGACGACTACTCTAATTGACCGGCCACTCAGAAAATATAAGATCCAGACGAAGAAACCAATAGGTAGACCATACTAGGGAGCTTGCCAATAAGACTATCATGCCGGATCCTGTCAAAGGCCTTTGAGATATCAAGGGAGACAGCTAGTGCGTCACCATGCTTCTTGCTGGCCGCGCTCCAGATGTAGGTGGCATATGCTATAAGATCCCCAGTGGACCTATTTCGGCGAAACCCGTATTGGCGGTCACTGAGTAAATCGTTTGCTTCTAGGTGTGCCATTAGTCTGCTATTCAGTACACGCTTCATAGTCTTGCGGAGTATGGACGTTACTGAAATTGGCCTATAGTTGGAGGGGTCGGCACGACTGCTTTCTTTGGGCACAGGCTACACGTTAGCAAGCTTCCATAATCTTGGTACTTTTGCAGTCATCATCGAAAAGTGAAAAAGGCGTGTCAAAACAGGAGCGAGTTCAGCCGCACAAGTTTTAAGAACTACGACTGGAATCCCGTCAGGGCCACTGGCTTTGTCCACGTCCAGATTCCACAATGTTTTAAGAACCTCAGTCTGACTGATAAGAGTTTCCGACATTTTCACCTCGCATCTAGGTAGATTGGGAGGTTTCGCGTTGGTGCGATCTAGACGTGAGTTTGTGAGGTTCACTTTCTCTACGGGTGTAAGCCAGCGTCCCATCTGGTTTCAGCAGTGGAGAAAGTGAGCGGTAGCAGAAATTTGATTTAACCGACTTTGCCAGGGACCAAAATGCTTTACTGCCTGAGAGGTTTGAAGCTAGTTTATCCCCAAGTACATCTGACATAGTCGAATTCAGCTTTCAGTAGAGTCTTTTTGCAGGATTTGGCGGCCCGGTTGAAGGCTTTCTTCTTCTCCGATACGTCCTTAGCCTTACGGCGTCAAGTATCTGCTCAAACCAGATATGCCTCACGCTTTAGCGCCTCAGCGCGTCTAACTCTGAACCAGAGTTGAGCTTTGCTGGACGTGGCCACGTCGGAAAAAGGGTTAAAGTACTCCAGTCCTTGTCGCAGCACATCTGTCACAGCATCCATGCTGGTCGAGGAGTCTTCAGAAGAAAAGTAGACAGACGGCCAGGAAAAAACGCAAAGAAGGACCACATCTCGTCCTAATCTGCTGACTTGTATCGCTGGGACTGAGATTGGGCGGCGAGTAGACAGATACAGATTTCACTAGATAGGGATCGAAGCTGTCAAGCGGCGAGGAAATTGCCACCTGTAGTGGTCCGAATCCGTAGTCAGAATATGGTCCAAGCAATTGGCTGTATGGCTCTTAACATCAGGAACCCACGTCGCTCCTTGAACCAGCTGGGTGAGACACTATAGCGAGTTTGCGCATCTCTCTCCCAATTAGAGTACTAGTACGAGTTTAACCACTCCTGGAGGTGGGCATTGAAATCCCTCAGTAACACTAGTTGAGCGGAAAGTTATTTATGTTGAGCAGCATCCACTGCCTCACTTAGGTACTCTGTGAGCCTGATCATGTCCTGGTCTTCGCTATGCGCACAATAAACACAGACATAGAGAAGCTTCTCTAGATCCGTGTCCACCAGTGTCCATAGTACAGAGAAGCGGGGGTCTTCTAGATACAGGAGACGCTCACAGCAGATGTCACGGACGTACGCGTACACATCTAACCGAGCTTTAAAATTATGCTCCCGGGTGTAGCCGGGATAGCTTAAGTACGCGAAATCAGACGGACATCTTATTTGCGTCTCCGTGAGAAACAAGCTGCAAGGTCTCCATCTTAAGGGTCTAAAGATTTTATGAGTCTTCAAGTGGAAATGGACTGCAGCAAAATTAGAGTATAAACCTCTGATGCTAATGAGGTGCACTTTCATTGAGAAGGAGAGCTGCCGCTGTATAACTTCAGTCTGCCTTCTGTATGCTCTGATATAGTTCAATAATGGCTTGATAAAAAAAATAGCGAGAGCAAATGCATGCGTCCCGGCTTTAGGGAAATGGTCGCAGGTTCAAATCCCGCGTGCCGATATTTTTCTTTGCTGTTCTTAAGGTTTTTCCAGATTCCCAAGCACGGGGTGAGTGCTATAACACAAAAATATTTAGAAATACGAAAGTACTGATCAATAATTATAAATGTGAATTTCATCTGTAACGATGAGCTCATTTAACTAGTTATATGTATGTATAGCTAGCGATCAGTACAATCGACGTAATCGATCACATAGCAAAGAAGAATTTCGCCACGTCGAGCCTATCGACACTAGCTGAGTGGCAGAGCGTCCCGGCTTTAGAGAAAGGGTCGTCGTTTAGGGAAAGGTTCAATTCTTGCGTATCGATATTTTTCTTCGTTATTTTTAAATATTTTCAAGTTTTCCAAGCACGGGGTGAGATCTAAAACACAAAAATAATTAGAAACACGAAAGTACTGATCAAAATTATAAATGTGAATTTCATCTGTAACGATGAACTCATTTAACTAGTTATATGTATGTATACCTAGCGATCAGTACAATCGACGTAATCGATCATATAGCAAAGAAGAATTTCGCCGCCTCGAGCCTGTCGACACTAGCTCAGCGGAAGAGCGTCCCGGCTTTAGGGAAATGGTCGCAGGTTCAAATCCCGCGTGTCGATATTTTTCTTTGCTGTTTTTAAGGTTTTTCCAGATTCCCAAGCACGGGGTGAGTGCTATAACACAAAAATAATTTTTGCTTCTCGTATTAACATATATGTGCAAGATAATATTGAGTCATATTATGTCACGTAAGGATATATTTGAAGATGCAAAAAACAGGACGTACACAAACAACTCTCGTTTAATACCAACCATATCATGGCAGCCTTAGTTAAGTGCCATTTGTCGCGAACCGTTTTCAGAAGCATTTTCAACTCTAAACAATTGTTATTTTAAGTTAGTAGCTGTACTAAATTAGGTTGATCTTGCAATTATATTTTATTTTTATATTTTACTTTTTTATTCTTTTTTTATTTTTCCTGTTTTCATTCATTGATACTGAACATACCCCTAAGCTATGGCGTGCAATTTTTTTTTTATATCATAAGATAGCAAACAAGCAGATGGGTCTCCTGATGGAAAGAGTCAACCATCGCCTATAGACACCAAAGATGTTAATGGTGCGTTGCTATCTTGTGGCGAGGTCTAATGCCACATGCATAAGTTTACCGGCTACCTTACCCTCCAAACCGGAACACGACAGCGACAAACACTGACGCTATTGCGGCAGGAATAGGTAAGGCGGTGGTACCAGACCCGGGCGAGACAATGCAGAACTCTACCACTTAGTAATTTCTTTAACATCTAGAACAGAAACGCATTTTATCTCATTCTTTTACAGCTTAAGTTAAATACATTTATATTCGTCTATTATTATTAGTTTCATAAAATCTAGTGCACACCATCCCGAAGAAGTTTCACTTCACAGCTATTTATTTATTTATTTTCAGCACCACAGAAGTACAACTTTTTGGGTATGTACTACGTACACACAAACTTTTTATCCCTCGATTTTTTTATATCGTAAGATAGCATACAATACAAACAGATAGGTCTCATGATGGAAAAAGTCAAGCATCGCCTATAGACACCAAAGATGTTAATGACACCATCACCATACATAGACACCAAAGATGTTAGATAGCACACAATTTAAGAAGATAGGTCTTCTGATGGAAAGAGTCCACCACCTATAGACGCTAAAGATGTTAATAGTGCGTTGCTATCTTGTGGCGCGGTGTTATGCCACATGCATAAGTCTACCGGCTACCCCTCCAAACCGGAACACGACAATGATAAACCCTGACGTTATTGCGGCAACAATAGATAAGGCGGTGTTACCAGACCCGGGCGAGACAATGCAGAACTCTACCACGATGGTAGTGACTCGTATAGCCAATCAGTCGCCTTTTACGACCTGCCTGGCAGATTGGCAGTTGGCCTATACTTCAAAAGGGCCCGGGACCAACACGGGGAAGTCTGTTGTATGTATGTATGTTTGTGTCTCGTATCACAAATGTATCTTTCCTCTAAGTTACAAAACAATTTTATCACGCAGCGGCTTACAAGTATTAATTGATTTAAGATATATTTGTATTTGTTACGTATCAGACAATTGTAATTATGGTAGATCTTGTCTTTATGTTCCTCTGTAATATTTGTTATCTTTCCATTCCCACTACTAACGAATTATAGGCGGTCGTTACAATTTACAGTTTACTTTGAAGTATCGTTCTCGAGGTCATTACGAAACTCATTTTCCTTAATGCCAGTCGGTCATTTTCCTTAATAATTGGGAAAAAGAAAATAAGAAATTACTTTTTGTAGTTTAAGTTGAAGATTTTATATTAACACTAGCTGCCGCGTGCAGCCCGCTGCATTATAAAAGGTTTTGGTGAATCCTGCGGGATCATCTAATTTTTTTAGGATAAAAAGTAGCCTATGTGCTATTCCAGGTCATCATCTACCTGTGTCCCCAATTTCATTAAAATCCGTTCAGTTGTTTTTGCGTGATTGTGTAACAAACATCCATCCAAACATCGTCAAGCACCTACCCAGCCAGATATGCCTCATGCTTTACATCCCATCGATTACTGCTTTATAAGGCGCAAATCCGGCCTCATATGGAGTACCGCTCTCATTTATGGGCGGGGGCTCCTCAGTATCAGCTCCTTCCTTTAGATCACATTTAACGTAGAGCGGTTCGAATCGTGGATGACGAGACTATTTCAAATCGCCTTGTTTCTTTGGCGTTACGTAGAGATATGGCATCACTCTGCATCTTTTATCGGCTCTATCATGGGGAATGTTTAGAGAAACTGTTTGGATGAATTCCTGCCGCCGAATTTCACCATCGAACATCGCGACAAAATTCAAAGTTATATCCTCACCATCTCGTCTGGAAGTCCGCAACCGTGCGATCCTCGTGGCACTTTTTGCCCCGAATTATTCTAATCGAATTACCCCAAAACTCTTAGGTTCTCCACCAGCTATCTGCAGAAATTTTTCCGAACGGATAAAACCTAGGGTCCTTCAAGAAAAGAGCCTACTCATTCTTAAAAGGCCGGCAACGCGACTACAAGACCCCTGGTAGTGTAGTTGTTTATGGGCGGCTGTAATCACTTACCATCAGGTGAGCCTCACACCGTTTGCCCCTCTTCTTTAAAAAAAGACAGCCAACTTAAAAGGAATTTCGCCGATTAACGAATCTAACTCAAATTGATTAATGGAATTTCTATGAGAACTTGTTTTATACTATTTGATCTGGACATCTTTTTGAAGTATTTTCAATTTTATAAAATATCTCTTCCCGACGGAGAGTCGATGGAGTGAGCTATGCTTGGAGTTTCCCTGCGAGATCGAATCAGGATCGAGATGATCCGTAGGCGAACATACCTAACTGATATACCCAAGCGTGTCGGTAAGCTAAATGGCAATGGGCAGGTCACATAGCTCAAAAACGGATTGTCAATGGGGCAGAAAGGTTCTAAAGTGGAAACCACGTCTCAGTAAGCGCAGCGTAGGACAGCCATCTATCAGATAGACAGACACCTTGGTCAAGATTGCGGGGACTCGCTGGATGTCGTTTGTAACCAGCCGGTCTCAATGGAAGTCATTAGAGGAGGCCTTTGTTCAGTAGTAGATGTCCTACGTCTGATATGATGATGATGACGGAGAATGTGATGAGACTGTTGACCCTATTGCACATAAAATCAACTGTTTTCTCTTATCCAATTAAGAAGATTTCAATGGTGGGGATAACAACTTAATCAATTCTATCTGTTATAAGATAGAATATGATTTCGGATGATAGAGATAGAATATGAAAAAACGAACGTGCCATCGCCTCGAATTTATCTGAAAGTTCATACAACTTTCAAAAAATGGCAACATAAAAGTAACAAAACAGATTGGGATCAGGTTCACCGTTCGTATAACTCTGGGAATGTTTTTTCGATCAACAAATATATTTTAATAAAACTTCCAATTCTAGTTTGAATAAATAGTACGTGAGGTTCGAAAGGTTAGCATGTGTATACCCGTATATAGGAACCGTATATAGGAATCGAATAAATATGATATCACATATTTTATTTATTTTGTTGTACTCAAGATTGTTTAAATTTTTGATATTGTTAGAAAACTGTCTGCTTTGATATTTTCATTTCCCATAAAAAGGAAATTGCCATCATAATAAGAACGTAAAAATGGCATGTTTTCTTAACTTTTCGGTACAGTGTCATAAAATAATCAGAAAGAACATATACTATGTTCACCACGAAATAAAGAAAACAAGATGTTCACGTTATGGTTAATAAGACAGATTATCGCTTGCTTCCTCAACATTTATAACTATTTACAAAACTACCCATTACACTTTAAAAATATTCTATATTATATATGTTATATATTATAATATTATAAATGCGAAAGTTTGGATTTTTGGATTGATGGTTGGATAGATGTTTGTTACTTATTTACGCAAAAACTACTGAACAGATTTGGATGAAATTTGGTAATCCGATAAATGATGACCTGGAATAGCACATAGGCTGCTTTTTATCCCGGAAAAATTAAATGATACAGCGGGATTTGCCAAAAAATTTTATAATGTAGCGGGCTGCACGCTGCGTCTAGTATACTACTATTATAACGAGAAAACATTGTGTGTTTGTAACATATAAAATTAAAAACTTTTCAACCGATTCTAAAAATTATCTAAATTAATATCTTAATTTTAATATAAATATAAAGCCAGTGAATATCAGTGTACAACTGGATGGAAACAAACTGGATCCACTGCTTTTTTAGGTATTACTTTAGATAAGAATGGGGACCGCACATTAACAATTTAGTAAATAGACTTAGTTTTGCAGTTTATGCAGTTAAAAAACAATTAACTGATGTCGACACAGCAAGAATAGTATACTTTAGTTACTTCCACAGGATTATTTCATATGGAATTCTGCTCTGGGGAAATTCTGCTAAAATAAATACTATATTTGTATTGCAGAAAAGAGCTATTAGTGCAATTTACAATCATAGCCCGAGGGCTTCAAAGAAAACAATATTCTAACGGTAACATCCCAATATGAGAACTTGATGAACGTTCTTAAAAATATTTGCTTGTTTAAAAATGGTGATGTACACTCACTAAATACAAGAACAAAAACATATTTAATGGGGCAATATATATTGTATACGCTCTTACAATAAACTTCCCGAAACTATAAGTGACCTACCAGTCAATAAATTTAAAAAACGTATTAAAACAAAACTGTATAAAAAAGGGTTTTTCTTTTTAGATTTTAATTAAAGTATTTTTTACGCAGTCGGCTTTTTTATTTTGAAAATTTATTTATGCTACGTCTCTTGTTACTCTATGAATAGTTACTAAATGCGTTAAATGATCGTAATGGTGTAAAAATTTTACAAATATATTTCGTAGTGATTTTATCTCAGTTTCAGAACTTGTAATTCTCTATACTTCATTTAGATAAAGCAATGTGGCTTGACTAAGGAGTAAAAGGTCAAAGGGAAGATTTAAACTAAATGCGTCGAGAGAAATTATAATAATGATCTTACAGGAGATAAAGGTTTTATGCCATTGTGTAGTTAATTTAGTGTTATGCTTATATAAGCAAATCTTACGTATTAAATGTGGTTATTAATATAAGCTTTTGAATAACAAAGGTCTTGTGGTAGATTCTTACAGTAATTCACGTATTAGATGCTTAGAGTTACGTTTTTAATTGCGAATTGAAACTAGATATTTGGTGTTAGTCTGGCCCCCTTTGAAGATGAAACCATCTGCCATTATGCTAGGAACTTTGTAAATGGCGAGCGATTGGCTATAAGTCTCTCTCTTCCGTCGTGACTACTAGTTGGCAGATTCCCGCAGCGTATTTTCCGGGTATTACTGCCATACATATCCCTGCCGCAACAGCGCCAATGGTTGTTATTGACGTGTTCCGATTTGGAGGTGAAGGTAGCCGATACATTTATCCATATGGCCACATGGATAGCAAAGAACCATTAACGTTAACTAATTTATTACATAATAACGTTAGTTAATTAATTTGGTGTCTTTAGGCAATGGTTTCTCTTTTCAATAAGAGAGTCATCTGCCTATTTGCAATCTGATGATAAAAATGGTAAACATAAATAAAAAAATGAGTAAGTTTCATCTATGTGTATTCTAGCTGATATTATAAAATCATCACTGAGTTTAGAGAATATTGTTTCTACATTAGACCTAATGATCTGGTGAGCAAACTGCAAACCATATTTCCCTTTATATTCATTCATCTACGTGTATTCTAGCTGATATTATAAAATCATCACTGAGTTTAGAGAATATTGTTTCTACATTAGACCTAATGATCTGGTGAGCAAACTGCAAACCATATTTCCCT
The DNA here is from genome assembly GCA_036924255.1 of Apodemia mormo. NCBI lineage: Eukaryota > Metazoa > Arthropoda > Insecta > Lepidoptera > Riodinidae > Apodemia > Apodemia mormo. The sequence goes on along the minus strand of JAUPFN010000011.1, from coordinate 38,793,664 downwards.
TTATATTCATTCATCTACGTGTATTCTAGCTGATATTATAAAATCATCACTGAGTTTAGAGAATATTGTTTCTACATTAGACCTAATGATCTGGTGAGCAAACTGCAAACCATATTTCCCTTTATATTCATTCATCTACGTGTATTCTAGCTGATATTATAAAATCATCACTGAGTTTAGAGAATATTGTTTCTACATTAGACCTAATGATCTGGTGAGCAAACTGCAAACCATATTTCCCTTTATATTCATTCATCTACGTGTATTCTAGCTGATATTATAAAATCATCACTGAGTTTAGAGAATATTGTTTCTACATTAGACCTAATGATCTGGTGAGCAAACTGCAAACCATACTTCCCTTTATATTAAATGTAAATTTCAGACAAATACAAGTACAGCCTATTTTATATAGCTTGGAAATGTTTAGGGTACAATAAGTATTTTCAATGTAAATGGCTCTACCAAGACTGGTAGGTCAGTGCCAAGATTTAATTTTAAATACTTAAATATTTTAAATTCACTTTTTATGATGGGGCGGTCATTGGACTGTCTAAACATAATTTTGGCAAAATCGTATAAGGACCTCACAGAAATAACGCCAATCTTTAACACTTTGACCTTTGACCGCCCCGTTGGTCGAGTGGTTAGCGACCCTGACTACGCAATCAACGAGGCTCGGGTTCGATCCCCGACGGGGACAAGCATTTGTGTGATGAGCATAAATGTTTGTATTTCCGGGTTTGGGTGTTTATTATATATATATTCTAGTATTTATATATGTATTTCTATGTATTAGTATCGTTGACTAACACCCACAACACAATCAAATAATTTGCTTACTTTGGGGTTAGATCAGTATGTGTAATTTGTCCCGTGAATATTTATATTTATATTTATTATGGGATAAAAAACTAAGAACAGGCCTTAAAGTCAAAGTATCGGTCCAGTTTCTAAAGTTCTACTAGTGTTTAATGACTTGATAGTAACACCGTTAGTAATGCCGCAAATCGGATCAAAATCGGTTGATTCGTTCGGGAAATATAATTGACAAAACATATAAAAAGAGTAGGTATTTTTCGCATTTGTTCGTTCTGTTATATCCCTGATATGTATTAGATATGGATGACTAGGTGCCTAATCAGCACCTCTGATTCCACCCGATGACTCTCAGCGATATAGCTCTAAGACAGTTCGGGTCGGACCGCGAGCGAGTACACTTGCTGAATTTCTAATAATTATATCCTAATATAAAGTGTATTAAGTGTGTGAATAAAAATCCTTTTTTAAAAAGAAGTCCTAGTTTTTCGTTATAATATCATGGTGGCAGCGGTGGGATCCTGAACATTCCAAGTGCCTAGTATAGCAGGTCCCAATACATAAGTACACAAGTGTCAGTGAGTGTCCAAATCCATTGATCCAGTGGCTTCCGATCCGGATTCAACCAAAGGTCACCAGATTTGACCAAACAAAGCCGGAGATATCCCGGTATCCTGATCATCCTATTGTCGCCGAAGAGTCCACTGTGCAGTAAGCGGTATACAGCTGTTGAGGCATACACGCCTGACGCAGCCTCATATCCAGCACCGACCAAACAGTGACATAATCCTAAAATTATCCTCATAAGAAATACAGACTTCGCATCCAGGTTCCAGCTAATCCAAAAATGAAGTGTGGTGAACTATTACTGTGAGTCAATTTATTCCTATACTATATCCAGAAAATATTACAAACATTCAGCCCCGAGAAGAGTATGTTTTTCGCATGTAATTATAATTTGCCTGTATATGACAATATTCCTAGACATAACCTGTGAATATTTATTATTTATTATAAGCTTAATAACTGTTAGTAAGACACTCTTATCAGTGTAGTTTGTGTGAACATTATTTAGACGGGGATCGCCCACGCGTTCTCGTTATCAATACGTCTCAGTGTCAATCGTAATATAATACCTTAGAATACTATACTACTATTATTTCTAGGTTCCGACTGCTTTAAATTTTATTTTTATTTTTATATACATTTTTACTTTTATATACATTCTTTTTTTTTAATATATAAAAACTGTATAATATTAAATTTTACATCTAATTCAAAATGTCAAAAGCCGATACAAAAAGGGAAGGAAAAGAGGGAGTAAGAGAAGAGATTTCATTAAATACCATCCTAAAATTTATAAAACCTTTTAACGGTGACCGAGACAAACTTACAGCCTTTCTGAGAAATTGTGATAGCGCAATCTCATTAGCATCCCCACAACAAGATGACTTAATTTTAAAATATATTCTTAGTCAATTAGAGGGCAAAGCCGAGACGGCCTGCTCTATTAAGGACTTTGACTCGTGGTCATCCTTGAAAGAATTTTTAAAGACACAATTTGGTGAGCGTAAGCACTACGCCCATCTCCTTACAGAATTACAAGACTGCAAACAGGGTAACCAAGAAACCGTTAGTCAGTTCTCTTTAAGGGTAGAAACATGCTTACAAAAACTACTTACCGAAGTCACAGTTTCCAACTCCAGGAAAACGGAGCTGGCAGGTAGGCTAGCAGCCATGGAAGACCTCGCTCTTCACACATTTACACTAGGTTTGCACCCCAGAATTTCTAACTTTGTAAGGTGTAGGGATCCAAGAAATCTCAATGACGCAATAAACTGCGCAATATCAGAAGAAAAAATCCAACAATTTTCTTCTCGGAATAATTTTAAGCAAAAACCGATAGAACCAATTCCCAGAAGAAACGATTTTAATGTCAGGGTTCAACCAAGGCCTAATAATAATAATCATCAAATTCCTCCTTCCACTTCTAGAGAACCGCCATACTGTCGATACTGTAAAAAGATAGGGCATGTTTTAGAAAACTGTAGACTCCGTGACTACAATAATAAAAGAAATCCAAATGGTGCTCAAACATTTTCCCCGTACCAAGCTAACCCCAGACCAAACTATGACAGAAAGACTTCACGGGTTCATTATACGGAAAATAACGAATTCGAAACCAACCAGGGTTTAAACTAATTTCTGCCCCGTATAAGTATCGCACGGGTCAGAACTGTTCCATTAAAGTCGATACTCATCCTCACCATAAGGCCAATGGACCGGGTAACCAGCCCCAAACTCACGGTCTTCCTCAACATGAGACCAATGGACAGGGTAACCAGCCCCGAATTCACGGTCTCGCCCAACATAAGACCAATGGACAGGGTAACCAGCCCCAAACTCACGGTCTTCCTCAACATAAGACCAATGGACAGGGTAACCAGCCCCAAACTCACGGTCGTCTTCAACATAAGACCCATGGACAGGGTAACCAGCCCCAAACTCGCGGTCTTCCATATCAACAAACCTACGGACAGGGTAACCAGCCCCAAACTCAAGGTTTCCTTAATAAGCAGACCAACAGACAAGTTGATCCTCCTCTTACAGTTATCCCTCAATGTTCTAAAACTGAACAAATTTATGAAATAAACACTCAAAAAAGATACTTACCTTACGTTACACTCCAAACACATGTGAACAAAAAACCACTTACCCTCCTTATAGACTCCGGAGCATCCCTCTGTGTCCTGAAAAATAATTGCATTATTAATCCTTTACAGTTAAGTGAGACTGATATCAAAGTAAAAGGTATAGACTCAAATGATGATGAACCTATAAAAAGTCTCGGTTGCATTAAATTACAACTACAGTTTAATCAACACTTAAAATTATTGCATACATTCCATGTCTTTGACAATATAAACCTACCTTACGATGGCATAATAGGTAACGACCTTTTCATACAACATGGCTGTCGTATTAATTACGCCTCAGAATCCCTAGAAATAAAAAATAATAATATTAAATTATCATTTGATGAACCTTCATACACTATCATGCCTCGAACAGAAACAGTAATCGAATGTTCTGTTAAAAACCCTGAAATAAAAGAAGGAATAATATTTGACCAGCATGTATCTGATTCGCTTCTTGTATCCAATTGTATAGTAAAAGTTAAACAAAATAACAGAGTAAACCTGACAGTACTTAATGTATCAGATAGTCCTATAAATATAAAATCTAATCTATTGCTTAATTTACTACCAATAAATTATACTGATATTAATAATACGCAACATACGAATATAAGAAATAACAGTATTAAAAGAAGTCAACAATTATTTCAACTTTTACAAACATCTCATTTAAATTATGAAGAAGTAGATAGCCTGAAGGAAATCTGTAATCAATATGCTGACATATTTCACTTACCAGATGACGAATTAACCTGCACAGATGTAATTCAGCATGAAATCCAAACGACTAATTCGCAACCTATTAGTGTTAAATCTTATAGATTTCCAGAAATACATCAAGAAGAAGTAAAATCCCAAATAACCAAAATGTTGAATCAAAACATTATCCAACCATCAAAATCCCCTTGGTCATCCCCGATTTGGATTGTACCAAAGAAACTAGACTCATCCGGAAAGAGAAAATGGAGAATCGTGATAGACTATAGAAAACTAAATGACGTAACTATTGGAGAAAGCTATCCGATTCCCCAAATCAATGAAATACTAGATCAATTAGGCCAAAGTAAGTACTTCTCCACATTAGATCTAGCTTCTGGCTTCCACCAAATTAAGATGAGCCCCAAAGACGCACCTAAAACAGCATTTAGTGTGCCACAAGGTCATTTCGAATTTAATCGAATGCCGTTTGGCCTCAAAAATGCTCCCGCTACTTTCCAGAGAACAATGAATACTGTCTTATCAGGGTTACAAACACTGCTTTGTTTACCTTGACGATATCGTCATTTATTCCCACGATCTGTCCTCCCACATAGAGAAATTACATTTCGTATTCGAAAGACTCAGGAACTTTAATCTCAAGCTACAACCAGAAAAGTGCGAATTCCTTCGTAAAGAAGTCGCCTACTTAGGGCACATAATTAGTGACGAAGGCGTCAAGCCAAATCCCGAAAAAATAAAAGCTGTTATGCAATTTCCTGCCCCTAAGTGCGCTAAAGATATCAAATCTTTACTTGGCCTAGCTTCGTATTATCGTCGCTTTATTCCGGAATTTTCAAAATACGCTAAATCACTAACTAACCTCCTCAAGAAGGATGTCCCTTTTAATTGGACTAACAGTCAACAATTAGCTTTCGAACAACTAAAAGAAAAACTAGTGACAGCTCCAGTTCTCATATATCCCGATTTCACAAAACCTTTTATTTTGACTTGTGACGCTTCTAATTACGCCATTTCGGCCATTCTTTCACAAGGTGACGTAGGTAAAGATAGACCGATCGCGTACGCCTCTCGTACACTGAATAAAGCGGAGTGTAACTACAGCGTTACCGAGAAGGAATGCTTAGCAATCGTTTATGGAACAAAAACATTCCGCCCTTACCTCTTTGGTCGACGATTTAAAATAATAACCGACCATAAGCCTCTTATGCCCGGTCCCTATATCTGCAAAACGACTCGTTTTAGTGACAAATAGTAGGATTTTCTACAAGGCGTAAGCTAAAACTGTTCCTAAAAAGCACGACTCTTATGTCAAATTACCAAAGGTTCGTTGCTAACGGGTGGGAGGGCTGCCAGTTAAGGTTTTACTGTGTATTGTATGGAAATGACAGATTGGTATGTCCCTATAAAAAATATAATGTCATTAATCTGTCAAAATTTCATCATCCGTCATTCGTATAGCTACCCCCGGATTTCGGCCGGTTGAACAATTTAAAAAATATTTAGCGTGAATTTACCACTTCAAGCTCAGAAAGTGACACGGAAATGCTTTACATATTATCAGACTGGTATGTGACGTCTAGTTCCGACGAAAAATCAACAATCAGAGTATAAAGGAAAGAGTGGAAACTACATATAATTCCAGCTGCGGTTTCAGCTTGATATAACGACAGAAGAGCAATTATTGTCTGAAATATATCCCCATTTACGAATAACAGGAGCCAGGTAGATATTTTTCTTATTTCCTAGCTGACAAACTTTAATTATTATTCGTAGACTCTTGCAAGATAAATAAACTTTCATAGTTCTTCGTATTTGTTCAAAAAATCTTGGAATAATCTCCATTGCACCAGCTGCTATTGACCCTCCGATTGCATGCGATAGGCACAGTGTTGTTGACAGAAGACTGTATTGGTGTGACAGTCCTGCGCCAGGCGGACAGTACGTGATATCAGCTTTGCAATAGCACATTTGCAATCGGACTACATAAAAATCAAAAATGATACATAACAAGGACGTTGCCAAATAGCCCGCTTTCCTCGAGTACTAGTTGCAATTGATGGAAAACACGTTAGAATATAATCTCCTATAATTTGTGCAAATTTGAATAAATATAAGTCATGTTGGTCACCTACTTCGCCTACGAATTACTTTAATTCACAAGCCAGCCAATCTTTGTCATTGTAAAGCAAACAAGCAGATATCTCACCCGAGGAAAAGATAAACTATTGCCTATAGTCACCAAAGTTCTTACTGATGCTGATGCACTGCTATCCGTTTGGAGGAATGGCAATGCCACATGTATAAATTTACCAGCTACCTTACCCTCCGAACCGAGAAACGAAAATGAGAAGCATTAGCGCTATTGCGGTAGAAATAGGTAAAACGGTGGTGCCATATACCCTAGTGAGGAGTTGCGGAACTCTACCACCATAGTCATGACCTGAAAATCAATCTTTTTCGAGTCTTTTATAAACTGCACGACAGATGGTCTATTGTTCAAAGGTGGTATTGAACAATATGGGAAATATAAATAATAATAATTTCAGGCTAACTATAATCACTAACATGGTAGAGTTCTACAACATCCGCACTTACCTAATCCTGTCGTAATAGTGTCGATGCTTGTCACTGTCTTGTTTCAGTTTGGAAGGTAAGGTAGCTAGTAATCTTACGGAAATGAACCATAAATTTGACTTCAACCCTTGCCATATGGATAGCAAAGCACCATTAAAATACCTATCTGGGTAATAATAATATAGGTACCTGGTATCTATAGGCAATGGTTATCTCAAAGATATGGATCATAGCAATTTAAAAAATTAAACTGACTTCAAATATGTGTCAACTGTACCCATATCACAAAAAACCTTACCTATTCCTGCCGCAATAGCGTCAGTGCTTGTCGCTGTCGTGTTCCGGTTTGAAGGGTAAGGTAGTCGGTAAACTTATGCATGTGGCATTAGACCTCGCCACAAGATAGCAACGTACCATTAACATCTTTGGTGTCTATAGGTGATGGTTGACTCTTTCCATCAGGAGACCCATCTGCTTGTTTGCGAAATTTATTATACGTGATTGGACAAATCGTTGAAAATGTTTAATAACATTGTATTTTTTATCATTAATTCTTTATTTTTCAGCTTGCAACAATGAAGCTGGATACGCATACGGTCCGTACAAGAATGCAGGAAGGCAGACGAAGAAAACAGATTTTTAATGTTTCTTGTATAGGAACCCCTTTTGGATTCTAACTTTTTTACCTTATTGTTTGTCGTGTTAGCGACCACAACGGCAGACGTTCTGTGAATATTTCAGGGGCTCATTTATTTCTATTTCATATACAGCCTTGAGACAAAAAGTGGGGATATTTATAGGATTTTGTTTATCACCTCATTATGAATAAAACCAAAGTGCTTAAATTTGAAGTTTTATTTTATAACTTATACTAAGTTTAACATGCGAAGAAACTATAATTAAGCCTTAAGAACTAGCAAGGAAACAAAAAATTGGAAAAAAGAAGCACAACTAAAAAGCAGCTTAGATCTCCAACACAAACTCTTCCACGGCATAAGCATTATTTTTCAACTATTATAATTTCTTCGCTTTAAGCTTAGTCATGGCGATTTCGCTATTTCAGTTTTAAGTAATTCTATTCCAAAATTGCCGTATTTGCTCGGTGGCCATATTTAGCTATTGCAAAGTTTTGTTCCTGGCGTCCATCATTCATTTTGTAGTTCTCTCCTGTGTTATTAAAGGAGACATAGTTATTTTAAAATTAATTTAAACTAGATAGAAATTTTAAATGTAGATAGCATCTTTTCTAGTTTGTAAGTTTTGGCTCATACTGCCACACAGTCATGCATTTGACGATTCCCCGTGTTGGTCCGAGCTCCCTAGAAAAATAGGCCAACTGCCGTTCTGCCAGGCAGGTCGTAAAAAGCGGACCGATTGGCTGTTCGAGTCACTACCATAGTGGCTACTAGGCCTTACATATTGCGCATACAATAGTGTGAGTGCTTGTCAATGACCTGTTCAAATTTGAAAGGTAAGGTAGCCCGTAAGCTTGTGCGTGTGGCTTAGACCTCGCCACAAGATAGCAAGGCACCACTAACATATGTGGTATCTATAGGCGATGGTTGACTCTTTTGATCTAGAGACTCGTTTACTTGTTTGCTATCGTATAATTAAAAAAAAGTGAATTAGTAAATATTGACTACAAGAATTTAAAAATATACACACAATAAAATAAAGTATACCTTCAGCCGAAGCCACGTACTGTATAGACTATAGAACATACCCAATATTCATAATGTATAAGAACTGATAAAATCAGATCTAAATAGTTGAGTAATGAATAAATAAAAAATGATTTGAATAATTTTTCCGAGATTAGAGTTCTACAACGTCTCACCTAGGTTTTGTGCCGTCGTTTCACCGATTCCTGCTACATTAACGTTGTGCTTGTAACGTATGTTCCAGTTTGAAAGGTAAGGTAGCTAATAGCTAATAAGTATGCATTCGGCACATCTACCTGCCACATGGATTGTAATGCAATTGTTACTTTCTTGGTGGTGGCTGTCTCTGAGCCATCTGAGATTAGCCAAAGAGATATCTGCCATTCTACAATGTAAACAAAGTAATTCTTGTAATATATATTATACCTTTAAGTTATAGTGAATTTTGCTGGGACATTTTCTTTTGTTTTTCTTATATTGTTTCATTTTGGTTTTAAAAATTGTGCTTCTTGTAAAAATGTGTCTATAACATTAGTAGGTCGCATCAATTTTATAATTAATAAATTATTTTGAAAAAAACAGTTTGAACTTTGATGACGGCTAACGTCAGTATTGTGAACCATTTCACGCCTATGACACTTTCTTTGATATTGAATGATAAAATTTTTCCATTGATTATTTGTATACATCATTTATATTTCGCATTAAATGCATACACGGCTATCCATTGTATCTAGCTCTATACTATACATCAATTAGTTTATAAATAGGGCTTAATTTTTTCGAGACTATTTTAAAACTTTCTGAATAATGGAACGCAGTGAGGGCCATCCACAGATAACACACTATATTCGAGAGGGCCATCGGTAAGCAGTTAAGCTACGGATGCTTGTCGTAAATACATAGTCCAAAAAACTTGTGGGACAGCATGACAGACCGTTTTATTACTAAGCTAGTTACGAATTGTTACTGTTACGAATGACAGTTTGTAGATTATAGGGACCCGGCATTAATTGGCTTTTTAACTGCAAAGACCCCGGATCACGATTAATCCGTTGGCGTCTAAAACTAGAAGAATTCGATTATGAAATCCAGTATAAAAAGGGTAAAATGAACTCAAACGCAGATGCACTCTCACGATATCCTGTAAATCCTGTACAACAACAAAATCCTATATCCAACTCTGACCCTGAAACACAGGAAAATAATACCAACCAAAATCCTGCAGAAGAAACCGCTGAAGCAGGTCCGTCATCCTTATTAAATCCTAATATACCTGAAAATCCTGACTTACCTGAGCTAATAGGCTTACCTGAGTTATTAGACTTACCTGAAGACTTTGTACTCCCTGAAGATTCAGGTCCCCTTGAAGACTTTGACATACCAACTCCACAATCCGTCGATATCAGCAACGACGACACGTACACCAAATGCCTGAAAACACTAAACAGTAAATTAGTTACTTTTGATACCAAAATCGAAGAGCATAATGAGAACCTATTAAAAACAAAAATTAAACATATCGTTATACCTACCTCAATTGACCTTGATGAATCAAACCCTTACGTTGCAGAAACTATCGGCAACCTATCTGAATCTGCAGAACTTCTCTCTAAAGAAAGAACCTTACACTCTTTCATTACTTTTCAAAAAGATGATATTCATTATTATCTTCTATTTGTTAAAGTATATCACTATGAAAAGAACACCTACGAGGATATATTTAAAAGCTTGAATAACTTAAAACTCGAATTAACTACGACTAGCGTCACTGAATTTAGTATTACAGATTTTCGTAACCCCTTTGACGTACACACGTTTACGAAAATATATAACATAATCCTGTATTTATTCCACGAGACAAACATAATTATCCATATTTACAAAAACTCTATAATATATCCAGCGATGACTGAAATAAATAAAATATTAAAAGAAAATCACGATATTCCTATTTCAGGTCATTTAGGTTCTAATAGAATGTTAAGCAGAATCCAAGAACGATATTACTGGCGCAATATGCGCAGTGACATCGAAAATTATGTCCGCAAATGTGACCTATGCCAAACTAATAAGGCTCTTCGAAAAATCAACCGTGCTCTTATGCAGATCACAAGTACGTCGACACAACCTTTTGAACGTGTTGCATTAGATCTCGTTGGCCCTCTTCCAGAAGCCGGCCCATCCAAATATAGGTTCATACTTACCCTGCAAGATGACCTCACAAAATTTTCAGCCGCCTATCCTTTACCAAACGCGACGGCTGAGGATTCTTCCGAATGCCTTATCCATTTTATCTGCCAGTTTGGTATTCCTAAATCTGTTTTAACCGACCAAGGCACAAACTTCACGGCCGAATTATTTAAACAAACTTGTACATTCCTCAAGATTAAGCAACTGTGGTCCACACCATACCATCCACAAACTCAGGGTGCTCTTGAACGAAGTCATTCCACACTAAAGGAGTACCTTAAATCGTTTGTGAATGAACATCAAAATAATTGGCCCAGATACGTCTTCACTGCAATGCTCACATATAACACCACAGTACATTCAACTACGAATTTTACACCATATGAGCTCGTTTTCGGACACAAACCGTTCATTCCATCGTCTATTTATGACACGGCACTAGAACCTACATACAATAGTTATGTAAGAGTCCTACAACAACGTTTACAACTTTCCAGAGAAAAAGCCTTAGAAAATATATTAAAATCAAAAACATATTCTAAATCATATTATGATAAACATACTAAACCCGTAAAGTATAAGGTGGGAGATATGGTGTTTGTGAAAAATCACTTACGGCTTCGCAAAGCCTTATCACCCGTCTGGAAGGGTCCCTATAAAGTTGTTCGAATAAATGGAAACAACACATTGACATTGTTAATGAACCGTCGACACGTAAAACTTCACTATGACGAAGTAAAATTAGCGGAAACTAACTCCGAATAAATATATAATCTTAAAATTTATATTTTACACTTATTACAATTTACACTTATAAAAATGTTTAATTTTATTCTTTAATATTCTTTTTATTATATACAATTAATCATAGATATAAGTACCTAGGATTAGTATCCATAGCATAAGTAATTAGCAGATTCTGTCATATTTCAGAATTGTCACGGCGAGTGCCTTCACTCTCGCATCAAATGTTATAGAACAGATAAATGAAAGTCCCGGCATCTATTTCGACACAGCTGGTTCTGTTAAAATTACAGACGATTATCTTCATATTTTAATCCCTGTCGACATCAGATACATAAAGCCTCATATTGACAACATAAAGACTGTTTTAGGAACCGCTAGATTCTTTTGCCAACGAATTGAATATAATAATTCTAAATGTCATAATTATTTACAACCATTGGTGCCACGTCTTGATAGTATTCTAAGAGATTATAGTGCGATATCTCATCTAATTTCGGATAGAGACAAAAGGTCAGCATGGTTTGCCGGAATTGGATCCGTCTTTAAACAAATAATAGGGACAATGGATGAGAATGACGCAATCAGATACAATAACGCCATTCAATCTTTAGATGATAATAATAAAAAGCTTGCTTCCCTTCTTAAAGATAATATTTTGATGACTAATGCAGCCATTAGTAATTATAATGAAACTTTAAATACAATTAAGATCAATGAAGCACGATTGAATAGCGCCATTGAATCTATAAATTTTAGTGTTAACAAACTCTCAAATACGTCATCATTACTATATATAGAATCAAAAATGAACGAGATTTATAATGAATTATCTTCTAGCTTATTCACTTTGTCGTTTAGAATTGAGAATATCGTTAATTCCATTATGTTCACCAAAAGTCACTCGATTCACCCATCTGTCCTGACACCGAAACAATTGTATGAAGAATTGTCTCATAACCTTAGAAATTTAATTAAGCACTCAGAATTACCGTTAAGTTTAAATTTAAATAATATACATTCTTTAATTGACCTAGCGCAACTATCATGTTATTACGTAGAAAATAAGATTGTGTTTGTTATAAAGTTGCCTTTAGTTAATAAGATAGAATATATTTTGTACAAAACTGTTCCAATTCCGATTCCACACGATAAACATCACCCTAGTTCTTATGCAATGGTAATTCCGAATTGCAACTACATAGCTATAAGTAGAGATAAGGTAACATATGTATACGTTAAGGACTTAAGTGATTGTATAAAAACTATCAACCAAATTTATGTCTGTAACAATGTAGATAAACATTCCGTTCAGAGTGTTCCCACTTGTGAAACGGAAATTTTAAGTAAAGTAATAGATAAACTACCGCAACAATGTAAAACTAAAGTGATCTATGGAAAAATCGATATCTGGCAGGAATTAACTAATAATAGATGGGTATTTGTTGAAACTGAACCCATTAAACTCACCGTCGAATGCCAACAGCAAATATTAGAATATAAATTACTTGGCACTGGCATATTGAACTTACCATTAAATTGTAGAGCTTTTTGTAACAACAGAGAATTCCTAACAAAAAATAACCCTAACATTACAATAAAATATATTACATCAGATTTTAATTTAATAAATGATTCTTGCTGTGATGAGACAAAATTTAAAACTATTAAACAGAAATTGAAACCAACAACCTTAATTGACATTAATTTAGAAAAATTAGCAAACATCGCTAATGATCAGTCGATGTCAGATATTGATAAAATAATAAATGGGCCTAACCCTCTCCTAGATCACGAACCGCATTATCCTATTCTTATCTATAGTATAATTATTGTAATTGTAATTTTTATTTCATTTAAAGTGTACTTGAAATTCAGCAATTGTTTAAAATTCAATTCCCAAACAATTTCTCCAGATCCCGATACTACAACCAATTATAATCAAGAATTGGAGGAAATACCTAGTCCTAGAATCAGGATAAACGCCTGAAACTTAGCAAAAAATGTAAGTTTCCTCTTATCGGGGGGGCTGTTATATCCCTGATATGTATTAGATATGGATGACTAGGTGCCTAATCAGCACCTCTGATTCCACCCGATGACTCTCAGCGATATAGCTCTAAGACAGTTCGGGTCGGACCGCGAGCGAGTACACTTGCTGAATTTCTAATAATTATATCCTAATATAAAGTGTATTAAGTGTGTGAATAAAAATCCTTTTTTAAAAAGAAGTCCTAGTTTTTCGTTATAATAGTTCGCATAAAGTTATACATGGACATACATCATGGGCATCTATTATGTCTATATTTTACATGAGCGCTGAATTTATAACACACTTTTGAAATTAATTTAATAAATTTTTGAGAATTTTGGCCCAAACCTTGATGGTTATTGAGCACCCGATACAATATATTTTCACTGCAATAATTTTTGTAACATGTGATTTTTGTTTTCTTGTGTTATGAAAATTTAAGTATCCCCTTACAGATTAATAAATATTTCTATCCTCTTATAAAAAATGAGTTTTTATTAAAGTGAAGCTTCGTTATCGACGTGTGGGAGAAACTTTATAGCTATGGTATAAAAATCGTCATATTTTTTTGTTACGTTCGAGTGTTACGCGCCATAGTTCTTATTCAATAGCAGAAAAATTATATATCACAAAAAAGTTTTACTTCTTACGTGAGTACACTATAACAATACACATACTTTTTGTAATCCCAACTTACTGGTTCAATTTAATAGATATCTAAAGATAATTGGAACGAAGTTCCTTATGGCAGGCTTGGAGGGGATAGGGATTTTGCTGCGCGACCGAACTGAAAAAAATGTGATAGTAAAACCGTAAGAAAAAATCCGTGGAAAAAAGTGCGTGGAATAAAACCATTAAATGAGACGTGCGCAGGCGCGACAGTCGCATACACAAGCGAGTAGTGCCGTTTAGCCGAAGGAACTTCCTTCCTACCTGGTGTCCCACGACAACACATCTTTTTTTTTATTAAACTGTGTATTCATAAATGCGATATTTGCCTCACAAATGAGGTATCTACTAATGTGTAGATTATCTTGTTTCTGTAAGTACAGTTGGTAAGATTATTCTTGGCAATCTAAATGTTTTATTGCGAAAGTATTCTAAATACTACCTATATACAGTAAGCTACTGCAACCTATTTAAAAACTCTTATCATCCTCTCATATACATGTTTCGAGATTAATAAGAATGGAAGTGATTGTTAGACTATAATTAACATTCTCGATTGAAAAGTATACAATGCGAATGTAGAGATATACGAGCAAGGAAAGGATACGTCGTATCATTCACTATACCCATGAATCCATTAGGTGTAAAATTACAATTCCTATTTTTTTTTTTTTTACATGTATTTATTTTTTGTTTTTTACAGCTTCTTTTATCAATACTGAACTCATCCTTATACTTATATACTACCTGATACTTATACTGGCACGCAATTTATTTGACAGCCTGTATAGTTTCCCTATCATTCATCTCAATCAATCAATCAATCAATCAATCGCCATCCCTCTCTCTCCCTCTCTCTATCTCTCTCACTTTCTTAACTAATTCCATAGTGGCTAGCACGGCTCTGCGAAAAGAGCTCTTCTTTCGCCTTACCAAAATCAAGTAACTTTCTGAAGAAAAAATGTATCTTTTTTACTTATATTGCACTTTATAGTAATAGAAACAATCGTATGTCAAGAAAAAATACTTGTTTTAACGTATTATTTAAAAGACATTTATTTATTTAAGTCAAAAAAAACTGGTAAAATAATCCGAGCCTATCCGAATTTTTGCATGTACGGATCTGGCACGGAAACAGAAGATCCACCTACCATATCCCTTAACACACTACCATCCAACAACCTCACTAAATATAAAGAGGAAATGGACCCATCACACAATAATTTGACCATGTTTTCAGTCAGCATAAGAAACCATGTGTAAGGGGCTACCAGCCCCGGAACCATTTGTACATTTTGTGTTATAGCACTTACTCCGTGCTTGAGGAAGGTAAAACCTTAAAAACAACAAAGAAAAATATCGACACGCGGGATTTGAACCTGCGACATCCCGGCTTTAGGGAGATGGTCGCAGGTTCAAATCCCGCGTGTCGATATTTTTCTTTGTTGTTTTTAAGGTTTTCCCATTTGTACATTCCTCTCATAGTGAGTAAACGAAGACCATGAGTTGAAAACGGAGATATATTTTATGTATACATAAGAGAATGTCTTAACCCTCGACATAATATGAAGAGACATCGTAAACACAATGGCTATAAAACCCAGTCACCAGTAACGTCATCTTCGATGTTAATGAGGCGAGCAGATGGGACCCGAGATGCTACAGCATCGCATCCATTAGCACTGGGAAACGTTACGGCGCAGTTAAACTTTGCTAGTTTATCGTTAAATATGGTAATATTATTATTGTGATTGATTAATGGTCGAAATTTAATCATGTATTTTCATATAAATTTTAGTATTCTGCACTTCGCTCCATATAAACTTATATATGCAGAAATTCCGTTTATGTAATTTTCAATACTCAATACTCGATAATGTATTGCTTTATGTGTTACAATTTTTACATTTGGTGTTACATAAAATAAATATAAAATAGAGAAAAAATCAAATGAGGCGTTAATCTAGCAGGATAAAATGTCTTAGTAGAATTAAGTGGAAATGAGGAAGAAATCGGTAGGTTTTAGTTTAAATTCGCTATCAAAGTATATTAGGCTCAAAACCTAGCATCCACGTTCAAAAAGTTTAAATTTTACAGTTGGCAACATACGAAAGTGATTAGGACGAAAGAACGATGTTATTGTTGTCATAGCAAATTAAAGTTTCTTTTTTAACAGATAAAGACTATTTTTATAGAATAAGTCTTTCAACTTAGATCACTTTTAACTTGCTCCTTTATTTATAGACATTAGAAAACACAGTTTTATTGTGACACATACACATCAACTTCACATTGATGCGAACCAACGGAGCAGGGGCGTAACTACCACCGTATCTGCCATATCAATTATACGGACCCCCGGCAAAGAGTACTTATACTGCATACTTATTTAAAATTAATTAAAACTTCTCAAATGGCAAAAGTTAAAAAAAAACAATTTCTTTTTTTTTCGAAATAATTTTCTTTAATTTGAATTTTTTGTAATAATTTTGAAAAAAGTGACGGATAGATAATAATGACGAATAAATACTTCTTTTAATTTATGCTAAAATTTTTTTTCAGAAATCTCTACCCTTCATAAGTTTGGGGGCCCAAACAAATTTTTATACTGGGCCCCACCAAGGCATGCTTCGCCACTGCAACTGAGTATGTTCCCGTTGTATTAAAAAATATGCAGCGAATTTCAATCTATAATTAATTAGAGGGATATACAACATTGCAATAAAACTAGTTTTGAAGTATTAACAAAATATGGAGAAACATCGCAAATACAGTGGTATAAAATCCAGACGGGTAATACTATCTTGGCATTAATGAAGCGAGCAGGCAGAAGCCGAGTCATTAGCATTTGAAACCATTGATATCAAAAACCCTAGATGCACAGTCCCGAACAAAACTGACACTCAAAAGTGTCCCTAATTTCATTTAAGTAGTTATAGATATTGCAAAAACATATGTCTTTGCATATCCAACCTTAAGTGCACGACTTGTAGTTGTTTTTACAAAGCAATGTACGAAAAGAAACAAAATTGACAGTGTCGCGACCGACGCGATTCTATTTGAAATGAGCGTACAATTTAAAATTGTGCACTCATTTTTGGAGGATGTTTTTGACACACTGATTGTGTATCTTGGGTTTTTTATATCAATGTTTGAAACATTATGATGCTATTAAGTCGTACTAGTTTATCGTCAAGCTATAATAAATATTGAATTGAAAGTGCGTTTTATTATTGTAAAATTATGAATTGGATGCACCGAGTCTTATGAATGAACTCTGTAATGGTGACTGTGTCATTTTACATTTACCTGTAATAACGATAGTAACTATTATATAATCGGTCGCTTTAAGTAGATTATTCCCGATCACATTTAATTTGGTTGAAGTCACTAAAATATTTTAGTTTGAATTTTGCGTAATCGAAATTATATCCATGCATTTTGTTTTTTGCGCCAGATAAAAATAAAATTGTAAAATTTTAACTTCCCACTACATATGTAGATAAGGAAGTTACTGGTTTTACCGCAATTTTCGAAAATCGAGTTTACACCAGAACCTTTTCCGACTATTTTCACGATGACGTCAGTATGTGTGTATGTATATACATATGTGTGTGTGTGTGTGTGTGTGTGTGTATGTAAACATCTCATTACTTTTCAACGGTTGGACTGATCGAAACGCGGTTGATGGCATTCGATTGAATTTCGCTCAACTTAGACTTCCTGAAAATTTAAACCGATTCGGTCCAGGATATTTTGAGAAATTTTGAAAAAACACCAACAAAAATTTGACAAAACAATATTTTTTTAATATAACTTCCAGATTTATGTAGCGATCGAGTACAAAAACTAATCCGCTCTATTCCTCAAAAAAACTACGTCTAATACATATATTGCATCAAAATCGGTTTATCCGTTTGGGAGTAATCGTTGACGAAAAATTTTTAAAATAGGTTTTTGGTATTCTACGATACTTTAGTACTGAAAAAACAATGTCAAATGCCGTTTCAAGAATGAAAATCAATCTAACTCTCAAAACTTATAGCTTTTTAAATATTAAAATTACGTTGTTTTCAACAAACTTACTTAATTTTTTTATAAATAACTTTCAAGTTAATTCACCGATTGACTTAAAAATCATATCAGCTTTTCTCCTTTAAAAACTGCGTCAAATGCCGTTAATTTAATCAAAATCGGTTAATTTGATTGGGATTTATCAATGAAGAAAATTAAAAATAAAATTCATCCTATCGATTATTTAGCTTAAGCAATATTTTAGTTCTTAAAAATTGAGTTAAATGCCATCATCGTTTTCAAAATATACAGTTTTTTAAAAAAATAATTTACTACCTTTTTTAACAAAATAGATGTTTGAACTCTTATACTAACTTATATTTTTTACACTTTTGAGCTTAAAATACCTTAATTTAATGGGAAGTTTCAGGGATGGCCCATAGGGGCAACCGTTTACACATTTTGTTATTTTTTTTTAATTACATAAATCAAACTTATTATCGATTTTGAACAGCCTCTGAAAATTTGGCTGGATCTTTGAAAGTAACCCTGTATAGGCAAAAATGTTCGGTAAAAAGGTAATATGAATGATTTATTCAAGGTGTCAAAGGAAGATTGATATTTGCTCTGCAGTTAACAGAGGCGATTTAATTTAGGAAAGGCAAACACCTCAGTCCCGACCCGGCTCCGCTCCGTTGCGTCGGAATCTCGTTACTGAAACCCAACGAGTGAGAGACCATTGTTTTTTCAACAAACCCAGTGTTATTTATTTAAAAAGTAATTGATTTTCTGATATCATAGGTACTTTGCACACGGTGAATTTTAGACGCGCCGATCACGCCCCGTTAGGTACATCCCTTATTCCCATACTATAATGCTGACCTACGTTTTGCTAAGCGTGCAAACTAACAGCACAATTTACGAACACACGTACAAGGCGCTGTAGATGATCAAGAAGCAGATATAATGTAATACATATCACTAACATCGTGATTACTTACTAGGTGATAGTGTTTTTTTTTATATCATAAGATAGCAAACAAGCAGATGGGTCTCCTGATGGAAAGATTCAACCATCGTCTATAGACACCAAAGATATCAATGTTGCGATGCTATCTTGTAGCGAGGTCTAATGCCACATGCATAAATGTACCGGCTAACTTCTCCAGACAGGAACACGACAGTGACAAGCATTGACACTACTGAAAATATATTTGAACTAGCTGAAGCGTGCAGCCCGCTGCATTATAACAGGTTTTGGTGAATCCCGCTGGATCACCTATTTTTTTCGGAATAAAAAGTAGCTTATATACTATTTCAGGCTACCGTCTACTTGTATGCCAAATTTCATTCAAATCCGTTCAGTAGTTTTTGCGTGATTGAGCAACAAACATTCATCCAAACATCCAAACTTTCGCATTTATAATATTAGTATAGAATATGAAAACCCAACATAGTGGTCACAGTGTTTTAATTATTATAAAAAATATTTTTCCATCGTAGTGCTTGCAATATATGACGTGAATTACGATTCTTTTGATACAGATGTTGGTTGCTACGGAAAATCTGTCGAATCAATAAAAACATATGGATCAACGACTTCTATGTATTAATCTTTCTGATACGGATGATATTTTCGGCTTATTTCATGTACAAACTGCAGTAACTATAGTTCCATCAATGTGATTAGCTTAGCATCGAAGGTGTATGGAATAATCATTGAAAGGACGATGCAAGGGAAGTCCGATAGAATACTGTGGGAGGCACAAATTCGATATAAGTCTCGAAGAGGATGTACGGTTCAAGATTTTTCACTCCGCAACATTATTGAACAGCATTTGGTTGTAGGTCACAAGGTTGTCTGCAGTTTTGTTGAATTTGAAGAAAGCGTTTAATAGAGTTGTGCGAAAAAAACTCTGGGACACTTTACCCAGTTATGGGGTAAATAGGCCTCTGCTGTGTGCTGTCTAATTCATATATTAGAATTGAAAAGCATATGTGCGGGTAGACGGCAACATATCTTCCTAGTTCAATGTCAATATTAGCATCAAACAAGGTTGTGCGTTGTCAGCTTGCCTGTTTAATGTTTTTCCT
Organism: Apodemia mormo; assembly: GCA_036924255.1. Lineage (NCBI taxonomy): Eukaryota > Metazoa > Arthropoda > Insecta > Lepidoptera > Riodinidae > Apodemia > Apodemia mormo. The sequence continues at coordinate 38,773,445 of JAUPFN010000011.1, read as the reverse complement.
ATATTTGGATAGGTGTTTTTTTTTTCTTTCTTTGGGGAAAGATTAAGGTCATTAAATTTGGGAATGTGCATGAGTGATCAGTGGTATACTAACTTGCTTTATGCAGATAACGCTGTACTATTAGGCTCCACTCCAACTGAGCTACAAACATTGGTCACAGTTATGACTAATAATTATACAAATATATAATTACCATCAAATTGAAGGAAACTAAATTTCCAGTATTTGGTAGGTAAGCAACCAGAATTAATGAATGTGTACGTAGAGTATTAATTACGTAGTGCTAGAACAAGTGGATGAGATTGTATGTCTTGGATGTGCTTGTAGCAAGGATGGAAATTACACCAATAATGTCAAAAAAGGATGTGTTCAGGGAACAGAATAAAGGGAACGTTAGGGAAATTACTTAAAAGCACAGTATTAATTTAGGGTGCCCGTCTTACCCTCCATAATTATGTGCTTATTCCAATATTATTGTATAGAAGTGAGAGTTAGGTATGTCAGAAAAGAAATAAAAGTAGAATCAACGCTGTCGTGATGAGATCGCTGTGAAAAATATGTGACATGTTACTTGCGGCCTGGGTTCATAATATTGAAGTGAGAGAGGTTAAACCTCAAAGAAAGTGTCGATGTAAAAATAAAAAAAGTCATGCCACGTTGGTTCGAACGTGTAGAAAGAATGGTAGATAAAAGGTTAACAAAACAGATATACAATGTGAATGTGGAAGGGTTTAGGTAACGGAAAAGGCCAAGACTGACAAAATATAACTTGAAAATTGATCAGATACTATCCGAAGATGGTGCTAAGAGTCTTTGCAACCGTCGTGTCGTGTTTGTATGAAGAGAGTCATGAAGTAAATCAAGGCAAATCTGCAAGGATCATTACATGTGACACTAGGGTCTCTCTGCCTACTCCTGTAAGGGATTTAGCGTGAAGATATATATGTGTGTGTAAATGACATTTTGGTTTTTGATTCATTACAACAAAGTTTAAATATTATATAATATCATCACGCCCGGTTCCCCTGCGGCGTAGGCAGAGTAAACCCAACGTCTATAGACTTTGTCGTTCACCACGATTCACCGGTTTGTTAAGTGATGGATCATCATCACTGACGCATTTACCATGTTAACGATTATCTCCTTTTTTAGCGGTAACTGCGACAGAGCTTTACGTGCTCATCTCAGATACGGAGGTTACACTACTTCGACAGACTCCGAGCTTGAGATTTTAGATTTTCAAAAAAAACTCGGAATACTTCAATATCACTTTGCCCGACCCAGGGATCGAACCCAAGACCTCATGATCAGAACCGAATAGGTTACCCCTAGACCATGAGACAGGCCGTCCGTAAACATTATGATATGAAGATTTAAGGCGAGGCATCGGAGACAAACGGGAAAAAACTGGTTTGCATAATTAATCACGTTTTTATGTATTGACTAGCTGTTGCCCGCGACTTCTTTCGCGCGGACTTGGTTTACTCCGCACAGCTCCTCTCCCGTAAGTGATAGCGTGATAATACGTAGCCTATATATTGACCCGACCTGTTAGTAATATTCATGCAAAATTTGAAGTAAATCCATGCAGTACTTTTTGAGTATACCCCGGACATACATTGACTTTCCTATGATTTTATTATATGTATAGATTGTTAAATAACATTTTTACAAAAATTACAAGATATGCCTGAAGACATTATCTTAGGATTGTGCTAACTTATTACGTGATAGTATGTACTTTACTCGATCATATAAAATTCCGAAAACAGGTTAAAAAATCTCTAAAACAAATATTTTTAATTTTACACATGATTTTAATATGGTGATACTTAGTTCTAAATACAAAAACGAATGTACTAAATTTTGGTTTTCAGCTGAAGTCCTATATTTATTTATCCGATAATTAACACGTTTCCCAGCGGTTTCAGAACATACCGCGCCGCCCACTTCCTATAGCATTAACGCGCGTCAAAATAATCTCGCCTTTAATTCAGGTTTCCAGTGACACAGAAGTTTGGAAATCGGTTGTTAACCTTTTGTTTTTTTTAAATCATTGTATATAAGTACATGTTAACTGGTAAAAGATTGTAAATACTGAAAGATGCTGTTCAGTACAGTACTAATCTAATAAAAATTTTAAGTCCGGATACCTGTGCATAAATATCAAAGTTCATTTTTATAACTACCGAGTCAAGCACGTGCCTATCGCTAGCACGGTGACCATATTTTTTTTTTAAATATAACTAGACACACTAATTTCGTTGAGGTTTACTATGAAGTTAAGCAATATTATTATCTTTTGGTATACTATTATTATCTTTTATTATACGAGCTAGACGACCGAACTTCGCTCGGAAGATATTTTTTCATGTGAAAACAGATTATCTCGGAGATGATACTTACCTAGATCAATCCATATTAGTCCATACTAATATTATAAATGCGAAAGTAACTCTATCTGTCTGTCTGTCTGCCTGTCTGTCTGCCTGTCTGTCTATCTGTCTCTTATTCACGCCTTAACCACAAAAACGAATTGAATAAATTTGATACAAAGACAATCCCAGACCCGAGAAAGAACTAAGGATAATTTTTCCCGGAAATCGCACGGGAACGAGAACTATGCGGTTAAAACCCCGGAACTTTTATTTTAGAAATACTTCTACGCGGACGATGTCGCGGACACAGCTAGTTTTATAGTAGTAAGAGATTGTCTAAATACAAAAATGTCATCAAAATCGTTAGAGCCGTTTTGGAGAAACCAATTACATAAATATACAAGAATTGGTAGTTTTAGGTATAGGATTTATTGGTTACATAATTATGACCATTAACTAACTGTCTTTTATCAGTCAACCTATATATTGATAGAAATCGCAAATCTGTTGCCAAGATTACATCAAACAACCTCTCATTATAGGAAATCCCTCGAACAGCTTCCACTCCACAAACAGCAGGTATACAATGTTTCAAATAAAAATAACAAAACGTTCACATTAAATACCTTTTAAGCGTGTTTCTGCGTGAAATCACACGCCTAGCGAGTTAAAATTACCACAGACGCGTCCTGAATGCCAATGCATGGATTAATATTATTTGCTTTCATATGGAATATGGATATTACGAGCATATTAGAGGAAGCTTTATTAAATTTAGATACAGAGGATTCTGCCTAGCTTGTGAGTTTTAGTACTAGATTTAACAAGCTTTTATATTTTAAGTTTTAACATGCTATGTTAAATTAAACAGCCAGATGTAAAGAGCTAAGATAGTGGAATTTGGGCTCACTTGTTACATTGTTGTAAGTATATTTTATTACTGATACAAAACGAGGATTTGAAAATGGAGCAGAAAGTATGTCTATGGAACTCTCAGCTGCAGAGTGACAGTCAAGATTAGGCTCATTGGTTTTAGTATAATAAGTTCTTTACTACAAGTAGAGAACTCATGATGGCAAGGGTCTGAAAATGAAGCCGAAAAGTACCATTGGAACTCATTGATAGAAATGGCTAAGATAGTCACGTTTTAGCTCGTTTGTTTTGTTGTTATGAGAAGATGGAGCAGAAAGAGTGCCTTCGCAGCTACAAAAACTAAGGTTGAGCTTGTTTGTTTTGTTACTTTGCTCGTTGTCAAGCACTTAATATTACTCCGGTCTTTGTACGGGCCTGGCCTCAAAGATTTCCTTGTACTAAACAAAGCTCGCATCTGTCACGCCACTTGTGTTTTACTAAAGCGTATACCATGGACTGCACTTACATTGTAATTCGTTGAATAAAACGTGTAAGCGCCATGAAATTCACGGTAGTTACAACCTTTTAGTTGAGATAACATATTATCCTCTATTATATGCTACAGCGCTGCTTAATTTTGGCTTTGGTTGGATAATTTATTATTATTTCAGCGCTGCAGTGAGCGTTAACAAAATGGAACACGACTTCTACTTAGCATAGCTTTTAGTACGTAGTACATGAAACTCTCTCCTTAGCCTGCACTTTTTTATGGAAGAGGGGCAAACGAGCAGGAGATGCACCTGATGGTAAGTGATCACCCCCGCCCATGGACATCCGCAACACCAGGGGTCTTGCTGTTGCGTTACGAATCTATTAAAATGAGTAAGCTCTTTTCTTGAAGGTCCCCATATCGTCTCTGTTCGGAAAAACACCAGTCGGTAATTGATTCCATAAAAGAGTAGTGCGACGAAAAAAGTGCCAGGAGAACCGCATGGTTGTGGATTTCCAGACATCGAGATGGTGAGGGTGGAATTTAAAATTTTGCCGCGATGTCCGATGATGGAAATCAGCAACAAGATTTAATCGAAACAACTCTTCGGAACACTCTCTATGATAGATGCTATAAAAGATGCAGAGCTAGCCTACATCTCTGCGTAATGCCAAGGAGTCAAGGCGTTTCGAAATAGCTTGATCGTCAACGTTTTGAACCGCTCTACGTTGAGTACGATCAAGTGGAAGAAGCTGGTACTGGGGAGCTCCGGCCCAGAGATGATCGCAGCACTCCATGTGAGGCCGAATTTGCGCCTCATAAAGTTGGAGACGATGGGCCGGCAAGAAGTATTGCTTCGCTCTATTGAGCATACCGAACTATTTGGAGGCTAGTTTCAGCTTACCTTCTAGATGACCGCGAGACTGAACGGTATACGGTGTCATACGACATTTGTGCCTTTTTATTAATGTTGATTTTCGAGAGCATTAAATTAACTATATGGCTAATGTTATACGGCACTTGATTTATTCATGACTTTCGGGCCTGTTTTGTACTTCATTGCAGTTGCGTTGAGATGTCAGAATTTTAAATCAGTATCTTTTAGGAACCAAGCCAACCTTAATTATGATGTATCCTGCTAATTCACTAACAAGGCTCCGGTGAAATTATACATATTCTAATGACAGACAAAAATATTATTTGTTTTACTTTTTTTAATCTCTCCTAAAGACCTGAGACTGCAAAAATTAGTTCAGGTTTTATCTCCGGGTCGGACACTAAATGTTGCGAGTTTGGAGAGAAAATTCCAGCAACTGCTCAGGATCTTGTGGTAGTGCATTCTCAACACCTCAGTGCAGCAGAGCAGTGCATGAACACGTAAAATTGCGATTCTCCCAAGTAAAAAGAAACAGAAATCAGGATTCATAAACTCGGTGATAGAAATTGTAACAGTTCAGTATTGTAGCATCTACAAAAAAAAATAATTGAAAAATAAATCAATAATGAAATCCTATATCGCAATGTCACAATAACTTACGTTATAAACACTAAATACAATATATTATAATGTATAATATTTCAACGCTTCTGAAATGAACTTCGGTCCCCAGGTAGTACACCGTGTCTGGCTGGGAAGATCCTTTTCCACGTCACCACTATGACGTCATCAGCCCCCACAGCTATGATGTCACCCTGATAGCAGTTGGCACGCCAGTTCCACAACTACGTTTCTTCAGTATTACTGACCATCAACGCTACAAAATTACCATCCATCTAGCTAGCTGATAAGGCTGAAAGTTGTGGCGAACTGGAAGGTCTAATGACTTTCAATTCACTCTCAAATTATTAAAACCTTTATGAGACGTTAAATACTCACGTTTAATCGGTATGGGTTCCGACTAATTTCCGAACTATAACGATACAAAATTCATTGGAACTCACACCTATATAGGTTTAATATTAGTCGGACCCTACACCTATGGAACTTGAGTTTAGCCGATTTAGTTATTTAGTAGATTCACGTTGTTTTGGATCCATGTGATATTTTTGGGACGAAATTCACGTAATCGCGCGTTTAACGAGTGATAAACATGCAAAAGTGTCCGACCGACATTTACTAATAGCCTAGATCTAAACATATGTGGCCATCTATACAATAGTGCAAGGCGGTTGTTAGAAAGTAAAGTATCATCACGCCCAGTTCCCTTACAGGATAGATAGAGTAGATCAAACGTCAACAGACTTTCCAATTCACCACAAATCACCAGTTAGTCGGTTGGTGAGATGAGTGGTAACTATCGCCACATTTTACCGTCCTGATAACGATTATCGATTATTTCTAGCGATAACCGGAACCAACGGCTTTACGTGCTCATCTGAGGCACGGGAGTGCATACTCACCACCCACCAGACTCCAAGTTGCTAGTTTTTAAATTTTCGTGACAACACCAAATAGACTAAAGCGAGGAATTCACTAGACGGACATGCCCGCGGGCAAGCCTGCAGATATACCCGATGGACTTTGCTACTATAGGCCACTATACAATTCTACGGTAAGGTGTGTTACTTCATATTGCTTGTTATTGAATTTTATATTAATAAAACATAATATACTTATAGTGAAACGATCTTGTCACACGACACCTCGTGCGTTTTCATTAATGTTGAGTTTCGGGAGCAATAAATAACGCTATACGAAAATATGGAAATTGATGAGATAATATTACATTGATGCTGTATTTACACAATATCATAAGCATTCAATTAATATTGCAGTGTTGATTAATTACTGTCATGTTTGAAATGGACGCCATTATGTTGGAGTGTTTCATTATGCTTACCTACCCCATGTAATATCAACCACAAAAACTCGATAATTTTGGAACGTGGTTTCAATTTTGAGACATTTGATTTTCATATATTAATATTTACTAGAATATATTTAATAAACACCCAAACCCGGAAATACAAACATTTATGCTCATCACACAAATGCTTGTCCCCGTCGGGGATATATATATATATATATATATATATATATATATATATATATATATATATATATATATATATATATATATATATATATATATATATATATGTGTGTGTGTGTGTGTGTGTATATATATATATATATATATATATATATACTACAAGCACATTATGTCATTAAATTACTGGTACCATGACACTACTGGTAGTGCGGCGTGGTAGTGTGGTGGGGAATAAACCGGTTGATAAGTGTTTTCCCTAATTGAGATGCTCATCAATATAAACGCCTAAGTATTTTATAATTTCTGTGCATCGGATGAATTTTCACCGGCATTCAACACTGTCAGTTCGGTTAGATTCATGTAATTGTATATGATGCTTTGATTTTGGATATATTGAAACAAATGTATTTTGTTTTTTTGTCGTTTATGATTCATAGTATTTTGCGCCCATTGCGATATTATAAACATTGCGTTTTGTGCAGTAATTTTTAATTCAACCCAAAAACCACCAGATAGTATTATTGCAGTGTCATCAGCATTTAATTGTAGAACTTGGTATTTTCAATAGGTAGATGTCACTAATATAAATAAAGAAAAGCGTAGGCCCTAAGACACTGCCTTGTAGTGTGCCATAAGTAATAATAGTAATAATAATAATTTATTTCAATATTCGAAATACAAGTAAATTTATCAAAAATACATTACATACCTATATGAACTTAAATAAAACATTGTTATTAAGAATTACGCAAACAAACGTATATTATAACTAATAAATTGTATTTAATATAATAAAACAAATAATTATTGTATATAATAAAACAAAAATTACAAATTTATATTAACAATTATTTTAGTGAGTTTTATACTGTGTCTAAAATTGATTTAGTACTTTTATAGTCAAGAGTTTTTAACCATTTGGTAATTTCGTATGAACATTGTTTCACATGACTTTGACTTTATTATAAATTGCTTTGTGTGCATAAAATGGAAATCTTTTAGCAAAAGCAGATTTCACATTTGGTAACTTTAAGTTAAAGACTCTTTTCTGTAATAACATCTTGTAACAGTTGGAATTTATCGTCACCTTGTGTGTTGAGATGCAAGCTTTCAATATGAATAATTGCCGAACCCTCAAAACCCCGATTTCCCTGTAAAGAGCATCTGTAGAAAACCAAAAGGGTTTATGAAGCATGACTTTTAAGACGACACGCTGCGCTCTTTCAAGAATAAGGTTAAACTTTTCAGCCATAGCACTCCACACACCAATGCAATAGGTAATCAAGGACTGGCAGATGGCAAGATAAACGATTTTACGAATTTCAACATTAGCAGAGTTGCGCAATATTTTCATTATGCCTATCACTTTGCGGATCCTCTTTGATAGTGTTAAAATGTGCATCCCAAAGTCTAGACATTCGTCTTATATAAGTCCTAAATGCTTAAGGTTTTTGGAGTGTTGTATAACGTCACAATTACAGGTTCCTACGTTGTTATATTCACATGTGTGGATCTTGAGATCTGGTGTTTGTGGAAACTCGCCTTAATGGTTTCGTGGAAACACATGAATTTTGTTTTTCTTGTATTTAATGTAAGGAGGTTATTTTGCAGCCATTTATTTATTAAAAACATACCTTTCTCAGCAGCAGTTCTAGCATTTTCCCACCCCTTTCCATAAAAGAGAATTGCAGTATCGTCCACATAGCACACATTATCTGACGCCTCTATATTAAGATTATGGATATCATTGACATATATGATGAAAAGTAGAGGACCCAAAATGCTGCCTTGTGGTACACCAAACTCAACAGAGACTATCGAACTTTTGATATTGTCAATTTTAACAAGCTGCTTCCTTGTGCTTGGTTTTGAATCACTTTCATAAGTAGAAATGCAAACTTTTTTGATGAAGCTTAGAAAACTGTTCTCTAAGTTGAACATAGATTTTTTTATAGAAAAAGGGGGCAAATGGACAGGAGGCACACCTGATGATAAGTGATCACCACCGCCTATGGCAAACTACACTGTCAGAAGACTGTAGTTGCGTTGCCGGCCTTTTAAGAAAGAGTAAGCTCTTTTCCTTAAGGTCCCTAAGTTGTATCCGTTTGCAAAAACCCCTGCCGGATATAAATCGAAAAGAACTATCTCTTAATGGCTTTTAGTTTTCGAGAAATTTGTAGACAATCATGCAAACACAAACATATGCCCAAATATACTACCTTACAAACACATGTACTTACGGAATTTAATACATGTACCTGGACACCTAAATAGATTACCATACTTAAAATCCAATTCCACCAATATTACACCCATACATGTCAAACTATTAATCTCCGTTTTTTCGTCAATTGAAACACTATTAACCTTACCCTCTTATTTGATAAGTCTTTTAAAATTAAAGTAAAAAATCTACCTTAAAATTTAGGTTAAAAAATAAGAGACGTAAATAAAAAGATATTTATTAAAATAAATACAAAAACCATTTCACAATTTCTTACAGTCTTTAAATTACAACAAAACAGTTCCGGAGTTACTCGGCCGGAACAGTTGGGACGAACTCCTTCAGCCGGTTGTTCTCCGCGACTAGAGCCTGCACCCTTTGCTCATACTTTTCTCTTAATTCCTAGCAAAATAATTTTCAGTTACAACATTAATTAGGTCAAAAGGTAACACAGCAAATTTATTTTTCAAACAGTAACACAACTTAATAACTTAGTACTATGCGTTCCAACTAAGAATAGGATCGCTTGTTATCAACTTCATACTACAAGTGTCAAATTAGTAATGTCAGCAAAAAAATATTTGTTTAAAAAATATTGCTGATTTATTGAAGAGCAAATAACGTTTTAATAATATTATTTTCATCAAAAAAAAATTAGTAAATAACATCATCAGTCTATCTGTTCATCTATATATTATATAAAAAAATCGTGTTAACCACTACAAGTCGAAAATGACGGGACCAATTTTGTTGCGATTTTTGTGGGTTTGGGTTGTCTTTGTCCAGAATAGGTTAAAAACTAATATATATATATATATATATATATATATATATATATATATATATATATATATATATATATATATAAGTCGAGTTAGTTGTTTTACACCTTATTTTAATACATGGTAACATGATCTGATGGGAATCTAAATAAAAAATATACCAATTAGAATAAAAATATATTTTTTAAGTATTTCTTTGTTGGAATTTTTGCACACCTTACTCGTCACTTATGAAGTTTTTGCAAAATCCGGAGCAATATGTCGTCCTGACAATCTTATTCTCAGTTGGAACGCATATTAAAATTATTACTTCATATCCGTGTCCCAGGCATCTTTATAGAAATAACATTCTGCTATTAAGCCAGTACAAAAAAGCGAAAGATTGTGTGGCGAGATGTCAATGCCACATGCATAAGTCTACCATCTACTCTACCCTCTAAACTGGAAAAGGACAACGACAAGCATTGACGTTATTGCAGCAGGAATAGGTAAAGCGGTGGTACCAACCCCGGACGAGACGTAGATAAACTCTACCATCGTGTAATAACGATGGTATTGACACGTACATCCAATCGTTCATCTTTTACGAACTGACTGGTATCTCTCTCTCTCTCTTTTATCACGTGCGACATATCACATGATGTTTATTCTATAGTGGGAAATGGAATTTGGGACCAAAAAATTAAAAAAAGTCACAACCACCAAATCGATCATTCAGAACATTTTTCTACACAGTCTCATTATAATAATATTTTGATAGGTACATAACAAAATGGCATTAATATATATTTATTATATAGCATGTAAGGGACGGTATACCGAAAAATTAATGAAACATGCTTTTTTTACGCGATAATCATGATACAAATTCCTTTTCTTGTGGGAAAAGCAAAATTGCGAGTTATGACTCTTATTTTATTTTTATGCCACGCAATGTAAAGCGTACATTGCTCGGGTTCGTCGCACCCGCGGTAAACGAACCAGCCATCAAGAGACTGTGCAGATGAGGCGATTCCCGCGCGAGTCCAATCGCGCTTTTCAATTTACATACTGCGTCCAGATATGCGTTTTAGGCGCGTTTCAACGTTAGGACAGATTCCCTGACAGTTCGAACCAAATATGTCCAATCGTCACGAATTTAGGTATGTTACAAAGTACTCTGTGGCCACAAAATCGTGCGTAGTACTGGATACTTTATGGTACTGCAGTACTGGGCGCAGCAATGGCGCCCAATTATCTAAACTCACGCGGTGCTCGCGCGTTAAACGCACAAGTGAGATTCTCGCTCATTGCTCGCGTTTTACGCGCGAGTGAGGAAATTTGCGGCAGTATCTGGACGGAATATATGTGACTCTAGTATTTAGGGAACGCGCCAGTACCTAATCCAACATGTCCAGATGAAGCGTTTTACGCGCGAGTGGACTCGCGCGTAAAACGCTTCATCTGGACATGTTCTAAGTTGCGCGGCATAATACATTATTATTATTTTGTGTATTTCCTTTAATTTTACCATGTTTTCCGAAAAAACACCCTAGAATTAAAAATAAATCAATTTATACAAAGTTAAAATAATCGACAAAAAAATAAAAATAAACGCATAAATTTAAATTTATGATTATTATTCATAACCGTTAAGTACCTTAAATATGGCGAGTTGTGTTTCGTACTCCTTCCGCAGGTCGTCGTTGATGTTATTGCTGGTTTGGGCACGCTTCAACACCAGGTCGTATCTTTCCTTCTCCCCCTTAAACCTCGCCTCCATAGCTTGTAAACGTTCCTTACAAAAAAAAAATAATTCTCGCTTTCCGACTACATGATTAATTACGTAAAATATGACATAAACGTATAACAGAAAGTTGCGAAAACGCGCGCTATGTTGGAACTGACCAATGAGCGTGCGCTACTTGAATTAGACAATACGCGCGCTATTTGAATCGATCAATAAGTGCGCACTATTTGAATTGACCAATAAAAATGCGCGGTAGCAGAGTCGGCCATCGGATTGCCCATCACTTAAATGTCAGATATTACATGTCATAAGTGACTACTATTCAGTTGCTCGTCTTTTCCATCGTATGATAACAAACAAGCAGATGACTTTCTTGATAAGAGGATGCAACTATCGCCAGATTATTTTATTTCATAATTGCAAACAAGCAAATGGGTCTCCTGATGGAGGGAGTCAACCATCGTCTATAGGCAACAGAAATACTAATGGCACGTTGCTATCTTGTGGCGAATGATGTCTAATGCCACATGCATAAGTTTACCGGCTACCTTACCCACCAAGCCGGAACACGACAGTTGTCACTGGTACATTTCTATACATATGGCTAATTGGTAATCACATGCGTAAGTTGTAGCTAGACTCCAAACCAGAACACGATAATGACAAATGCGGATGCTTTTTCAGCAAGAAAAGGTAAAGAGATTGTACCAACCCCAACTTTGCAGAACTCTAGCACCTAGTATGAAAGCGTCATGGTTGGTCAATAACTGATCATTCATGTTTGGTAAATAACGCCTCTTACGAACTGCCTGGTAAGATAGTTTATTCCTCAACGGGGCCAGATATATTGTTGAATTCTAATGTGTAATCTGTAGTTTAATATAATCAAACCTTTTTTATTACTTAGGCTAAATATGGTTCACACAAATGCTAGTCCCTGTCGGGGATCGAACCCGAGCCACGTCGATTGCGTAGTTAGGGTCGCTAACCACTCAACCAACGGGGCGGTCAACTTCAAATACCAATTATAATCATATCTCATAACTATTCAACCGATTTTGATGAAACTAAGGCTGTTCTTTAAGTTGTAAAAGTAATATACCTGATTTAAATCAATAAGAACGATCTTGATAGGGTTTTTAGTTTTTTAAAAATTCGTGAATAAACATACATAACCTTACGAATTTATTATACATGTTTGGACGCCTAAAATTCGACACGTCCCAAGAACAAAATCGTATCTGCATAACTACCAAATTACAATATGTTTGTTTGTGGGAGTACATTGTAGATAAGATGATGTTCACTTGAGTATTTCCAAAAACAAAAGACCAGTAAATATAAAAAATGTATTGTCTTGCAACTTTATACGAGTTTAATGCGAATTTTATTATAAAACCAATTTCGTCTGATCTCTCCATACATTTTATTCTTGGGACGCGTCGATTAATAATCTAATCTTATTCAATTCCAACAATGTTACATACATATTATGTATATGTCAAATTGATAACCTCGTTTTTTTCATCGGTTAAAAAGAGGCCTGAATCAACTCGTGGCATATAACAGTAATGAAATATTAAAGCAACCGAACAAAGATGAAAGAAATCAAGCGTAGAACCTTTAAACCGTTGATTTAGGACTAGGACTGTGGAATCCCGTTATTAATAATTTCGGATCAAGCACACGATTGAACTGGTCCCAAACTATTTTCAGCTTCATTACGGATGAATGTTATTACGTAGAAACATTCGACCTTACTTAATTTGTAATCGGAAATTGGTTTTATATCTGTAGATGTCAGAAATCATCGACTGTAAATTGGAATGGGTATGCTTCGATAGTTTAACATGCAGGTGTACAATGAGAAATGTACAAGGGATGACCAACACTGATGTATGTATATACCATACAATATGTATGGTATATACATATAAGGGGCCATCCATAAATTACGTCACACGAATTTCATTATTTTTTGACCCTTCCCCCGTCCTTGTCACAGCTGGTCACATTTGTGAGACGCCCCCTACCTAGTGTGATGTCACATATTTTACATTGGAATAATGATATCATTCAATTATTTTTTATCTATACATGTGCTTTTTTAATTTTACTGTTGCAATACTTAGATTTAAAATATTATATTTTGACAAAATGTGATGTCACAAAATTTGAAACCCCTCCCTACCCCTTGTCACACAATGTCACATTTCGTCGACCCCCTCTCTCCCCCTAAACGTGTGACGTAATTTATGGATGGCCCCTAATATATAATGTGATTCTTAGTTTCATTACATTAATATCAAATAGCACGTAAATTAATCATCAGTTTAATCAACCTTTAACAGTAGCCTTAGTTATATCAATGAGCTCGCGCAACTATTATCACCCTACGCATCAATGAATCTGACTTACTAGAGACATAACTATGTACGTGTATATACGTCGATTTGTGTCAGCGCCATTCTTATTTGTTAGTGTGTCCACATAAACAATATTTTATAGATATTTGGGATAAAATATTACATACTTTAAAAACTATTGCAACCGATTTTACTACTAATTCTAAACAAACTAGTTTCTGCTTTAGTGTCAAGAAAGAAGCATCTTATGTTTATATATTACGATACCATAATATGTATACGCAGGCCTTTTTTGTCACTTATTTTTTGGGACACGCTATTTGTAGCTAATTGTAAGTTCATAATTTTGTATACACCCTCCCCATCCCTTGTCACTGTCTTTTGAGAAAAAAATCTAAGTAAATTATTTTCTTATTCTTTAAAAATATTACTTCTTTGGAAAGAAAACTTATAACTAATAATAACTAATATATAGCTCTTATAAATAAGAGAGCTATATCTATCATTTCTTTTCAAGGAGCCATTTGTCGTAACTCTACCTTTGGGGGCACTACGTACATCCGCCTGCCTCCACACAAAAAGCCTGCAGTCACATTTGTCTAGACCGAGGATCGAACCTGAGAATTCATAATCTAAACTGAATTAACTCACCACTAGACCACGAGACAGTAATATTTAATGACAATTTTAATAACCTCAAATCTATATATACAAAAATCAATTTCTGTTCGTTAGTCTCGCTAAAACTCGAGAACGGCTGAACCGATTTGACTAATTTTGGTTTTGATTTAATTGTTGAAGTCCAGGGAAGGTTTGAAAGGTGAGAAAATATAGAAAAAAAAAGAGTAGTTAAAAAGGCAGAACAGCGTTTGCCGGGTCAGCTAGTAAATAATAATTAAAGAGATCCGCGCATTAAAGTATTTTTAATGCATTGATATAAAAAATCCAAGATACACAATCAACGTCTCAAAAACGTCCTCCAAAAACGAGCGCACAATTTCAAATTGTGCGCTCATTTTAAATAGAATCGCGTCGATCGCGACACTGTCAATTTTATTTCTTTTTGCACGTTGCTTTGTAAAAACAACTATAAATCTTGCGCTTAAGGTTGGATATGCAAAGACGTATTTTTTGTCATATCTATAACTATTTAAATGAAATTGGGGATACTTTTGAGTGTCAGTTTTGTTCGGGGCCGTGCATCTTGGGTTTTTTATATCAATGTTTTAATGCTCATGTTTAACATAGTACTTCACGCTTAGTTACAAAACATCACCGACTAAACGCCGCTGTATATAACAATGCAGGGAACAATACAGAGTGCTAAGTGTGAGTTTTTCTTTTCGCATTCGATCGAGAGCGCGTTTCGAGTTTACTAGGAATTTGTATGTGATTTCAGTTTACCACTAGGTGGCGCTGTACAAATGACATACAAATTCCTAGTAAACTCGAAACGCGCTCACGATCGAATGCGAAAAGAAAACTCACACTTAGCACTCAGAACCAACTACGAACGCTGCACGAGAAGTTTACTTGCAAACTGAGCATTTCGTTGTATCAAATTCACAAGCCAACTCGTACCGACCTAACTGGAAGTTACAAATTAAAGGATTCATTTTTCAATTTCTTACTATTTAAGATAACTTTGAGTAGATAAGATAATAAGATAATTTATTTACATATATCAAGCATATTTTCATTTCACGTGTGTATATGTGTGTCATCATAGTTCTATAATAAAATAAAGAGAGGAAATTAATTATCTTTGAGATTTTGGTTCCATCAGCATTTTCCGTCTTTCATTTTTATCATTATAAAAAATAAGTCACCTATCACCAAACAAAAAATAACAAAAATTAAATTAGTAAAATGTACATTTTACAGCAAAACAGAAAAAATATGAATTTTCGTGATATTATATGTTAATAAAATATACTTATTAAATTAATTGCACGGTAAAACGGGATTAGTTGTCCGTATCAAAAATCCCAGTCCCTAGTCAGTCCCAGCGTATTCGCGAAAACAGCTAATTTCCTATAATATGTAATTTTAAATTTAAAAATACTCACCTCCATCGCTTTAACTTCCGAATTCCGAATTTCGAGCAGGTCCTTAGTAATGACGTTAATATCCTTAAGGGATTGCACCTGGCTCGTGAGCGCTTCGATCTGAAGCTCCTGGTTCTTCACCATCTTTGTCTTGTCGAAGATCATGCCGCGCGCTTTGCTCAAAAGCTAAAAACATTTTACACGTTGTTTTATGTGAATCAAATATATTTATGCCCGAACTCTATAGCAGAGAGGGTAGAATTTACGAAGCAGCTAGAGCTTGTCCACTAAAGCAACGAATAGATGTTTTTTTTTCCTTATATAAGCACTTGTACTGTTTCACAAATGTAATTTAAATTTTATTTATTACACAATCACTTTTAAACTTACAGCCAACCGGTAACACAAAGTACAGCCAACACAAAGACTTTAATAACTAAAAACTTTAATAACTAAAAACTTTTTTAGTTATTAAAGTCTTTGTGTATGTTTATTAGTTAAGTTTTACAATAGTATAATGTAAAAATGTTAATGTGAAAGCCCTGATGATGCTTTAATAGGCGAAACCGGTTGGCTGTAAGTTTAAAAGTGATTGTGTAATGAATAAAATTTAAATTACATTTGTGAAACAGTACAAGTGTTTATATTATATAATCAATATGATGCAGTTTCACCAAGTGCCGACGATGGAAAGTATAAATTATTTCTTTTTTTCCAATTACTGCAAAACAGCCATTCAGAGTTTTGCTGCTATATAGGTATTTTACACGAGCAAAGTTTTCAACCACAGTGCAAATTCAGATTGAGCCCACCCCAAGAGTCTCCAATGACACTAGAGGTATGGTGTATTGTTCGAATAGACTATTTTATAATAGCGCGTTATAGATTTAAACTATATTTTTCTACGCTTTATGTTGAGTTTACATAGCGCGCTATTACATGACGCTATGCATTAATTATAATATCTGGTTGACCGAGCTTTGCTCGGTTTTTCACATACCCATATCTTGGAAACCGAGCTTTTCTTGGACCTGGAACCTTGATAAATCGATTCCTTGATCCGAAAAGCCCCTAATTTGTGACTTTCATGAAAATCGTTGGAGTCGATTATATATATATATATATATATATATACACAAGAATTTCTCGTTTAAAGGTATTAGATTAACCAACACAACTCTAAGTGACACCAAACTTGAGCTTTCAGTATCTTCACTGCTTGCTGCTGCTTGATAGGTACTTATTTATAATGTATATATAAAATCCGCAGCTCGCGCGGCTCCGAATGCATCGCTTGCTCATGACAGTTATAGAATAATAAACACAGTTTTTTTTATTTCGGAATGAGATTGTCGTATTCCGGGTTGAAGGGTTAGGTAGCCGGTAAATTCATACAAGTGGCCTTAATACCTTACCACACAGATACCTAGCAACTTTCCACCAGGAGAGCCATCTGCTTGTTTGCTACCTTATAATATGTATAAAAGACTATTAAAATTATATAACTACTAGCTGTGCCCGCGACTTCGTTCGCGTGGAAAAAATTCTAAAATAAAAACCCGCATAGTTCCCGTTCCCGTGGGATTTCCGGGATAAGAACTATCCTTTGTCCTTTCTTGGGTCTCAAACTACATTTGTACCAAATTTTATCCAAATCGGTTCAGTGGTTTGGCCGTGAAAACGTAACAGACAGACAGACAGACAGACAGACAGACAGAGTTACTTTCGCATTTATAATATTAGTATGGATTTAAATCACATTCTTTTAATAGCTTTATAGTATCATTTTTTAATAGAAACGGACAGGAGGCTCACCTGATGGTAAGTAATCACCGCCGCCCATGGCAAACTACGCTATCAGAAGACTTGGAGTTGCGTTGCCGGCCTTTTAAGAAAAAGTAGGCTCTTTTCTTGAAGGTCCCTAAGTAGTATCCGTTCGGAAAAACCCCTGCCGGTAATTGGTTCCACAGAGGAGTAGTGCGGGGAAAAGTGACTCGAGATGGTGAGGATGAAATTTTGAATTTTGTCGCGATTATCGTTGTATTGTATACTAGCTGTTGCCCACGACTTCGTCCGCGCGGACTTCGTTTACTCCACACAGCTCCTCCCCCTTAGGCGATAGCGTGATAATATGTAGCCAATATGTTGATCCGACCTATTAGTAATATTCATGCAAAATTTGAAGTAAATCCATGCAGTACTTTTTGAGATTTCCCCGGACATACATACAGACAAAAAAACAGACAAACAGACTAAAATTCTAAAAACTATATTTTTGGCTTCGATATCGATTGTAGATCACGCCCCAAGTATTCTTTTAAAAAAATATTCATAGTACAGTTTTGACTTTCCTACGATTTTATTATATATGTATAGAATTTATATTATATATGTATAGAATAGATGTCGTTGATATTGACGTTGTACATAGCATTCGAAGATATGGAGTTACCAGCATTTAAGTAATATTTTTTGTTTTACAAACAATATGCACAGTGTGTAGAAACGATATATTTTACTACACGGTATAACCATGATTTAACACCAATTGCGAGATATACGAGCTTACGAAGCACATAATTCACACGTATTCCCAAATCCCTCCGATAATAAACTCGCATCCCGACTAAGCCAACCCATAACAAACGCATCAAGTTTAATCATAATATTATGTCTTAACTTATTTATGTATTAAAATGTGAAGAAAATACTTTATACTCTTTTTTACGGCAACTACGCGAAAAACGGTAGAAAATGAAATTTGACAAGGTTAAATTTTACATTGCCTCTCGCCATTGTCTGATCGCCTCTGTGGTCGGGTGGTCTTGTGTGGTGGTCGGGTATATTTTTTTATTATTTTTTTTTATATCATAAGATAACGAACAAGCAGATGGGTCTCCTGATGGACAGAGTCAACCATCGCCTATAGACACCAAAGATGTTAATGGACGCTATTGCGGCAGGAATAGGTAAGGCGGTGGTACCAGACCCAGGCGAGACAATGCAGAACTCTACCACCTAGTAGCCACGATGGTAGTGACTCGATAGCCAATCGATCGCCTTTTACGACCTGCCTGGCAGACGGCAGTTGGCCTATTCTTCAAAGGAGGCCGAGACCAACACGGCAAAAAATTCTTAATTTTTTTTTCCGTTTTCTGATAAAAACAACGTTGCCCGGGATTGGAAAGTGTCCGGTTGGCGATAGGCTTGCCACCTATCACATTTACAACCAAGTATCTAATCGTGGGTGCACTTGTATCTCTGCCTACCGCTTCGGAGATACGGGCGTGAATATCCTTTTTTAAAGTTCATATTGCGGAGGACTGCATATTTCTAATATTTTTAAATAACATGCACTAGAAATACATTAAATTTATAAAATTAAATATTACACACACTACATTCATTTGACATACACGGTAGGTAATATACATCTATACTGTTATGTTTATGGCCAAAGTCTGTCGTCAAACTTAAAAAAGATTTTATTGTTTTGTCTATGCTCAAATGTAGAACACAGGGCGATCATTACTAAATGTAAATAATATATAAAAGTTCACAAGACAAACTACACTAATTGATTTAACTCCAAAGTAAGCCACTTGTATCTATATTAATCTATATCTATATTAATATTTAATATTATAAATGCGAAAGTTTGGATGTTTGAATAGATGTTTGGATGGATGTTTGGTACTCAATCACGCAAAAACTACTGAACGGATTTGAACAAAATTTGGCACACAGGTATATGATAACCTGGAATAGCACATAGGCTACTTTTTATCCCGGAAAAATTAGGTGATCCCGCGGGATTCACCAAAAACTTTTATAATGCAGCGGCCTGCACGCTGCAGCTAGTATGATAAAATGGGTGTTAGTCAATGATACTACAAAATTAAACATCTATACAAATAAATAATATAAAAAAGATACATAAAATAATACATTTATACAATTAAATAAAATTGGAGTATCTGTAAATTAAATTATTTTACTAAATGCATATGGATGTGTAGACGGTACATATACCAAAATATTTTTATTTACAAATAGTTGAGCCCGTGACTTCATCCGCTTGGAAATAAATCCAAAACAAAAGTAGCCTAAGGTTATTCCTTATTACATCAGCTATCTGCCAGTAAAAGTCCCGTCAAAATCGGTCAAACCGTTTTAGAAATAAGTCGGACCGAACAGACTCTCACTCTGTCTCACATGTGACGCTGTGCGGGCGAGACGTTGCGGAACTCAACCACCTAGTAATCACAACAACAGTAAGGGTTAGCCCATCGTTTACCTTCTGTAAAGTGCCTGGCGAATAACAGATGGTCTAATCTACAAAGAGGACATTATCAAAACGGAAAAACGAATATTGTAAATTTTAATCAGCATACCTCTTCATGTTGCTGTTTGATGTTCTCAATCATCTCGTGGTTCTTTCCTCCGGGCTTTGACATTGCCGCTTGCAGTTCTGTCTCCAAGTTATTAACCCGCGCTTTCAGTAAGTCAATCTCTTCTTCGCGTATCTATCATTAAACCACAAATTATTATCATCATTGGCTAAGCATCATGACATCTAGGACTCGAAACTTAAGTCAGCTAAAGTTTTTCCTTCCTAATACAATCTCAGTAGTAATCTAGATTCTGCTAACGGTGATTTATTGATTCAGGCGTTACTTTGTGGTAATCCATAATTCAAAGGTGATATTGATTAAATTTTTTCGCTAATGCCACTAAATGAAAAGACAGAAGTTTAGAAGATGGATGAAACTCACCGAGTGTTGTGGCCTAAACCTAGGCTGGGATGGCTGGTCCTGGTTTTCGGGTCATATATTTTATCACAATTATATCACGGCAAAATGCAAGGAAAAGGTCACTCACCTTTAGGTTGCGCTGCGCTGGTGCTTGCCACGATGTGTTTGTTCGTTGGTTGGGTAAAGTAGCCGCCGCCGACCGATCCGCGTACAGTACCGCCGCCGTGGAGGATTGCGAGGGCGCTTCTGTGGCGCGGCAGTGACGCTGTCACCGCGACAAACGTCAACCGTCAAGGGTTTCGCGACCTACCCTTACATCTGCCGTGATATAATGCCCGAACATCCCGCCGCCTAACCAAGGGTACCTTGGTTACATAGATTGAACTGGTAACCGACATAATTTGGAAATGGGTCTCATTAAGACCCCATGCTGAGTTTTTACTTCAGCCACTCTAACTATTCCATCTTTACCTGGCAATAATTTGACTAACCGACCGCGTTTCCATTTTAACGGAGGAAGATTATCTTCCTTTATTAAAACCAAATCATCTAATTTAGGAGGTTCCGTTGGTGTCGTCCATTTAGCTCTTTGTTGCAAGGTATGGAGATACTCGTTTCTCCATCTCTGCCAGAAATGTTGTGTCAGTTTTTGAATTTGCTGATATCGTGATAAGCAATGTATTTTAGCTTCTTCGTACGAATACTCGGGCAAAGCAACCAATGGTTGTCCGATAAGAAAATGGCCAGGAGTTAAGACCTCCATATCCGTCGGATCCGAACTCAGAGGACAGAGCGGTCGCGAGTTCATGACTGCTTCTACCTTGGTAAAAAAAGGTAGTAAGCTCCTCGAAGGTGAGTTTAGATTCTCCAAGGACGCGTTTTGCATGTGTCTTTGCCGATTTAACTGCAGCCTCAAATAGACCACCGTGATTAGGGCTGGCAGGTGCATTAAAAAGCCACCGTATTTTCTCGCGCGCCTGCTTGTCTTCAATAACATTATGGTTGTCCCGTAAGAATAAGTAAAGATCCTTAAGGTCCGTACCCGTAAAATTAGTACCTGAATCCGACCTAACTAGAGAAGGTAAGCCCCTCCGAGAGACAAACCGTGTAAAACATGCCACAAAAGCTTCCACTGAAAGACTAGTTACGACCTCGAGATGGACAGCCTTCGTCGCTAAGCAAACAAAAACGCATAAATAACATTTTTCTATCCTAGCATTTCGTAAAGTACTAGTTTTAATATAAAATGGACCCGCAAAGTCAGTGGCGGTTCCTACGAATGCGCGGACCCTATCGCGAATTCTGTCAGATGGGAGATCAGCCATAAGGGGTTGCGTAGGCCGCGCCTTAGACCGGTAAGACTGAACGCAATTAAAGGTTATCTTTCGAGTGATTTGCCTTGCCGAGACTATCCAGTATGACCTTGATAATATAGCCGCTAACGTGTGCGCTCCCACATGACAATTAATTTTATGGTGATGTTTAACTAAAAGTTCCGTAAATAGACTCTTACCCGGTATTAAAATTGGGTGCCGTGCATCATAACTTAAATTCGACGCCGATATTCGACCACCAACGCGAATTATACCGTTGTTATCAAAAAATAGATTTAACCGCCGTAATCCTGATTTAATGAATTTATTTTGCTTCAAGGCTATCAGTTCTTGCCCAAAAGAACGAGCTTGAACCATTTTAATCAAGCGTGATAACGCGTATCTCCTCTCTAAGACCGATAATATTCCTATAGCCCGCAGTGTCCTATCCTTAATTTTAGCATTGTTATAAAATCGTAATAAATAAGCCGTAACATTAATTAATTTATCAAAACAACTATATTTTTGTATTAAATCAAATTCCGTATTAATTATCCCCATATTTACCGTCTGGTTTGACCTTAATCCTGGCAAAAGGTCAACCGGAAATTCAGGACACCTGTTTGGCCATCTTTCCCGCAGTAAACATAGCCAATCAGGTCCCCACCACAATTTATGATTCAGTAAATCCGCCGCCGATGAACCACGTGATGCTATGTCAGCATAGTTTATGTCACCAGGAATATGTCTCCAGTCGATAGTAACCCGCGACGAGTTTATTTGCGAAACCCGATTCCCTTCAAAAACTTGCAATTTATGAGGAGGTGTCCGTAGCCATGCTAATACAATTGTGCTATCACACCAACCGATTATCTCATCGAATGTGGTATTATTAGCCAGAACCGAAGCGGAATAATTTAACAATACCGTAAGCAAAGCTGCTCCGTTCATTTCCATTTTGGGAATGGTCAGCTTTGTCTTCAATGGAGCTACTCTAGATTTGGCAATGAGTAGCCGCAAGAGAACCGTGCCGTTTGATATTTCTGATCTAAGATAAACAGTAGCAGCGTGTTCTAAAGATGACCCGTCTGAAAACCCATGCAAAGAAAACCTTGCTTCTCCGTCAATTTTTATGCAACGAGGAATAGATATCTGCTCCAAATGATTTAAATCTGAGATAATGTTATGCCATTCACTTACTACTTCCTTAGAAACCGGGGCGTCCCAGTCGACCCCTTTCTGACCGTGTGCACTTAAAACGCGTTGCAACAGCAACTTAATCCGGAACACTACTGGACATATCCATCCCAATGGATCGTATAACCGTGCGGCTAAGGAAAGGATGCTCCTACACGTAACCGTCGCAATAGACAAAGGTGTATTTAATCGGTAAGTAAAGCTATCTGAAACCGGTTCCCACTGTATGCCTAAGATCTTGAATAAATCTTGACTATCCGATTCATCAAAGTTCCTAGGAGTCTCTAAATAGTCTAAAGGCAAACCATGTAGTAGATCTGCCGCGTTAGATGACCATTTCCGCAATTCGTAGCCTGACGAGTTCATTAAATCCACTAATTCGTTACGCAACGCTACGGCTTGTTCTATGGTATCCGCGCCACCACTTAAGTCGTCAACATAGCTATTTTTAATTAAGAGTTTGGCTGCTCTAGGATGGCTCTCCTTGGAGTCCTTAGCCAACTCATGTAAACACCGTATGGCAACAAAGGGACTAGATTTTAAGCCGTATGTATTGGTAGTCAAGGCATAGACAAGTAAGGGTTCCGTAGGCGCTGATCGCCAAAATATTAATTGATATCTTTGATCATCTTCGTGTATCCAAGTTTGCCGAAACATCATTTTTACATCGGTTGTAAAGACGTACCTATGCCACCGAAAATTCAGAATAATATCTCGAATATCGTTTTGTAACCTTTCGCCAGAATAAAGGCAATCGTTTAATGACACTCCCGAAGTAGTTACCAGACTCCCGTCAAACACAACCCGAATTTTTTGAACATCACCCGATTTTTTAAACACTCCGTGATGTGCCAAAAAATAGTGCTCCTTATTCGTTATGTCTCGAGTATCAAATAACCGCATGTGACCGAGGTTTAAATATTCTGACATGAATTCCACATATTTAACCCTAAACTCCGGCTGTCGCTTCATACGCCGTTCAATAGCCAAAACCGATTTAAGGCTGCATCTCGTGAATCACCTAAACTCACGTGACCGGGAATTAAAGGTAAACGAACAATGTATCTTCCGTCTAACTTATATTTATATCGTATTAAAAGCACTTGTACTGTTTTACTTGACTCATCTTATTATTTTATTTATCTTCCGTCTGTATGTCGCGTTGTAGTTGTTAAGAATAAATGTTCACATTCAATATCCTTCGGGTCCTTTATGTTGGCACAAGGCGGTTCTTCCGCCCGCCAGAACTTTTCTACTTGTTGTAGTAAGGTAATACCTACATAATTATCCGCATAATTATTATCACCGTTACTAGCCGGGCCGAAAACTGCAAAGTCGAAAATTGTTCCCAACGCATAAGGTCCACCGGAACCTAGTTTGACCTTATCGCTTAAAATTTGCCCTAAAATATCACACCCGAATATTACCTCAATTTCCGACGTACGCAAGGAACCATCATCCAAAAATTTTAAATTATTACAATGTCTGTATCCCAATTTGCGACATAAATAAGACGTGGGATTTTTTAAAACCGCCGCCGTGACCGACAATAAACTATCCGACTTTTCCGATTTAAGATGTAAGGCGACTACATATTGTGAATCATCGTAATATCCTCCGCCTACCCCTCTTATATTCGTAACCGTGAAATGTCGCTTCAAACCCAAACGCGAGACAAAATCACTCTTTATTATTGTGATTTGTGAACCCAGATCTAACAGTGCTCTAGCCTTAATAAATTCACTTCGTAAAGATTTTGCATAAATAATAACCGTAGGTAAAATAACATTGTCCGCTAATTTAGGTATTGATGCATTAAGCGGCTGTAAGTTCTGTAATTGCTATTGATGTTGAGTATTATCGCTTGAGTAAATTTGCCTAACACTTCCGTGGCGTTCATCGTAAACCGCGCACGCCTCAGTTTCTCGCGAGTTACGCGAATCTCAACTGTGTGTACAACGATTTGTCGGGTTAGGCGCGCCCGAGTCTCGCGACAGCAGGTCCCTAGGGCGATAGTTCGAGTTTTGCGCCATCAGCCCTTTATTTCCTAGTTCTGCCTGGTAATCATCGTTTTTCTTAGGTGATGGTGATCGTCGCCGTTTAAAAGCCGTAGTACAAATTAAATGATGATGACCGCTATTTCCACAAGGAACACAAGGCACCGTTTTATTACAACAGGACGCAACGTGATCCTTAAAACATTTAAAACACAGATTTTGAGAAATAATAAACCGTTTACGCTGCGATGTATCTAACCTTGAAAATTTAAAACAACTTTCAATGTTACAATAGGCGCAATGCAAGTTTGATACGTTAGAATAATACGCCTTGCGTTTATTTAAATAAGGTCGACAGTGTCGTGACTCCGGAGACTTAACGCCCTTTGAATAAATGTTAATAATTTTCTCACTGCTGGCTAAGTCAAAAAACCTGCATTCAGCTTGTAAAAATTCTAACAACTGTTCGAAAGTTGGTAAACTCGCCAAATTACCGCCGTATTTATGTTCAAACCGAGTTTTAAATTTCCGTAGACAATTTTGTGAGACTAATGTGTAATAAAATATAACTCCAATGGTTTACAGGAAAATTATAATGTTGCAGTGCACGAGTAGATTCTAACAAGGGATTTAATAATTTTATGCGTAAATCAACATCCTTACATATAACCGGTAAATTTAGAATTCTAGAAATATGCGAGTCGGCCATCAGACGCCTATTTTCAAATCTACCCTTTAATATCTCTAGCGCCGTTTCTAGCGAATCATCTACCATAGACAGGTGTTTTATAAGGGAATGAGGCTCATTTTTAACGTGAGAAATTAAATAATGAAACTTTTCAGTTTTAGATATATTCTTCCGGGACAAAACCAAAGATGTATAAAGACTTATAAAACTAGTCCAAGAAAATATATCTCCGTCAAAAATCGATAAATTTATTTGAGGCAACCGTGACATATTTTGTGAATTTTCCGTAGGTAAATCAGTATCCTCTGATTTCAAATACGACCTAGCCCTAGAGTAAGCATCACACAATAATTTATATTTCTCCTCCGTTTTTCGTAACCGAGAAGAAATAACGGTAGAAGAATATTGTTTATCGGCTACCATGTCTATAGTAGCTTTAAACCAATTATATTGGATTTTAAATTTATTTAAAACTCCCTTTAAAGCCATTGTATTCGCAACACAGAACCTCCGAAATAAGATTTAAAGAAATGTTCGAAAAAAAAAAGTTAAGAACTTAAAAACTGTTAAGAACTTGAAAACCGTTAATCTTTTTTTTTGAAAACCGAAAATTTACCCACCAACTAAATTTTAAGTGTTTTACAGGCTTCCTTTCGGGGTTTTACCCCGAAAGGAAGCCTGTAAAACACTTATTTTTTAAACCGAAAAGAAGCTATATCTTATTAAAACCGAAATGAAACCGTTATTTTCCAAAATATATATATTTTAAGCCCCAAAACCGATCCGGCTCTGAAGAACCAAAACTTTTTATGTTGTGGCCTAAACCTAGGCTGGGATAGCTGGTCCTGGTTTTCGGGTTCTATATTTTATCACAATTATCTCACGGCAAAATGCAAGGAAAAGGTCACTCACCTTTAGGTTGCGCTGCGCTGGTGCTTGCCACGATGTGTTTGTTCGTTGGTTGGGTAAAGTAGCCGCCGCCGACCGATCCGCGTACAGTACCGCCGCCGTGGAGGATTGCGAGGGCGCTTCTGTGGCGCGGCAGTGACGCTGTCACCGCGACAAACGTCAACCGTCAAGGGTTTCGCGACCTACCCTTACATCTGCCGTAATATAATGCCCGAACACCGAGGGCCAGAATACAAAGAAGACCCCAGCGGTACAACTAACCACGCACATCCACCGCACTCATTCACATCAGTAGAAAACACAAATGTTCAAAATAGACGTAGATAACGAATGCTTCACTTCACAATCGAAGCATCTTAAGGAGCTGACAACCTCAGCTAGTGTCGGGATTCTAGGAGTCGACATATCGATTGTACGTTCAGTTTCGCGGTCATTTCAAAGGTAAGGTTAAACTAGCCTCCAAAAAGCTCGGTGTACTCAGCAGAGCGAGACAGTACTTCTTGCCGGCCCGTCGCCTTCAACTTTATAAGGCTCAAATTCGGCCTCACATGGAGTACTATTCTCATCTCTGGGCCGGAGCATCTCATTACCAGCTTCTTCCTCTTGATCGCATTGAGCGTAGAGCGATTCGAATCATCGACGGCTAGGCTATTTCGAAACGACTTTACTCTTTGGCATTGCGCAGAGATGTCGGTTCACTCTGCACTTTTTATCGTATTTTTCATGGGGAGTGTTCCGACGAGTTGTTTGGGTTAATTCCTGTCGCCGAATTCCATCATCGGACATTGCGTCAAAATTTGAAATTCCACCATCACCATCACTTCACTATGTCTGGTATCCATAACTGTGCGTTTTTCTTGATACTTTTTGCCACGCACTACACTATTATGGAATCAGTTATCAACAGGGGTGTTTCCAAACGGATACGACTTAGGGGCACTTCAAGAAAAGAACTTACTCATTCTTATAAGGCCGGCAACACAGCTGCAAGACCTCTGGTATTGCGGATGTCCATGGGCCGCGGTGATCAGGTACACCTCCTGCTCGTTGGGGGCAAATTTCTATGAAAAAAAATTTTTCAGCAAATCCCGGCGCGTATTTTTTTTAATGTGTCAATAGGGAAGCGTTTCACCATGATCTTGCCCGATGGTAACCTAAGACGTGGCTAAAGATGAAACGCATATTCCTAGAAGGTACCTGTTCACTCTTTTCTTGAAAATCCCCAGATTGTACTCGTCGGAGAACATAGACTCAGGAAGCATTTTCCAGTACTTTGCGGTTCGAATGAAGAATATCGAATCGTACTGCTTTATCCAGGTACATGGAACGTCCACCATATGGCGATGTCTAGAATCTGCTCCTCGATGATCGATAGAAAAACGGGGATGGCGGAATTAAATCGTGCAATTCTGCAGCGCACTCTCCAAAATGTATCCGAATTAAAACCGATAAACTAGACACTCTGCGACTCTAGAGTTTTTTGCCTACCAGATCATCGTTGTTTCTGAGCCCCATGGCATGCCTCTCTATCGCCTCAAGCGTTCCCAGCTGGTATTTGGCGAATACATCCTAGAGGTGAGAGTAGTATTCCATGCACGAACGGACTTGTGCTTGATCGATGTTGAGCAATTGTCCCGGGCTGAAATACTGTCTCGCCTTTGCAAGAATACCAAGCTTTTTTGAGGCTATTTGGGCATTTGATTAGATGTACGAACCAAAGTTGAGAGTAGGCGTTAAGGTGATACCAAGGAGCTTGAGGTGGTTAGTTGTCAGCACGGACACAACCTGGAAAAACGAAGAATGTTGGCCACGACTTGTACGCCTATCGATTCACTCGGTGAAACCCAGGTAGAAACCGGCGTAGCAATAATGCTTTATATTTATCCTTTTACATTTTAATCTAATAGATATGCAAACTTTTATTTCAAAATAAAATATGAGTCGCATGCATTATAAATATTACACTTATGGCCAATTGCACTAACAGTGTCTTAGCTTAGGACAATCCTAAATAGTATACTGTCACATTCTTTTCATTAATACAAGCTGTGACAGCATACTATTTAGGATTGTCCTAAGCTAATACAATTTTAGTGCAATTGGCCATTAATTTCATGCCTCTCCGCAAACAATAATCACGATTAAAAAACAAACCTACTTTTAGTTTGAGCCTCAAATCGTCTTCGCTTTTTACGCTTTTAGTCATTTCTAATTCTTCAATCTTCTTTAACAACTCCTGTTCCCTTACCGCCCAATCCTCCTGTAACAAGCGATATCTACTTGTAACTGTAAATTCAATTTCTAAACACAATGACGTAATGTTTTCCAACACGTTTTCCCCGTGTTGTCCTGGCCAACACGGGGAAAACGTGTTGGCCCGTTCGAATAATAGACCATCTGTCATACTGCTAGGCCGTTCGTAAAAGGAAAACAATTGACTACACGTATCAATACTATAATATGGTTATATTATATATATTGGTTGCCTTTTACAACCTGCCTGGCAGAACAGTAGTTAATCTGTTCTAAAAAGAAACCCGCACCAACATAGGGGAAAATGTTTGCTTGCATTTATGCTTGCGTGTTTTGGGCAAGCGGATGCAGAGCTGAGAAGCAATTCAAGCAGGATTTTATCGTGTTCAGAATACGAGTGTTCCGTAGTCGAAAGTAGCCGATAGCCAGCAAACTTATGCATCTAGACAATTATTATACATCCTTATCATACAAACGGAAATACACTGTTCACATCTTTATATTGTCTTATAGGAAAGTCATTTGCTTGATCGCAATCTTTTAATATAAAAAAAATCAGATGGACTTCCGTTTCCCACAGCACACTTTGCCTACCTACAAAAAACTGTTGTCTACTTATTATAAATCTGTTGTCTACGACTTCGTCTACACAGCAATGAAATTAAATGTTTATTTGTTCAGAACATGGGACAATATAGGTACAGGTAGAAAAGTTAATAGTTTAGTGTATTCTACCAAGTGGCGTGTAAAAAATGTTCATAAACAATCGGCTAGAAATTAACATCCGTCACATGCGCCTAATTGAGATTGCAAATTATTAGCATAACTTATTATCTGCTATCTATTAAACAATTATTTTTACGTAGTTAAAAAAGTCGCTTCCGCTGCATGATCACTTATATCTTTTAAATTACGCAACAGATTTTAATGCGGTTTCCTTCAATAGACAGAGTGATTAAAAGACAAAGGATTGTGTGTATTGTGTACATGCATATAATAACATATAAAAGTCTTTCAAGATTTGTCTTAAAAACTTATTTTTGTAAGCTTACATTGCATCCGTGCGAAGCCGGGACGAGTCGCTAGGAAGTAATAAAATAAAACATATTATGATAGTATGAATGCACCATATATTGCAGGAAGTATTAGGCTCTTATACATTTCATATACTCGTATTTACACAATACAGTCGCCGTGTTGATCCCGGCCTCCTTTGAAGAACAGGCCAACTGCCGTTCTGCCAGGCAGGTCGTAAAAGGTGACCGATTGGCTATCAAATCACTACCATCGTGGCTGCTAGGTGGTAGAGTTCTGCATTGTCTCGCACGGGTCTGGTACAACCGCCTTACCTATTCTTACCGCAATAGCGTCAGTGTTTGTCGCTGTTGTGTTCCGGTTTGGAGGGTAAGGTAGCCGGTAAAGTTATGCATGTGGCATTAGACCTCGCCACAAGATAGCAACGCGTCATTAACATCTTTGGTGTCTATAGGCGATGGTTGACTCTTTCCATCAGGAGACCCATCTGCTTGTTTGCTATCTTATGATTTATATAAAAAAAATACACAATGGGATTTTACTGGGATATAAGTAAACATATTGTAGAGTTAATCAATCCCATTCTTTATGTAATCTACACATTGTGTCCCTCAGCCAATCCGTCCAGATCTTATATGTCGTGTAGACATCCAAACATCGTA
Organism: Apodemia mormo; assembly: GCA_036924255.1. Lineage (NCBI taxonomy): Eukaryota > Metazoa > Arthropoda > Insecta > Lepidoptera > Riodinidae > Apodemia > Apodemia mormo. The sequence goes on along the minus strand of JAUPFN010000011.1, from coordinate 38,742,775 downwards.
ACACTCACAACATTTATGGTATGTTTAACGTAATAAACACATTACTACGAGCTTCAGATCTAAATGTGGGCTTTGATACAATTCAGACTTGACTATTTTAACTTCAGGATAACAAAAACCATATAAAGTGCCGCTGACACTGGATTTAATTTCATACACGACATTTACTGGTCCATATAAACACTTTGTAATATTAAACTAATTGATTTCAATTGAAATTAAAATAAAACCTCCCTTGGCTATATTTATTTACTAATCTATATTTATTATTATATTTATTTATTATATTATTATATTAATATATTTAACCTTTATTATATTATGATATTAATATATTTATTTACTAATCTTAAGTGCAGGTGTCGTTACGCATGATTTGTTATCATTTACGATACCATTAACTGTGACAGCGTAGTGGCTGGCTACTAATGGTAATGGCTGGATTATAATTTAATTCACAGGCCCGGTATAGTACCTACTAATTTGTCATTGAATAAATTACAACTCATTTTGTTGTAACACAATGTTTAGTAAACAGAACATATTAGTGTCGAAATTTTTTTACGAATGGATGTAACCTCAACGGCAGATTATTTGCTCGAGTTATGGGTGTTAATCACTAGTACATAGAAATGATTACATAAATACTGAAATATATTTAATAAACACCCAAACCAGAAAAGATTCATGCAAACACACACACAAAGACTTGTACCTGTCGGGAAACGAACTTGATTACCATCGATTGCGCATTTAGGATTGCCCACCACTCAATCAACGGGGCGGTCGGTAAAAAATTCTGTATCGATTTAAAAATATTGAAATATTTGCACAGATTTAAGTGTCTCTTATAAGGTAATAACTTCCTAGTAGTAGTAGTTTTTTTTTTTTATTCACGGGACAAATTACACTGAGTGATCTAACCCCAAAGTAATCAAAATATTTGCTTGTGTTGTGGGTATTAGTCAATGACACTAATACGTAGAAATACATATTACATAAATACTTTTACATACATAATAAACACCCAAACCCGGAAATACAAACATTTATGCTCATCACACAAATGCTTGTCTCCGTCGGGGATCGAACCCGAGTCCCGCCGATTGCGTGGTCAGGGTCGCTAACCACTCCACCAACGGGTTGGTCAAGTGTGTGTAAAAATTATGAATTAAAAAAAATATCCTGTGTCTGTCTGTAATTTTAAGCGGAGGATTAACAGTTTCTTTAAAGGTCGGTATCGCAAAAGCGACTAGCTCATTTTATATGGAGATACAGAGTGCTAAGTGTGAGTTTTTCTTTTCGCATTCGATCGTGAGCGCGTTTGGAGTTTACTAGGAATTTGTATGTGATTTGTACAGCGCCACCTAGTGGTAAACGTAAGAAACCAGTTTACCACTAGGTGGCGCTGTACAAATCACATACAAATTCCTAGTAAACTCGAAACGCGCTCACGATCGAATGCGAAAAGAAAAACTCACACTTAGCACTCGGTATAGAATGCGCTGGCGAAAACCTTATATGTGAAGACATTGTGAAACGTCGGTCGTTCGCGCGTCCTCACGCTATATACCAGTCTATGTAACTTGTTATTTACGTGTGTCACGCAATACAGAATATGCACTACTTGTAAACTCTATTAACTCAGCGCCACCTAATTGCGACACCCAAACCTAGAAGTAAAGTGACCACACGCATAAAACCCTAACCCTGAAAGCAATATAACCTCTAATGATAAAATGGTGACATCCCTCAAAACTTTCGTTGATGTCCATGGGCAACGGTGACTGCTTTCCATCAGGTGTCCCTTTGCTCGTATGTCGTCAATATCTAGGTATAAAAAATATTCTATGTTTAAACTATTGGAATATTTTTTATGTATAGTGTTAGGATATTTTTAATAACTGTGTGTAAATGCGTACGATTTATTATGTAAATATATTAACTAATATTTAATAATAACAGATGTTTAAATTTTAACGGTAAAGCCGTTAAAATTTAAACCAAACCGCGCCAATTGTCACCTGTTGGTGGCGTGATTAGAATCCCGCCTTATCCTAACGGTTGGCGGGGGTAAAACATTCATTTTTAGTTTTTACCATTCTTCAACTCGTACATATATATTAATCTGTGTTCATACGGCAGTCCACAAGAACGGTTCTATATTTGATACTTGTCGAATAAGTAAATCGTTATGTTGAATGTAATGTAATGCAATGGATAATAATATTCGATTATGTTGAAACTATCGAAAACTACTTAAATAAGAATTGAGAATAATTGCATGTAAATGGAGGATAATAAATGATGTAATCAACACCAATGTGTTTTCCTGAACTGACTGTTTATAATAGTCTAAAAATTCCCAAAACGTTATGTCAATTAAATGAATTCCGTTTCCGTCACTTTTTACTATCATAAAATAGCAAACAAGCGGATGGCTCGTCTGATGGAAAGAGACTACCAACGCCTATAGGCAACAAAGATGTTAATGGTGTATTGCTATCCGCGTGGCGAGGTCTTAATGCCACATGCATAACTTTACCAGCTACCTTACCCTCCAAACCGGAACACGTCATTGACAATCACTAGCGCTATTTCGGCAGGAACAGAAAAGGCGGTGGTACCAGACTTCGGCAAGAAAATGCAAAACTCTACCACCTAGTAACTCTGTTTGCTTCAAGTTCGTCCTGCATAGTATTACTATAATACTATGCAGGATGAACTTGAGGCCACCAAATATTTGTTTTCGTACAGATACTATAGTCGCCTCTAAGGTCTAGTGGTCTGGTGTCGGTGTTGACCATATGAGGTCCCGGGTCAATTCCCGGGTCGGCCAAATCAAAAATTTAATAAATTAAATTCCTGATAAAAACAACGTTTCCCGGAATTGGATAATTTGACGCCCGGTTGGCGATATACTTGCCACCTATCGTGGGACACATTGTGGAACTAAGTATCTTCGGCTAATCGTGGGTACGTGAAGATACTTTTTTAATATACTATAATAAAATACCTGAGGTACTCCCAACTTTTTTTGTAGTTGTAGATTTTTATGGCAAATTTATAAATAAATGATAAAAAAATTTTTTGTTCAATTATTTGTTTTATATGTAATTGTTATCTTTTACAATATATTTTACTAGGTGCTTCTGCATTGCAGGAGTTCTGCATTGTCTCGCCAGGGTCTCGTACCACCACCTTACCTATTCCGGTAAACGGTAGCCGGTAAACTTATGCATGTGGCATTAGACCTCGCCACAAGATAGCAACGCACCATTAACACCTTTGGTGTCTATAGGCGATGGTTGACTCTTTCCGTCAGGAGACCCATCTGCTTGTTTGCTATCTAATAATATTAAAAAAAATATATCTAACGAGAGCGGATCAGATTGCGACTTGCACTTACAGTACCCGGCGATAAATATTGCACATCGACCTTTGGAAAGAGACAATCGGCTAATTTCGGCTTCGTAGGGCGTTATCTCTGTCGCACAAAATACAAACAGTCCGGTACCTATTAGGAGCTGTTAAAACAAGTATGATTTGCTTCTTTTGATATTTTTATTCTTTGTATAAAATACACTAATTTTTCTATAAGTGATGGCTTTAGGTTGGGGTAAAATAAAATAAAAAAACATTTTTACATTATGTTTACGTATTTAATTATTTTGGAACATTACAGCTTTAGTGTACATAATAAACACCATTATACCCATTGCTAAAATGAGACATTGCAATAAAAATAATAATAATTCTAATTCTCAATTACTTCCATTTCACTATCTGTGCTCTCAAAGAGGTCAATATCACTGTCACTATCAGCCGTATTTATTACTAATCTATCAGTGTAATTGTCTAAACTGTGTTGAATGCTTCTATATTCATTCTCACATTTGATTGCATGATCGCAAACCTTTTTCCACTCTTCAGCGCCGATCATGTTTACTTTTTCAGTCAATAATGTTTTTACTGTAGTTAAGTTCATACCCACATTTCTAGAGGCTACATAGCCTTTCAGTTGAGACCATATATTTTTAATTGGATTAAAATCCGGATGATATGGTGGCAATCGCAACACAGTGTGCCCATGTTCGGCAAGTATTTTGTCCACAGAAAACTCTGTATACCTCTCCTTGTGCTGACATATAATAGCGTAAATCTGGGTTTTTGTTAATTTTGGATCAACTGGAATTTCATGTCTGTTTAACCAGTTGATCATTTCCCGTTTAATGGTGTTTGAGTTGGGGGGTCTCTCAACATACTTGTTGTGATAGGGTGCGTTGTCGATAACTAGAACAGAATCACTGGGTATATTTGGGATTAATTGGTTAACCAGCCATTTCTCATAGTTATCGTTATTCATTTCATTGTGATAGTCACCTGTAGTGTCCATGGATTTATACGTTAAAAAAGCACCGGGTACAAAGCCTTTTTCATTTCCCGCATGAACTATTATCAAACGTTGACCTTTTGAAATTGGCTTTTTTACTCCTTTTTTCTTATCGTCACTCCAAGATTTCCCTTTAGTGTGGGATGCATGTATATATGACTCATCCATGTAGACGATATTTTTTCCTGTTTCGCGAAATTTGCGTATTTTATCAAGGTATTCCATTCGTTTGAGACTAACGTCGTGCTTTTCCATTAGAATTTTTCGATTATCTTCCATTTTAGTGAACTGAAATCCCATGTCATGAAGTATTTTTCTCAACGTTTTTTCAGACCCATTGTAATTAATAGCTTCAGATAACTTAGCTTTTAATGATTTTATTGTTGGCAGTTCATTAAATCGTAAGTGAAAATCATACACCATTCTTCGAACAACATCGTAATCAAAATCGTCCATATCCAAACGAAATTGCTTTTTTGGTCTCCCTTTTTTTGGAGTGCTGAACTTAATTTCAGTCGAATGTGTTTCAGTACTGACTTCGTTTAATATATTGTTCAAAGTTCTTCTTGAAATTCCAGTGGCATTTGCAACTCGCTCTTGAATCTTCTTAAAATAACAACTTACATTTTCATCTACTTTTTTTTAAATCTATCAGCTTCGCTTACAAAGTATTTATAAACATTGTAGATAATTTCACGTGACTGACCTCGTAAAGGTTTCCCTCTTTTTCCGAAAGATGCCATATTACAACTTTAAATTATTTAAATTTGTGGGTGTTACAACTCTAAATATATATTTTTTTTCGGGACGCGACTGCACTCTATCGTACTTGAACAACGACTGACTAAACGTCACATAGGTAGTGTGGGACAGAGATAACGCTTTACGAAGCCGAAATTATCCGATTGTCTCTTTTCAAAGTTCGATGTGCAATATTTATCGCCGGGTACTGTAGCTGATTTTTGGGTGGTCGTGACCACAACCTTTATGAAGGTTGGATCCGCGCTTGCAGCTGTGTGTCTCATTAAGAGTCATATTATGCGCGTATTCCACATTATAGTATAAAATCTAAGCACCTAATTAATAGTTTTACCTGATTTAATGTTTTCGATGTAGCCTCAGCAGGAGGTAAGATGTCCTGGGGCGCTGGTTCCGGTAACTTTTGAACGTCACCATTACTTTCTTGTAAGGTCTCAGCAGGCACCTTCACTAAATCGTCACTCTGAAAATAAAGATCAATAAAAAATCCTACATTTTGAGTAACAGTTGTGCTTGCAAAACTAATGGCCATGGTCTTGAAAGCGGCTTTGCTTTCAAAATTTTCCTATACCGTAAAACGGGGTGAATAGGAATCACGGACTGAATAGGAACAAAACCAAAAAGTTTTTCAAGTCCACAGATCCAAGTCGCATTAGCGTAAAAATGCCATGTGTTTTTTTTTATCTGCACACCATTATTTACTCTGTGAATTAGCAACACCTGATTGTCTATGGAATAAAAGATGAAAAGAAATTAACGTCTTAAAATTTACTGTGTTGTTGCGAGGTTAATAGGCACACAACGATGTGAATAGACACGAAGTGTGGGGTGAATAGCGTTTCTATTCACCCCGTATACTGGGTAAATAGAACCAGTCTATATTTTGTCAATTTTCTTCTTAATGCATGAAAAAACTACTAAATAAAATTTTCGACAGAAAAATAGACTGGTAGACTCATCAAAAGAAACAGGGATAGTGGCATGCAGTCCTTGAAACTTATAAAGAAATACAAGTCTCAAGTTTCGAATTGTGCCTATTCACCCATTTTACGGTACATGTAATGTGTAAACGCATTTTTTTATAAAAAAGGGGGGCAAACGAGCAGGAGGTGCACCTGATGTAAGTAATCACCGTCGCCCATGGACATCTGCAATACCAGACATCTTGCAGTTGGGTTGCCGGCATTATAAAAATGTGTAAGCCCTTTTCTTGAAGGTCCCCAAGTCCTCTGCCGGTAATCGATTCCAACACAGAGTAGTGCGAGGCAAACTAGTATCCTGTTTTTCCCTGGTTTTGATATCACCGCCTTACGTATTTCGGCCAGAAGGACGTCATTTTTTATAATACAAGATAGTGAACAAGCAAATGGCTCTTCTAATGGTTCTATTTGCATGTTTATCATCGCCTATAGACACCAAAGATTGCTATCCATGTGACGATGTGTTAATGCCATTTGTATAAGTTTTCCGGCTAACTTACCCTATAAACGACAACACGACAATGATTTGATTTGATGAAGCATTAACGCTATTGCCGCAAGAATAGGTAAAGCCGTGGTTGTCATCTGCTTTTATAGCAAAATCTTATATAAAAAATACTATATAACACATTATACAGGTTGACCGGTAAAAAAACTGTAGGTACATATTGAAGAACACGATAGCTTCGGGTCATGTAACCAATAAAACAATAAAAAAGGAATATTGCTCAACTACATAATAAACCTCAACGAAATTAGGGTGGTAATAGGTATGTATGGTCACCGCGCGGGCAATAGGCGCGCTCTTTGCCTGATACGTGTCGCGGCGGCAACTCCCTGTTTTTAAACGATGAACTTCGATACCTATGCGCGGTTGTCCGTACTAAACATTTTTACTGGATAATTTGGTCAAAATTAAGTCCCTATCCTACTTCCGACTGATCCGACTAATCTATATTATATTATAAATGCGAAAGTTTGGATGTATGGATAAATGGATGGATGACAAAACTACTGAATGGATTTGTATGAAATTTGGCACACATATAGATGAAAACCTATAATACCATATAGGGTAACTTTTATCCCGGAGAAATAAGCTATTCCCCTGGAATTCACAAAAATCTTATAGTAGCGGACTAGGTTGTGGCAGGGTGCAGCTACTTTTTATATACTTGGTATTAAAATCGATTACTGAACATCCTCTTTCAAAATATAAAGCTAGTTTTACCAGTCAACGTGTATACTCCCGTTTGCCTTTTAAATATTCTTTAAAAGGAGGCCCCCCCTTTTACGCAGGTAGCACAAGCAGATGCTTAGAAATAAGGCGCGAAGATATTATCAACCAGCTAGATTTCTTACCTTTGTACTTTCTGTATTAGACTCTTTGAGATCTGGTTTAACGCCGATCTGAGTCTCATCTCCATTTCCAGTAACGTTGCTCTTAATTGCTTCTGCCTGCAATCATTTGATAGAAGAAAAGTCACTGATATCATTAATTTCATTTTTTTTATTTTAAGTGAACCGGTTACGATTTTTTAAAACACTTTAAAAAAAGAAAAAAAGAAAAAGTATCTTCACGCCCATATCCCCGAAGTGGTAGGCTGAGGTACAACAAGTGCACCCACGATTAACCGAAGATACTTAGTCCCACAAATGTGATAGGTGGCAAGCCCATCGCCAACCGGGCACTTTCCAATCTCGGGCAACTTTGTGTTTGTCAGAAAACTGAAAAAAAAAAATATGTGCCCGACCCGGGAATCGAACCCGGGACCTCATGTGGTCAACGCCAACGCTGGACCACTAGACCACACAGTTAAAAGCATTGTAAAACATATAAAAGCGATTACGATCGACTAAATAACCATCTAGAGTCCGCCGTGTTGGTCCCGGCCTCCTTTGTAGAATAGGCCAACTGCCGTTCTGCCAGGCAGGTCGTAAAAGGCGACCGATTTGCTATCGAGTCACTACCATCGTGGCTACTAGGTGGTAGAGTTCTGCATTGTCTCGCCCGGGTCTGGTACCACCGCCTTACCTATTCCTACCGCAATAGCGTCAGTGCTTGTCACTGTCGTGTTCCGGTTCGGAGGGTAAGGTAGCCGGTAAACTTATGCATGTGACATTAGATCTCGCCACAAGATAGCAACGCACCATTAACATCTTTGGTGTCTATAGGCGATGGTTGACTCTTTCCATCAAGAGACCCATCTGCTTGTTTGCTATCTTATGTTATAAAAAAAAAAAAAAGACCGGTCTTAGTGTTGTGGCGCTTATATCGGCTGTGTTCATTTAAAAAAAAAAACATTTTCTTATTTTTAAAGTCGACTGGTTGTAATTCCGAATACATATGATTTCGTTAAGGGAAGCTGCGAAGCATGATGCTTCTAATAAGGGTGTTAATATATGACTGATATGGTAAGTAATCCTGATGATGATAATATATGATATACGGGAGGTAAATGAAACCCGTTGACTGCATAATAATCACCGCGTTAATTGAATGTTAACAAATTAACTTAATGTTAGGAAATGCATTGTCGGGCAAATGCGACGTAGAGTATAATAACGCATTGGCTCGTATATGGAACTTAACGAAAACATATATGTATTCCCGGAATAGGTGTTCACAATTTGTATCAGATATGAGATTTATTGCACCAGCAGCGATTCGGGGTGAAACCAGTTAGACTTTGTAACAAGGGCTGATCCAGCCTTCGGGTCGGTCGGTCAAATTAATAACCTTAGTTATTTTGCATCCTTTATTATTTAAAAGTATCTTCATGCATGTAGGTATGTAGGCAGAGGTACAACAAGTGCACTCACGATTAGGCGAAGATACTTGGTCCCATAATGTGATAGGTGGTCAGCCTATCGCCAACCGGGCACTTTCCAATCCCGAGCAACGTTGTTTTTATTAGAAAACTGAAAAAACACATTTTTTGAATTGCCCGACCCAGGAATCGAATCCGGGACCTCATGTGGTAAACTCCGACACCGGACCACTAGACCACAGACGCAATTTATTATTTAAACGCAGTTAACTTATACAACCGACTTTCCACTTTCTGTATATCTGGAAGCCTGTATCAGACCTTTACCAAATTAAAATTGGATCAGACAGAAAGTATATGCTCCCAAATGAAAAAAAAAATCAATTTTCAAAATCAGTCCATACATTACTGAGTTCTGAGGTGACAAATATTTTAATGTTTGTTACCTCAGAAGGTTATTAATTTCGCTTTTTTTAAACAGCCGAATTAATAACCTCCTCCTTTTGGGGAGTCGGTTAAAAACTACAAATTATACCCATAATTCACATTCCACCTTCTAAGCAAATTTTAATTGTAGAGATTGATTCAATAAAATAGCATTTTTGTTTTGTCTTACTTTACCAAAACTAGCCTCACAAACACGAGTCCAAATCGACCTCATTTTTTTATCTCCGCCTCACACCACGTCTTTTAAACCTCTCCAATTACAAACACTTTGCCTCATAAAGAAAAGTATTATACGCCCTTAATACACCATTTTCTTCGCGCGTCATGACTAAGCGAGTTTTCTTCTTTTTCGTTTTCACTAACGCGGTTTCCACCAAAAAGGTTTTATTACGAGTATTATAACAACTCTACGTTAGTAGTATATATTTTATTCACTCACCATATTGTTAGAATAATATATAAAATGAAACTTTTTCAGCTGTACGTGCACGAAACAGTCAAATTACTCATCTATTTCTGGAATACAGATGCGTGAGTGTAAAAATAGAAAACAGGAGGGGGAGCAATATTCATGGATTTCCCGCGCATATTTTGATTAAATTTTAAAATATTTTAATCTGTTCCGCTTTACGGTATTTGTCACTTTTCGGCATTATGGCGTTAATCAAAGAATCAGGTACGTGGTGGCCTCTAAAAGGTACCTAGTCATTGTCATTTTCATCAATATAGTCATCATAACTCTTTGGAAGCCTCAGTTGTTTGGCAAAGAAGTTATAGAACACCAAGTACAAAATAGGAAAATAACTTAATAATATTCTCTGGGCACTTTTTACCACGCGCTACTCCTCTGTGGAATCAATTACTTGCGGGGGTGTTTCCGAACGGATACGACTAGAGACCTTCAAGAAAAGAGCATACTTACGCCCTCTTAAAAGGCCGGCAACGCAGCTGCAACACCTATGCTGTTCTTAGGCGGTGGTAATCACTTGCCATCAGGTGAGCCTCCTGCTCGTTTGCCTCTTTTTTCTATAAAAAAATAGATAAAACAGGTAACATTTATTTGCCCGACCAGAGACCTTGGAATAGACTAAGCTACTAGAACAGCGAGACCCTTAAAAAGATTTAGAATAGTCTAGATTTTTCTCCGGCTCAATTTGTAAAATAGAACATGTGCCATTGTGCCAGACAGTTCGTAAAAGACGAATAATTGGCCAAACGTATCTCTCTCGTATCGCCAAGTCACGCAGGTTTTGTTACGACCAAAGACTTCTATGTTCTAACGTACTAGAAAAATCATGCGCTACGCCACTTGTAGACCACTAAAGGCCCCGTTTACATTTTGGTTAGTGCGAGTGCGTGTTTAATGCAGGTGCATACTGCTTAGTATCCATTATCTGTTGACAAAATGGATGCTATATATAGTACAACTAGCTGTTGCCAGCGACTTCGTCCGCGCGGACTTCGTTTACTTCACACTGCTCCTCCCCCGTAGGTGATAGCGTGATAATATGTAGCCTACATGTTGACCCGACCTGTTAGTAATTCTTGCAAAATTTGAAGTAAATCCATGCAGTACTTTTTGAGTTCACCCCGGACATACATACAGACAAACAGACAAACAGATAAACAGACAAACAGACAAAAATTCTAAAAACTATATTTTTGGTTTCGGTATCCATTCTAGATCATGCCCAAGTATTCTTTTAAAAAAATATTCAATGTACAGTTTTGACTTTCCTACGATTTTATTATATGCATTGATATAAAAAACCCAAGATACACAATCAGTGTGTCAAAAACGTCCTCCAAAAATGAGTGCACAATTTAAAATTGTGCACTCATTTCAAAAAGAATCGCGTCGGCCGCGTTACTGTCAATTTTATTTATTTTCGTACATTGCTTTGTAAAAACAACTATAAGTTTTGCACTTAAGGTTGAATATGCAAAGACATATGTTTTTGCCATATCTATAACTACTTAAAAGAAATTAGGGACACTTTTGAGTGTCAGTTTTGTTCGGGACTGTGCATCTAGGGTTTTTTATATCAATGATTATATGTATAGATATCCAACATGTCAATAGTGTAAACCAATTTGCGTGACCTTAAATTGACAAAAAATAGTTATAAATGTAAAACATTGCTTTAAAAATAATTTAAATCTTAAAAGTTTTGAGTGTTTGAAACACGCAACGCGTCTCATTGTAGCGTATAACGGAATGAAGTAGGTGGAGTCCATGGACTCCACTTTAGGCCCCGGTTCCACTTTGAATAGCGCAAGTGCGAGTGTTTAATGCAATGACCTTCTAATACACTGTATTATGTGCATTAAACCAATGACCTTCTAATACACTGTATTATGTGCATTAAACCAATGACCTTCTAATACACCGTATTATGTACATTAAACCAATGCCCTTCTAATACATTGTATTATGTGCATTAAACCAATGACCTTCTAATACACTGTATTATGTACATTAAACCAATGACCTTCTAATACACTGTATTATGTGCATTAAACCAATGACCTTCTAATACACTGTATTATGTACATTAAACCAATGGCCTTCTAATACACTGTATTATGTGCATTAAACCAATGACCTTCTAATACACTGTATTATGTACATTAAACCAATGACTGTCATTGGTTTAATGTACTGATTTGATTTATGTGATTGTCGTTAAGATGTCGTTAATAGTGTGGTAATATTTTTCTATCTGGAGATTTTTCACTGGTAGTTACTAGGCATATGTATTGAATCTTCTGCGTACTCCCTAAAGATGTATACATCTCGAACTAGGTCAACCAGAACCTGCAACGTAACTTTGTACTGCATACAATAAACCTACTTTAAATATTAACGCACCATATTTAAAAACAGTTGTTTTACAAAGTCTGGCTGAAGCACTTCCGGAAATTAATGAGCGAATCTGTAAACATGTAGAGCATAAGTTTTTCATATTTTTAGAGTCTTTGTTTTCAGATTGGAATTTTTTTTAGGGTTCCGAAGTAATCTTACGACGAACATAACAAAACTATAAGGGTTCCTCCCTTATAGTTTTGCTATGTTCGTCCATCCGTCCATCCGCACAATAAAAAAAATATCCAAAAAATAAAAAATAAATTTTAGGGGTGGACAGCCCTTATCATTTAGGGTTGTGAAAAATAGATAGTAGCCGATTCTCAGACCTGAACATGCATATAAAATTTCATAAAAATCCATTGATATAAAAGCCCTAGATGCACAGTCCCGAACAAAACTGACACTCAAAAGTGTCCCTAATTTCTTTCAAGTAGTTACAGATATGGCAAAAACATATGTCTTTGCATAACCAACCTTAAATGCAAGACTTATAGTTATTTTTACAAAGCAATGTACGAAAATAAATAAAATTGACAGTGACGCGGCCGACGCGATTCTATTTGAAATAAGCGCACAATTTAAAATTGTGTGCTCATTTTTGGAGGACGTTTTTGACACACTGATTGTGTATCTTGGGTTTTTTTATATCAATGTAAAAATCGGTTAAGCCGTTTCGGAGAAGTATGGTAACTAACATTATGACACGAGAATTATATTATTATCGATTTTCAAGGAATATTAGGCAAGGCATAGATTCGTATAGCGTACAGCATCATTAATTGTGGTTAATATTTATAATATACTAGCTGACCTGGCAAACGTTGTTCTGCCTTTTTAACTACTCTTATTTTTTTCTATATTTTCTCACCTTTTAAACCTTCCCTGGACTTCAACAATCAATTCAAAACCAAAATTACCCAAATCGGTTCAGCCGTTCTCGAGTTTTAGCGAGACTAACGAACAGCAATCGGTAATCGTTAAAACCCTTTTATTCATACACGTCGATAAATACATTAGCATAAAATGTATTGTAATTAACATAATGAGTTCTAAAATGTGCTTATTTTAATTATTACGTAATTACTTATGCAATGCAAAGCTGTTTCTTAAATTAGTAGAACTACTTAGTAATAATTTGCAAACTACGCATGGCCGCACTTATATATGGCGATTGGCGTTTTATTTAGTAGAAAGAGACACACTCCACCAATGTCGTGGTACTCTTCGGAACGTTTTTGAGCGCGTGTGAACATTCCGGGTAGAATGTAACTTCCTTGCTAAACATATAAACTTAAGCAGGCTATAAACACTCAAACAATTTGTCAAATTTTACGTGTTTGGCAAATTATTTGATAGTCTACGGTCATGTTTGACATGTTTGTCAAGCAAATTACGTGTTTGGCTGTATGTTTGAAAGATTTGATTGACGGCGTGTTTGTCATATGTGTCTGAAGGTCATTGACGTGTATAATATTACATTATACATATCAATGCTGAAGGTGTACAGTCATGTTTGTCAAACAAACTCGCCATTTTGTCGCGACCGCCACTGAGATCGATGAGACTCGGGTTCGATTCCCGAAATGGACAAACATTTGTGCGATGAGCATAGATGATTATTATTTATTTATTTAACACTTTATTGTGCACATAAAATTAATAAAAAAAGTAAATAACAGGTAAAAAGTACAAAAAGCGAGCTTATCACTAAAAAGAGATGTCTTACAGTTAACCCAAGACAGAGAAAATTCAATACATTGGAAAATAAGGTAGATGGTGTACAATAATAATTAACTCTTAATTAAATATAAATATCAAGTGCTAGGTGTAACAGATGTTAAAATATGTTTTTAAAGGAAAGAACTTTAATTATTTTGATCAAGGGATAAATAGTATAATTTTAATTGCTTTTTAAAAGTGCACAGAGAAGAACTATTGCGGATGTGATATGAAAGTGAGTTCCAAAGTCTTATTACAGTTACTGTGAAAGAGTGAGAAAAGAAACTAGAATCGTGTGAAGGCATACGTCATAGAGCAGAAACAGAGAGACGACACGAAGAGCCAGGTGGGTGAAGAAATTGGAAATCTTCTTCTAAATAGTTCGGTGTTGAAGGATTGTATTAATTTGGGTTTGGTTGATTATTATGTATGTTACAGTATTCATATATGTATTTCTATGTATTAGTGTCCTTGACTAAAACCCATAACAAAAGCAAAATAATTTGCTTAATTTGGGATATCAATTCGTATCTATAATTTGTCCAGCGATATTTAATATTTTTTTATTTATTTACTACTCAGAGTCTAAGTAACGACTTACAAGTATGATGTGTGTATGATAGACATTCTTACCATTTTAACAGTATAAAATGTCTGCTGTCACGATGCTGATACCTGCATCGAAGTTCAAAGTAATCAGCAAAATACGACTTCTTGGGCTTATAAATGAAATCCAAAAGCACAGAACTATTGTATCACTGCAAGCGATAAGTTTTCATTATAAAAGGAAACCCAATTTCAACTTGACATTTCATAGTCTAAATTCTTGCTATACTTAAATCTAGTTGGCGGTCAATAACATTTTACTAACACTGCTTCGATGCTTTAAATACAATCAAAATGTAAATGATATCTTACATCGCATACAATTAACATTAAAGAGTAAAATCTTTTCGTAAATATTTTAATTCTACACAAAATGAAATGATAGACGGATCGAAAGAACACGGAATCCTCTTCTTATTGGAAGTTAGGTAGGCTGAAGGCGGATTGCTCAGAGCAGTTGAGACCAACTGCACTAGACTAGAGCAGTAGTCTTGCGGTTGGAGTTGACTGCAACTTGAATGCTTCAAGCAGTCCTTGTGCGGTCGTGTCCGACCGGAACGCGGACTGCTCCTGTTCTCAGTTGTAACATATATTCGGAGGAGGAAACACTACTTCTTGTGCTATTATTAGGCGCCCCATAGACCTACAATAATATTGCACAATATTACGTATTATGCAATATTATTGACCGTTTAGGGTTAATATTGAAGATTGCACAATGATTGAACGAAAGTTTGAGCGAGTTTAATTTTTATTGTGCAATATTTTTTTCTTGCACTGAGTAGGCTTAATGTTGCACAATATTTCTCACTTCAGAGTTTGGAGCGGTCATGTTCGGTGAGTCACCGTGTTTTATATATGATCGTGTCGTAAATTTAAGCAAAATGGCGAGTAAGAATGCTATAAAAGATAAAGAACGGAAGTTTTTACTTGAGTGTATACAATAATATATAGAGATTTATTTAACAAAATCACCAGCATGGTTACCGCCAAAACTTCGCAGTCAGACATGTCGCTCGACGAACATATTGATCAGACTGGTTTGTCAATTTTATTGAGTGAATATATTGAACGTTTAGAATCAAAGGAGTATTCAATATTATTGCACAATAAAAGTATTGCTCAATATTATTGTAGGTCTATGGGGCACCTTCATTGATGTGGTAATATTATCCACGTCAATGGGCACCTTATACAAGCGAAGGTGTAAAAACGTCGTAGGACATGGGTACACGCCATATTACAATCTAGAGACCTCAATGGGGTATTTCATACTTGTATTCTCAGCTCAGAGATGATGAAATTTTTTTTAACTACTTTAGGATGTCATTGTCATAGTTTGACGAACTGGTTAAAATTTTACGTCCTAGCGGTTACCATTTTAAGAAATTTATAAACAAGTCCAAATTCTTACTTAAATACTTTGCATTTAGCTTGAGTAACGACGAGTTTACACGATAGTGAACGACACGCGAATCACGGATCAAATAATTGTAGCGAATGACAGAACGCAGGTAGCCTGTAATCGTAGTGATAACGAGAACGGCGGTCGGCGGGGCGCAGAGAGAGGAAGCGGCGAGCAACCAGAACGGACCGCTTCAAGAGGTTCATGTGCAGCGGGTCGAGCAGCATTTTACTGCCGAGTGCCGGAAGCACAGCAAAACTCGACCGGGATCCCAGGAACAAACTTTTTTTGAATAATAATAAGCTGAATTTTTGTGAATAGCTTCGTTTTAACGAGACAACCATCTTTTCTATCTTCGAAAAATTTCAAATTGGGTAGATAATAAAGCTATGGGCCTTTGAAAATTTTGATTCGGTGAAGGAAAAATATTTATTAATAACCATAATTATTTTATTTAACACCTCCAAATTCCTACCGAAACTCCCCCGCACTGTCACATGAGGTGCGGGGGAGGAAGTTACGACTCTCGTAGAGCTCACGGAGAGCTAACGTCTGCCGAGGTATCACCGGGCCGCAAAGCTCCCGAAAACGGTGGAACCACCCTATTTGGATCTGGAGAGCTAACAACGCACGCAAGCCGCGCCGCAGGGCTCCCCAGAGGCAGAGGCAGAGGGTGAAAGAGGGAAGGACTTGTCCCTAGCTTTAGGAGAGCCAACGACGGCCGGGGTTTCGCCGGGCTGCAAGACTCCCGAAAGCGGGGGATCTGCCCTATCTGTATCTGGAGAGCTAACGACGACTGGAGTCTCAAGCCTCAAGACTGGCGAATAGCTCGTAGTCTTCTCACATCCCATGTAGGGGGATGGTAAGATGGCTTCGGGGCTGATTAGCCCCCTTGCCATCAAAGCAGGCGCTGCCTGTTAATACGGTCAGGTCATTTGGTTGGAATTTTAAACTTCCGACGGTTTTTCAAAGTTAAGGGAAAAATAGGGATATTTTTCTTGGGGTTAAGGGAAAATCTCACCCACCCTAGTTTTCACGCCACCACGAGCGATCCTCCCCACCGGCAAAGACCCGTTGAGGAAACCCGGCGGAGACTGACCAGCGATCGCAGCGACGACTTTGGCTAGAGGGTGGTGAGAGAGAAGAAGATTAATTAATTATTGGGGTATAAGGTCTCTTGGAAATGGCCTCGCGTCCGGAGGACGCGAGTGCCAGGGGGCTATATCTTGGATGTGGTGGTGGGACGATGCATCTGCTCGCTCGAACATCCTTCTTGACAGGTTGCGAATGAACTCTTCCACGCTCTCAATCTTGAGATCTCTCTGGAGGACGGCGTTTCTTACAAATCTGGGGGCGCGTGTAATCCTACGCCAGGTTCTGCTGTTGTTGTAATATCTTCCGGTGGGTAGGAGCAGCTAGGTTGTACCAACTGCCTGCTGCGTAGGTGAGTCTTGAACGTATATAAGTCTTGTACACCCCCAGTTTGATTTTAATTGGAAGGCGCGAGTCGAAGATTGGGCAAACTGCCGCCATCACTGTACGGGTATTGTTCACCACCTTTCTTATGTGGGCTTTCATG
Source organism: Apodemia mormo (assembly GCA_036924255.1). Taxonomy (NCBI): domain Eukaryota; kingdom Metazoa; phylum Arthropoda; class Insecta; order Lepidoptera; family Riodinidae; genus Apodemia; species Apodemia mormo. Next base: position 38,725,247 of record JAUPFN010000011.1, on the reverse strand, counting down.
TTTAGCCGGTTATCTATAGTTACCCCTAGGTATTTGACCGTAGGGGACCATTGTATCGTTTGGCCTTCCAAGGTGAGGTTTGGGATCTTTTTTCTTGACGGTCGCATGGCCTGGGTTTTTCCCGCGTTTGCCGTCAAACGCCACTTTGACAGCCAATTTGGTAGAACGTCCAGGCAAGCTTGAATTTTCTTGGAGGCTTGTATTGCAGATATGGAGGTGGTTATATAAGCTGCATCGTCTGTGTAAAGCGCCAACATGCAGCCGTCTCCCACCGGGATATCGTTGGAGTAGATAGAGTACAATATCGGTGAGAGACAGCTACCCTGCGGCACTCCCGCTGTCATGAGTTTGTCGCTGGATGTGATGTCTTCCACTGCCACATGAAATCTTCTATCAGCTAAGAACGAGGCTACGATCTTTACGATGCGTTTCGGAATATTGAGTTTGGCTAGCTCAGGCCCTTGTGCCAGACACAGTCGAAGGCCTTCTCCATATCTAGCAGAAACGCGACTGCCTTCTCTTTCTTGTTCCTGGCTGCCACCGAGGTATGGATAACTCTTGTCAGTTGCAGAGTCGTACTATACCCAGCCCTGAACCCAAACTGTTCCGGCCGTGGGGTAAAACGTGGCTCGAGATGTTTGACTAGGAGTTTCTCGAATATCTTCGAGATGGTGGGGAGAAGAGTGATGAGCCTGTAACTCTGGGTTAGAGCGTATTTTTACCCTGCTTTGGTATCATTATCACTCTGCCCATCCTCCATATTTTTGGGAATACGCCGGAACGCAGTATACCATTGAACAGTCGCGTTATTGCCGCGACCATCCGAAAGGGGAGATGTCGAAGGGCTTTATTCGTTATGGCGTCTGCGCCCGGCGCTTTTCGGACTTTTTATTGGGAGATCTGACGTTTGACCATGTTTGGAGAAACAAACATTGGGTCTTGGTTTATTGGGATGGATTCAGATAAGTAATCTGTGAGAAACTCCTCCACTTCAGTGTTGAAGGTTGGGTTGGTAGTTGGGTTCGGGCTGAACTGTTTCTGCAGGTGTTCTGCAAAGATCTCTGCTCGATCCTCTGCTCTATACCTCGGCGTGCCATCTTGATGGTAAAGTGGGCGTACCGGGTTCGGTTTGCCTGACAGCTGTCGACATAGTCGGTGTAGCGACGGCCAGTCATCCTCAGCTTTGAGAATCCGAGTCTCCCAGCTTTCGGTAGCAGCTTGTTCTAGGTCGGCCTTCACCTCGGCCGAGAGTTTATTTAATTGAGCCTTCAAGATAGGGCAGCGAGTTGTCTGCCAGAAACGACATATGCTCCTCTTCTTCTTTATTTTGTGAACTATGTATGGTGGTAAGTCTCTTTTAGTTTGGGCTGATGGTAAGACTGGCGAAAATAATGTGTGTATCGCCTTATATAGCCGCTCGATACGATCGAGCGCGGGGAGCTACCGTCGCGTCCCGCACGTCTACAGGGCCTTGCGCTATGGGTAGGGACGCGAGTGGAATTTTCCATTGTTGACGACATCTGGCCGGCGAATGCATCATCCTTCTCGAAGCTTCTATCATTCGCCGGAATGTCACCACATCTAAAGATTCTCTAGCGATTAAAAAAATGAAACGTCAAAGTCCATTTTTATGGCATCAGGGAGCCAACTTCACACAATAAATTTAAATCGTTTTTACACTAATTACTCTTTTACAACATTTCTTTTCTGTCTTATCCTCTCTAACGCATAGCATAAACGAAATTTTAAAATAACTAAATTTAGGGGGCCAACTTCACGGAGGTGTTTTTCTTTAGTTATTTCATATCTAGTAGTTTCCTTAATCTAAGGAAAAAAGGCGACATCAGGCCCTGGACAAGAGAAGATACTTAGCAAGATACTTGGCATTAGTAATCAGAAGTCATTTATTCTATAAAACTTTTTACAAGTTATTTTGACACGTGACATATTTTTTAAAACTTCTACCGGATCGGAAACGCGGTCACACACTGAATAAAGCCGACGGAAAAAACTCAGCAGGCTTGTCTTTTTTTCATATCATCTATTTTTTACAATATCACAATATTACAAAAAATATATAATATGAGATAGGCATGAGGAGCAATTAATCCCAAGCTTTGTTGTCTTCTCAATAATCTGAGATCTTATAATATCCTGTTTTACACCGTTTTATTTTAAGACATTTTTTAAAATTGACTGGTGGTATCTTTATAGTTTCGGGAAGTTTATTGTAAAAGCGTATGATACATTGACGTGTATAATAGTGGTAATATTATACACGTCAATGGTATGATACATATTACATTGCCCTCTAAAAGAAGTTACAAAAGAGTATATAATATGGGAGTTACATCGGTGATCGGTACGTATCGATACGTACGTATCGATCGATCGTACGATCGGTAACATATACGACGTATCGATCGTACGATCGGTAACATATGGTGACGAGTTGCATCAATGACGTGTCACGTGTATATTATACTGAGTTGCAAGCGCAACAAGATCGCTTTCGTTCCTTGTATTTGGTGAATGTACGTTACCATTTTTTTAAACAATCAAATATTTTTACGAACGTACATCAAGTTATCAAATATATATTGGGTTGTAACAAATAGAATATTGATTTCTTTAAATTTTTCTCTCAGGGAAACCCTCGGGCTAAGATAGTAAACTGCCCTAATAGCTCAAAGTCAAAGTCAAAGTCAAATATTTTTATTCAACATAGGATTAGTTACAATCTCTTTTTGAGAGTCATCTTAGAATAATTCCATGTTACACTGATTTATAATAAATATAATCCTTTATATGTCTAATAATAATAAATAATGCCTTTAAATCTAATTATACTCTTTTCTGCAATACAATTATAGTATTTATTTCAGCAGAATTTCCCCATATGACATACCTAACGATGTGGAAGTAACTAAAGTATACTATTTCTGCTGCGTTAACATAAGTTAACTGTCTAATTTTTTTTACTGCATAAACTGCCGAACTGTCTATTTGCTAAATTATTAATGTGCAGTCCCCATTGTAATTTCTCATCTAATACCTAAGATAATACCTAAAAACACAGTGGAATCCACCGGATCTAGTTTGTTTCCGTCTAGTTGTACGCTGGTATGTTTTGTAGTATGGTTGTACATGGGCAATGAAAATTTATCATACTTAGTTTTGTTTTACCATTTTATAAAAAAAATATTTGTAATGAACAAGTTTTAAAATCGCATTATCTTCTTCGTCATACTTACCAATTCGTCTTTTTACTTTGAATAAAATTGAAGGGTCATCCGCAAACAGTGCGATTCCATGCTATTCCTACGTAGTAAGGCAAGTCATTTATGGGTTTAAGCCAAAATAAATGTACATTAGTAAAAATTTCGTGTCCACTGCCTTCAACCCATAATTGTGGGGCTCAGTGAATTTGGCCCCACTTTTTTTGATTTTCAGATTTTTGATATTTTTAATTATTTGTTCGTCGTTCGTTCTTTAACGTTCGATTGTAAAAATTGTTTGTTCGTCTTTTATTTATTTATAATTAATTAAACAAATGATCACCCTTAAGTTGGCCCCCCTTACTAGATATCTTTATTTTTATCACTTAGATTAATTAATTTTGATTAATTATCGTTTGTTCGACGACTATTGGTGATTGTTCGATCATAAAAACAATTAAATTCCCAATTATTATTTATTTTATATCTAATATGCAAACCATTACCTCACGCCTACATTGCGCATGCGCCAGCAGTCTAATGGCGACTGAGCGATGCGTAGTGCATGTCATGTAAAAAAATGACATTATAAATATATAATAAATCTGAATTCTTTCATTTAAGTAAGATATCAGAAAAACCGAGAGCTTTATTTCGAAGTCCATAATGGTGCAACTTCCTAATTAAGATGTTATGATCGACACGGTCAAATGCCTTAGACAAATCACATAACACTCCAAGTATATCCTGCATTAATTTCCATAAACAATCAAAATTATAAAATATGCATTCCAACGCAGAACATATAAAATGTTCTGCGTTTGTGCGTTCTGCGCGTGTTCTGAACATACAAAAACTGAAAAATTCACGTAATGTTGTAAAAGTACAATAATTATTATAAGCAAAGTATAAATATTTTTTTAACTTTTATGGCGTGATATTGTTAAGTATAAGGAAGGCTCCACGAAGCGAAAAATTTTTACGATAATTATTTAAACATTTTTTTCATTTAGGGGCCGTCCATTAATCACGTGATGTTATTTTTTGCCATTTTTAACCCTCCCTCCCCCTTGGTGATACATGGTGATGTTTAAGACAACCCCCTTCCCCTATATCACGTGTATTTTTAGTACCTACAAGGCATCTTATTTTTTTTTAATATTTAGGAAATACAGGTATAAGTATCATCTAATTTTATTACAGAAAATTAAAGACTACAATAATAACATCTAGAGGTAGACAGAAAGGTTGCAGGTTATTGTTGGCTGACATAGGAATAATAAAAGGAATACGAAAAAGTTTTTTGCACTGATACATGAACATTATATCATGTAGTGTCCTCGAACCACGGATTACCAAGACTTTCTTCAACAACAATAACTGGGTAAGTATCTTGCAAATAAATACACAATTTTTTATGGACCCCTCCCCCCCCCCCCCTTTGAGCCTCACGTGATTAATGGACGGCCCCTTACATAAAGACGAAATTACGAGAAAATTTTGTTAGTTAACAATCGTTTAACTTGTTAAAAAATTAATTTTAAGTAAAATTTCCAAGGGAAAAAATATTTATAGTGTTTAAAATACATCGTATTTTTTTCAAATTTAATAAAGAATATTCAATACCTTAAATAAATTAATTTATGTGTCGTACTCCATTTTGAGGCCGTGCACGCAACCTAAAAATATCGTGCGGAGACCCATTTTCAGCGTTAAATTACAATTATAAATAATGGAGATAGAGTTCCGGGATCTAAGAGTTTTTTCTTGAAAATTTCCTCTTTCCGAATCTATTTTTGAAATTCTTAAATATTAAGTTTATGAAATATTGGCAAAAAAAGAAATGCCATTTTTTTCTCAACTTTGTTTATAACTTTTGCAATTTTTAATGTGCTAATGCACGCTTTTAGCACATTTTTCTAGGCGTCATTCCGGATCCAATGAGCTATGGCACATAGTTTTAAGAGCAGTATCTCTATTATCGCGCAGACTATATCTAGTAGTTTCCTTAATCGAAGCATCAGACACTACGTCGCTAGCAACACTAATATTTGATTTGACAAATCTTGACAATTGACATTGTTTTATTTTTAAATTTTGTATGTCATTGTCAATTATCATTTGCCATTTTCAGCGAAAATGTGATTAAACCAAATATATTGTAAGCGCTGACAAAATGACTTCTGAAAAAAACGCCCAGGTGGGTCAAGCTCGTGAGGCTTTCCAAATGCTCTATCAAATATCGCAGCTACTTAACACAGGCCTCGACTCGGAAACCCTAACGATTTGCATCAGGCTTTGTGAACTAGGAGTGGACCCAGAAGTTTTGGCCCATGTCATAAAGGAAATAAGAAAAATGGGAAGTATGGCTACACAAGCCCAAACACCTAATATGCAATCTTAATTCGCCTTAAAATGATTTTCAATCAGCAAACATGAGTCAACAAATTGAAGATACAAATAACATCCACACAACCAAACCAACAATTTTTCGAACTGATATGACCTATTTTTAGTGATGTGAATAATAATTTAAATAAAACACTTAAAACTCTCAATCTTTTATTATTTACAAATTAATTATTCACACTAGCAAACACCCTTAGGACAGCACATATTTGTCAGAATAAAGGATCAATAAATATTCAGTCTAATTATGCACCTTCCTAAAAACTAATTTCAACTACATGGCAACAAATAAATAAGTTGAATTAGGTATGTTTGCTAATATAAATTTTATTATAATTAAAATTCCAAATAATAGTCTGAATTTCACACTGTTTTAGGTGAAGTTCTGATACTAATAATGGAACCAATATCACAGTAAAACTGATAACACAACATTGTGGATAAAGTAATTCTCTGCATTTTTTTTTAAATAATAGAAACCTGTAAAATAAATACAATAATTTTTGGACATATATATATAACATTTATAATGGTATGGTTTTCAAAAAGTCATACAAACTATAAAGTACTGAAACTTGCAGTAACAATTTAATGACCAATTTTTTATTTTATAATATTTAACCAATTCTATGCAGCACAATATATCAATACCTGTATTTACAAAACACACACAAAGTACTTCCAAAAAAAAAGAAAATCTACATCAAAGACATTTTTTTTGTAATTTTTGCAAATATCAATGGCTTGAGTGCAGTTGTTGCTTAACTGCAAATAATAGACTGAGACTCCAAAGATGTCAAGTGACCAGGTGGTCACTTGGCATGACTGACTTGGATTGACTTAATTTGATTTTGCTGCAATTTAGTGGCCTAAAATTGTTATAGACAATTATTATTTAGCTCTAACAATGTTTTCATAGGATTATAGCTCACTCTATAAATCTTAAATTGTAAATTCTAAAATTCTGTTGCTCAAAAAAAGTTTTTAACATATCAATGAATATAATCTCGTAGCATAACAATGAATATGCTGCAGTACTTAGTTGTTAAAGAGCAGATTAACAATTTAATATGATTCATAGTACAGGTAAATGAGCAAATAATGAAATAAAAATAGGCAGTTTCCACATTGAAGTGCAAACACATGTACAACAGTAACAGTAATGCTGTTGTTACTGCTCATGTATAATGACGGTGGGACGTCACATCAGGTAACAGGGAAAACATAGTGTTTCGAGCCAGGTGTCATGCTTAACTGCCCGACTAGGATGTACTCATTAATCATAAACTATACCAGGCTACACATGAATTACTGCATTAAAAAGGTTAATTTGAGTTTACCTGTATATTGAGATGTGAAAAAACCAACTTACAGAAAAAGGTCATATTTTTGTGCGACCAAGTTGAAGAATAAATCCATCTGCCTTACAAATGGGTAAGATAACAACCAATATAATAAAATTATGAGCAATAGTTACAGTAACTTACTGTGTTAAATTAAAATTAATGCTTCAACATCCTCCCAAATAATTTGTTATATCCCCAAAATTGCTAGCTGTTAAAAATTCAAGCTAGATTAAAAACTAAGATTATTATCGCATATTTGTGAAATTTGGAATATAAAAATATAATTAATAGTATTCTTGACAATTTTAATAATTAAAAAAGACGTGTGGCACTCGGAGACTGCCACGATTGCATAGCATTTTTTATCAACTTATGCAATTACAATTATATATATGATTACGGTAGTTTTCCAATACAACCAATGCCACCTAAAGGCGGGTTGCTTAACTGAAGAGACAAGCGTGATATTTCAAAAAGTCATTGAAAGTTCTGGTATTTATCGATAGATGGAATGGATGCTGGTCGGAGTGGGGGGTGTTAGGTTTTTTCATTACGGAATTTCTGGATTCGGTCTCCACGCTCAAGGCCCGCGACAGAAGCTATGCAATAGCTTAAAAATATGAATGTACTAAAATTAAATAGCGCAAATAATGGTAGTCTTCAAAAAACAGTAAACAGGATTTTTGTGGCATATTACAACTTAAGTGGGAGGTGTTATTGTATTTAAAAACATTTTCCTTGTTCCATAATAAAAGTTTACAGGTATTCCAAGTTCAACTCTTGTATTTAGGTCCTAGGCAATAACTTTTAATTATTCAAGTACTATATTATAACTTCATACACAAATGAGAACTAAACAAAGAACTGCTTTATCATTTTGCTACTGAAAATGTCTAAACAGGACCAGAATAAATATGTAATAAATTAAATTGGTTAAATGTATCAAAACCAACAATCGGCCAAGCATTGTATTATACTGGAATATTTTTAGACATTCAATTCCCACTGACTACTTCTGGCATCCAGTAATAGGTGTAATAATATTTTATTTGTATATTTTTTTATTTGTATTTTTTTCAGTAAGTCACTATTACACAATTTAATTTTAGAAATTCTTTACTATTAAGATTTTGTTAGTAATTTACAGTAGCTATTGTAAATTTTGGCAAACGTTTTTCCTAATTATTACCATTAAATTAGTGGGTGTAAATTTAAAGAAACTCAATTCAATAGATATAAAACTTGCCTATTCTTATCCAATGACATGAAGAATGATAAAAGTATTATTATACTTTTTATTTAATTACCATTCCTATGTTATGGTGATGAATTTATCCTTATAACCACAAGTTGGTAATTAAACTATTGAAAAGTTGGGCCCTGTCCTTGACTCTGCCCTAAAACTGAAGGATCTTCAAAAATGGGCTGTTGTGGCTTGAATTGCTCTGCTGACATCCTCGTAAACATAATACCAATACCCTCAATTAAGGCAAGTAGGATGCCTCCAACTAGTGCACTACCAGCCATTGCCGGAACACCTGTAACATTTTCTCAAATTTATTTGACATCTTTTTAAAATAACAAATACTTTTGGAAAAGTGTAAGATTGTCCAAATTGCATAGGATTTTTGAATTAAAAATTAACTGAAATTGCAACCACTGATTCTGACTCCCTTATATCGACGGGTCCTTTTTTTATATAGAAGAGGGGGCAAACAGACAGGACACTTTCTGACGACATATGATCCTATGTGATATAAATATTGTCATCGAACCAAGTAATATGTTATCAACCTATATAATTCGTCATGCTCAACCTACATAATCCAAATACATAACCTATGACCGCCCTGTTGGTCGAGTGGTTAGTGACCCTGACTACGCAATCTACGGGGCTCGGGTTCGATCCTCGATAGGGACAAGCATTTATGTGATGAGCATAAATGTTTGTATTTCCGGATTTGGGTGTTTTTTTTTATCATAAGATAGCAAACAAGCAGATGGGTCTCCTGATGGAAAGAGTCAACCATCGCCTATAGACACCAAAGATGTTAATGGTGCGTTGCTATCTTGTGGCAAGGTCTAATGCCACATGCATAAGTTTACCGGCTACCTTACCCTCCAAACCGGAACATGACAGCGACAAGCACTGATGCTATTGCAGCAGGAATAGATAAGGCGGTGGTACCAGACACGGGCAAGACAATGCAGAACTCTACCACCTAGTAGCCACGATGGTAGTGACTCGATAGCCAATCTGTCGCCTTTTACGACCTGCCTGGCAGAACGGCAGTTGGCCTATTCTTCAAAGGAGGCCGGGACCAACACGGCGTGTTTATTAAATATATACCAGTAATTATATATGTATTTCTATGTATTAGTATCATTCACTAACACCCATAACACAAGCAAATAATTTGCTTACTTTGGGGTTAGATCAGTAAGTGTAATTTGTCCCGTGAATATTTATTATTTATTTATTATGTATTTGCATTTCAAATGTATGGACACAGCAAAATCACATGCAAATGATTGCACAGGTCACACTTGTGAGTTAATTTTGCAGTCAGTTATGACTTGGTAATGCTTATTATAGATTAGCACATTTCACCTCATTTCTCCCTTATTTTTAAACAGTCATTTAAATATACATTCTGAGCTTTAGAAATATAATTTACCACTCCATTTGTTGAGTGGTTAGTGAACCTATTACTCAATAATAAGTAGGTTGATAGCAACACATTACTCAATAGACTTCAGATTCAATTCCCGACAGGGACAATCATTTGTGTAATGAAGTATTTTTTATGGGTGTGGGTATTTATTATATATATATATATATATATATATATATATATATATATATATATATATATATATATATATATATATATATATATATATATATATATATATATATATATATTCCACACGAACGAAGTCACAGGCACAGCTAGTTATTAATACAGTGTAAACTCCATGTAATCTCTCTTAATTTAATGGCAAACTCCTTAAAATGTCACAATTACTGTGCTAAGAGCTAAGCTGAGCTAAGATACACTTATGTAGAGTTACACCCATTCCACCCATAATTAATATAATAATAACATATTAAGCATATAAATACATAGTGAAGCAAAACCCAAACTTTCCATGTTACAAAAAATGTGTTTCTTGTCCACTGTTTTTATTTACTTTGACTCCCAGCATTATGTAGTAGTACACAGATTTTTTTTTTTATTTGACCTTATGGGTCGATTCACCAGATTTTTTGGGTGAGCAAAATGCTCAGCCAGAACTTAAATTAATATTGGGCCTATAAACACCCACACTAAGAGCTGTCTTCTGTGAGACCCGACCTCTGCTTAATAGGATCATCGTGATAATCAGTAGATTCTAAGAAATTTGTACTTTGTTTGTTGTGATTACCTTGAATGCTACATTATCATTAGGTTGTTATGCAGTCTGAATATATCATATTCTTAGTTGCTCATAAAATTTCAAACTGTGAACATGGCAAGTGAGTGAAAACTTTTTGGTATTTGCAAAAAAAAAGTGCAATAAAAGATATTATCTCCAAAACCTCTTTTCTCTCTGTTTAAAAACAACTCTCAATAATGTCTTAAAATGTGCAGTCCTTTAAGTGTCACTTTATAGAGTTTACACTTTACATAAAAATTATGATTCACTAATTTCAAACTTTGCAAGAAAGTTGCATCACCATCAATTTATTGTTCAATAAGAGATAAAGATAGATGCATTCCAATATTCTTCACATTTAGACAATTTAATTGGCATTTTAGTTATAAAAATAACACCCACCAGTGGACAGGCACACTTCTAAAGAAATATATATTAACCTTATACATACACTTGTAAACAACTTGCAAATTTAAACTTAGCATTGAGTAGTTACGACATAAATATATAGAAATTAACAAAACCTTAGCACTGAATAGTTATGACAAAAATATATTAAATTTAACAAACTTAATATAATATATAGACTATTAAACTTTTTATAAAAAAGTACCATTTCGAGCTGCTAATATTCCACCAGTTAGGGCTCCACTCATGATTGAGTTCCAGGGATCTTCTTTTTGTCTTAAATAAACTAATGAACAATCTATTGTCGAAAACATACCACCCCAAACGGCAAAATTACCACCAACTATTGGGGAGCGTTCTTTCATTGCTGCTAAACTTCCAAGCTGAAAAATGACAGTTTCAATATAACTGTTAATCTGCAATACGTAGCATAAAAGATATCTTCAAAAGATGTATATATGTATAATAATAAGTACATACCATCTTTCTGCTAAACCCAACAGGTGCATTTCTAAAACCTTTTATTGAATGAAATATACCACCACCAATGGCACCCATCAAAAAGGCGCCACCCGAATCGTCTAAAATCCGCCACGGACATGGTTCTCTTGAATATTCATCCATAATTTATGATAGTATCCTGAATGCAAAGCAATTATTAGGTAAGAACTTAACCTATAAATATGACAATCCAATTCCAAAGGTTATCGTTTCAATACAGAATTTCATCATGACTATTTGTCACTTATATTTACCTCGTCCTATTACTAAATCTAACAATAATAACAAAAGTAATATTAGTTCAACTTTTACAGTTTCATTTTAATGCACAGATTAATATATATGTACGAGTATGTGTTTTAATGTGAAGTGAACAAGGAACAGTTGCTAATAGAGATGTGATAAACGGCTTATAATTATTAACACGTTTAAACGTTTTGCTTATACTTTTAAGCGTGCTTAAAAAAGCGCTTTTCGTTTAAACGCTTTTTTAAACAAAAGTTGTTGATCGTTAAAAAGGTCAATTATAAAACGAAGATTTAAGTGAATTAGTAGCGACCGATAAAGCCGAGAGCTGAAAAAAGCGTTCAATGTTTTGTGGTTTTGTTAGCGTTATTACTTATTACTAGCTTATAGAAATGACGTGTTATCAAATACAATACAAATTATTATAAATACTAGCTGACCCGGCAAACGTTGTTTCGTCATATAAATTATTGAATTAAAAAATAGGGGTTGATGATAGAAGGGTGAATATGAGGGTTGTATGTATTTTTAAAGCCACAATTTAAAAAAAAAACTTGACCAGACACCAGAATGGAACGCAGTTCCTTTTATTATTATTTACAAAAAAACTGTATATACTCAACAAAAATAATCGTCGCGACACCACACTGTTCAATGCGAAATAGAATTTCGGCACCCGGTCGAATTTCGGCACCCGGTCGAATTTCGACCCGCGGTCGAATTTCGGCACCTGGTCGAATTTCGACCCACGGTTGAATTTCGGCACCCGGTCGAATTTCGACCCACGGTCGAATTTCGGCACCCGGTCGAATTTCGGAACTTGGTCGAATTTCGACAAACGGTCGAATTTCGACCCGCGGTCGAATTTCGGCACCTGGTCGAATTTCGACCCACGGTTGAATTTCGGCACCCGGTCGAATTTCGACCCACGGTCGAATTTCGGCACCCGGTCGAATTTCGGAACCCGGTCGAATTTCGACAAACGGTCGAATTTCGACCCACGGTCGAATTTCGGCACCCGGTCGAATTTCGGAACCCGGTCGAATTTCGACAACGGTCGAATTTCGGCACCCGGTGGAGTTTCGGAACCCGATCGAATTTCGACCCACGGTCGAATTTTGGTACCAGGTCGAAATTCGACCGGCGGTTGAAACTCGGCAACCGATCGAAATTCGGCACTCGGTCGAATTTCGACACTCGTTCAAAATTTGACTGTCCGTCGAAATTCAAATTTTGGTCGAAATTCGACATTCGGCCGAAATTCTGTATAAATGTCGAACATTTGGCACTAGAAAAAAAGTAAACTCAATCAAATAGTAGATAGACTCTTTCACTTTCAATGCACGAGCTAAAGGGAAGTGGCTGGATATTTCTGTGCTTACAATACTTTACTATAGCAAAAAGTGTCGTGACAACTTTTCGTAAGAATTTTTTCCGTCTAGCCCCCTTCACAACGCGCGATAAGGAACTTCGTTCCAATAAAAATAAAAAAAAATTGTCTTAAAAATAAAAAAATAATGTTAGGGGTGAACAACCCTTATCACTTAGGGGTATAAAAACAGTAGCCGATTTTCAGACCTACTGAATAAGCATATAAAATTTCTTGAAAATCGGTAAAGCCGTTTCGGAGGAGTATGGTAAATAATATTGTAACACCAGAATTTTATATATAAGGTACTTTCTCAATCAATCAACTTCCCTTCGTACTTTTCAGACTTAGGACTGTCTGAAATGAATAGTAACACAATATAAACTTTTTTATCCATTACGTAATTTCAATAATTAATATAAACAAAATTACTTTGGAAATTTGTAAAGGGATTCGAGTCATGTTCTTACGCGCGCTAAGTAAAATAAAACAAACAATAAAATAAAATAAACAATTGATGAGCGCGTCCAATTTCTTCAACAACGAAAAGCGTACTGGAACTTGAAAAAACGTAAGTTGTCAATTCGTTGTAAAAAGCAAAGTTGTCAATTCGTTGTAAAAAGCACTAACCAACCAAAAACGGAGCGTTGTCAGTCCGACACAAATATTGCGTAAACAAGTAGAAAATAATTTAGCCGCTTGATACGATAACCAATCCAAATTGTTATCGTTTCTTATAGGCATAGTAATAAGGTTGTTAATCCAATAAAATGAAAAATTATATTGAGTCTTAGAGTATAGAAATAAGGTTCTTTATTCTATTTTATTTTGATTTTTAACGTTATTGAAATAAGGTTACTTTTCGTCAATCATGCTAATATGGTATTTAAATTTTTGTATCTTAAACATCAACGTTTAAACGAAAACAGCTTAAATCCGTAAGCGCGCTTATAGGCTTATTTTGAAAAGCCTAATTTTTTAAGCCTATATCGTTTAAACGCCCACGACTAGTTGCTAACACAAAAGCACAGTACCATAGATTATACACTATATAGCAAAGAGTATACAATACTATGCTATATTATAATATAGGAGAACAAAACCATAGACTAATATTGTAAGTAGAGTACGACACAGTGATATTTAGTGTTGGCAAGAAAATATGTATAACGTGCTGTAATATTATAAACTCAATCACATCACACTAATCATAAAACCAAACTAAAAAGGTACTTGCTATAAGTCATTTTATAAAAAAATATATAAACAAATAATAATTACCTATCTGTATTTTTTTTTCTATATTTATACAAATTGATCTATTAGGAATTAGGATCATTTCCTATGTATTCTAATTATTTAAGACCTAGTTCAGCCAAACACGCCCCATGTGAATGTCAATATGTCAAAATTGTCGCTCGTCAGCCCAAATGTCATTTGACACTTGATTGACTTGACTCAATGGACTCAAGTCACAAGTGTAATTTCGTAAATAATTATTTCCTTGATATTGAATAACAAAATAATTCATTTAATGTTGAAATAATGACTATACATAATTTGTATATATTTGACCGGTACGGAACACTACTTTACTACGGGGAATGGAATAGAACAAAGCAATCTGGCATGTCAAGAGAGGAGGTATATAACAAAATAATGTAACACTAATGTCTTGTATACAATTTTTGTCAACTTAATTTTGGTCTATTTCTGCATTTCAGGAAGGTAAACTTATGTACGGCATGCTGTTTTCAATAAAATCATTTGTTGCTAAGATTTCACCCCTGGATCCAAAAGAGGGATTTTTGAATTACAGAACATCAAAATATACATTACACTGTCTCGAGACTCCTTCGGGATTAAAGTTTGTTATGAACACAGATAATCAAGCTCAGGGCATTAGAGATCTGTTAAAGAAAATCTATAGTGAAATATATGTGAAATATGTAGTGAGAAATCCACTTTGTGGTATGGGAGAACCAATTACCAGTGAACTTTTCAAAAATAAACTAGATACATTTATTAAACAAGTTCCAACGAATGCTGTGAGGGCATCTTGATACTAGAAATGATAAAGTTGATGTGCTTTATTAACAGCTGGTTAAGACTACTTGATGCCCTAAGCAAGCCATGCCTGTGCATGCCTCTCCATAAGTAAACAAGTATCGGTCCTTAAAAAAAACAATTATAATAACAAGAAATGTTGAGTTATATTCAAATGTTCGGATTTTCAAGCAATCTAACTTCTTATGGTTATTTTGTATGTTTTTTGTTAATGTTATTTTTTTGGTTCTGTTTCTTGTCCCCCAAAATATGATATCCTAAGCAAATTCTTAATGTGCTTATGAGTTAATCCCGCACTTGCTCTATTTAAACCATATGTAGCTACTATATTCTAAGGAAAGGTGAAATTAATTAAACTTGCTATTTCCTATGAACTGTTTGTGTGACTCCCACAACGCCACCGAAAGAAAAGACTACAATTTAATATGGATAAAACTTATTGAAGGTCTGAATAACAAAAAAGTGAGTTTCATCCACTTTTTAAACCATATTTCCTTACGGTGGCATTGTGGAGGTCACACAGTTCAGAGATATAATTTGTTTTCCATCATAGGCCCTTGGCGAAACAGCATCATATTGATTTTCTAAACAAGATATGCTACTGTGTCACAAATATAATTTATTTTTATTTATATCACAATATTTTCCAAAATGAAAAGTATTTATTTTTAAGAACATGGGTGTCACAAGTTATTAACATTAATTAAAAGTTTACTAACATATTCTACTATGGTATCTTTTTAATTTTAAAACCAAAGGCAAAGGCTAAAGGCATCATCAGGTCTTCTTTTACATTAACATTTTATATTATCAAAATAAATATTGTATATTTACAAAGACAACAACAGCTTAAAATGCATTTTAGTTATTGATATAAAAAACCCAAGATACACAATTAGTGTGCCAAAAACGTCCTCCCAAAATGAGCGCACAATTTTAAATTGTGCGCTCATTTCAAATAGAATCGCGTCGGCTGCGTCACTGTCAATTTTATTTATTTTCGTACATTGCTTTGTAAAAACAACTATAAGTCTTGCACTTAAGGTTGGATATGCAAAAACATATGTTTTTGCCATATCTATAACTACTTAAAAGAAATTAGGGACACTTGAGTGTCAGTTTTGTTCAAGACTGTGCATCTAGGGTTTTTTATATCAATGATTTTAGTGTATACAATGTAAAAGTAGTTAAGATGATGCTCTAATAGGCGAAACTGGTTGGCTTTGAAGTTAGAAAGTGATTGTGATATAAATGAAAAATAAAATTATATTTTTAAAACAGTAAACAAATGTTTAGACAGTTCAGAGAAAGTAGCAAATTCAATTAATTTCATCTTTGAATTATGGATTTCCACAAAATAACATGCGAATCAATAAAGTAGTAGGATTATAAAAAAAGAATAGCTTAATAACTATGTTTATATTTTGGTATTGCTCATCATAAGACACAAATTTATTAGATACACAACACATAAAAATGTAAATTATTTACCCGTTATTCAACGTATGCATGTCACTTAAAGTATCTGTAATTACTAAACAACACAAGATTTATGTAAACTGTGGCAGTGGCTTGAATACATATACATGATGAATAAATGTATATAAGTATTTTTTATTTTCGAGAATATACAGTAAGCAAATAGAGCCCTGACCGGCTCGAAAGGGTGTAAGTGGGTCAGTAAAATTATCCAAAAAAATAGCAAAATGAAAATAAAATTATTTGCTGTTTTAAATGTTTGTATTTACTTTTCAACTTCGCTTAATTATCGCCTGGGTTAAATCAAACAAGAATTCAAAGTTATTCTTTGTTTATGTTAGTAATGAATAGGCTTTCTGGACTATGTAAATATTAAGTTAGAAAAAAATAATATATTCTAGTTTAAAATGTTTCAGTAATAAATGTGTTATTCAACATAAAAAGTGGCTTGTTTATCTTTATCAAAAGACTTCCCTAAAGAGGAGGTTCTCATTTGGCTGTATGTTTTTTATTATGATTTCTACCTTACAACTGTCATTTATGAACTGATTTTGGAAACTATTTTGTTTAAGAGGGTTTACTGCCCATGTGCCCCATGTGTGTTCATTTGTTAGATGCAGGGTTATGGAGAAACAGGAAATGGAAGTTTGATGCTTCAGTTTTACTGCGTTAATAAAATATTGAACATGTTAGCTCCCATGTTAATCCAAAACTTTTTTGAAGAATATATTACTGCTATTATATTTGTCAGTGCTTAGAACCAAACATGAGGCCATACACTGGCTATATGGCCCCAAGCACAGATCACGTGAATATTAACGCATTCACTGTCAGCAATGCATATATGTGTTTTTGTTACTTTCATCCAGTGCCTTGGACGCGTCTGTGAGTTCATTTATTTAGCGAGCTTTGCCCAGTGCCTTTAACGCACATACAAGTTCTATTAATTTGCAATATTCTACTTATATCTAATATATTACTCCCTGGATCACTTGCATTTGATCATTTTTAACCAACTTAAAAAAGAAAAGGTTTTCAATTCGAATGTAAGGAATGGCAATGATTTTTATAATAATACATTACCATTTTTCGAACAAGTAAGTGGATCATGTAACTTTTGAGAGGCTTCTTAGCAAATTAGTTCTCTTGGTAGATTTTTTTCAAAGTTCTGAAGAACATAAATGCAGACATCATAACTTCGAACAAATAAAACAAAGGTTAAAGGAACTGTTAATATTTATTAATATTAAAGAATAATGATTAAAAAATGAAATTGGTATAATTATAGTTTTTGTTGTTTTTAAGATTGAAAATATGAATTATACACTGTGTTGCTTGCGACTCCCACGTACAATATTTACCGATATGTTTTTTGAAAAAATACCAAACTGTACGATATCGCTCAAAGATGAGAGAATGATAGCAACTGGTTTTTGTGAAGACTGTTGTTGTCTATACTGGAATCCTAAAGGCGTTGATGAAATTGATGCAGTAGCGTTATATTGTAGAATATGTACCAATGAATTATTCTGTAGAAATGAAAATATTTAAGTTTGTTCATTAAGAATTTTTTTATTTTAATGGTGTTTTGTTGTTCGCACATTTCAGTTTCGACAGTCAGTCGCTTTGTGCATTTTACGTCGCTTAATCATTTTCTTTAATTTGTTCATTATAAACTAAAATAGTTGATATATGATTATAAAAACATTAATTATGAACATTAAATAATTACATGTTTAATTTAAAACAAGTTTGTCATTTCTCTTGATAGAAGCATTACTTGGTTCCAATGGGAACAAATCACTGTCAAATTAGTATGAACTCATATGTGCATTTGAGGCACTGGGTGTAGTAAGTTAAAGGCACATGTGCATTTGAGGCATATAGAAAAGTGCGGCATGTGGCGAAGGTCCAGAAAAAACAGTGACAGTGAATGCGTTAATAGACATTGGGAAGGAAATTTTGTGTTATAGCACTCACCCCGTGCTTGGGAAAACTGGAAAACCTTTAAAAACAATAAAGAAAAATATCGACACGCAGGGATTAAACCTGCGACTGTCTCCCCAAAGCCGGGACGCTCTTCCACTGAGCTAGTGTCGACAGGTTTGACGTGGCGAAATTCTTCTTTGCTATATGATCGATTACGTCGATTGTATTGATCGCTAGGTATACATACGTATAACTAGTTAAATGTGTTCATCTTTACATATGAGATCCCGGCTTTAGGGAGACAGTCGCAGGTTCAATCCCTGCGTGTCGATATTTTTCTTTGTTGTTTTTAAAGCTCCTATTACTGTCAAAAGTTTCACAGTTGTAGATATATAACAAAGTGAAAAAATAGAAATAAACTGTTGTATTATTTCATCGTACCATAATACAACATAATATCGAATATCGTACCGAATGAGATGACAAGGTTTAAAAATTACCTTTGGCGTGATTTTATTTCATCAGTAAGTAGCATAACTCTGTATTTCTGTGTGTGAATGCAAGCTACGCTGTCAAACTTAGAGATTGTCTTGAAGGGCGTATCCATTTAATCCGTGGGCCCAAGTTTCAAAGTCAAGGCAAAAATATTTTTAACTAAATAAACCTAAACAGGCAGTACAGGCACTTTTGATGAATCGCAGGCTTGTCTCTTTTCGTTGAGATTCCATGTAGAGTTCCGAAGTTAACGAGAAATTCTGTGACATATTGAAAATAATAATTACTTAACGATACATATTTACGAGGTTTGGACTGATTTTAAAGGACAAAGTAATTATTATTTTCAGTATCTTATACGGAATCATTATATAGAATCTATCCGAATTCCGAATACATGTTGTTCGTATTGAATTCAAGTCAATACTAGTTATTTTTTAAACCTTTCTCGTCTCGTCTCGTTTCGCCTTGTTTTACCTCATTGGTGAAAGAGGAGGTTCAGAGCAGTGCACTGGTTCAGCTGACATTAGGTATTAGGTTAGGTTATTAAAAAAATACCATTTTTAATACTGTTATTTCAGGTTAATGATATTTAGAAACGTATAGCAATTTGCTGCTGCAATTTTTGCAGCAGCAGCAAATGCTGCTGCTCATTATTGCTGCTGCAATAGCGTCAATGCTAGTCACTGTCGTATTCCGGTTTGGAGGGTAAGGTAGCCGGTAAACTTATGCATGTGGCATTAGACCTCGCCACAAGATAGCAACGCACTATTAACATCTTTGGTGTCTATAGGCGATGGTTGACTCTTTCCATCAGGAGACCCATCTGCTTGTTTGCTATCTTATAATATAAAAAAAAGAGATAAGTATTCCTGTTATTGAACTAAAAAAGAAAAAGGAATCTTTAATGACAACTCTTACGGCTGTAAGAGATTCTACGTCCATCTTTATTAAAGAGCCAATGCAGAATGGTCAATACACCAATGTATAAACAGAAACATTTACAATTCACTATGTTGGCCCAATGTGTAGAGATGGGTAATCACCCGGGTTAAAACCCAATAAGTTTCCACCCTCGGGTGGATTGAGTGGGTGAAAACAAAAATCATTTACTTAAAATACAATATTTAACAAGTAGTTTCCGCCGTGTTGGTCCCGGCCTCCTTTGAAGAATAGGCCAACTGCCGTTCGGCCAGGCAGGTCGTAAAAGGCGACCGATTGGCTATCGAGTCACTACCATCGTGGCTACTAGGTGGTAGAGTTCAGCATTGTCTCGCCCGGGTCTGGTACCACCGCCTTACCTATTCCTGCCGCAATAGCGTCAGTGCTTGTCGCTGTCGTGTTCCGGTTTGGAGGGTAAGGTAGCCGGTAAACTTATGCATGTGGCATTAGACCTCGCCACAAGATAGCAACGCACTATTAACATCTTTGGTGTCTATAGGCGATGTTTAACTCTTTCCATTAGGAGACCCATCTGCTTGTTTGCTATCTTATGATATAAAAAAAAAGTAGATCCCGGCAGAGATGGGTTACGAGGGTTTAATAAACCAAGGATTTAAAACGTTATAATATCGATATGTTTGCGCGTTTCATGCTGTTTCGTAATTTGTTAATACGTAGTGAATTAACGTTATGGTATATGATATTTAGTATTGTTAAAATAAACTATTTACAACAATTAAACTATTAAACTATTTTATTGTAGAAATGACACCTGATCCCAACCCCGAGCCTAGGCCATCTACCTCAGGTATCCATGATGTAGAATTTTTTGACTGCCATCGTACTTTGGTATCTAGCGATGAAGAATATGATTGAAAAAGTGACAGTGAATTAAATTAGTCGGTTTTTTAACTTTTGCGCAATTAATAACATTTAGTTTTTTTTATTATATTTTTTTTTCACTACAAGAAACTTAAATTATTTAGTTTTATTTCAATAGCCATTTTCACCCAGCTAAAAATTAGATAATGGGTTAAAACCCGGTTATAATCCAAAATACCGAGTTATAACCCTAATGAAATGATTGGGTTTTTACCCTTTACGCATCTCTACCAATGTGTACAACCGCTATTTATAGGTAGGTAGTTTCATATGTCACTCCGTCCGACCCTCCGTAGTTAGTAGCTTAGAGATCCTTAGTACTAGAAAGCTGTAATTTAGCGTGATATACATATTAGTCATAGCTCTCACAGGTCACAGCAATGCAGAGGTAACCTAAAATATTGAAAAATATTTTTTAGAGTAGCTACTCTACATGTAAAGTGAGAATGTTAATTTTTTTTCTCGTGTACCCTATAGACAGTGTCAGATATCGTTGAATAGGTTAAAAAAAAATTCTTCGATTAAGGAACTCATTTGGGAAGTATTAGTATATAAAGTTTCAAGTTTTTCAGTAGTAGTCGACCAACTTGTAAAATGAACTTGAGGAAGTTAAATGTTAATATAGGCGGTGAACCTGTGGTGTTGATACTTGTATCTGTCACTGACGTTGAATAAGTTGAATGTTCATAATATAAAACCGTAAGTCTTCTTAGTCCGCGTAACTGTGATGAGCATTTTCGGAACCGTACACCGCGCGTAGGCCGCGCCCAACACGCACTTAAAGAATTTATTAATTATATGTTATATAACTCGATTAGTCGATAGAATCGATACTGTAGGCTAATTTTTGGGATAATCGTAGTTGCACTATTTATTTATGATTATATTTAAACGCAGTTGTTTGTTGTTAATTGTTAGAAATCCTTTGGAATTTCACAGCAAATTACAAATTAGGCTTTATAGTTGAATCGTCTTTTCCTTTCGCGATTTGTGATGAATAAAAATGTGTATTGAATATAATCTGTAGACTGTACAGTGTTGGCAGACGTATATTAATTATTACATACGTACCAAATCTCACGATTTTTTTAATCCTCGATTCTAAGCGTACGAATTATGAACGATAGCAATTTTCTAGATAAAATTGATATAATTAATGATATAATTTTTATTAAAATACTTATATTGAAATGTTTGACTCCAATTTCCCGCCTTATCAATAACTGATTTCTCAAGTACATAGATTTTAACGAGCTTATTCATTCTTAAAGGGCCGACAACGCAGCTGCAAAACCCCCGGTATTACAGATGTTCAAGGGCGGCGGTGATCACTTGCCATTAGGTGCACCACCATTTTGCTCCCTCTACTATAAAAAAATAGATACTTGACTAAAAATTCCATTAAAGAAATGTTTAGTAATTGCCGGAATTTCATCTAATTCAGTGATTCTCTAAAATATTCCAAACGACAAATCTAATTTTGAAATTAATAATAATTTTATTGAAAATACAATAATATTACGTCCCTAATAATATAATAATTCTTCACGGATCTGCCGACTGCCAACACTGTTCCAAACAAAAGTCAAAACAAACAACCGTTGTCCGTTGATAGAACTGCTAATTGCTATTGTTTTTCGTTTCCTTGTTTATTAAACTTTAATATATTGTAATACAATAAATACAATAATTGTGTTGTTTAGAATGGCTATGATTTCTTTTTGCACGACGCGTATTAACTTCTGTGATGAGTGAAACGGACGACACAGATGTGCTTTTATTGATACCTCCAAACTTTTTTCTAGTTCCTAGTTCTGGTTCCGAGGAATCTTTGTTAGAATCATCTAGGACAGTTGTGCATAAACCTGTTTCGTGTACAACACATGTTATTGGCAGATTAGTCGACCAAGTTCAATCTTTGGAGTCTCGTTTGGAAAGCTTAGAATTAGACACAAGTAAAACGTTTTCTACAATAAGTTCGAGCCGTTATCGAAAAAACGAAAATTACGACAGCAGTCTTGATCGTAAATACTTTACCTTTCCCCGACGACGTCGCCGTAAAATAAGGAGAGACTCTAAGAGAGATATTTCACTAACAAGTTTCGAGTCATCCACATTTAAATTCAAGCGCGAACCTCGTTCAATCGAAATTATAAATGTTTCTCCAACAATGGACAGTGATATCAGCAGCATAGTATCAACACCGAGTAAAAAAAATGATAAACTGTTACTTAATGAAATTGATGAATTTCTTACAAAAGTAGAGTCCTATGAAAGTCCAGAAAGTAAATTTAAGAAGATAAATCCTGATGTAATAAAAGCAACAGGCAACTATATTGCTCAAAAGCAGGACTCTCAAAGTGCAGATGAAATAGAATTACCTAGTGGGCGGAAAGTGTCAAGTCACATTTTAGATAAGTATATATATCTCGTTAAAAATCGTCAGGAACAGTTAGAGAATAAAGCGTCAACGTCTAATTTAATAAATGAAAGTGATTCCAGTTATAATTCTTTTCAAAAAAAATCCTTTTTGAAATCTCCAAGTAGAAGAAAGCTTAACTTTCCTGAACAAGATGTCCAACCTACATCTACACCAAAACAAAACATTGAAAACACAAATTACTCAGAAACATTTAGACCATCTTGTAATAAGATATATGACAGGGCAACTAAGGTACTTGAAGAATATAGGTCACAAATTAATAACCGCAATCAGAATCCTGAAGAACTTACATGTCAGAAAGATGAATTTAAAATGCCCCAAATGAAACCATTTACTTCTGATACGAAAGGTTTCAAATTAGACTCTTTGGATACAGAGTTACTTAGCTTAAGTGAATTATGGGGTGAAAAAGAAGGAAATAAATTAGAAAGCTTAAAGTTAGAAGAAGAAAGACTAAAAAGAGAGGTAAGCCTTGTTTTGGTTTTATAGTATAATATACCAGAGCATGCTCTGTTACTTCAGATATGTAGAATGAATGGTAGATGAAAGATTAACAAAACGGACATACAATGCGATTGTAGAAGTTGAGAAAGAACATTTGTTTTGTAACTTAAACATAATACTTATTTATGCTTGTGATTTTGGCTACTAAATATTTGTTGATTGTCAAAATATACAATTGAAGTTGCCACTAGCTAAGGACAGTTCTAAAGAAGCTTCTGCTAATTGGTACAATACTGAAATTAAATATTTTTTAATATGACTGCCTCATGATCTAGGTATAGCCGAAATGGCTTACATCATGAGGTCCTGGCCTGGGAGGTCAGTCAAAAATGTAATCGAGGTTTTTTGAGGTTTATCTCGAAAATTCAAAATCTAAATATCAGCTCAGATTCTGATAGGGTGGGATAATACAATTTCCATGCCTTGGATGAGCGTAGAAATAGTTGATAATCGCTATTAGGTCAGTAAAATGTGGCATTGGGGATCACCACTCAACTCACCAAGCGACAAATCGGTGAATCATGGTGAACTCGAAAGTCAATAGAAGTTTTTATTTTATTTTGCCTACCCCACCGAACCGGAGCAAATTGGGTGTGATGACACTTTTTAAACTTTTTTTATCATTTCTATTTAGTCTTTTATTATCATATGCTTTTGCTGTCCTCAGACTAAAATACGGCTATCCAGCGTCATGCCAATTTAAGTTTATTAAGCCCATTTAAACAAAAAATAGTATATATACTTATCTGTCTTACCAGAATTTTGTAATTGAAAAACACAATTTAATTTTAACAAGACAGATTGACAAAGGTTTTTTCAAAAGGATTTTTAAGTGGGCTTAAAAAACTAAAAGTGGTGGGATGTTGCATAATGGTATTTTACTTTAAACAGCAGAGTACCTAAATTAAGTGACGAATTGCAGAAATTGAATGAATCTTAAAATTCATTATCTCAATTCATTGTGTGGCTTTCTTTTATTCCTATATTGTATAATTTTTTCTTTATACAAAAGCTTACAAATAAATCATGAAATGAAGCTTGTTTGTCAACTTTTAAGAATCATATAATGAATATTTTATATGAACTTTGAGCTACTATCTAAATACAAACTTTCGTTTGCATTAAATTTTCTTTAGCCCTTCGGGAACTGGTTTTCCTATAAGCAAAGCAGCCAGAACAGGCCACTATTTGAAATGAAAAATCAGAAGTACTTTATTTAATAAAACTTTTTACAAGTTATTTTGACACGTCAACATATTTTTTAAAACTACTACCGGATCGGAAACACGGTCACACCCTGAGAAGATCCAGCAGAAGAAACTCAGCGGGCTTGTCTTTGGCTCATATATCTATTTTTTTACAATATCACAATATTACAAAAAATATATATGAAATTGGTATGAGGAGCAATTAATCCCTTACATTTGTTCTGATAGATTAATATGAAAATAAAATTATGTCTTTTTAGCATTTGCATTTCGAAGGAAATGGTTTCCTATGCGACTCTTAATATATTTTTTTAAATATTTCCAGCATTGTGAAACAATGATTCAGCAATTGCAGAAGAAAATTCTAGATCAGCAGGAAAAACTAGCAGTAGCAATGAGGGTAGACAAATCAAAGGATGCTGCCATAGCTAAACTGAGAGAGGCGTGGTTGAAACTTACCAGCAGTTTAGATAGGGCTGAGGAACGTCATAAAGGTGCTCTAGAGAAAATGGTGAGAGAAGTGGAAAATTTCAAATGTGTTGCCTGTGATGCACAAAAGGTATAAAAAGTATAAATATTCTAAACTATTAGTGACTTTTTGATTATCATAAGGAAACATCATAAAGTTCCACAAGCTTGGTAAAAAAAACATAGCTCCATAGGTAGTTTGAAAATTTCTAAACTTACTGTCTTGTTTCATAAATTCTTAAATTTTAATAAAAATTACAGTGATTAATGCAATATTCCCGGACGATAAAGCTTAATAATATCTGTCTGATTATGAAGGCATAGGTGTGTTATATATCATAACATAGCAAACAAGAACTTCTGATGAAAAGTGATAGTTATTGCTATTCATGTCACAGGGTTTGGAATGTCACATACATAGGTTAACCGCCTTATTCTCCAAACCAGAACATAAAAATCAAATGATTAAATCAGGCAGGAGTAGTATCAAACTTGGTTAAGACTAAAGAAAAACAGTTTAATGATTTTATTTTATTAGGTATATTAACCAAAATACTATTTATTTTTGTTAAATTATGTATATTTATCATAAAACTTCGTGTTTTAAAATCTATTTATATAAAAATCAATTGCTATTCATTAGTCTTGCTAAAACTAGAACGGCTGAACCGATTTGGCTAATTTTGGTTATGAATTAAGTGTTGAAGTCCAGGGAAGGTTTAAAAGGTGAGAATATATAGAAAAAAAGTGGTCAAAAAGGCAGAACAATGTTTGCCGGGTCAGCTAGTTGTAAATAAAATTTACCACAAAAATGCTCTATGTGTATCTTCAATGGCGTCGTAATGACATCTAGCCATGGTAATATCTACATTACAAACTCTGTTTCTACAATGTCAAGATGACATTTTACTGACATAATGCTTCTAGCGTTTACTGTCACCTGACTTAACGTCTATTTTGCCAAATTTATAATCAATAGAAATCGCAATATATTGATTCATACTTATTTGAAATAAGCCTATTCTACCCCCTAGTAGTGACAATGATAATGATATATTAAGCCAATTCACCGTTTACAAACTGCTTGACTGAATGCAAACGGGAGGCCAGACCAACAAAGGGATAAACTTTAAAAGTAATTACAAAAATGTTTTTCTTTTTCTAGAAAACAAGCCATTTTGAAACAGAACTGTATAAAGCTTTAGATTTAGCCCATGATTATCAAGAGAAATGTAAGCAACTTACTACTGAAAAAAATGAATTGCAAGAAGACATGGATAGGATTGTGTCTCTAAAAGAAGAAACAATTGCACTCAAAGAAAAAGAAATAGAAACTTTGAAAGAAAACTATGACACTGTTATGAGACTGAACAAACAATCTACAGATTGTGTTAAGAATTTAGAACAGGACTTGGAAAAGGTAAGCCTATATTATGATAAATCTTTGTATTTAATAGATTTCATTTTACAACAAAAATGTTTTTTTAATATCAAACACAAAGTGTTTTTATACCATTACATAGCAAACAAGCAGGTGTTTCTTCTGATGGAATGAGAAATCATCACCTGTAGACACAATAGATGTTACATATGCATTGCTATCCATGTAGTGCGGATTATCAGCTATCTTATCATCCGAACTGGAACATGACAAGCATTGACACTATTGTAACAGGAATAATTAAGATGGTGATACCAAATAGCCGAGTGAGAGGTTGCAGATCTCTACTACGTAGTAATCACAGTGGTAAATAATAATAATAAATATTCACAGAACAAATTACACTTACTGATCTAACCCCGAAGTAAGTAAATTATTTGCTTGTGCTATGGGTGTTGTTAGTTAGTCAAGTGGGTGTGAGCAAATTTCATTTCTAAACAGGCTTCAGTGATTTAGTGAAAGGGCAAGGCATGTGAAAACCATTATATTTTTTTTATATCATAAGATAGCAAACAAGCAGATGGGTCTCCGGATGGAAAGGTGTTAATGGAGCGTTTCTATCTTGTGGCGAGGTCTAATGCCACATGCATTAGTTTACCGGCTACCCTACCCTCTAAACCGGAACACGACAGCGACAAGCACTGACACTATTGCAGCAGGAATAGGTAAGGTGGTGGTACCAGACCTGGGTCAGACAATGCAGAACTTACCACCTAGTAGCCACGATGGTAGTGACTGGCATAGCCAATCAGTTGCCTTTTACGATCTGCCTGGTAGAACGGCAGTTGGTCTATTCTTCAAAGGAGCCCGGGACCAACACGGGGAAAGATTTGTGTTATACACTATTTAACAATATACAACCAGCATATTTTTCAGGAAAAGTCTGAACATCAAGTTACAATGAAAAGAATTGAGGAATTAAATAGTAAAATTCAATCTATAAGTGAAGAGGCTTCATTACTTAGTCAGGAAAAAGATATACACAAAAATAAAGTCAATGAAGAGAGATCTCGGTGTAACATTTTGGAAAGGCAGCTGTGTGATTTACAAAATCAGAACAGTGAAGTTTTAAAAAAATGTGTGAGTTGCTTATTTTTCACCTTATTATTATTTATTACAAACATATCTTCATGCCTTACCGGGTAGGCAGAGAGAACTGAGCATTTATTATTGCTTGTTAAATGATTGTAGTTCACTATATACAAAAAACAGTTGGCACTTATTTAATTTTAAACATGGCTTTCATTTGTGCATGTAAATACTTTGTTATAATGAAATAATGTCTTTTATTTCAAATAAAAAGATTGAAATTTCAAACAAAGTTATTCATTGTTGTCATTTAAAACATTGTGCAATCTTTGTTTGCTAAATTTAAGTGCAGTGATGTCGCTTACAATACCATTGTCTGAGCTGACACAGTACTAAATTGTAAGTGATTGAATTATAATTTCATTGTTTAGCCCGGTGTAGTACTAGATTAGAGTTTATAGTGTGTGTAAATATTATGAAAAAAAGAAAATATCTTGTAACTGTTATCTACAAACATTAAAGATATAAATGGTGCTTGCTATCCATGAGGTGGGATGGCAATGCCACATACATAAAATTACCCTCTAAACTGGAACGACAATGACAATGATTGACGCTATTTTAGAAATAGGCAAGGATGGTACCATTTACTCGGATGAGACATTGTGGAACTACCACATAAGGCAAATTATTGGCTTTCTGAGTCACTACTATTGTGACTATGGTAGTAACTCGTAACACCAATTGTTTGCCTTTTACGAACTGTCTGGCAAAATTATCTGCAATGGGGGCTTGGACCAACAAGGGGTAAACCAGGTACGAGGGAAAGGCAGGGAAAAGAATGATAGTGGAGGAAGAGTGGGTGGGAAGCGTAGAGGAAGTATTATGTTAGATGTACTGTTTCTGTACCATGGATCCCTCTGTCAAACATCTGACACATGAATTTGATTGTTAATTAATGTCTTGAGATATATTTGTGCCATAGAATTGTTTGTTGACGCAATCCAAGCCTGTTACTATATATGCGGTAATATTTATGGCCATACAGAGTGCTCTAGAATCGGAATGCGAAAGCCTGCGCAGACAGCTGGAAATCCAGAAGTGCGATCTAAAGAGCCACTACCAGCAGCAGCTGGAGGCGGCGGTGCTGGGCAAGCTGCAGCAGTTCCAGGTGCAGCTGGAGCGCGCGCAGCGGGACCTGGAGGCCGCCGCCGCACACCGCGAGGCGCAGGCCGCTGACCACCACCAACACCAGCTGGCGCGACTGGAGCAACAGTGAGTTACCGCTGCTTTTTTTTAAGAATCAATAGGGAAGCGCTTGACCACAATCTCGCCTGATGGTAAGCTAAGATGCGACCTAAGATGGAACGCGCTTCCCTAGAAGGTACCTGTTCACTCTTCTCTTGAAGACCCCCAGGTTGTACTCGTCGGGGAACACAGACTCAGGAAGCATGTTCCAGTCCTTTACGGTTCAGATCAAAAATTTCGGGTTGAACCGCTTTACCCGGTACATGTAACATCCACCATATGTAGATATGCCTAGCATCTGTGCGCCTCGACAATCGATAGGAAATTGGGGTGTCTGGTGTCTGGGATTTATTTATTTTTATGTATTTTCAATAAAATTATTGTACATTTCAAAATTAGATTTAATTGTCATCTGAAAGCTTTAGTTCAAAAATATATATTTATGTAATAAGGTAATTGTTTTCTTAAATTCTTTTCAGGCAATTATTAAATTTTTTTAACGCAATTTTTAGTCAAGTATCTATTATACTTGAGAACTCAGTTATTGGTAAGGTGGGATATTTGACTAAATAATTTTAATAATAATATTCTTTTAAAGAAAATAATAATATTATATAGAAAATTGCTATCCATCAAAATTAGTATATTTTCGTCAAGATTGTACGCTTAGGATTGAGGATACAAAATTCATGAGATTATGGTACATGTACAATAATTGTTGTACGTCTGCTGACACTGATCTCATACAAGGGAATATTTTTTAGTTCTACAGTTGTCAAGGGTCTTTCGACCATGACAGACGTGCTTTCTGATTAAATAAAACAAATATTTTTTCCCTCATACATTTTTTTTATTTTAGGTATAGCATATTTTAATAAAATAATATATATTGCATATAAAACTAAACACAGCATCTTTTCCTATTTGTGAAAAAAGTTGTTTAGTTAGGCTGTCGAATTGTGCCTGTCTGTGTGTATTGACTCTGACTTCAAAAACTTTTTAAAAATATATATTGTAGAAATCGTGATTTTATCTTATGTACTCGTGAAAATATATATAATATATAGATTTTATCTTCAAACATATAACAATTTTCTTTAAAACTGTTAATTTATTTGTGAAAAAGTTAGAAAAATATTTGACTTTCTTCATCTACATGAGCGTAATCCGGAATAGTTGGATGTGCTAAGTGGCGCTACCGTCGTGCATACAGTAATAGGCGAATAATAAAAATAAGGCCGTCTCTTTCCATCAGGAATAATAAAAATAAGGCCGTCTCTTTCCCATCTTTTTGCTATCCTGAAGCACAGTAGGTGTAAATAGCGCACATAATTAATGAATATATTTTTACTTTGCAGACACAGACTTGAAATAGAAGTTCTGGAAGAGAAACAGAAAGAGGAGATCAAGTTGTATCGGCTGCAATTGGCCCAGGCTTCTGAAAAAATCGAATTGCTTGAGGTAATGTAGAAGAATTCCTTGATTTCTTGTTTTTTTTAACCACTAGCTAAGATCTAGATAAAGTACTACAAGGATATGACCTCAGCCGAAATTATCAAATAATTTAATGTACAGTAAACCCATATTAGAATTCAATGGACACTTGTTTATAGCAAATACATTTAAAAAAGAACATTTTTAGACTAATTATAAAATTAATACAATGAATTATTAATATAATTATTAATATAATAATTAAAATAATTGTACACTTTTTATTATTTCTAAATCAAGCAAAGATTTTTCTTTTGTGCCATAAAGTTAACACTTTTTTTATTTATTACAAACCAATTGTATAAAATGCAACAAAAAGGGAAATATATATTACTATAGTCAAAACTTAGACCATTGAAGGATGTATAATCAAGATAATATTAGGATATTCACTTATAAGTCACTACATATAGCACAAGCATTTAGATTATTTAAGGTTAAACAAAAGAAAGTGAATTTTTTAAAGAAGAAAATATGCTGTCACATACTCTTAAAATGAGTAATGACTTATGAGTTAATGACCATATCCATATGAGTCATATGAGCAGCTCGTCCGTCGCGGGGAGGTTTAATGTATTATTTATCATTTTGTTCCATTCCCACTCATTTTTTGTTTTGTTTAAAATACACGTGGATAGCACATCTATAAAAAGAAAGAAAGAAAATATTTAAAAATAGACTAAACAAATTATATTCTAATTTAAAAACAAATCAAAGCTTTTACTAATAAACTTATAAGTATAAAATAAATAAAAAGCAAAAAATTATAGTAATTAGAGGCTTGGTAAACCTCAGTATAAGTATTTTAGTGCAAAACCAACTAGACCTAGTTTGAACAAAGTATATTTTTCTTTATTATATATTTTATTAAATACTTCTTCGACTTCGTTTACTCCGCACAGCACACAGCACTGGGGAGGACCCTTAGGTGATAGCGTGATAATATGTAGCCTATATGTTGACCCGACCTGTTAGTAATATTCATGCAAAATTTGAAGTAAATCCATGCAGTACTTTTTGAGATTACCCCGGACAGACATACTTACAGACAGACAAACGGACATACAGACAAACAGACGAAAATTATATTTTTGGCTTCTACATCGATTGTAGATCACGCCCCAAGTTTTCTTTAAAAAAAATATTCAATGTACAGTTTTGACTTTCTTACGATTTATTATATGTATAGATTTGTAAATTTAGAGTTATGTGTATTTTTGATGTAAATTGAACGCATCGATATTATAAATTTTGAATTTAGTTCACCATCTTGTTGTCATCGACGCTGTTGTTCCCTCTGTGTGTCGCTAGTGAACAACATTGTACAACTTAATATAAATAAAACTTAATAGGTATATTTATTGCAAACGTTTTTTTATTTGCTTAAAATCCTGCAATTTTTTCTTAATGTCAACTCTTTAAGAAAGGCGTCTATTATTTTTCTTTTTAATTTTTTAATCGTGTATATATTTTATAAACAAAATATAACATACATACATATGTTAAGAATGATTGTAATGGATTCAGTAGCTGCTTCTAAATTAACTACTTTTTCGCTTGTAAACAAGTCGTATATATAAGGCCCTTCCAAAATAGGTGATCATATTTCAACACAGCGTTCAGTATTCTAAGTAAAGATATCATGCCAAAAAGAGTATGATTCAAGCAACTCAAACTTTTTGATTTTTACGAATAAAATAATTTTGTCTTATAACGTTTCACGCCTTTCTGCATAAAAAAATTAACTTTTAACGTAAGAGTGAGTAGTAAGGTAAACAACCTCGCGCCATATCTGGAGTGATAATTGCATCCAACGTTTTGTTCGCGTTTTACGGGTGTGTGTCAGAGTTAGTGCGTAGGTGCTTACGTCATATAAATATAACGTCCGCGCAAGAAACCTTGAATCACAACTTGAACCTTCGAACCAAATATTCTGAAGGAACATACTTTGAACGCGATAAAATGAATTTAAATGAATAACTAAGATCTTTGTGTATTATCGATCGTTAACTTGCTTGACTTAGTGTCGATGTCTCCCCAGAGTAAAGTGGATTCGTGGCGGCGGCGGCGCGGGCAGCTGGCGGCGCAACTGCACGGCGTCATGCAGGCGCAGTGGCAGCAGGCGCTCAACATACTGACCCGCCCGCACACACACCCGCCCGGGACCGGGACCGGGACCGCGCACACAGGTGGGACACACACACACACGGCGTCATGCAGGCGCAGTGGCAGCAGGCGCTCAACATACTGACCCGCCCGCACACACACCCGCCCGGGACCGGGACCGGGACCGCGCACACAGGTGGGACACACACACACACACACACGGCGTCATGCAGGCGCAGTGGCAGCAGGCGCTCAACATACTGACCCGCCCGCACACACACCCGCCCGGGACCGGGACCGGGACCGCGCACACAGGTGGGACACACACACACACACACACACACACACACACACACACACACGGCGTCATGCAGGCGCAGTGGCAGCAGGCGCTCAACATACTGACCCGCCCACACACACACCCGCCCGGGACCGGGACCGGGACCGCGCACACAGGTGGGACACACACACACACACGGCGTCATGCAGGCGCAGTGGCAGCAGGCGCTCAACATACTGACCCGCCCGCACACACACCCGCCCGGGACCGGGACCGGGACCGCGCACACAGGTGGGACACACACACACACACGGCGTCATGCAGGCGCAGTGGCAGCAGGCGCTCAACATACTGACCCGCCCGCACACACACCCGCCCGGGACCGGGACCGGGACCGCGCACACAGGTGGGACACACACACACACACACACACACACACACACACGGCGTCATGCAGGCGCAGTGGCAGCAGGCGCTCAACATACTGACCCGCCCGCACACACACCCGCCCGGGACCGGGACCGGGACCGCGCACACAGGTGGGACACACACACACACACACACACACACACACACACACACACACACACACGGCGTCATGCAGGCGCAGTGGCAGCAGGCGCTCAACATACTGACCCGCCCACACACACACCCGCCCGGGACCGGGACCGGGACCGCGCACACAGGTGGGACACACACACACACGGCGTCATGCAGGCGCAGTGGCAGCAGGCGCTCAACATACTGACCCGCCCGCACACACACCCGCCCGGGACCGGGACCGGGACCGCGCACACAGGTGGGACACACACACACACACGGCGTCATGCAGGCGCAGTGGCAGCAGGCGCTCAACATACTGACCCGCCCGCACACACACCCGCCCGGGACCGGGACCGGGACCGCGCACACAGGTGGGACACACACACACACACGGCGTCATGCAGGCGCAGTGGCAGCAGGCGCTCAACATACTGACCCGCCCGCACACACACCCGCCCGGGACCGGGACCGGGACCGCGCACACAGGTGGGACACACACACACACACACACACACACACACACACGGCGTCATGCAGGCGCAGTGGCAGCAGGCGCTCAACATACTGACCCGCCCGCACACACACCCGCCCGGGACCGGGACCGGGACCGCGCACACAGGTGGGACACACACACACACGGCGTCATGCAGGCGCAGTGGCAGCAGGCGCTCAACATACTGACCCGCCCGCACACACACCCGCCCGGGACCGGGACCGGGACCGCGCACACAGGTGGGACACACACACACACACGGCGTCATGCAGGCGCAGTGGCAGCAGGCGCTCAACATACTGACCCGCCCGCACACACACCCGCCCGGGACCGGGACCGGGACCGCGCACACAGGTGGGACACACACACACACACGGCGTCATGCAGGCGCAGTGGCAGCAGGCGCTCAACATACTGACCCGCCCGCACACACACCCGCCCGGGACCGGGACCGGGACCGCGCACACAGGTGGGACACACACACACACACACGGCGTCATGCAGGCGCAGTGGCAGCAGGCGCTCAACATACTGACCCGCCCGCACACACACCCGCCCGGGACCGGGACCGGGACCGCGCACACAGGTGGGACACACACACACACACACGGCGTCATGCAGGCGCAGTGGCAGCAGGCGCTCAACATACTGACCCGCCCGCACACACACCCGCCCGGGACCGGGACCGGGACCGCGCACACAGGTGGGACACACACACACACACACGGCGTCATGCAGGCGCAGTGGCAGCAGGCGCTCAACATACTGACCCGCCCGCACACACACCCGCCCGGGACCGGGACCGGGACCGCGCACACAGGTGGGACACACACACACACACGGCGTCATGCAGGCGCAGTGGCAGCAGGCGCTCAACATACTGACCCGCCCGCACACACACCCGCCCGGGACCGGGACCGGGACCGCGCACACAGGTGGGACACACACACACACACGGCGTCATGCAGGCGCAGTGGCAGCAGGCGCTCAACATACTGACCCGCCCGCACACACACCCGCCCGGGACCGGGACCGGGACCGCGCACACAGGTGGGACACACACACACACACACACGGCGTCATGCAGGCGCAGTGGCAGCAGGCGCTCAACATACTGACCCGCCCGCACACACACCCGCCCGGGACCGGGACCGGGACCGTGCACACAGCTGGGACACACACACACACACGGCGTCATGCAGGCGCAGTGGCAGCAGGCGCTCAACATACTGACCCGCCCGCACACACACCCGCCCGGGACCGGGACCGGGACCGCGCACACAGGTGGGACACACACACACACACACACGGCGTCATGCAGGCGCAGTGGCAGCAGGCGCTCAACATACTGACCCGCCCGCACACACACCCGCCCGGGACCGGGACCGGGACCGTGCACACAGCTGGGACACACACACACACACGGCGTCATGCAGGCGCAGTGGCAGCAGGCGCTCAACATACTGACCCGCCCGCACACACACCCGCCCGGGACCGGGACCGGAACCGCGCACACAGGTGGGACACACACACACACACGGCGTCATGCAGGCGCAGTGGCAGCAGGCGCTCAACATACTGACCCGCCCGCACACACACCCGCCCGGGACAGGGACCGGGACCGCGCACACAGGTGGGACACACACACACACACACACACACACGGCGTCATGCAGGCGCAGTGGCAGCAGGCGCTCAACATACTGACCCGCCCGCACACACACCCGCCCGGGACCGGGACCGGGACCTCGCACACAGGTGGGACACACACACACACACGGCGTCATGCAGGCGCAGTGGCAGCAGGCGCTCAACATACTGACCCGCCCGCACACACACCCGCCCGGGACCGGGACCGGGACCTCGCACACAGGTGGGACACACACACACACACACACGGCGTCATGCAGGCGCAGTGGCAGCAGGCGCTCAACATACTGACCCGCCCGCACACACACCCGCCCGGGACCGGGACCGGGACCTCGCACACAGGTGGGACACACACACACACACACACACACACACACACACACACACACACACACGGCGTCATGCAGGCGCAGTGGCAGCAGGCGCTCAACATACTGACCCGCCCGCACACACACCCGCCCGGGACCGGGACCGGGACCGCGCACACAGGTGGGACACACACACACACACACACACACACACGGCGTCATGCAGGCGCAGTGGCAGCAGGCGCTCAACATACTGACCCGCCCGCACACACACCCGCCCGGGACCGGGACCGGGACCGCGCACACAGGTGGGACACACACACACACACGGCGTCATGCAGGCGCAGTGGTAGCAGGCGCTCAACATACTGACCCGCCCGCACACACACCCGCCCGGGACCGGGGCCGGGACCGCGCACACAGGTGGGACACACACACACACACGGCGTCATGCAGGCGCAGTGGCAGCAGGCGCTCAACATACTGACCCGCCCGCACACACACCCGCCCGGGACCGGGACCGGGACCGCGCACACAGGTGGGACACACACACACACGGCGTCATGCAGGCGCAGTGGCAGCAGGCGCTCAACATACTGACCCGCCCGCACACACACCCGCCCGGGACCGGGACCGGGACCTCGCACACAGGTGGGACACACACACACACACACACACACACACACGGCGTCATGCAGGCGCAGTGGCAGCAGGCGCTCAACATACTGACCCGCCCGCACACACACCCGCCCGGGACCGGGACCGGGACCTCGCACACAGGTGGGACACACACACACACACACACACACACACACACACACACGGCGTCATGCAGGCGCAGTGGCAGCAGGCGCTCAACATACTGACTCGCCCGCACACACACCCGCCCGGGACCGGGACCGGGACCGCGCACACAGGTGGGACACACACACACACACACGGCGTCATGCAGGCGCAGTGGCAGCAGGCGCTCAACATACTGACCCGCCCGCACACACACCCGCCCGGGACCGGGACCGGGACCGCGCACACAGGTGGGACACACACACACACACACGGCGTCATGCAGGCGCAGTGGCAGCAGGCGCTCAACATACTGACCCGCCCGCACACACACCCGCCCGGGACCGGGACCGGGACCGCGCACACAGGTGGGACACACACACACACACACGGCGTCATGCAGGCGCAGTGGCAGCAGGCGCTCAACATACTGACCCGCCCGCACACACACCCGCCCGGGACCGGGACCGGGACCGCGCACACAGGTGGGACACACACACACACACACGGCGTCATGCAGGCGCAGTGGCAGCAGGCGCTCAACATACTGACCCGCCCGCACACACACCCGCCCGGGACCGGGACCGGGACCGCGCACACAGGTGGGACACACACACACACACACGGCGTCATGCAGGCGCAGTGGCAGCAGGCGCTCAACATACTGACCCGCCCGCACACACACCCGTCCGGGACCGGGACCGGGACCGCGCACACAGGTGAGGGACACACTCACAACACATACACGGCTTCATGCAAACACACAACTCTGTGTGAGTATGTATGCACGTGTGTTCTCGCATGTGAGTCTCTCTGTCTCAGACACAGAGATGTATATGTGTGTGTATGTTTGTACGTGTGAGCGTTATATGCAGATTACTTATTTGCTAACTAGGAACAATGCTTTCGTTTCTTCATAAGTTTTACTCCTTAACAATTTTGTCAAGATGGATTTGAACGCGTAACCTTAGAATGATATAATAGCATGTCCCATTTTCACCTAGTATTTAATTTATTATACTTGATAATAATTTATTAAAAATTTAAACAGGTATAGTTTCAACACACATCTGTACAATTGTCCGGGGGAAGAGGGTATTTACATAATTATATACACACACCTAATCTCATAATAAAATGTCAGTAATTGCTATTCTTCGTATTTGGGGTCAATACGTCTTACCAGTCACTATTGTATTTAAGAAAACCTACTATTGTCTTGAGATTGCGATTTTCTTTCTTAGGTGCATCATTTGAAAAGCCAGACAAGGACATATCCTTCAATCTGGACACGCTGAGCGATGCAGAAATGCAAAACTACCTTAAGATGGTAAGTTATCATCCAACACGATATTACAAATACTTTCATTGTTACTACTACTAAAAACTAACCAAAAGCCTATCGAGCTATTTGCGTTGCCTATAACAACTACACTACCAAAGGTTTGTATTCCATTTGTAAAAAAATTATAATAATAATATCTTTATTTGCGTAAAATAGGGTACATAATTAGATCTTATTTAAAAATATGCTGTTCTTTAATCCTATTTTGCCTGTTTTGTGGCGTGCAAATGTTAAAATTATATTAATCATAGTAAATTTATGTTAATAATCATAGTAAATTTTAAGTTGAATCTTATAATATTTTTTATATATGTTTACTTACTACTACTACAATTACAATATTATCCTCACTAAAATAAAGAGAAACACTAACTATACCACCAAATTAATACCAAGTCAAGTATAATCAGAGGTTTTGTGTTCACTTTTCCCTAAAAAATAAAAATATATCAAAAATACTCATGCCCATGTCTTAAAAAAAAAAGAACTAATTGTTAATGTCTTATATTTTAAATTTTATTTTAAAAGTAATTAATACTTTGAAATGTCAAAACGTGAATATATACATGATTATTGATTTCAGTGTCATAATTATAATTTTAAAATATCAATATAAAAAAAACTTATAACTAATATTTTATATAAATACAAAATATAAAAAGCTATATTATACAAATTGAAATCTAACTAGCTGTGATGTTTTTCTTTTAGCTTTATAAATAAAACTGTACTCACAATACCCATAATATTTTTGAACAACCTATCCAATGACATTCCACATCTTGAGGTAGTATGTAGACGAAAAAACCTTTTCGCGTTTTAGTGAAAGGAAGCGAAATCAAAATAATTTGTGTCTAGCTATGCTTTCGAGCAGTGCAGAGTTATATTAAAATGAGAAAGAGTCGAAAGGGAAAGAGAGGGTAAAAGATGTGTTTATCTACTTGCGCGCGTTGAAATACATTTTTTGGCCGCCCCGTTGGTCGAGTGGTTGGCGAACCTAACTACGAATCGAGGAGGCTCGGGTTCGATACTCGGCAGGGACAAACATTTGTGCGATGTTTGTATTTCCGACTTTAGGTGTTTATTATGTATGTAACAGTATTTATTTATGTATGTCTATGTATTAGTATTGTTGATTAACACCCATAACACAAGCAAATAATTTGCTTACTTTGGAGTTAGATCAATAAGTGTAATTTGTCCAGCAATATTTATTTATTTTTATTTTATTAGCGTTCCTTTATTGTGCTTACTAATACATAAAACAAAACATTGTTCCTGCTGGGTGTCTCACGATTTTCTATTCATCTTTCCACGATCGTCTCTTTTAAAGACTTTTTCGTTGCTTTTGAACTATTGGACAAATATTTTTATAACCATGTCGCTTCTTAATAGTAAATTTCTAAACTAAACTGTGAAAGAGCCCTCATTGTTTCGCCTTGTCAATACTAGACTACTTTCAAAATAATGAATGTCTTAATTAGCTTATCAATCAATTCTTATATATTGACATTCACTGGTTCTTATCTAATAATAATTGTCTAAAACATGTCTTCTTCGTAGCTCCTGACAAAGCCACCGAACTTTGACGTGAACGAGCACTCGCCGGAGTCTCACTACACGGACGAGCCCACAAGCGACCGCCCGGATAAGTCCCGCAAGGACAAGGTCAAGAGGAGCCTCAGCAATAAACCGCCTTGGAAGTCATGACCTTGAATTTTTGGATTATTAATACGTAGCCTTTAATGTAGAAAAACTACACCAAATAGAAAACTAGGTCCAAAATCATAAATTAGACTACCTATCATTTTGCCAGGCAATTTGTAAAAGGCGAACTTTTGCTTAACATATCGCTATCATCGTGACTACTAGATAATAGTTGTTTTTGATGTTCCTATCACAGGAGCATCAGACATTAAGCTTGTCTGTCACGTTTCAGTTTGGAAAGCAAGTTAGTCGGTAAACTTATGTATTTGGCATTACCATCTCGCCAACGCGCCATTAACATCTTTAGTGTCTATAGGCGATGGTTATCTCTTTTTATTAGAAGTCATTGCTTTTGTTCCTTTGATACAAAAGAAATTAAATCAATTGGCGTCGAATAATGAATACTCATTTCGCTTAGTTTGATTTTTTCAGTGTTGGTGTGGTCTCATTTTACAGCGACTTTCTTCCTTTTGCCAGGTAGTTCGTAAAATGCGAACTTTTGACCAAATGTCACTTTGTGACCGCTAACTGGTAAAGGTTCCCATTTCCTTGGCATGACATTGACTGTCCTTTACTCTCTTAGTTTGAAGTGTATATTTTGTAGTATTTTTTAACGTTTCCTTTAATTGTGTGGTTTAATGGGCTTGAGAATGAAGTGATATTAAAGATTGGATATTTTAACATTACCTTGTTATTTAATAAAATTTATGTATTTTATACTGTTTTATTTATCCTGGTCACGGCATATATTTTTTTATAATATTAATAAATACCACTAGTTAAATTACATGAATTGATCTCACCCCAAAGTAAGCAATATATTTGCTTATGTTATCGATATACGTCAACGATACTAATACATGGAAATAAATATACGGTGAGTAATACAGTAATAACCCTGCCCGTGCGCCAAAAGCGAGATAACGCTTCCTTCCTATATGTGTAATTATTTGTTAGATATCTAGATAAAATTTCCCTAATAAAATTAATTTTAAATTATACGGGCTGTTCTTTTAGCCGTGGGACCTATTGAAGGAGTGTACTCCGTATTCGATTCTAAGCCCAAATATCTAAAATATATGACCTTAGTTTTTGACTTAATCCCATAAAATAAATAATATTCCTATAGATACGGACGCACGCGCGGCATAGGTCAATGAACTACATTATGTTAGTACAAATTAGATAAGTTACTGAAGCGAGCGTCACGCCGGGCGCGGGCTTTCGCTCACCTACAATTGTGGCAGAGCATTGCGGCGTCCGTATGTGTTTCCGTGTAATACAATAAACTGTATTTTTGTGATAGTGATAGATAGATAATACGACATTGTTATTATTAGTTTAACACTATCGTTAAACTAATAATAACAATGTCATATTATCAGTGTTCCAATGAAGAATATTGGGATATGGTACGTGCCTATGCGTAACGTAATGGTTGTGTCCCAAATCGCCAAATACAGAAGAATAATTCAACAATTATGATTATTCCAAAATGTTGTTAACAATTAATTAATCAAGTTCGAACATTGTGAAAAGGATAATTCCATTTACTCAAAAAATACTAAGATAAATATTAGCTATATTATAACTACTCGTGCCTAGGTATTGTTGCCTGTCCTTCCTAATGTAACTAAACCTGGTACAAAATGCGAACAGAAAATAAATTACAAATCACACTAGTTTAAAACAGGAGGTAGATTACATTCGCCCAATTACCCTAGAGCCTAGACCTAGAGAGCCCTGCGGGTGGGGAGATTGGGTTACTCATTGCCCATTGCACACAGGCCCCGAGATTAAGTGATGTGCCGCTATGTTCCGGTACATCGCATGAAGTAATATCAAGGAGTTGTTCAAACGCGAAGAATCTGTAGCAGATAGCTGTGATAGAGTGCCGTGGTAGAATGGGTACACTGATCCCATAGCCTTCTACTCAAGAGAGAAGAACACCATGGCATTATAGTCGGTAGGTCTCCTTGTGAGACATTCCAACATAACCCTCTCGATAAACCCAACGAGAGGGTTTATCGAGAGGGAATTTGGGTTTAACCCAACCCAAATTCCCAGGAGGTAGATTACATTTACATTATCTACTTACCTACCACTGATATTGTTATGATGATTTGTGAAGACTAGCGTAACTACTACGACGACTAGGGTAACCATGAGTTACAAGACTTCAATATTTCAATTACTGTTTTCTTGGTTATTACAACAACAATATTTTTAAATGTTTGTTTAATATGTATAAGCGTAAATTTTCACGTTTTGACTCTGTCTCACGGCTAAAAAACAATGATTTTAAATATTATTTTGGCAACAAAAAAATGTCAGCCTTCTAACAAACACTAGGTTGAAAATTTACTAAATTTTAGGATAATTAAAGGAAAAATATGAGCATTGTATAATACCATATTTTTTATTAATAAAACAATTTCATTAATTTTTTGACGATGTCATCGTCCATCCACTATCGACGTACCTATGTGTCCCTTTCGGGTCGGACAAGGTTTTTATTATTATATCAATACTTTTCCGAACCAACGGCGCATGCCCTTTCTCATTTATTAACAAAACAGATGTACAATGTGAATGTCAAAGGATGTAGGTACCGGGGGAGACCATGACTGATGTACCATGATCATTGATCGGGTACTGTCCGAAGTTGATAGATCATCGCAACCGGCGTGTTTTTATGGAGAGTAATAAATGTGAAGTAAGCAAGACAAATCTGCAAGACCGTAGATGTTATGGCACTCGGTCCTCTCTACCTACCCTTGTAAGGGGTCTAGCGTTAAAATATGTATGTACTGTATCAATATTGGAATATATTCAATACATGCAACTATATCTGAGCAGTTCTCATTTTTTTTGCCATCATTTTGAAATTGTATTCAAATTTTGTAGATTAACCAATCGTTTTACTTATCTTTAAATCAAATAGATTGGCTAATTATTTTTAAGTTTTTCTGGAAATATTCTTATGAAACGTATGCCTAAATGAAAAAAATACAAAAAAATAAATGAAGGCGTGTTAGAAGGTCCTAATTTGTTACTTTTAAAAAAAATATTATCTTCAGAAACTTGACATTTTTGTGAAGAGTGTGATAAATTTACTAAAGTTAAATAGTTATATCATTATTTAATTTAAAAACTAGCAAAAAGCAGAGCTTTGTAAGGGCTCGCAAAGTTTTACTGTCTAGTAATATTCTTATAAAAGTATTTTTATGAGAATTACATCTTTTAATGTATGGACTTTATTTATAATTATCTAACCTAAAAAACTCAGCGTATTTTCACCTAAACATTACATTCGCATCAAAGGCCTGCGTCGTCAGGCTTTGGACTAGGAATATTTGGTTTTTGTTTGTTGGTATTTTCAAGGATAAATATGTATTAAAAATGAAGGTTGATCTTATAAAAAACAGATTTTTGGCATTTTGATGAAATAATTGTTTTTTTTTCTAAAATCAGGAAGTTCCTGGTTTTACGTCGATTTACGAAATCAAAATTAAAAAATGTTTTATTTAAATAAACTTTCAAAATGTTTGGATTACGCAGGTACGAAGAATTGGCGGTAGACACTAAGCGAATACATTTTTCAAATTTTTCTCTCAGAGAAACCCTCGGAGTTCGATTCCAGAGTCAGGCAAATGAAAAAATGAGTTTTTCAGTTTTCTGATAAAACAACTTTGCCCGGGATTGGAAAAGTGCCCTACTGGCGATAGGCTGGCCACCTTCATTTAGTTTTTGTATTTTTTTTTCATATTATAATATATATATATATATATATATATATATATATATATATATATATATATATATATATATATATATATATATATATATATATATATATATATATATATATTATTTATTTATTTATTTATTTATTTATTTATTTATTTATTTATTTCTTTCCTATAAAATAATTTGAAATACACTCTCGTTTGCCTGCGGTAGCCCTGCTTACATCATCTCGGTGGTAAAAGTCAATTATAGATTTTTT
The DNA here is from genome assembly GCA_036924255.1 of Apodemia mormo. Classification (NCBI taxonomy): domain Eukaryota; kingdom Metazoa; phylum Arthropoda; class Insecta; order Lepidoptera; family Riodinidae; genus Apodemia; species Apodemia mormo. The sequence continues at coordinate 38,681,477 of JAUPFN010000011.1, read as the reverse complement.
AAATTTTGAGGTTTTTTACAGACTTTTTAATTCTAACCCTTATTCCTATTTATTTTAAAATTGACGTCTGTGCTTTATTATTTTGAACTAAATCATTTTTAGCTATTTTTGTTTACACATTCCTTTCTTTATTAGAGTCGCAGCTTTTATATGTCATCTTTAGAGAAGCTTGGAGTACTTCATTTCGTGCCTTTATGTTAGAGAGTTCTTCTTCATAATTTTCTTTTTCCTTTTTTTTCTTGTTGCTTCATAAAGTCGCTCCAGATAAATGATGCGACTTTTTGCTTTATCGCATTCAAGTTTTAAGTGACTTTTGGATTTTCTTAAATTACATTTTTTTTTTTCCAACTTCGATTGTTTAGTTTGGACGGTCATTGATTCTTCTGCTCTTGCAGTGGATGCTGTAGATGAGTCTACTAAAACGATTGTAGGAAATAAATTTGCTATCACTACTTTAGTTGCACTTTTTATTTGTTCTTTATTTGATTTTGTTCTTTCCTTTTCTCCCTTTGAATATTCTTTTCCGCTTCTGTCATTTCTGATATTTTTTTTTATATTTATATTTCGGCTTAATTCTTCCTAAATTTTTTTTCTAATTTCTTCTAATTTATTGGAATTATTTTTTAATTTTTCTCTATAACGTAGCATTTTCTGTGCTGGAGTTGACGGCATTTAATATATTATAATAATAATTATTAATATATTATAATAATAATTATTAATATATTATAATAATAATTCATATATGAACACAGGTTAATAAATTTTTTTTACTCAAATTTCCTTGACGTATGTTACCACACCAAAGTAACAAAAAAGGAAGTAACAAAACATGGCTTCAATTATTTTTTAAATCTTATCTATGATAAAAAATCAATTGAAGTTGTGTTAATTTACGTCAATTTATAGAAAACAAAATAAACTACAAGAAAAGAATTAACAAATCTGTTAAAACTTACAACTTACCTTGTAACGGTGGTAACAAATGTAGAATAACAATAACCTTCAACTATACACGTGTGTTGAAAGCAACCGTCAGAAATGTTATGATGTAAAAAATAAACATGTTGGCACAAAATGACGTTCACAGTGTTTTTAAATATATAAACGGGTCAATAACGCGTACATATATAGAACTTACTTGTAAAGCTCGACGTTTCGGCCAAGTTACATTGACCGTGGTCACGAGCAGACTGACCAAAAATGATAGTAGAACGCGTTAGTTTAAAAGTTCATAGTTCACAGTGTTACCAAAACTCATTTAAACTTAGTAAATGGTAGTTTTTCTTGACTTACTTACTTTCTGATCTTAAACAGGTAACTAAATAGGAATTTCACTTTTGGAATTTTTGCTGGGACAAGTTTTAAATGTATATAGATTTTAAATCTTGTAGTAAAATATGAAATAGCAGGCATATTATTAATCTCCTTACCTTTATTAACAAATAAAGTGCAAAATGTTACATAGGTTCTTTTAATAATAAATAAATACAACATTTTTAAACTACGAATATCAAAATGGGACACTTCATATTTCATACATGAGGTTACTTTTAATTATTTTGAAATACCGATTTTAAAATGATATAATTATATTTGGTGGTACAATTAATTATATTTTGTGTTCTTTTTAGTTGAATGTACAGATGAGTTTAAAAAGTTTACTCATTACTATTTGCTTCTATATTTTATCCAAGTGTAAAGTTATGGGACAACTGCTCATCTACGTTAATTTTTTTATATCATAAGATAGAGAACAAGCAGATGGGTCTCCTGATGGAAAGAGTCAACCATCGCCTATAGACACCGAAGGTGTTAATGGTGCGTTTCTATCTTGGGGCGAGGTCTTATGCCACATGCATGAGTTTACCGCCTACCTTACCCTCCGAACCGGAACACGAGTGCAACAAGCATTGACGCTATTGCGGCAAGAATAGGTAAGGCGGTGGTACCAGACCCGGGCGAAACAATGCAGAACTCTATACCACCTGTAGCCATGATGCTCGTGACTCGCATAGCCAATCGGTAGCCTTTTACACCCTGACTGGCAGAATGGCAGTTGGTCTATTCTACAAGAGCTCAGAACCAACATGGAGAGCCCGGAACCAACACGGAGAGCCCGGAACCAACACGGAGAGCCCGGAACCAACACGGAGAGCCCGGAACCAACACAGAGAGCCCGGAACCAACACGGAGAGCCTATCATATATGCCCTTTATATGATAGGCAGAAAGAACCGAATGCGGTACACCACTATTAAAACAGACGCTTTCTTTCTTCTTCATAACTCTATTCGTGACTTGGTCTCCCCTGGTACCTACATCCATCCTCATTCGCTTCGTATATTTTGTTGTCAATCGTTTATCTGTATCACGTATCATCGTTCATTTGTATTATTAAATGAGCACTCAAATCCAGAAACACAAACATTTATGTTCATCACTTTAATGTTCGTCCTTGACAGGAATTGAACCTGAGCCCCATCGATTGCATAGGCAGGGTCGATATCCACTGATATTAGAACAGCTTTTTTTATAGTATAAAATAACAAGCAGATGGGTCTCCTGATGAAAATTCAACCATGGTCTATAGACACCAAAGATATTAATGGTGCGTTGCTATCTTGTAGAGGTCTTATGCCACATGCATAAGTTTACCGGCTACCTTACCCTCCAAACCGGAACACGACAGTGACAAGCACTGACGATATTGCGGCAGGAATAGGTAAGGCGGTGGTACCAGACCTGGGCGAGACTATGCAGAACTATACCACCTAGTGTAGTCACGATGGTAGTTACTCGTGTAGCCAATCGGTCGCCTTTTACGACCTGCCTGGCAGAACAGCAGTTGGTCTATTCTTCAAAGAAGCCCGGGACCAACACCCGATGTTACGTAGAGCTTCCCTGCCCTGAACTGCCTATGGATATTTGCGACATAGGGGTTGTTGCCGATGCGATAGCGCTTTCTGCAGTGTTAAATGGTTGAGTCACGGCCTCAAGCAAATTAAGAATTGTACAATTTGATGTAGTGACGCTTGCTTGTCCATGCACACATTACTTGTTGCCATAAAATATATACTGACAAAGGAAATAGTCAAGAAAAATCAAGTACTTTGGTTATAACAATTTATTTATAAAGTAAATGCGATTGTAAATATACACGCTTTAACATTATGTTACGGTAACTATACAACAATAATAAATATACATCTATATCTAATCACATGGTTAATGGGGGGCAAGAAAATTAAATTACAAAAATATTGCACGTGCGCCAAGTCAGACTATCTCACTGTCGTTGATATTACTCTAAAGAGAGAAGTTGATGTTACTCTAAAGAGAGAAGTTGATGTTACTCTAAAGAGAGAAGTTGATGTTACTCTAAAGAGATAAGTTGATGTTACTCTAAAGAGAGAAGTTGATGTTACTCTAAAGAGAGAAGTAATCTAACTACAATGATTCTTGACCTTTTTGGACTTATACCACTTGTGCATTTGACAAAACCATAACTATAACATCATGTTAAATACGTTTACATACCACATAAGCTAAGCAGCATAATAATTCCAAAAGTTTTGACTTGGCTAGTATCCAAATTATTCATTTTTTTTTATAAATATTAGTTATTCCTAGTGTGAAAATAGTGGCAAGTGTTTTTATAATTTAAAAAAATACAGTGTCAATTGATTCAAATCAAATGTTAAAATATTTCTTTCTTTGAAAAAATGTTTTTAAGATTCGTATTCAAAGTTATGACAGTACAACATGTCCATCAGATTGTCTCAGAGAATCGAGTGATAAACGAGAACGATTTTAGACCTTTGGTTCGCTGTGCCCACGGGCGACCCGAGGGGGGGGGGGTAGGGAGGGGCAGCTGCCCTCTGGAATTTGTTTACCTCTACTAACTATATACTGTTGCAGATAATAAGAAAAAAATATAGCCTTAAAATGTTACGGTTGCCCCCCCCCCCCCTCCTGACCCTGAACCTGAGTACGCCCATGACTGTGCCTTAGATTTGTGGGTGGTATTTTTTGTCTCCACTTTCCATAATGTCCAACATTTACGGCAATTTTGCTTTTATGTTAATGCGACTAGCCATTTGTTTGCGTATTTAACGTAAGTCAGATGTTAACGGACTTGGCGTACGTGTGTACATTATGATATATTTACATAGGACTATACAAAACATTAGCTTAAGCATAAAGGTAAAACTACAATAGACGCAACGTACGTGTTACACCCAAATGACATTATAACGACACACTATAATCCGATAATTTATTCTTGTACGAACATCAACTTCAAGAACATATTTCATGTCAACTTGAATAAACGAGATATAGATTTTTGTGATGATATGTACGCTCTAAACTCTCGCCAGTTACCGTCTACTGTGGTTAAAATAATACATGAATATTGAGTAGATTACTTTTATTTGTGTTAACTATCTAGTAAATGTTCTGTATTCTACATCAATTTCTATTAAACTGTTGATCGGTCTCTGGTCGAAAGTCATATATATATATATATATATATATATATATATATATATATATATATATATATATATATATATATATATATATATATATATATATATATATATATATATATATATATATATATATATATATATATATATATATATATATATATATATATTATAAGTTTGGCGACAAACTTTAATCATAAACAAAAGATACATGTATGTGTCAAATGCATGGTAGTTGGTAGTTTTTTATTATCAACCTACGAAAAAAGTGAAGGTTACCAGTTTCACATACAATATATAATGAGTATGATGATCTATTAGGTGTCCAAACACTAGATTTCGTAAGTGTATGTATGTTTGTAAGTCCTGTCGAAATCTTTCATTTTGATTTGAATCAGGTATATTTCAATTCCCCTAAATTGGATTCTATGTTTCATCAAAATTGGTTCAGTACATGGGCATACCCAGCTTCTGGGCCAGGGGGGGCAACCATAACATTTTAAAACTATATTTTCTCTACAACAGTAGAGATGTTAACAAATTCCAGGGGGGGGGGGGCAATTGCCCCTCCCTGCCCCCCTCGGTGCGCCCGTGGTTCAGTAGTTTTTGAGATACGGGTAGGTAGTTGACAGATATTTAATGTCGGTTTAATTTGTTTATTTTTATTAAATCGTTATTATTATTAAATCGTCTTATTTCTAATGCGAACCGGTATCTACTAATTTGATGTTAGGAATAATATCTTTTACCATACACACGAAACTCAAGTACATTTACATACAAGATATTTTTTCGATTTCTATTTTTACGCATCTCTATATTCTTGTAATTAATACACTTGTAATGATATCCTTCGCTCAGTGAATGATAACGTATCGTGAACGACGTCACTGTACTTAAGATTATTAAAGGTTTCAAGTTTTTAATTGATATTACAACGAATATGTTTAAAATTTTAATTCTTTAGCTTCAGCAAAACAAATTATTATTACGTAGTATTCATAAGGATAATTATTAAGGACTTTATTTATAATATCCATTCACGGGCATTATTGGCATGCATCCATAATGGGAGTTGTTCATTTTGCACGGACTTTATAAATAATGGCTATCAAAAAAGTTTACTTACATTTGATAAATTATCTCGACCAACTCAATCAACGGGGCGGTCGAGTGGTAATCGTAAAATATATTTATCATATCTTTGTCTAATAGTATCTGCCACATACTTGTAAATTACTCTTTTTTTATTTACCTACCCTACAAACATATTCCAAATAGTTCTGTACACGTTAGAATTAGGATTTAGTTTTGTTTTCTTATTTTAACATTTGCAGCCAACTTAAATGTACAAAAAATACATATAATGATGTGATGCAAATAAAAAAATATAAATACCTCTATGAATTCGTGTTCACTGTGTCTGTATGACCCTGCATGTCTGAATTTAAACAGTACCCTGCTTCGTCGATGTCATGGTGTCAGAAGTCGCGTTTTTAACGTTAAAGTGAAGTGTCGATATTTATTGGGCAACCAATCGCAATATGACTTACTGCCCGCCTCTGTGGCCCGGTTTCAATCCAGAAATTATAAAAATGTTAACATTAAAAGTGTTTTAAATCTTATTTTTAATAAAAGATTTTTGACGTGTCATATCTTCCCTTTCGATTTCCTGCAGTCTGTGGGAGCGATTTCGTGAAATGCGACAAAAGTATGTAAAAGGAATCCGGGAAAAAGCGAGCATTTTAAATTACCTAAGGAGTGCGCGGTGGTCGACTGATTTATCAAGTTGGCTGCTTCTTTTTGTAAACTTCGACGACGCTAAGACATGATTAACAAGCTCCTAATAATGAATATGCACTTACAGGTTTTAAAAATAATTTTCAATATATCTTTATGAAAACACAGGTGGAATTTTAAAATCCACCTGGAAGACAGTACTCTAATGTAAAAAATATTACTCTTAACAAAAAACAAAGGAAACATTCTTTATATTTACAAAAATGCAAAATCTAAATATACTTGACTAAAATCGTAACAAAAGAGTTTTGTAATGCTAAAAGACACGGTCGCAGCAATGTGTGTAATGTGTACAATAATTGTTTTATAAGCTGGTAAAACTTTAACTGTGTGTGTAAATCCATCGCAAGAATATGTCAACTATTATACCAACGTAATCACGTTTTCTCTACACAGACATATTAATACTTGCCTATATTTCATACAGCAAAATATTTACGAAAACATATGTTAATTCTTTACTAGAAGTAATAAACAAAGGACTTAAATTTACAGTCGACAAAAACTAATTCCTGTAAATAATATAAATATATTGCCAATTGCCCTGTGTTTTTTTTATATCATAAGATAGCAAACAAGCAGATGGGTCTCCTGATGGAAAGAGTCAACCATCGCCTATAGACACCAAAGATGTTAATGGTGCGTTGCTATCTTGTGGCGAGGTCTAATGCCACATGCGTAAGTTTACTGGCTACCTTATTCTCCAAACCGGAACACGACAGCGACAAGCACTGACGCTATTATGATATTCCAAAAAAAAAATATAAAAATAATAACGAGCGTCTATAAGTTCTGCATTGTCTCGCCCGGGTCTGGTACCACCGCCTTACCTACTCCTGCCACAATAGCGTCAGTGCTTGTCGCTGTCGTGTTCCGGTTTGGAGGGTAAGGTAGGCGGTAAACTTATGCATGTGGCATTAGACCTCGCCACAAGATTGCAACGCACCATTAACATCTTTGGCGTCTATAGGCGATGGTTGACTCTTTGCATCAGGAGACCCATCTGCTTGTTTGCTATCTTATGATATAAAAAAAAGTGAGGCGATTCTGGCGTTATTTTCAACCCTTCTTTGATTCGGTTGCACCCCATTCTACTCTCATTTTTAAAATGCTTATACATTAATACTAGCTGATGTGCGCAGCATCAACCGCGAATGAACTAACATGTAAATGTAAAAAAGTTCATATATCACACCCTATTTTACCATTGCAAAAAATCATCTATTCCTTGTCTACATTGTAAAAACAACTCCTGTCAAAAATATCACCCTTTTTGGTCCAATAGTTTAGTCTGGGTGTTGATGTCAATCAGTGGATCAGGCTTTTCTTTTCAACCAACTTCCCAAAAACAGGAGATTATCAATTCAGCTGTATGTTATAACTCGGTCATTTATAAACCAATTTTGAAAATTAATTTCTTGATTGAAAAAGTGAACTATCCATGGGACCACCATTTCAATTTGGGATCTGACGCAGGATTTCGGAGAAATAAGAAATGGAAAGTCGGTTGCTGCAGTTTTACTGCGTTAAAAATATTACATATACAAATACCTCTATTAAAATTCGTATAAAAATAGGATTTAGACAATAGTAAAGAAATAGATTTTGCTTAATTTAACGGAATTTTGTTTTTTGCTCTGAGCACGAACCCTTCTTTCCTCATATAAGGTTTGGTTAAACCACTCCTCTCTCTTAAACCCCCTAACGCACGATGAATACCCCCCCCCCCCCCCTCCCCCCCTTATGTGGTTTAATGTTATCTAACACATATAGCATAGACACAAACCTCTACAACAATTGATGACATGAGAGAATGATGATTATGTGTCATTATCTTAAATTTAACTTTTCGAAGTTCGTTAGAAGCATTTTGCAGCTCTTCTTTTTCATTACTAATCAACTCTGTATTGAAAATAGTGGATAATATATGGGAATCGTTTAGACCGTATACGCATTTAATATAATGTGGTGATGGTCTGATATCCTAGTGTAATAACATAAAATTGGGTCAACATATATCGGTGCAAACATTTCTTTAAATGTACAATCCAAATACATATATAAGATTACTTTTAAAGGTCCGCCAAAATTTTCAGAGGCTGTTCAGAATCGATAACATGTTCGATTTGTGTAATAAAGAAATAATTTAAAAAATCAAAATTTCATTTTTATCTGCAGACAAACAAAACGCATGGATAAAATTTCAATTCAAAAAAAAGGCAAAATTCGAACTTATATATTTTAGTGCCTTCAATCAAATTAAAAGTGATTGGGAAAAATGTACTTAGAGCGACAGATTACATGATAGTTACTATCGTAATTACAGGTAAATGTAAAATGACACACTGCCAGCATTACAGAGTTCATTCACAACACTCGGTGCAGCCGATTTATGAATTTAGTGGAATATTTTAAACAAATATTTTTATATTATCTTGTAATAATTTTACAATAATAATTAAAACGCATTTTCCATTCAATATTTAGTTCCTAATTTTAAAAATCGGCCAGACCCTTAAAAGTAACACTGTATACACATAATTTAATCGTCACGAAAATGAGTAGAAGTAAAAAGAAACTTTAAATACACGCTTACAAAGGTACATTAGTCATTAACAGTTATGTTTATGAGACGAAACGTGTAAATACAATAATTATCATACGCATACTACTAGTAAATTGGTAACCCGTATAAAATAACCAAAAAGAAATAAAAAAATCTGTAGTTTGCCTGTCTTGAAATAGTAAGCAAAATGCACTTATCATACATATGCATATAACATACATACATCTCTATTTAGACAGATTTACGGCACAATAATATATTTTTCATGTCTTAATTCTTAAAGGAGAATGATGAGTGTTCATACAAAGTTCGCCTAGAATCCAACGCATGTTAAGAGAGGTCATCATTTCACGATCAATTAGTTATTTTTGCCAAAATTTATATTGTATCACGGTCACTTTTTTAAATACTATAATTCACTTAAAACCAACAAGGAGTATGGTAACTTGAATTTGAACAAATTGTACAATTATTACATTCAATTTTCAACCATTTACGTCATATGTCAGCAACATTTGGGTTAAAAGTTTATAAATAAAAATGAGTTAAACACATTTTATAAATAAAAATTATGAAATTTTATGCCACTCGCAGATTAAATATATGTCACTTGTTTTTTTTTGTGACAAAATACCACGATTATTATATTTATACAGCCTTGCGTATAATGTTTCGAGTATTTATTATAAATACTTCCCTTTTTCTTATATAATACTTTGTGAAATATTTTGCATCCTACATATCTGACATTTATCATCCGTTTGGATGAATAAAACAAAGTGTTAATTTTACTTAAAAAAGGAAGATCTTTGCTTGTATCAAAATAAAATGTATACGAGTTTAAAGAGTTTATGACTTCCGTAGAGCGTTCTTTTTTAAAACGTATTTGCTATCAACAAGTGTCCATTGAATTCTGATAAAGGCTTAAATTGTCCATTAAATTAATTTGATAATTTTTGTTAGGGTTGTTTTTCTAGGACTTTTAGGCCGACCTCATCAATCTCCCCATCAAAATTTCAAAACTTGCAAGTTTTCGAAGATTTTTACAATTTTAAAAAATATCTACTCCATCACTGGCGTAATTTATAGTCATAGTAATAAGATTAAATCCTTGAGATTCACAAAGTTTAGTGTGCTCTCACGTTCGTCCCGTTATTGCTGAAGTGAAACTTCTTTACAATTGTTGTGATTTGAAACTCTTTAAAGCAAAAACACGTCACTATAAACAAACACATACACGTACAGGATTAAGCTGATGAGAGAATGAGATAGAATACATTTCACTGTATTTTTTTAAAAATATCTAATAGTTCCAAAACCAGCCAGATACAAACAGTACAGCCAAAGAGATTTTACTGGAACTTTTTACTCCTAAAATACTAAAACTTTCATTCGTTTTTACCACAATTAATCAAAATAATGTCGATCAACTCCTATATATCTCACTCTCTGTTAACCGCCGACACAGAGTCTTCATCTCAGTCTCTTACAAATTAACAAGAAGTTTCACTTCTATCGCGCATGAGTTCACACTTGATTATTTCAGATTCGGCATTAGAACATTCTTTTAAATATATAATGATATAACAATATGGCTGGGCCGCTTAGGCCAGCGCGGAGGCGGGCAGGCTGCTGTGTTTGGGCTTGGCTTTGTGCACGAACACTTTGATGCAGCCGTTGAAGTCCGCACTCACTAGCACGTGCCCCGTTTGGGATGAAGATACCATGCCTCCCTCTGCGGCTTTCTGGTAATAGAAATATTGAAATATGTTAAAAGTACGCAATACTGTCTCGATGACTGATGATGAATTCATATTAATGAATTCATTGTTGGTCTGGGGCACCATATCTTTATCCTAGAATAATCGCTATACCTCCTTAAGCATTTAAAATAGTAGATCCAGGTTTGTTTGTAGTTAATAACGATATACATAATAGTTACATTTAAATGCATAAGCTAGATAAATTAATCCGTTAATTATAAACTCAATATTAAATATCAAAAATCTAAAATCTTCTTATTGTACTATAACTTGGGCAAAGTAAAAGAGCATAGGCAGCTCGTTAAATGTACTTCGGCCTTGGATATCATCGATATTTTTCATCAGGTGAAAAGAGAGTTATAGCACTGATCTTACAATAGTAATTATTTTTTAATCTGTAACTGAGCTTTTTTTATAGAAAAAAGGGAGCAAACGGACAGGAGGCTCACCTGATGGTAAGTGATCACCGCCGCCCATGGACAACCACCTATGAGAACATTTGCATTTGCGTTGCCGGCCTTTTAAGATGGAGTAGGCTCTTTATTTGAAGGTCCCTAAGTCGTATCCGCTTGGAAAAACCCCTGCCGGTAATTGGTTCCACAGAGGAATAGTGCGAGGAAAAAAGTGCCTCGAGAATCGCACAGTTGTGGATTTCCAGACATCGAGATGGTGAGGATGAAATTTTGAATTTTGTAGCGGTGTACGATGGTGAAATTCTGCGAAAGGAATTAATCCAAACAGTTCCCCGGAACACTTCCCATATCGATCCGATAGAAGATGCAGAGCGAAGCCACATCTCTACGTAATTCCAAAGAATCGAGCCGATCAGAAATAGTCCTGTTATAGACGATTCGGGTCGCTCTACGTTGAATGCGGTCAAAAGGAAGGAGCTGGTACTGAAGAGCCCCCGCCCACAAGTGGGAGCAGTACTCCATATGAGGCCGGATTTGCGCCTTACACAGTTGTAAGCGATAGGCCGGCGTGATATACTGCCCGGCCCTATTTAGAACACCCAGCTTTTTTGAGTCTAATCTGGCCTTGCCTTCCAAGTGACCACGGAATTGAAAGTTGTTCGATATGTCAACTCCAAGAATTTCAAGACTGGCTGTGGCTGTTAGGAAGTATTTTCGAAGCAAGGAGATACGACAAAGGGAGATTTCTTAGTGGAAAACGCGCAAATTTGTGCCTTCTTGGGGTTAAAGTGGACTAAGTTTAGTCGACCGCACTTTGAGGCTGTGAAAAGTTGTTCGTCGATTTCTGACACAAGTTTGTCCGGCACTCGTTGACGTATTGTTGGGAAACCTCGCTGCGGCCAGAGTACAAAGCATCACCCGTACTGTCATCCGCATAGCGAATGTTGCTTGACTGAAACATGTCATTAATATGCAGAAGAAACAGTATAGGTGATAGCACACAGCCCTGAGGAACACCAGCATTGACGAGTATAAGTTCAGAGCATGCGCCATCAACAACGACCTTGATGCTTCGAACTGCCAAAAAACTACTAATCAAATGGGAATATAATAACTATATTAAAAAATCTGGATTAGAAAAGTGCCTGTTTTGGCGATAGGCTTGCTACCTATCACATTGTGGGACTAAGTACCTTCGGCAAATCGTGAGTGTACCTCTGCCTACTTCTTGGGGGATTAGGGCGTGAAAATACTTTTTATATAAAAAATCAAGCCTTAAATTTGTTATAACTTAAAATTTATAAAATAGAAACGCATACAAATGAGGAGATTACAGACACAAATATTCATTCATGCCTGTATTCAAATCTATAGCACTACACGATAAATCTTTGCAAGTAACTTCGATCAAAAATAACCAGATTCAAGAGCACGAATAAATGTGTGGTCCTATTTCGTCCAGTCACAGCCAACGTACGGACGCGTCATGTCACAAAAGCGTCTTATGTATAGCATGTGACATTATCAATTGCAATTTTAAACGTCAAAGCAATAAACTTAAGTTGAATTTTCTACGAATCTAATAAAATTTTATGAATTCTCGTCTGTAAACCGAAGCAATGATCTAAACTAAACCATAAAACACAACAAATAAGGTTGATTATTATTAATACACTTTTATGATGTTGCGATATTTTTTGTGTTTCCGCACATATCGTTCTCAAGACATTTTTATTGCGCTGAGTTGGTAGGCAATGATGAAACTTGTTATTTTTGATCGAAAGCAAGTAGCAATTAATTTCATCTATTTAACGAGAATTTTCTAAGAAATTTTATGTTCGTTTCAGTTCTTCGGGAAAAAGATAGCAAATAAATTAAAATTAACTTGACGCTAAGCAGAAACAGATGATAAAAAAAATAATTCTACTTACTTCATTCTTCTCTTCAATCTTTAAACTATCATTCAATTTCTCTTCCCGTTCAGTGATCATCCGTATCATATGATCTGGGTTTGGCGCAAACACCGCGCAGGTCACGACAGCATTATGTGCCTTGATCCCTTCCCAAAAATCATTTCTATCTCTCCTCACCGACGTAAACTTTGAGTAATCATGACAAGTCTTCCAAATGTAGATGCATTGATTTTCTGAACCACTCACAATGTATTTTCCATCATGTGAGAAGGAGGCTTTAATTTGACTAGAGATGTTGACATAGCCTTTATATTTACACGATAAATTTAAGTCTCTCAAATCGTAGAGACGTATCCTGCTATCGTTAGATGTGACTAAGATCTTATCATCATTCGGCATAGGTTCTATGCCGCTAATCTTGCGTCCGGTGGAGTTTTTCCCCCTTGTGGAGCGTACATCTATTTGCGTGTGGTATTTTAACTGGTCAGTAGTGTAGAAGATACATCGACCGTCGTATGTGCCCACTACAGCGAATTTACCATTTTGACAGAAATTTGCTGCTGTTATTAATTTTGTTTTGCCGTCAACCTCGTTCCAAACAGCAACCTAGTAATTAAATTATAAAAAAAACTTTGAGTAAACACAATAAAAAACTAAGAAACGAGATCTCTATAAATACTACTAATACTAATCAACATTATGATACTGTTTAGCTAAAACCTTCTCTGAAATAAGCTGAATATAATGGTACAAATTTCATGGCATATTCAGAGGTACAAAAAGTCTATATTTTTACATATTATGAACGATTGGATGCTGGAGATTATCAGCAACTAAAGGAGAACTGCCACAATATTATTTCAAATCCCGACATAACTTACTTGTGCCAACTCACCTTTTTGTCCGGTATATCCCACAGCCTAAGTTTACCGTCCAGGCTACCGGAGAGGAAATACCGATCGTCTCTTGGATGAAACACAATCGCTGTCACGAAGTCTATATGTTGGAAGCAGCAAAGACATTCGCCACGCGAAATATGCCACAGTCTGACAGTCTGAAAAACGTAAATTAAAATATGTTATGGAATTGAAAAATTTAACTTTTCTGGGTTTGTGGATCTAATCGGAAAGTTTGGCTGTATTTATAGGCTAAAGCATATTACGCTAGGCTTACATTTCACACACTTCGATTAAAATGGCCCCAGTCTAGTTTGTGTCACAACTGCCATTATATAATTGAACATATATTGTAGTCAATAATCTAAGACCCTTGTTTAATTACGCTAGTAACGTAAATAAATTCATACTGTCGTGGACGTGTTGCGACACAAAATTCTCGTGACAGTATGCATTTGGCTGTGTGTGATATGTCATTAATTTATTTGTTATACAGTTTTAAGTAGCGTACCGTAATAATAGTAGGATAGCAAAGGTGGTAGGTGGTAGGGTAGTATTAAACATTCAAAAAAAGGAACACACACTTCTGTCGGCTTTCTTATTACAGATTTTTTCAGACAAATTTTAGTTTACCTGAAATTAAAAAGCAAACAATATCACCCAATAATTGTAACAAAGGAATGAATTCGACAAATTGCATTCAAAATAATTAGCTAGTGTTTGAAGCCAGTACGTACGACAATTATAACATGAGAAATTTAATTTTTTTACGTCCGTTTTAAATTGTCCGGAAGTTCATACAGAGTTTCTTTAATCTAAGTCCCGACATTCGTAGAAATAACCATTAGCTATCAATTTAACAATAACGAGGCGTTCCACAAGTTCGGGAATTTGATAATTAGACATTTATAGGAACATTTCTAGATTACGTTTCGTAGAAAATGTTACTACACGTAATTAAAACGAGTCGTTTTACTGATATAGGAACCGGGGATTAATTATATATATGATACTGACCTTGTCCATGGAGCTGGAGAGTATGAAGTAGTTCTTGGACCAGGAGACGTCGAGCAGGTCGGAGGTGTGTCCGGGGTAGGAGCAGAAGGGCGCGGCGCAGAAGGGCGCGCGGGGCCCGGGCGCCGGCTCGCCCGCCGCGCCCGCCACCAGCGACTCCACCGACGGCGACGGGGACGACTTCTTCTCCTTGTTGTACTTTGTGCGCATCTCCTGTGCCAACCAACTTCTAACGATCACTACGCATCGGAAACTAACTACGATAAGAGCGCCTTCACAGGAATGCGTTTGGTCCCTTTTGTCTGTATTCTTGTTAGGGGGGCGAACTTGTTATATCATTAAGCATATCACAGAGTTTGAAAATAATACCGAAGGATAACGTTAGGGCCATAACTGATCCCAAAACGAACCTGTCACGCTACCTTCTATTACGGGAAGGGTTCTAGAGAGGTTTATTTGCGAGTGAACTCCGCGGCTATATGATCATGTATCTGTAGCGGAACAATGATTTGTAAAACACGGTAACATCACTTAACCGTGTCGCAGATAGTAAGACCATCAGAACATAAGTACGTACAGGCTATAATGCTAAACTGCTCCAAGGCATTTGATAATGCCTGGTGGCCTATAATTTTAGTAAAGTTGTCTACCAAATGTGTACAAACTGTTTGTCATATTTTGAGTTGAAATGTTTTCGACACCGAACAATAAGGAAATAGTAAATTATGGTGTACGTCTTGGAGCCTACAGAATGGAACACACTTATGAATATTATACGTGAAGACCGCCAGTACTTTTGAATGTTAATATAGTTAGATACGCGATTGATTTAACTGTTTTGGTAAAGGAAAACTTATGAGCAAAAATCGAATGGAGGGCTGAGGATACGCTTATACTATTTTTAGCCTGAATAAAATGTGAGAAACTGATAAGAGTTTTAGCCTACGAAGTCACGTTTGATTACTCTGATAGGTGGATTTGGAATACCATTCAATTTGAAAATATTTAGGAGCCTGAAATGTCTGGGAGTAATAAATTGTGGATGGCGTTTTGTCCTTTGCAGAATATGCGTAATCAGTAGAATAGAAGGCATTACGATGCACTGGAAACATGTCGCGTATACCAGCATCGCGTTAGGGCGGGTATAGGGCACAAAGAACCTCAGGAAGAGCTCGCGCTAGCGAATTTTACGAGATAATTTATTTCCGAGTTCTATTCACTCGCTGCGCTGGGACTTAGTTAAGAGAAGTGAGACTCTTAGGCGCTTTCTACATCCTGTCGACGATTGCATTGCAGCCGCATGCGTGGAGCACAATTATGTTAAGAAGAGAAATGCTCACAGGCATGAAAAGCGTCGATCAAATTTGTGCAATTGCAGAGGGACCCTTGAATACAGAAAGCACGTTTGTCTCACGGTAGATTGTAAAAACTAGAAAAATCGATAATTAAAGGGGATCATTATTGTAGGAGTGAAAGGACCACTAAATCTTTAGGGCCTTATGTATTTAATCTTCGGTAGAGTTAACGAGTTTAGTAAAGCGTGGCGTCAAACAACTAATGTAGAAGACTAAAAGCTACCGATAAATGCTTAATACGTAATGTTTATCCCAAACAAGTGATGGAGAGTGAATTTAACATCGTGGAAGAAAACTTGTTCCATGCGAAGTGAACATGAACGATGACAAATTCACAGGGCGTCTTCCACGATTTTCAGATTAAGGTTAACGTTCTCCAATGCCTTGTTCGGGTTGAATACTACTGTGGAGACACAGTATGGAATACGCTGAAGCAACTTTATATGTGAACGCATTGTGGGACGTTAGTCGTCCGCGCGCCCTCACTCGATGTGTACCATTCTAAATAACTTGTAATTTATGTGTATGACGCAACACACTACTTATAAATTATAATACTATAATTCTCCACATTTATATAACATTATACCCCTAAACTACTGTGAATGTACTGTTTTCAATAATATAAAATAATACTTTCAGTTACATCTAGTAATCGAACTATTGTAATGCTAGTATCAAATAAACTAGCCGCAAAACCACGGGTAGGTAGCCTTCCTTAAAGAGTGTTGCACAGTAAAAATGTCTCATAAGGTGCAGGTTAGGAATAGGTATACGTTATTATTCTATTCGATTTTAGGATCTATTAATATGATATATCTATCGCATTTTTGTATTAATTCATTTTAATACTAATTTTAAGCAAATCTGTTCATGATCAAGATTGAATCATCTAAATTAAAGGTTCCCAAAACTTTTTTCTCATAGACCACTTTCAAAATTTTACTGGATATGTTGACCCCTTAAATTTAAATTTCTATCATATTCCCAAAACCTGAAGTTTGGAAGTTTGGATTGAAACTACTGTGAATTAACAGTTTTCTGTTTTTCAAGTTTTTTTTTGTTATGGAACATTGTATTAAAAACACACAATCTAATTATGATGTTGATGTTCGACATAAATACTGAGGAGAATACATTTTTTAAGAAGCCATGGCGGAAATATTAAGTCCTATGAAAACAGAGGTCACAGATAAAGTGATAGCGATTTTGTTAACTGGCATCACAATACAGAGGTGTTTTTTTCGGTCAAAGGAAGTATCCCCGCCGTGACATTAACATACATATACAGACACACTGATGTTATCTTAAAAAAATATATTTATACCTGTGTCCACGAAGAGGTACGCAGAGGTACAAACAGTACACCCACGATTAGCCAAAGAGACTTAGTCTCATAATGTCACCTTTAAAAAAAACATTTCTAGGGACTCAAAACAGAGATGTAATAAAATGAAAATTTTAACTTCTTTAGTTTAGAGGGTAGTTAAAAATAAAGCTAAACTAAGTACAAGTAAGAGTTGTTGTGTCCGACCTGGGACATATCGTGTGCGCTACAATAAGTGCATATAAAAATGGTGGTGTTTGACCTAAATGGTGTGTGCGCTAAATTAGGTGCAGGTGTGGGTGGTGGTGTCTGACCTGGAACATGTCGTGCGCGTCGCGAGTGACCCAGACGCGCAGCACGCGGTCCTGCCCCGCCGTGGCCAGCAGCCGCCCGCACACGCTGAACTTGCAGCACCACACCGCGCCCGAGTGCGCCGAACCCATCTCCTGCGACCAACCAACTTACATTCTACCCGGAATGTTCACACGCGCTTCGAAATCGTTCCGAAGAGTACCACGACATGGGTAGAGTGTGTCTCTTTTTAATAAATAAAGCGCCAATCGCCATATATAAGTGCGGCCATGCGTAGTTTGCAAATTACTAGTAAGTAATTCTACTAATTTGAGAAACAATTTTTGCATTGCATAAGTAATTACGTAATAATTAAAATTAGCACATTTTAGAACTCACTGTGTTAATTAAAATACATTTCATGCTAATGTATTTATCGACGTGTATGAATAAAAGTGATTTAACAATTACCGAATATATAAAAATCTACCATCAGATAGTTTTATTTACACTGGCAATTGCAAGAAAGGGACAACAACCAAATTGTCGTTGTCTTGCTCAGGACGTTTTTCCCCTCTGTTAAGTAAGAAACAAATGTCAACTTTATGAGTATCTAATAAAATAAAGTACATTTTTATTTTTCAAATATTGTTTCGTAATAATTCCAGTTATCGTATAAAAGTTCCTTGCTTGCGACACACACACATACTGAACTTGCAGCACCACACCTAATTTTAATTTTCCTAATAATTTTCCGAAATAAAAACAAAATTGCGAATTTTCACGAAATTAAGTAAAATTTTATAGGAAAAAATTATTAAACATATCGATAATACACATATTTGCCGAAATATTGACAAAAGATTGCAAAAAGACCGTTTTTTTTAATTTGTTATTATAAAATGTTCCTGACCTCTTGCAAGGTTAAGATATTAGGCTTAATAATAATAAAATTGCTATTGTAACGTTTACTGGAAGCAAATACTATTTTTCCCTGTCAAATAGACCTGTTGTCAAGCTTACAGTCCCTGCGCTGTAGCATGGTGCGGGCGACAGTTGCCTGTATGACGTTGTCATCTGTCAGTACTACGTGACTAGGGACGTAACATTACGCATTTCATTTTATTGGTAACGATACTCGCAGCATAAATCTAGTTCTCTTTAATATTGTTATGAAAATGAGTTTAAAAAGAAAATTATTATTTAATTGGTATTTATGTAATGGAATTAATAATATATGTACATATTTGAGGAAGACCAAAAACATAAGTGGTTCGAGCCGAGTTTTTTTTTTGGATGAAACGTGGCTAAACGTCAGCCATGCAGTGGGTAAAATTTAGACCGACAATACGGCACAATTCTATACCAAAGTGCAGGAGGGTAAAGGTGAACGCCTAATTATTTGTCATGCAGGTACAATAAGTGTAATAAGTAAACAACTTGAAATGGAAATATTATTCCTGGATGGACATAGAGGTACACGAAAATTTTTTTTACAAAAAAGGGTCAAATTCGCAGCCCCTTGGCTGATAATGATTACCCTGGCAGTGACGTCGCGACGTCACGCCCATGGCGCACAAAGAAAACTGTGAGCTTGACTATAGAAAATATAAGGCGTTACGACAGGTTATGGTATGTGTTCCAATGTTGTTTTGTAGTGACTGCAGTAAAACACTGCCTACAGTCCCACAAGGCACAAGGGTAGATGTCAAAGTCAACGCGTTTTCAAATCTACTCTAAAAAGATCCTTTATTAATAAAAGTGCTTACCCTCCAAAGCATTGCTGAATATGAGAAATATTGTGGTTAAATACGAGTAATTAGTCTGCAGGGAGTGAGGGATATCTCGAGCGAAGTCGCAGGTACAGATACATTGAAATATAGTACAGCTAGTTTCATGCTATATTTCAATGAGGTTACGTTTTTTTCTGATATATGGAGCAAAAAAGCTATATCCCAAGTAAAGCCCTTTCGTTCATTATTATAGAACAGATTATATAGATAAATAAAAATACTAAAACCCGTTAAATGGTTTCAGATATGGATCTTAACAAATGCACTGGTTTGTGAATTACAAACTATAAGTTACAATCTCAGTCTTAGTCTTATTGACAGCGATGTCAATCATGATTTATCGTCCATAATTAAGGATAAAATTCAACACATTTCGAAGAGTAGAAGCCAGAGTCTCTACTTTGTGGCGAAATTATGCATTAATAGCAATTTGAAACTAATTTTATCGTGAAATTATTATAATTTAAAAAAATTAATTTATCCTACCTGTACGAATCGAACGCATCCGTCAAAATCGTAAGGTCCCTTGTGCGAATTGGACGCCTTTAATTTGATATTGTGCTCCCCACGTACATCATCTACTATGTCTGCAACATCCTCTTTGTGCCGCGCATGAGAAACTTCTTGTGCCAGTGACTTTGCTGCATCGACCGTTTTCTTGACTGTACTTCCAAAGAAACGTTTTAATCTAAAGGAATAAAAGTACAATTAAGTTCAAAATCTATAAATGGTCGGGACACAAGCGAATAGGCAATACAAATGGTAAATTTTCAGGAGATGCAATGTTCATAATGTTGTATATATTTTATATGAACTCTATTTTATATAACTTATTTTATAAGTAGTTGTGGCCGTGACTTCGCAAATATTATAAATATTTTCCCCATTTCATTCCTAATAGTATGAAACTTTGGAAAAAGAGTAGTCTATATTCTGTCTTATTCACATGCTGTCTCTAAATTACCACAATCAAACAAAACAGGAATATTTATTTTTTGTAATAAAAATTTGATAAGTAAACATAAGGCAAACGCATGTCGCATTCACGTTCGAACTTACAATACTGTATATATTTTTTTGGTTTTTGACTTTAAATGAACAAATTCGTTGAATTTTTGGATAATTGGTCCAATAAATTGTATAAGTCAATCGCAGCCATTACTTTCAGATTCTAACTATTCTTTACAGCAGTAAACTCTTTCTTGATTTAGCAACAGATAATGCTAATTGCTGCCCATATAATCCATGATGCCCTATCTTGCTGGGCCTAAACCATGTTACAATTTAAACAAACTACATGCTTGATTAGTATAAAAAAAGAAAAAAACGCGATATTGTTAGATGCTCCTTAAATAATAAACAATGCGCAATGGTCCTCTAAAGATATAAAACAAATCGAAGTTAGCATGAAAAAACCACAATCCATTAGTTTCAACCAGTTCACCTGACATTAATGTTGTCCTGAGAATGTGACTTCACTAACTCAGCTCGTATCATTCTAAATTAACAAACACTTGCAATAAATATCGTTTAATATAAATAGTCACTAATTTGTTCTATTTTTAATAATGTTTAATCCATTTAGTCTATTGAACTGTCTAAATTAATACTCAATACTTTATTGGGTCATGCAGTGCAGTGCCGTGCCGTGTGCTCCCTCCTACATTGTCTCTTTTGTGTTACTATATGAGCAAGGTCGACTAAATTTATTGTCCCCCAAAAGGCTGTTTCGCTTAAAAAAGGAAACCGGTATTGAAAATATTAAAGTTGAGAGCTGAAAGGAAAGGTTAAACTGTTCTCGTAAAGTTAGATGTTCTCAGAAGAGCGAAATAGTATATCATTCCCGCCCATCCATACAACTTTATAAGGCGAAAATTTATGAGGCGCTATTCCAATCTTTGAGTTGGAGCTCTTCAGCACCAGCACCTTTCTTCTTACTAAATCAAGATAGGAGGACTTGAATAATCGAGCAGATTCTAGTTAGTTTGATTTTTGCTGTTGCATAGAAATATCAATTGGTTTTGTATCTTAAATATCATCAATCATAACAACACAAACTTTCGAATCGTTTCCTACCACTGAATGTTACTATTAAACAACGCGCTACCTTCTTATCATCACCTCATCTTAATGTTTAAAATCCCATAACGGTATTATTCTCGAGGCAAGCGTGCCTATCTCTCTATGGAACTAGTGTTTTATGGAATGTTATGGACCATAAGAACAAGAATCTACTCATTCTTAAAAGATCAGGTAGGTAATGTAACCGGTAGTTGTCAAAGGTCGTGGTATCCTTTTTTTTCACCAATTGAGATTCTTGCCCGGTCGTATCCTTTTCATCAATATAAAAATAATTTGCAATATAAACCGTGCTTGAAAATTTTAGAATTCACTCTTACTTAACTATTTGCTTAATCATTTTCCACTTACTTATCAGTTCTTCGTCTTATAGCAGTAGTCTGACGATCGGGTTCTCTCTTGCTATCTTTAGTCGGATCTTCTTCGCCCACGGCACAAACACTTTCACTCTCCTCGTCTGTTTCCCTGTAAGAACCACAAAAACAGTAACAAATGTCACCTGTTACACATTAATACACATATTTAGCTTGGCCGATGGAAGCAAAAAGCTAACAAGAAAAGACATATATATGATAATTTTCTTTATAAAATTAGTTGTTATATTAATTTTAACAAAAAAATCGAAACATAAGTTATTTATTATTAATTACCTGCTTTTCAGTAAAATAAAACTGGTTTCCAATAAGGTGGATTTCCGTGAGATCCATCCGATTATAAAAGCAGTATGTGGAAATGTATGGATTTCTAGAATCTGTCTCAAAAATTACATTTACCTTGTTGACATTACTTATCGCATACGCCATATGTATAGGCAGTGACCCACGGAAGTATTAAATAAAGGTTTTACACGAGGTCGATTGAAATTCTTTACATAATCGCATTAAAAGTGCACCATAGTGTGGAGACACAGTATGGAATGCGCTGACACAGACGCAACTTTATGTGTCGGCAGTATGGGCCGTAGTCGTCCGCGCCCTCACGCGATATATATCACTCTATGTAACTCTTTGGAAATCAGCCATATCAACTTATGGCTTTTTGTGTGTTTGAGTAGGTCTGTAAGTGGTTTATGCCTAATTGAATTAGCCTTGTCTTAGCTTAAGACAGTCTTTAGGGACATGCTGTCACTTTTTTTTTTCATTTAAGACAAAAAGTGACAGCATACTATTTAGAATTTTTTAAGCTAAGACAATGTTAGTTAAATTAGACATTAGACTCAAACTTGAATAAATAAGCTGGCGTTACGATATGGCAAGGGCAAAATAATATCAGGTCCCCAGTATTAATTATAGGTGTAATACTGGATATCCTACCTGACCTGTTAATATGTAACCTTTATTTTTTGCAAAATATTACATTAAGATGTTTGATTGCAAGGCGAGTTCGTATTCTGTCGCAAATTTAAATATTTTTTCGTGAATGTTTTCCAAATAAACCTGCCAAAGCTAAAAGAAAGTATCTTCACGCCCATATCCCCGAAGGAGTAGACAGAGATACAACAAGTGCACCCACGATTAGCCGAAGATACTTGGTCCCACAAATGTGATAGGTGGCAAGCCTATCGCCAACCGGGCACTTTCCAATCCCGGGCAACTTTGTGTTTCTCAGAAAACTGAAACAACACTTTTTTCGTGCGCGACCCGGGATTCGAACCCGGGACCTCATGTGGTCAACGCCAACGCTGGACCACTACACCACAGATTTTAGTTAGTGCATAGATCTCGTGTAAAATTGTTGAAACACGAAGGCGACAAGCAGTGACGTTACGTTGGTAAGAACAGTTATGGCATAACACCGTCCCCGGATGTGATGTCGCAAAATAATTACAATCTCTAATACCACACGAGGTTATAGATATGTTCAGTTTCTCTGTACTTCTCTCTCTTCTCTTACGAGCTGTATGACAGGCAGGCAGATGATCTTATTCTGCATAACGACCAACAGGGGATATGTAGAGTTCATATCTATAACTTATTTTAATAAAAGAAAAGACAAATACTACTAGCCTACGATATTTTTTCACAACTGCCTATTATTTACTATATACTAACGCATCTATTTTCTAAGAAAAATATTAGAGTGAGTAAAAGCAATTCTACATCTACTCGAGCATTTTAGTACAACAAAACCTGTAAAATCAATTCCCGTTAGTATATGAAAAATCTACCTTTATGACCTACACATTGTCTATACATTTTGTAGATAATACTGTATTTATATATAATCGCAAAAATAAGGCTATAATAACACAAACGTTGGTCGGACGCACGATTTCTCTAACGTCCACAATTTGCTTACATCACGTTTGTATTCGCATTGTGTTGATTAAACAACAAACGCCAGTATAATACCTATCAACTAATCATTATTATTACTACTTATCATTACTATTACATACATTATCATTATTATTACTTTTTTTTTCATTATTATTACCTAAGGAAAACTCCTTAATGATAAAACTATTATCATACGACAACAAGAAGCTATAACAATCGTATGTATGAAACTAAATTAATTAATATTTAATGTTGGTATTTTAATACTAACAATGATATTGGGTCAACCCATTAACAGACTAGAGACCTGATAACAGACCAATTATTCTGTCAACACATCAGACTAACAGATCTTATGAGTAATCCCAACCGCAATGCAAGAATTAGTACCAACCAATCCGGTGAGCTAAACATGCGCGGCAAAATACAGATTTTGAATTAGCCAATCGGAACAATGTGTTCCTTTTCCCTGCACCTCAGATTATTAATAGAATTAATTTGATGCAAGAAATCAAACATAAATAGTCTGGCGTGGGTTGTCATTGGGTCAACCAGACGCTTTGTACGGTGAGTATTTGTCTCTATTGTAAAAACCAGGGAAGTAGTCATTTTATCCCACAGTTTTGTCCACTTGCTAAAGACCATAAATTGCTGAAGTCTAGTCGTTTTTAAAAGATACCCTAAGACTTAAAATCTAGGGTAACTTTTGTAAGTGAAACTGATTGTTTAATATGCTAAAGTTAATTTTATAACAGTGCAAGTGCATGTAGAATTTCACCAAGTGCCGATGACGAAAAGTGTAAAATATAATAAAACTTACGTTTGGAAAATACTCATTAAAATAGTATATTATAATTTTCATGAGCGTATTTTAAACTACCCACCAGCATTAGGAAATAATCTTGCAATGATATAGTTTATGTAAGTTATTGCTTCTTGTTTACAAACCAACACAAGTTAAATCTAAACATAGCGAGCAAAGCATGGCATTAAACATGGCATAATACTACACACAGACAACACATAATGAAAAATTAACCTAGTGTCAAGACTGAAGCTAGATATGGCCGGTTGTATGGGCGTGGACGGCGATCTTCGCAAGAGGTTCAAAGAAGTACTGTAGAAGCTTACGGAGGCCCGCTTTCGCCAAGTACTCTTTTGTTTGCTCTTCGGACTGGAAACAATCTTTATTCTTTACGAGACGCGTTTTTTCATATTTTAAAACATGTCAATTTTATCCTTCGAACTGATATGAAAGAAAATATCGCTTTTTAAATATGAAAACGGCGACTTAGTCGTGTGATAACCTGATTTTTATATAGCATATGAAGAACGTTGAAAGAAAACTGTTTACGCTATCGTGCAATCCTACCTAAGGTTCTGTCTCACAAGATTCAAAATCGCGTCATTTACTGGTGGGAAGAGTGCGAAGAACTCTGAATTTCCTCTGAATAAATAAAATATTTTTTATGCTTCTCTTTTTGGGGTCACCATTTTGAAGCCGTTAAGTATCTATCTAATACCTGTAAACGAGCAATAATTCTTGTATGTATATAAATATATCATCTGAATCTCGGAAACGGCTTCGACGATTTTCATGAAGTTTAGTATGCGAGAGATTTCGGGGGCGATAAATCGATCTCGCTAAGTTTCATTTTCAGAAAACGTCGTTTTGCTAAAAAAAATAGGTCATCTAGGTACTTACATTAAATTAACCAAAAATAACTTTTAAATCCCTACTTCTTTTACTTGTTACGTCGGCCATATTAGGTTTTTGCCCATAAATTTGAATCTTTTACTACTTATCGTCTGCGATTGCCAGACTGCAAACCTAGGATTTCTATCATGATTAAAATCATTTAAGTTGATATTAAAAACACGTACTAATAAAAATAAAATAAATGACAAAATTATTAACTAATATTAAAAAATAAAACCATGCCATATTTTCGCACTTTCATTTGGAGTAGTTTTCTATATTTCGTTTTGAAACGAACGAAAACAAACAAGTTCCATTTCATATGCAAACTTTTTAGTTGCTTTGTTATTTGTCTAAGTCAAAAAATTTCACAAAATATCCCAAGATCCCAAGACCTACTCGAATGGTCTAGGTGAATATGTTTATTAAAAATGCTTTTAATGAAAATTGAGGCTTGCACCAAACTATTTTAATACTCTTTAAATGAATTTAAACATAGTAAAAATAATTTAAAAAGCATTTAAATACTTTGATGCAATACACCAACAATATTGACACAATATTTTGTTTAAAGACAACCCACGGCGTCTTGAATAACGCGTGTACAGTACCTTATGAATTATTAGTGTAATATTATTTTGCAATAGTATTTAACTTTGCAATAAATTTTAATTTACGATTTCTATCTTAGTGCTATAAGAGCAAAGAATAGGTACCTTTTGCGGCATATATTGCAGAAATATATGTCGCGTTGTGGCGATTGTTTATATACAAACATTGTACCGAAATTCCGTGTCTCAGCAGCTGCATTATATTTATGGAGAGGTCAAGCGAGGGAGATGAAGAAGTTGGCTGGAGAGAACATCCACATATTATGAATTTTTATCTTCCATGTGTTTGTGTCCACAAAACTACTAAACTAGCAACTTTTTATACTCTATTTTGAAATTG
The DNA here is from genome assembly GCA_036924255.1 of Apodemia mormo. NCBI lineage: Eukaryota > Metazoa > Arthropoda > Insecta > Lepidoptera > Riodinidae > Apodemia > Apodemia mormo. The sequence continues at coordinate 38,654,846 of JAUPFN010000011.1, read as the reverse complement.
TAAGGAAATTCTAAAAATTTTCAAGTGATCACAGCCACAGCTCCCATTTAATAAAAATTATGTCATTCAAAAAGTCAGGTGAAAAGTGGTCATTGAAATTATCCTTTATCAATTAAATTAGAAGCAAACAGCAAAGCAAAATCATTAGAATAATCGTCAAAAATAGTTTCGTTAGGGGCACGTGCAATTCTGAGCCGCGTTCCTCAAATGCCAAAGATATGCCAAAACTAGTATACGAATGCGCGGATTATAACTTTCGAACAACTTACTATAACGTTCGAACAACAACTTTTTAGATCAAGGATCTAAAAAGTGATTCGATGACCGTAACCGTAGTTCCCAACTTTCGGAAGTGGCATTGAGCTTCCGAGAAACAATTGAATCGCCAGTCCCTAATACTAATAGTAACATGTGTACTTTGGACCAAACAGACTATAACAAAGCCGTAGAAATATTCAGAATTAACTATTAGACTCACTAAACGCATTCGTGTATACATCTTCATCTCGTTCACTTCTTAGATAAATCACTTGGGTTAGTGTCATGCGAGTTATATGAACATTACCATATTAGCGTGCAAACATTACACATTTCAAACAATTTGGTACCATGAAAATTGTAAAACTAGCAAGACTGATGTTATTTACTCTCTAACACAGCAAAAACTAATCTGTTATTGGATATTCATACCGTGCATTTACAAACAATTTGCATGACGTTCCCTTAGTTACTATAAAGGTTAGATTGAAAATAACATGAAAAATAAGCGGTTCCGTAGCTATGACTATATTATGAAGTAATCATGCAAATCGGATTGTGAATGGTAGGCTTTGAAAATTATTGTGCAATTTATATATTTCTTAATATTTAGTACAGGTAAGGTGTGTGATATGGAAGTATTTTTATGAATTAAATATAGTTTATATAATAATTTATTTACATATTATATAATTAATTATATAATTGTTGGTTGATTATTAACAAAATTATTACCATTGCTGTAATCATCAAATATCTTATTATAAATTAAATGTAATTTTGTTATTATTAAAAACACAAATAACAGATATAGCGCTAAGAACTATGCGCTTCCCAAAACTGTTAAATCAAATGTAGGTTATCTTTCACGCTCGGCTCAGTCCCCTGGAAGTAGTAAGCATCTTATCATTAATAGATGCTTAGATGATGCAATTGTCATTATCCTAGCTTAATCTTCACATCACCTCAGCATTAATTAGGCCTGTGACGTTATTCTAAGACTTTTTTCATATGTATACTATAAATTATGAATTCACTGGCATATACAAGTCCACAATTTTAAATCAACTTCTCTTCAAATTAATAAAAATATGTCCATATCACTTGATAGTGTATATCCATTGGTCGTAGCCAATGCGTCTGACGTATGCATAGATTTGAAGTCTGACGCATTAGGCGCGACTTCGGGATCTGGTTAACCAGGCGTGCGTACCCAACATTAAGGAAAGAAGTTGTTGTATGTATGTTACCTGATGTGCTCATCGTCGTTGGTGCGGCCGATGTATTCGGATGTGAGCCGCATTATGTGCAGGCTGAGCGGGTTAATGCACTGCGGCAGTTTGTGCTCCGCTTCGCTCAGAGGCATCCGTTCTCCTGAAGAGTTTCATTGTGGTTAACTTTATATACTATATAACTTTAATGCGTGGTGTTTCAGAACGATCTATTTGAAATGACTGTAAAAAAATCTAAGTGTAATTATTTATCTATTTATACCAAAATGTATACAAAGAATGAAATTTTATTTTTGAAATATTTTAATACATAAATGGCGACTGTTTTTTTGATGACACTCCTCAAACTTTTTACGCACGTTATCGAACACTTTTCGAAGAAACTTCTAAATAAATCTGATCTACTCTTCAATATTTCTTTTTAACTCTACACAAACTTTTTGGATTATCCTCGTAGGCAAAACTTTTATAATAACCTCACAAGAAAATTTCGAGTGAAATAAAATAAGGGCTCCATAGTGATCACTCAATGTTACCCCTTCAAGAAATCACTTTCTTGGGAAACACTAGCAGTTCTGCTCGCGAGTTGGTATTATGCGTCATAACTCTTTTTTGCTCAAACTGCAAATGGCGATTGTAATGCTCACTTCCTTTTAGTCTAGGACTGATAAATTGCTTATCATCTCTCTATAGTGCGCCGATATCACAGTAATTGCTATGCCTCTATAATTTAAAAAAAAGGAGCTCCAATAATACACTTTGCTGTAATTGCAACCTAAACTGTAACTGTAGGGCTATGCAAGAGCGTTGATGTAACATTAGATTGCTTTCTGCTCAAAATCAGCAATTTTGATGATTCTCGTAACCTCATTTTAAATGGGCCGTTGCTGAAGAAAATGTCATAATCGTCAACCCCCTCTAACATTATGCTTACATAATTTAATTTTAAAACAAAATCATTTTTATTCAACTTCTGCACAATCTGAATTTTATAGAACTTAAGATGCAAATCAGATTTAATAATGCAGTGAACTGTAGCTCTAGATAGCCCCAATTGCTATTCTCGAGTGTTAGAATGAAACACTGACTCGTATTTATCCACGTATATTTCTCGTATGTAGAACTCAACCAATATAAAAATGCTAACAGTTCAAGTAACACAATGTGATATTAACTATTGCGCGATTTAAAAACAATCAGCGCCATCTATTGGTAGACGGACAAATTACACTCTACTTACATTTATTTTACTCATTCCGCCCACCAAGGACTTGTCCTTCAAACAATAAATAATATTAAAAGAAATATTAACAAACATTTTTAAGAAGTAATTTTCACAATACCTGCTTCACACTTATGTAAACACAATCACTTAATAATTTTACACATCATAAGTTTTATATTAACAGCAAAAGAAAAAAAAACCAATGAAAAAATAATATTTAAGCAAAGAAAGCAAACCCGCCCACCGTGACAATGTGACTTAAAAAGTTTAAGACTTAGTCAAGACAACAAGTTTGCTAACAGGACGTTTATATGAACCACCTTTACACTTTAACGTTACCACTCGAGTCACATTATCAGGTCCGGTATGCTTTTCTATGACTTTACCAAGAATCCATTTTGCAGGTGGTATATTGTCATCTCTTATTACAACTATATCTCCAATGTCAATTTCGGGTTTTTTCTTACACCATTTATTTCTCTGATTTAAATTACTTAAAAATTCTTTAGACCACCTTTTCCAAAACGCATTCACCATTTTTTGAATCATTTTCCACCTATCTAAACCAATTACATTTTGATCCGAATAATCCATGTCGTTAAGATTTAATAATGATTCTCCTATTAGAAAATGACCAGGTGTCAATGGGAGAGGGTCATTTGGGTTATCGCTAAGAACACTTAAGGGACGCGAATTTAAACACGCCTCTATTTGTGTCAACACGGTAGACAGCTCTTCATAGGTTAAGGTAGTATCTCCAACAACTCGTTTCAAATGAGCTTTAGCACATCGCACACCCGCCTCCCATATTCCCCCGAAATTAGGCGCGCTTGGAGGTATGAAATGCCAGTTTGTTGACTCTAAAGTTAATAACTCTGCTATTTCATTAGGTAGTTCTGATTTAGCACTATTAAACATATTTTTTAAAATGGCATCTGCACCAACAAAGTTAGTCCCGTTATCACTGAATAGGTCCTGGCAATGACCTCTACGTGCGACAAATCTTCGAAACGCAGCAATAAAACCTTTAGCGGTTAAGTCAGACACAGCCTCTAAATGGATTGCGCGAGTCGCCATACAGACAAACAAGCATATGTATCCTTTGTAGGACTTCGCTCCGCGTCCTGGGGAAAAGCGAATATTTACGGGACCTGCGTAATCTACCCCTGAAGTCTTAAACGGTCGAGCCGGTTTTAGTCTACACTCTGGCAATTGACCCATCATTTGGGCAGCTACTGCCTTAGAATGTCTTAAGCAAGTAACACAACTCCTATACTGCTTTTTAATCATCTCACGTGCTCTCAATATCCAAAATTTAGATCTTAAGAAATTCATCATTAGTTGAGGACCACCGTGAAGCGTCCTTCTATGTGCATCATCAACTATTAATCGACTAAGATGATTCTTAGCTGGCAAAATAATTGGATGCTTTTGATCATAGCTCATATCTGCTTGGTTCAAGCGGCCACCTACTCTTAAAATCCCGTTTTTATCCAAAAAGGGACAAAGAGAGTATAATGCGCTTCGATTTCCAACACAACCCTTGGTTTTCAATGCATGTATTTCCTCTGCGAAATCACATTCTTGAACCTGTTTGATGCAAAGATTCAAGGTTTGATTCATTTCATCAGATGTGACATACTTCTGAAACGGTTTCCTTTTTTCCAGTGGCAACCTTGTTTTGAGAAATCTCCGACAAAATGAGATTACTTTTAACATTTTAGTCAGGTCTGAATATTTCATCCACTCAAAATATTCACATTGATTGTTCATTACAACAAAGGATTTTATTCGTTCTTCTTCATGGGTATCAATAATATTAGGTCTCTTAATTTGCAACACTCCTGCCGACAGCCATCGAGGACCATTCCACCACAGATCATTACTACTTAATTCAGTTGGTTTTAATCCTCGAGATGCACAATCTGCGGGATTAGTATTTGTTGACACGTGTCCCCACTGCTCGAAGTCCATTATAGTGAGAATGTGAGATACTCTGTTACTCACGTATGTGACCCACCGGCTAACGGGTCCTCGTAGCCAAGCCAATACCACTGTAGAGTCAGTCCACGCAAATAAGTTATGTTTAGGTATCCTCATTACTTGCGAAACCTCATTTAATAGTTTTGCGGCTAAAGTGGCTCCACATAGTTCTAGGCGGGGTATAGACAACTGTTTCTCAATTGGAGCAACCTTAGTCTTAGCGGTAACAAGTCTTACGTGTACTTTACCGTCCTCGTTTATTACTCGTAAATAAATAACAGCTGCATAAGCTACATTTGACGCATCTGAAAATGCGTGAAGTTCTAATCTTGAGTTCCTTGTTGAACCAAGCCACCTCGGTATCAAAATATTTTTAACATTGATCAAATCATGTTTGTATTGTAGCCATTCGTATAGTAAATGTTTGGGTAATTCATCATCCCAGTGAAGAGATTCTTTCCATAATTTTTGGATAAACACTTTTGCAGTGATTACAACTGGAGCAATCCAGCCGATAGGATCGTAAAGTCGGGCAATGTCCGACAAAACTTTCCGTTTTGTAATAGGTTCATCACTATCAATCAAAGTCACTAGGTACTCAAAGTTATCTGTACATCTGTTCCAACAAATGCCTAAAACTTTCATCATATTGTCAATTTTAATCGTTACTGAATTTTCAGTATTCAATTTATTTTTCCCAACATAATCCAGAAACCGTTGACTATTACTGCTCCATTTTTGTAATTCAAACCCACCAGCTTTCATAAGTTTACACATTTCGTCATAAATATGCAACGCTTCTGTCTCTGTTTCACATCCCGTCATTAAATCGTCAACATAGTAATCAAGTTGAGTAATTTGTGCTGCCAGCGGATATTTGTCTCTTTCTAGTTCTGCTAAGGTTTGTAGAGTTTTTACTGCAAGGTATGGTGCACAAGCTGTGCCAAACGTTAGTGTCAATAGTTTATGGTGTTGTACTGGTAACTCAGGTTTAATCCTCCACAATATCCTCTGGAAATCAGTGTCATCTTCATGCACATATACTTGTCGGTACATTTTCACAAGATCTGCTACAATTGCAATAGGGTGTTGGCGCCATCTCAGTAAAAGGTGCCTTAAATCTTGCTGGAGTTTAGGGCCCACCATGAGGTCATCATTAAGAGACACGTTATTTACACCCCTACTGGAGGCATTAAAAACTACTCTGACCCTTGTCGTTTCTTTGTCTTCTCTCACCACTGCATGATGAGGAAGATAGACAGCTTTTGGATTGTTAACGTCGTCATCATTGATCTGCTTCATGTGGTTCAGTGTGGAGTATTCCTCTAAAACTCTATTATACTCGGTCAATAGGGCAGGGTTCTTACTTAATCTCCGCTCTAAAGAATGCAATTTATTGATAGCGATATCACATGAACGACCGTATTGACATTGTGGATCGCTTGTTTTAAAAGGTAATCTTACAATGAATTTACCATCTTCTCGTCTGCAAGTTGTTTCTTCATATAACCTTTCACAAAGTTTTTCTTCCTCTGTTAATCTCTTCTCTATACTATTCGGCTCGTTTTCTGTCTCCCAAAACTTTTTCAGTAACTCGTCTTCTCGTATTTGAACATGTAAAGTTATAATTTCTTCGCTTTCTAAATTTTGTGATACTTTTCCAGATAAAATCCATCCAAATAAAGTATTTTGGGCTATTAATTTCCCGTGTGGGCCTTTTTTAATTCCACTTAATAAAATTTCTCCATATATGTCAGCACCAAGTAGCACATCTACCTTTCCTGGTGATGTAAATCCAGGATCTGCGAGAGGTAAAGTTTTCAGCTCTAACCACTCAGGAATACATACCTCACGACTCGGCAATAATGATGTAAGTGATTTTAATACATAAGCATTAACACAAACAGCCTTTTCAGGTTCGTGACGTGATTCAACTTTAAAATTAACTGCGTATTTAATTGTAGTTTGACCGTCTCCCAAACCAGACACCTTACCATTTACATTAATACGCTTAAGACCTAATAGTTGTACAGTGTCTTCGCTCACAAAAGAAGCTTGTGAGCCTGGGTCAATTAATGCTCTTAAAACATAAGAACCGTTCCTAGACTTAGATTTAACAACAGCAGTCGCTAATAATACATTATATGTTTTTAAATCTCCTCTTGAAAAATTTGCCACTACATTTGTCTCGTTTAAAGGTGCAGTTATGTCCCTGTTGCATTGTGCAGGTTCTGTTTTAGATGTCTCCGCTTGTCTCGTGATGTTATTATAAGCATCTTTATCTTCATTTTCAAAATGAAGAAGAGTATGATGTCGTCTACCACACTTGCGACAGGTAGAGTTTTGATGACATTTGTGAACACTATGGTTAGGTGCAAGACAATTGAAACACAGCTTTTTAGTTTGTGCAAGGTTTTGTCTTTGTAGGACTGGCTGTTTCTTAAACTGAGGACAATAATACACAAAATGTGGACCGTTGCATTGTACACATATCTGCTCAGGTGCACCTTGTCTCATGTTTACAGCTGAGTGAAATACTTTAGGCTTTAGTGGTTGATTTAAGTTCCTGTTTTGTACGCTAGCTTTAGTAGTTGTTTGCTTACTCGTATCAAACATCTCCAAACTTCTAAACCTTGTTTCCAAAAACTGTTCCAATTGAGACCATTTGGGCAGACAATCCGGTGCAACACTACTTATGTGAGTTTCCCATTGCCTGTGTGACTCATGATCTAATTTTGATACCACCAAATAAATAATAACTGCATCCCATTGTTCTGTACTAATATTCATGTTATTAAGAGCCTTAATACAAGAAGTCGTTGTATCTAATAAATTTCTTATGGCACTCGCAGATTCATAATGTAAAGATTTTTGTCCAAATAATGTCTTCATAATTGCGTTACAATTATATTTCTTATTATTATAGCGCTTGGTTAGTTGCTCCCATGCTTCTTTATAATTAGCTGATGTAGTAGGAAAATTTCTAAGAAGCGCTTCAGGTTCACCCGTCAAACTCGATTTTAAATAGTGCAATTTTTGAACTGGTGAAAGAGTAGAATTTTCGTGTATTAGTGAGACAAACATATCATAAAAGGATTGCCATTCAGTATACTTTCCTGAAAAATGCGGCAGTTGAATTCGGGGTAATTGCACTTCTGAATTATTCATTTTAAGATTAGACGATGAACTCTCATTTGTATCTGTCTTCTGTGCAACATTATGTGAATTCGCAATGGCGATATAGTCCCTTAGAAGAGCTTTGTACTGTATATAAACTTCTTGAAAAGTATCTTGTACATCATCTTGAAAATATTGTAAATTTTCTTTCTGTTCCTCTGTAGCCTTAGCAACTATCTCAAGATGGTTTTGATTAAAAGCTTCTTCTAATTTCTCCAGTGCTTCTACTCTAGCGGTTAAATAGCTCAATCTTCCGCGAACCTCAAGATTTGCCTTTTTGAAATTCCGCTCTGCTTTGGTTAATTGTTCAAATAAATCTTGCTGACCTTTTATTAGTTTTTCCATTTTTTAAAATCAATGTGTAGTAGTTTTCGAATATTTAGAAACGATAAATCTGACTTTCTACTAAATATGCACAATATCTTGAAACTTCTTGTTTGATAATGAACAAACAGTTTAAGTTAAAATAAGAAAATTAAAATTGAATGCAGATGTTTATAAAACGTAAGTTAAACTTTCACAGTTCCCAACATAGAAAAAATTCTAAGTCCTAAATTGTAAACACATATAATTTTTCAAGTTCAAATCAGAAAACTTTCTAAGTATGAAATCACAAGTTCACAAACCGCAAATCATTCTAAGTTTAAACTGTCTGTTAAATTTTACAAGTCTATACAACACTAATTTTTCTAAGTCCGAATTTACACTCAAATTTTTCTAAGTTTTTGAATTCTCTACTTCTTATAGTCTATTTTACTCACGGTTTTGAGGTACAATCCAAGACACTTCACTTTTTACACAACACTGACACTTCACTTTTATCACTGATCACTTTATCCACTACTTTCACTACTTCCCGGGTTTCGGCACCAATGTTAGAATGAAACACTGACTCGTATTTATCCACGTATATTTCTCGTATGTAGAACTCAACAATATAAAAATGCTAACAGTTCAAGTAACACAATGTGATATTAACTATTGCGCGATTTAAAAACAATCAGCGCCATCTATTGGTAGACGGACAAATTACACTCTACTTACATTTATTTTACTCACGAGTTTTAATGCAAACACGACGTAATCGACTCACAAAATTCGCAACCAACTCGATGTTTCCAGGGATTTTTGCTGTTCTTGTATGACCATGATGAATATTGTCTAGTGTGTTTCCTGTAACCTTGAATGCCTGGATTCACGTGAGGATAGAGGCATTACTAGTGGTTTCTCCAATTTTACGCAATTCGTAATGAAATCGAAATAGTCGACGAACGCGAACGAGCGATCTATTTTTCTCGAAATACGTTACGCACGCAGCTGTTTTCTGTACCTACTCCTTAAAGTGATAGTGTGAAAACTTTGACTAAGGGCCAGGCAAAGGTGAGATAATATTTCAGTCTGGAACAGTTGGTCAACCTTTATCAAGTACAAGTTCGTTCGTGCATGGAATGCTGCTCTCACCTCTGGGCTGGATCCGCCAAGTACCAGCTGGAGATGTTTGAAGCGACAGAGGGTGTGCCAAGCGGCTCATAAACGACGATGATATTGTTGGAAAAAACTCCAGAGCCTCGCTCATCGCCGCAGAGTGGCTAGTTTATCGTTTTTTTATCGGATACACTTTGGAGAATAGTACGATTTAATTCCGCTATTTCCGTTTTTCTATCGATCATCTAGGCGCATAGATATTAATAATCGTCATATTATGGTGGCCGTTCCATGTACAAAGCGAATAGACTCGACATTCTTTATTCGAACCGCAAGGGATTGAAACATGCTCCCTGAGTCTGTGTTCCCCGATGAGTACAATCTTAGGATCTTCAAGAGAAGAGTGAACAGGTACCTTCTAGGGAAGCGCGTTTCATCTTAGGCCGCATCTTAGCTTACCATCAAGCAAGATCGTGGTCAAACGCTTCCCCCTATCGATGCTAAAAAAAAGGTAGGAAAACTTCTTAAAGGCTTACGTAATAGGATATCGGGAACTAACGGTATGAAAGCGAAAATCTCCGAGAAAGGCTTAAAGGTAGCAGCGCAGGACATCACTAAAATGCACTGACCGGTGTCCAGGTTGAGCACGGTGACGCGCGTCAGTATGTCGGTGTCGGAGAGCGGCGCGGCGCCAGTGTGTGTGTGTGTGTGTCGCACTGACCGGTGTCCAGGTTGAGCACGGTGACGCGCGTCAGTATGTCGGTGTCGGAGAGCGGCGCGGCGCCAGTGTGTGTGTGTGTGTGTCGCACTGACCGGTGTCCAGGTTGAGCACGGTGACGCGCGTCAGTATGTCGGTGTCGGAGAGCGGCGCGGCGCCAGTGTGTGTGTGTGTGTGTCGCACTGACCGGTGTCCAGGTTGAGCACGGTGACGCGCGTCAGTATGTCGGTGTCGGAGAGCGGCGCGGCGCCAGTGTGTGTGTGTGTGTGTCGCACTGACCGGTGTCCAGGTTGAGCACGGTGACGCGCGTCAGTATGTCGGTGTCGGAGAGCGGCGCGGCGCCAGTGTGTGTGTGTGTGTGTCGCACTGACCGGTGTCCAGGTTGAGCACGGTGACGCGCGTCAGTATGTCGGTGTCGGAGAGCGGCGCGGCGCCAGTGTGTGTGTGTGTGTGTCGCACTGACCGGTGTCCAGGTTGAGCACGGTGACGCGCGTCAGTATGTCGGTGTCGGAGAGCGGCGCGGCGCCAGTGTGTGTGTGTCGTGTGTGTGTCGCACTGACCGGTGTCCAGGTTGAGCACGGTGACGCGCGTCAGTATGTCGGTGTCGGAGAGCGGCGCGGCGCCAGTGTGTGTGTGTGTGTGTGTCGCACTGACCGGTGTCCAGGTTGAGCACGGTGACGCGCGTCAGTATGTCGGTGTCGGAGAGCGGCGCGGCGCCAGTGTGTGTGTGTGTGTGTGTCGCACTGACCGGTGTCCAGGTTGAGCACGGTGACGCGCGTCAGTATGTCGGTGTCGGAGAGCGGCGCGGCGCCAGTGTGTGTGTGTGTGTGTCGCACTGACCGGTGTCCAGGTTGAGCACGGTGACGCGCGTCAGTATGTCGGTGTCGGAGAGCGGCGCGGCGCCAGTGTGTGTGTGTGTGTGTCGCACTGACCGGTGTCCAGGTTGAGCACGGTGACGCGCGTCAGTATGTCGGTGTCGGAGAGCGGCGCGGCGCCAGTGTGTGTGTGTGTGTGTCGCACTGACCGGTGTCCAGGTTGAGCACGGTGACGCGCGTCAGTATGTCGGTGTCGGAGAGCGGCGCGGCGCCAGTGTGTGTGTGTGTGTGTGTCGCACTGACCGGTGTCCAGGTTGAGCACGGTGACGCGCGTCAGTATGTCGGTGTCGGAGAGCGGCGCGGCGCCAGTGTGTGTGTGTGTGTGTGTCGCACTGACCGGTGTCCAGGTTGAGCACGGTGACGCGCGTCAGTATGTCGGTGTCGGAGAGCGGCGCGGCGCCAGTGTGTGTGTGTGTGTGTCGCACTGACCGGTGTCCAGGTTGAGCACGGTGACGCGCGTCAGTATGTCGGTGTCGGAGAGCGGCGCGGCGCCAGTGTGTGTGTGTGTGTGTCGCACTGACCGGTGTCCAGGTTGAGCACGGTGACGCGCGTCAGTATGTCGGTGTCGGAGAGCGGCGCGGCGCCAGTGTGTGTGTGTGTGTGTCGCACTGACCGGTGTCCAGGTTGAGCACGGTGACGCGCGTCAGTATGTCGGTGTCGGAGAGCGGCGCGGCGCCAGTGTGTGTGTGTGTGTGTCGCACTGACCGGTGTCCAGGTTGAGCACGGTGACGCGCGTCAGTATGTCGGTGTCGGAGAGCGGCGCGGCGCCAGTGTGTGTGTGTGTGTGTCGCACTGACCGGTGTCCAGGTTGAGCACGGTGACGCGCGTCAGTATGTCGGTGTCGGAGAGCGGCGCGGCGCCAGTGTGTGTGTGTGTGTGTGTGTCGCACTGACCGGTGTCCAGGTTGAGCACGGTGACGCGCGTCAGTATGTCGGTGTCGGAGAGCGGCGCGGCGCCAGTGTGTGTGTGTGTGTGTGTGTCGCACTGACCGGTGTCCAGGTTGAGCACGGTGACGCGCGTCAGTATGTCGGTGTCGGAGAGCGGCGCGGCGCCAGTGTGTGTGTGTGTGTGTGTCGCACTGACCGGTGTCCAGGTTGAGCACGGTGACGCGCGTCAGTATGTCGGTGTCGGAGAGCGGCGCGGCGCCAGTGTGTGTGTGTGTGTGTGTCGCACTGACCGGTGTCCAGGTTGAGCACGGTGACGCGCGTCAGTATGTCGGTGTCGGAGAGCGGCGCGGCGCCAGTGTGTGTGTGTGTGTGTCGCACTGACCGGTGTCCAGGTTGAGCACGGTGACGCGCGTCAGTATGTCGGTGTCGGAGAGCGGCGCGGCGCCAGTGTGTGTGTGTGTGTGTCGCACTGACCGGTGTCCAGGTTGAGCACGGTGACGCGCGTCAGTATGTCGGTGTCGGAGAGCGGCGCGGCGCCAGTGTGTGTGTGTGTGTGTGTCGCACTGACCGGTGTCCAGGTTGAGCACGGTGACGCGCGTCAGTATGTCGGTGTCGGAGAGCGGCGCGGCGCCAGTGTGTGTGTGTGTGTGTCGCACTGACCGGTGTCCAGGTTGAGCACGGTGACGCGCGTCAGTATGTCGGTGTCGGAGAGCGGCGCGGCGCCAGTGTGTGTGTGTGTGTGTCGCACTGACCGGTGTCCAGGTTGAGCACGGTGACGCGCGTCAGTATGTCGGTGTCGGAGAGCGGCGCGGCGCCAGTGTGTGTGTGTGTGTGTCGCACTGACCGGTGTCCAGGTTGAGCACGGTGACGCGCGTCAGTATGTCGGTGTCGGAGAGCGGCGCGGCGCCAGTGTGTGTGTGTGTGTGTCGCACTGACCGGTGTCCAGGTTGAGCACGGTGACGCGCGTCAGTATGTCGGTGTCGGAGAGCGGCGCGGCGCCAGTGTGTGTGTGTGTGTGTCGCACTGACCGGTGTCCAGGTTGAGCACGGTGACGCGCGTCAGTATGTCGGTGTCGGAGAGCGGCGCGGCGCCAGTGTGTGTGTGTGTGTGTCGCACTGACCGGTGTCCAGGTTGAGCACGGTGACGCGCGTCAGTATGTCGGTGTCGGAGAGCGGCGCGGCGCCAGTGTGTGTGTGTGTGTGTCGCACTGACCGGTGTCCAGGTTGAGCACGGTGACGCGCGTCAGTATGTCGGTGTCGGAGAGCGGCGCGGCGCCAGTGTGTGTGTGTGTGTGTCGCACTGACCGGTGTCCAGGTTGAGCACGGTGACGCGCGTCAGTATGTCGGTGTCGGAGAGCGGCGCGGCGCCAGTGTGTGTGTGTGTGTGTCGCACTGACCGGTGTCCAGGTTGAGCACGGTGACGCGCGTCAGTATGTCGGTGTCGGAGAGCGGCGCGGCGCCAGTGTGTGTGTGTGTGTGTCGCACTGACCGGTGTCCAGGTTGAGCACGGTGACGCGCGTCAGTATGTCGGTGTCGGAGAGCGGCGCGGCGCCAGTGTGTGTGTGTGTGTGTCGCACTGACCGGTGTCCAGGTTGAGCACGGTGACGCGCGTCAGTATGTCGGTGTCGGAGAGCGGCGCGGCGCCAGTGTGTGTGTGTGTGTGTCGCACTGACCGGTGTCCAGGTTGAGCACGGTGACGCGCGTCAGTATGTCGGTGTCGGAGAGCGGCGCGGCGCCAGTGTGTGTGTGTGTGTGTGTCGCACTGACCGGTGTCCAGGTTGAGCACGGTGACGCGCGTCAGTATGTCGGTGTCGGAGAGCGGCGCGGCGCCAGTGTGTGTGTGTGTGTGTCGCACTGACCGGTGTCCAGGTTGAGCACGGTGACGCGCGTCAGTATGTCGGTGTCGGAGAGCGGCGCGGCGCCAGTGTGTGTGTGTGTGTGTGTCGCACTGACCGGTGTCCAGGTTGAGCACGGTGACGCGCGTCAGTATGTCGGTGTCGGAGAGCGGCGCGGCGCCAGTGTGTGTGTGTGTGTGTCGCACTGACCGGTGTCCAGGTTGAGCACGGTGACGCGCGTCAGTATGTCGGTGTCGGAGAGCGGCGCGGCGCCAGTGTGTGTGTGTGTGTCGCACTGACCGGTGTCCAGGTTGAGCACGGTGACGCGCGTCAGTATGTCGGTGTCGGAGAGCGGCGCGGCGCCAGTGTGTGTGTGTGTGTGTCGCACTGACCGGTGTCCAGGTTGAGCACGGTGACGCGCGTCAGTATGTCGGTGTCGGAGAGCGGCGCGGCGCCAGTGTGTGTGTGTGTGTGTCGCACTGACCGGTGTCCAGGTTGAGCACGGTGACGCGCGTCAGTATGTCGGTGTCGGAGAGCGGCGCGGCGCCAGTGTGTGTGTGTGTGTGTGTCGCACTGACCGGTGTCCAGGTTGAGCACGGTGACGCGCGTCAGTATGTCGGTGTCGGAGAGCGGCGCGGCGCCAGTGTGTGTGTGTGTGTCGCACTGACCGGTGTCCAGGTTGAGCACGGTGACGCGCGTCAGTATGTCGGTGTCGGAGAGCGGCGCGGCGCCAGTGTGTGTGTGTGTGTGTCGCACTGACCGGTGTCCAGGTTGAGCACGGTGACGCGCGTCAGTATGTCGGTGTCGGAGAGCGGCGCGGCGCCAGGTGTGTGTCGGGTGTGTGTGTGTGTCGCACTGACCGGTGTCCAGGTTGAGCACGGTGACGCGCGTCAGTATGTCGGTGTCGGAGAGCGGCGCGGCGCCAGTGTGTGTGTGTGTGTGTCGCACTGACCGGTGTCCAGGTTGAGCACGGTGACGCGCGTCAGTATGTCGGTGTCGGAGAGCGGCGCGGCGCCAGTGTGTGTGTGTGTGTGTGTCGCACTGACCGGTGTCCAGGTTGAGCACGGTGACGCGCGTCAGTATGTCGGTGTCGGAGAGCGGCGCGGCGCCAGTGTGTGTGTGTGTGTGTCGCACTGACCGGTGTCCAGGTTGAGCACGGTGACGCGCGTCAGTATGTCGGTGTCGGAGAGCGGCGCGGCGCCAGTGTGTGTGTGTGTGTGTCGCACTGACCGGTGTCCAGGTTGAGCACGGTGACGCGCGTCAGTATGTCGGTGTCGGAGAGCGGCGCGGCGCCAGTGTGTGTGTGTGTGTGTCGCACTGACCGGTGTCCAGGTTGAGCACGGTGACGCGCGTCAGTATGTCGGTGTCGGAGAGCGGCGCGGCGCCAGTGTGTGTGTGTGTGTGTCGCACTGACCGGTGTCCAGGTTGAGCACGGTGACGCGCGTCAGTATGTCGGTGTCGGAGAGCGGCGCGGCGCCAGTGTGTGTGTGTGTGTGTCGCACTGACCGGTGTCCAGGTTGAGCACGGTGACGCGCGTCAGTATGTCGGTGTCGGAGAGCGGCGCGGCGCCAGTGTGTGTGTGTGTGTGTCGCACTGACCGGTGTCCAGGTTGAGCACGGTGACGCGCGTCAGTATGTCGGTGTCGGAGAGCGGCGCGGCGCCAGTGTGTGTGTGTGTGTGTCGCACTGACCGGTGTCCAGGTTGAGCACGGTGACGCGCGTCAGTATGTCGGTGTCGGAGAGCGGCGCGGCGCCAGTGTGTGTGTGTGTGTGTCGCACTGACCGGTGTCCAGGTTGAGCACGGTGACGCGCGTCAGTATGTCGGTGTCGGAGAGCGGCGCGGCGCCAGTGTGTGTGTGTGTGTGTCGCACTGACCGGTGTCCAGGTTGAGCACGGTGACGCGCGTCAGTATGTCGGTGTCGGAGAGCGGCGCGGCGCCAGTGTGTGTGTGTGTGTGTCGCACTGACCGGTGTCCAGGTTGAGCACGGTGACGCGCGTCAGTATGTCGGTGTCGGAGAGCGGCGCGGCGCCAGTGTGTGTGTGTGTGTGTGTCGCACTGACCGGTGTCCAGGTTGAGCACGGTGACGCGCGTCAGTATGTCGGTGTCGGAGAGCGGCGCGGCGCCAGTGTGTGTGTGTGTGTGTCGCACTGACCGGTGTCCAGGTTGAGCACGGTGACGCGCGTCAGTATGTCGGTGTCGGAGAGCGGCGCGGCGCCAGTGTGTGTGTGTGTGTGTCGCACTGACCGGTGTCCAGGTTGAGCACGGTGACGCGCGTCAGTATGTCGGTGTCGGAGAGCGGCGCGGCGCCAGTGTGTGTGTGTGTGTGTCGCACTGACCGGTGTCCAGGTTGAGCACGGTGACGCGCGTCAGTATGTCGGTGTCGGAGAGCGGCGCGGCGCCAGTGTGTGTGTGTGTGTGTCGCACTGACCGGTGTCCAGGTTGAGCACGGTGACGCGCGTCAGTATGTCGGTGTCGGAGAGCGGCGCGGCGCCAGTGTGTGTGTGTGTGTGTGTCGCACTGACCGGTGTCCAGGTTGAGCACGGTGACGCGCGTCAGTATGTCGGTGTCGGAGAGCGGCGCGGCGCCAGTGTGTGTGTGTGTGTGTCGCACTGACCGGTGTCCAGGTTGAGCACGGTGACGCGCGTCAGTATGTCGGTGTCGGAGAGCGGCGCGGCGCCAGTGTGTGTGTGTGTGTGTCGCACTGACCGGTGTCCAGGTTGAGCACGGTGACGCGCGTCAGTATGTCGGTGTCGGAGAGCGGCGCGGCGCCAGTGTGTGTGTGTGTGTGTCGCACTGACCGGTGTCCAGGTTGAGCACGGTGACGCGCGTCAGTATGTCGGT
The DNA here is from genome assembly GCA_036924255.1 of Apodemia mormo. Taxonomy (NCBI): domain Eukaryota; kingdom Metazoa; phylum Arthropoda; class Insecta; order Lepidoptera; family Riodinidae; genus Apodemia; species Apodemia mormo. The sequence continues at coordinate 38,638,391 of JAUPFN010000011.1, read as the reverse complement.
GTCGGAGAGCGGCGCGGCGCCAGTGTGTGTGTGTGTGTGTCGCACTGACCGGTGTCCAGGTTGAGCACGGTGACGCGCGTCAGTATGTCGGTGTCGGAGAGCGGCGCGGCGCCAGTGTGTGTGTGTGTGTGTCGCACTGACCGGTGTCCAGGTTGAGCACGGTGACGCGCGTCAGTATGTCGGTGTCGGAGAGCGGCGCGGCGCCAGTGTGTGTGTGTGTGTCGCACTGACCGGTGTCCAGGTTGAGCACGGTGACGCGCGTCAGTATGTCGGTGTCGGAGAGCGGCGCGGCGCCAGTGTGTGTGTGTGTGTGTCGCACTGACCGGTGTCCAGGTTGAGCACGGTGACGCGCGTCAGTATGTCGGTGTCGGAGAGCGGCGCGGCGCCAGTGTGTGTGTGTGTGTCGCACTGACCGGTGTCCAGGTTGAGCACGGTGACGCGCGTCAGTATGTCGGTGTCGGAGAGCGGCGCGGCGCCAGTGTGTGTGTGTGGTGTGTCGCACTGACCGGTGTCCAGGTTGAGCACGGTGACGCGCGTCAGTATGTCGGTGTCGGAGAGCGGCGCGGCGCCAGTGTGTGTGTGTGTGTCGCACTGACCGGTGTCCAGGTTGAGCACGGTGACGCGCGTTAGTATGTCGGTGTCGGAGAGCGGCGCGGCGCCAGTGTGTGTGTGTGTGTGTCGCACTGACCGGTGTCCAGGTTGAGCACGGTGACGCGCGTCAGTATGTCGGTGTCGGAGAGCGGCGCGGCGCCAGTGTGTGTGTGTGTGTCGCACTGACCGGTGTCCAGGTTGAGCACGGTGACGCGCGTCAGTATGTCGGTGTCGGAGAGCGGCGCGGCGCCAGTGTGTGTGTGTGTGTGTCGCACTGACCGGTGTCCAGGTTGAGCACGGTGACGCGCGTCAGTATGTCGGTGTCGGAGAGCGGCGCGGCGCCAGTGTGTGTGTGTGTGTGTCGCACTGACCGGTGTCCAGGTTGAGCACGGTGACGCGCGTCAGTATGTCGGTGTCGGAGAGCGGCGCGGCGCCAGTGTGTGTGTGTGTGTGTCGCACTGACCGGTGTCCAGGTTGAGCACGGTGACGCGCGTCAGTATG